>LR738710.1:272967215-272986485 GCA_902687465.1 Secale cereale
GCCGCTGGTTGGAGCAGTGGGTCGGTCCTGTTCTCTTGTGCCTCTGGCGTTTGGACTGGTTGATTCGGGCGGTTGCCCTTCTATAAAGAGGGGGGAGGAGAGGGACGGTGCCTCCCACCCCCACTCATCCTCTTCCAGTTCGATCCCTTTTCTCCCCAAGATATGCCGAGAGGGCATGGTCGTGGCCATGCCTCTGCGAAGGCGACCAGGTCATCCTCCCGTCAGAGGGCGGCGACGATCAAAGAAGAGCCGGATGCCCAGGACGAGGACCACGCGGGAGGTAGAGGCGCCGGCCGGGGTCGCGATCGGCTTAGCGGTCGAGGCAGGGGTGGACGAGGTTGGGGAACGCCCGCGCCATCGTCATCTCTGTCTCCATCTCCTCCATCGTCTCCTCCTGCCTCCCAACGCGGCCATGTTGGGGACACGGCGCTGGAGTTCATCTTGCAACTGCGCGAGCCGCCGCGCAGTCGCCTCCGTCTTCCCGAAACGTTTGCGAAGGTGTTGGAGGTCGATCAGCCACCGAGGTTGAGGCTTCACATGGAGGGGTGTTGCCATGGCGCCATGTGGGTGGACACCAAGTTCCCCGCTCTTCACGTGATGCTCCTCCGCCGGGGGTGGAAGATCTTCGTGCGCGCCCACTGCTTGACAAAGGGGCACGCCCTCTGCTTCAGGTTGGCGGAGAGCGATCTACTCTCCGTCAAGGTCTTTGGGTGCTCGGGACATAGACTAGGGTGCTCTACAGAGAGCTCAACTAACGACGAAGACTCCTCCCCGAGTGAGAGCCATGGGGAGAACAGCGCTAGCGCCGACGAGGGCAGTGGGCGGGAGGATGACGGGTCCGACTAGGCAGCGGATACGCCGTCCCCGGGTGATGCCGGCAGCACCACCATCTGCACTGCCAGCCCCTCGAACTTCTCGGTGTCACCTCCTTGGGCGGCTGGCGTTGGGAGGCCGGAGAAGGCGAAGAAGGTGGGAGGTGGTCGTCATGTCGGAGTACGAGGGCGTCAACTTGCGCATTTCCGGCCCGCTGCCCCATCTTTCGGCTCTTCTCCCGGTGCCATCATCGTTAGCCTCCTTCGGGACGGCCGCCGGGATGTTCCCTTGGTGCTTTCTACTGCTCGCGCTTCGCCTAGGCGCTCCTTTCGCCCTTTGCCATCTTGTTCCATTTCCTGAGGGGAGGGACAAGAAAGGGATTACGGGCATCTTATCTCTTTTTAGTTTTTAAGCCTACAGGCCTTTGTAAGATTTGAAATCTCATAACCCCCTCGCTTATGTATGCATTCCGTACGAATTGTACTTGTTTATAACGTATTAACGAAGAGAAGGGCATTTGTTGGGTTTCTTCGTGTGCTACCAGGAGCCACACCAAGGAACGGGTCCTTGTTATCTTAAGATAAACAACGTGCTTCGGCAACAAGCCTTGCTGTCCCCCCCCCCCCCGCTCCATAACTGTATTCGCGCCCTTGGCGGAAGTAGGAGCAGGGTAGGGTTAGGCCCTTCGTTCACTCCTTTCCCATCGCATTAATACCAAGCCCCGGTCCAAGAGAAAGCTTGTTGGACACGGAAAAAGGGCGCATGATGGCATAAGAGCGAACGAGGCCTCGTACGTCCAAGTTCCATACAGAAGGAAGGAGCGGGGGATGAAAGGCTTATCTGGTTCAGTAGCTCCCGGCAACCTTGTCTTGCCGTGGCTTGACCCTTGGTCGTGGAGCCCCCGACAACATCAGTTGTGCCGGGGTCAAAGCGTCGGCTCATTCTCTTTCTTCCAAATAGCTCAGCAGAAATGTCCACGCATCCTGCGAACAAGGGGACAGAAAGGAAATAGAGAGACGCAAACTTGACTTATGTGCTAGGGGTTAGCCGCTGTTTAAGCACTATCAACTCCAAAAGAGAAAGATACTCAACCTAGCATGCATGCTAAACTTAGGGCACCAGCGCTTCATTTATTTATGCTCAGGGTCTGCGCCTGGCTTTGTACGAAGGGTTACATGCCTTGCCAGCAAGGCTTGTACAAAAGGGTGGCTTGCCGGGAAGCTCGGCAACCGCACCTTATGGGAAAAACTTACGAAGATGATCGATGTTCCAGGAGTTACTTACTGGAATACCATCTTCGGTCTCCAGACGGACTGCGCCAGGCCTGGTGACTCGTATTACCCAATAAGGGCCTTCCCACTTTGGCGTCAACTTGTTGGAATTCTTGGCCGAGTGAACATGCTGAAGAACAAGGTCGCCTTCCTCAAAGCTTCGGGCATGAACCTTCCGGCTATGATAGCGGCGCAAGGCCTGCTGGTAGTGTGCTGCTCGCACAGCTGCCTGAAGATGATCTTCCTCGAGGAGCTTGGCATCATCTCAGCGCAGCTGCTCTTGCTCAATCTCATCATAAGCGAGCACTCGGGGTGACCCGTATATGAGTTCTGTGGGGAGAACTGCTTCCGCCCGGTAAACGAGGGAGAAAGGTGTCCGACCAGTGGCTCGATTTGGTGTCATTCTGATTGACCAAAGAACCGCCGGCAGTTCATCAATCCAGCGTCTTCCGCACTTGTGCAGTCTGTCGAAAGTTCTTGTACGGAGGCCTTGCAGTACTACAGCATTTTCCCTCTCTGCCTGGTCGTTGCTTCGAGGATGCGCAACAGAAGCAAAACAGACCTTGCTGCCGAGATCTTGAATATACTGCATGAAGGAGTGGTTTGTGAACTGCGTGCCATTGTCGGTGATGACTCTGTTTGGTGTCTCGAACCGGCAGACAAGGCCTTTGAAGAACTTGATGGTTGATTGCGCCGTCACCTTTCTCACTGCTTCCACCTCTGTCCACTTCGTGAACTTGTCGATTGCAACGTACAAGTACTCAAAGACCCCGGCAGCACGGGGGAAAGGGCCCAGTATGTCGAGCCCCCAGACCGAGAATGGCCAAGAAAGAGGGATTGTTTGGAGGGCTTGAGCTGGTTGATGAAGCTTCTTTGAATGGAACTGGCATGCTTCACACTTGGTTACTAGTGTCGTTGCATCGTGGAGGGCAGTGGGCCAGAAGAAACCTTGCCGGAATGCCTTGTCGGCAAGGGCTCTCGACCCTATGTGGGAGCCACATATGCCTTCGTGTATCTCTGCCAACAGCCCCAGCCCTTCCTCCTCGGGAATATACTTCAATTTCACACTGTTCGGCCTTTTTCTGTACAAGTCGTCATCGACGAACTGGTACATGGCAGACTGATGGGCTACTTTCTCCGCTTCTTCCTGCTCCTCAGGAAGTTCCCCGGTCTGGAGGAATTGGACGGTATGATGTGCCCATGCCGGAGCCCGGGGCTCGACCGCAAGGACCAAAATCATTTCCTCTGCCATGGGAGCGATTGCCTCTACGGCCAGGGCTTGATGCCCTGCCGGAGTCTGTCGCCCCACGGCAGGCTTAGCGTCCCCGGCAACACCTTTGCCAGCGACCCCTGGGGGCTTAGCGGGAAAGTAATTGCCAGGGCCTGATTTACTTCGCTTGTTCTGCTCGGTCGATGGTTCAACAGATGGCTGAATTAATCAAAGCACAAAGGTACCTGGTTCCAGAGGTAGTTTGAGGGTGGCGCGTTTTGACAAGTAGTCGGTGATGTCGTTCTTCGCTCAGGGGACATGCTCTGCTTGTATACCATCGAAACGCTCCTCCAGCTTCCTCACTTCATCCACGTAGGCTTCCATCAATGGGCTCTGGTAATCTTTGTTCACTTGTCTGACGATGAGCTTCTTGATTCCGAGGTATGCCGCGATCCTGGGACCAGCAAGCAGTCCCTCGTACTCGGTAGTGTTGTTTGTTGACACCTCCCTAGGGAAGTGCATCTAGATCACATACTTGAGGTGCTCTCCAGTGGGTGCAACGAGCAGCACACCAGCACCAGCGCCTTGCAGCGAGAAAGCCCCATCAAAGTACAAAATCCAGTCATGACTCGTATCCTTGCCGGGGAGAGTAGTCTCCTGGATCTCTTCGTCAGGCGTTGAGGTCCATTCTACAACGAACTCCACCAAGACTCTACTCTGAATCGTCGAAGTGCTTTCAAATTTCAAACCGACGCTCGACAGCTCCAGGGCCCACTCCACAATCCTCCCAGTCGCATCTGGGTTATGCAATATTCGCTGCAACGGGAGGCGGGTGACGACAGTAATTTCATGTGCTTGGAAGTAATGACGCATCTTCCTTGAGGCCATAAGGAGGCCGAAGAGCAATTTCTGCACGCCGGAGTACATTGACCTAGCCCCCTGTAATAGGGAGCTAACAAAGTAAACCGGGTGCTGCATCATCTTCCTCTTCTGCATTACTCCATCTGGTTGCGTCGCTTCGGCCCCAGTGACATCAGGTTCTGTCGTTGCTATCACTTCCGTATTGACCTCCCTCTTGTGGTTTAGACGCGACCAGTATCGGCGTAGAGGAGAGGTATTTCTTCAAATCTTGCAGTGCCGCTTCGGCTTCTAGGGTCCACTCCATAGGGCCCGCCTTTGAAAAAGGGGAGGGTGCACTCGGCAGATTTGGAGATGAATCTGCCCATGGCGGCAACGCAGCCAGCAAGCTGACGCACATCCTTGATCCGCCTGGGTGCTTCAATCTCCTCGATGGCCTTGATCTTGTCTGGATTCGCCTCAATTCCACGCTGTGACACGAAGAAACCGAGAAGCTTGCCAGATGGGACATCGAAGACACACTTCTCAGGTTTCACCTAGAGGTTGATCTTGCGCAGATTCACGAACGTCTCTTCCAAATCTTGTACGAGCGTTGCTTTACCTTGGTTTTGACCACTATATCATCCATATAGGCTTCCATATTTCAATGTAGCTGAGGCTCAAAACCAATCTGGACTACTCTTGCGAATGTCAAGCCAGCACTCTTCAACCCGAAAGGCATTCGTATGAAACAATACATACCACATGGGGTGATGAATGTTGTCTTCTCTTCATCTTCTCTTGTCATGAAGATTTGATGGTAGCCTGAGTAAGCGTCGAGGAATGATAACAAGTCACACCCGACCGTGGAGTCAACAATCTGGTCAATGCGCGGCAACGGGAAAGGGTCTTTTGGATAAGCCTTATTGATGTCTGTGTAATCAATACACAGTCTCCACTTTCCATTTTCCTTCCGCGCCGCCACCGGATTGGCCAGCCACATTGGATGGAGCACTCCTCTCACTAAGCATGTCGCCTCTAACTTCCTGGTTTCCTCTCTGATAAACTCTTGCTGCTCCAGAGCCTGCTTCCTAACCTTCTGCTTGACGGGTCGCGCATGAGGGCAGACAACAAGATGGTGGTCAATCACCTCTGTGGAAATGCCGGGGATGTCAGGCGCTTGCCATGCAAACACGTCGACATTCACCCGCAGGAAGGTGACGAGTGCATCTTCCTATTTGTTGTGGAGGGCGGAGCTTATGGTGAAAGCCCCACCCGTGCTAATGACCCACAAGTGTAGGGGATTGCAACAGTTTTCGAGGGTAAAGTATTCAACCCAAATTTGTTGATTTGACACAAGGGGAGCCAAAGAATACTCTTAAGTATTAGCAGCTGAGTTGTCAATTCAACCACACCTGGAAACTTAGTATCTGCAGCAAGATAGTTTAGTAGCAAAGTAATATGATAGTGGCGGTAGCAGCAATAAAAGTAACGATAGTGTTTTTGTAGTTTTTGTAATAGTAGCAGCGGAAAAGTAAATAAGAAACTAGCAATATAGGAAAAGCTCGTAGGAATTGGATCGGTGATGGGAAATTATGTCGGATGCAGTTCATCATGTAGAAGTTATAACCTAGGGTGACACAGAACTAGCTCCAGTTCATCAATGCAATGTAGGCATGTATTCCGAATATAGTCATACGTGCTTATGGAAAAGAACTTGCATGACATCTTTTGTCCTACCTACCCGTGGCAGCAGGGTCCTTTTGGAAACTAAGGGATATTGAGGCCTCCTTTTAATAGAGTACCGAATCAAAGCATAAACACATAGTGAATACATGAACTCCTCAAACTATGGTCATCACTGGGAGTGGTTCCGATTATTTTCACTTCGGGGTTGCCGGATCATAACACATAGTAGGTGACTATAGACTTGCAAGATAGGATCAAGAACACACATATATTCATGAAAACATAATAGGTTCAGATCTGAAATCATGGCACTCGGGCCCTAGTGACAAGCATTAAGCATAGCAAAGTCATAGCAACATCAATCTCAGAACATGGTGGATACTAGGGATCCAACCCTAACAAAACTAACTCGATTACATGATAGATCCCATCCAGCCCATCACCGTCCAGCAAGCCTACGATGGAATTACTCACGCATGGCGGTGAGCATCATGGAATTGGTGATGGAGGAAGGTTGATGATGACGATGGTGACGATCTCCACTCTCCAGAGCCCCGAACGGACTCCAAATCAGCCCTCCCGAGAGAGATTAGGGCTTGGCGGCGGCTCCGTCTCGTGAAACGCGATAATTCTTTCTGCCTGATTTTTTCTCCCTGAAAGTGAAGATATAGGACCTGGGGATACGTCAGTGGAGCACCAGGGGGCCCATGAGGCAGGGGGCGCGCCCCCACCCTCGTGGATAGGGTGTGGGCCCCCTGGTATGGATCTTCTTGCATATATTTTTTATATTTTCCAAAATAATTCTCCTTTGATTTTCAGGCGATTCCGAGAACTTTTTATTTCTGCACAAAAACAACACCATGGCAGTTCTGCTAAAAACAACGTCAGTCCGGGTTAGTTCCATTCAAATCATGCAAGTTAGAGTCCAAAACAAGGGCAAACGTGTTTGGAAAAGTAGATACGTTGGAGACGTATCAACTCCCCCAAGCTTAAACCTTTGCTTGTCCTCAAGCAATTCAGTTGATAAACTGAAAGTGATAAAGAAAAACTTTGACAAACTCTGTTTGCTCTTATTTTTGTAAATATGTAAGCTAACATAAAGGTTTTCAACAAGATCATGAACTAACCACATTCACAATAACTTTCAGGTCTCAAGACTACTCACATCAATGGCATAATCAACTAGCGAGCAATAATAATAAACCTCGGATGACAACACTTTCTCAAAACAATCATGATATGATATAACAAGATGGTATCTCGCTAGCCCTTTCTGAGACCGCAAAACATAACTGCAGAGCACCTTTAAAGATCAAGGACTGACTAGATATTGTAATTCATGGTAAAAGAGATCCAGTCAAGATCACACTCAATGCAAATTAATAGTAATACATGCAACGACAGAGGTGCTCTCCTACTAGTGCTCTTTGATAAGAGGATGATGACTCTGCATAAAACTAAATAGATAGGCCCTTCGCAGAGGGAAGCAGGGATTTGTAGAGGTGCCAGAGCTCGATTTTTAAATAGAGATGAATAACATTTTGAGCGGTATACTTTCATTGTCAACATAACAACCAAGAATCTCGATATCTCCCATGCTACGCACATTATAGGCGGTTCCCAAACAGAATGGTAAAGTTTATACTCCCCCAACCACCAACAAGCACACTCCACGGCTAGCCCGAAACAACGGGTACTGTCCAAACCAGCAACAGCCCTGGGGGAGTTTTGTTTAATTATTATGATTTTGAGCATGGGACTGGGCATCCCGGTTACCAGCCATTTTCTCATGAATGATGAGCGGAGTCCACTCATCGTGAGAATAACCCACCTAGCATGGAAGATATAGATAACCCTAGTTGATACATGAGTTGTTCGAGCATACAAAACAGAATTTCATTTGAAGGTTTAGAGTTTGGCACATACAAATTTACTTGGAACGGCAGGTAAATACCGCATATAGGAAGGTATGGTGGACTCATATGGAATAACTTTGGGGTTTATGGAAGTGGATGCACAAGCAGTATTCCCGCTTAGTACAGATGAAGGCTAGAAAGAGACTGGGAAGTGACCAGCTAGAGAGCAACAACGGTCATGAACATGCATTAAAATTAATCAACAATGAATGCAAGCATGAGTAGGATATAAATCACCATGAACATAAATATCGTGGAGGCTATGTTGATTTGTTTCAACTACATGCGTGAACATGTGCCAAGTCAGATCACTTAAATCGTTCAAAGGAGGATACCACCCCATCATACCACATCACAACCATTTTAATATCATGTTGGCACACAAGATAGACCATTATAAACTCTCAGCTAATTAAGCATGGCATAAGCATCTATGATCTCTAATTGTCATTGCAAGCATGTTTCATTCATAACAAGCTGAATCAGGAACGATGAACTATCATATTTACAAAAACAAGAGAGGTCGAGTTCATACCAGCTTTTCTCATCTCAATTAGTTCATCATATATCATCGTTATTGCCTTTCACTCGCACGACCAAATAGTGTGGAAAATAATAATAGTGCACGTGCATTGGACTAAGCTGGAATCTGTAGACATTTAATACAAGAGAGAAGGCAAGGTAATGTGCCTCAAGTTTAAACCAACAACAAAGCATATGAGAGCCACTAAGCATTTTAATCATGGTCTTCTACTCTTATCCCCCAAAGAAAAGAAAAGAAACTATTTACACGGGAAAGCTCCCAACAAGCAAAAGAAGAACGGGAAATCTTTTGGGGTTTTCGTTTTAACTACTACTACAAGCAAAGAAAGTAAACTAGCTAGAAGCTACAACTAATATTTTTTTGTTTTTCTAGGTTTTTCTAGCACACAAGAAAAAGTCTAAGAAAAAGAAATTGAAACTAAGCATGGATGGTACAGTGAAAGAGTGTGAGCACCGACAACTATAATTAGTGTGTGAACATGAATATAAAGTCGGTGAGAAATAAGTACTCCCCCAAGCTTAGGCTTTTGGCCTATGTTGGTCTATGGCAATGGATCGAAGCTACTCCCTCCAGTGTACTGAGATGTGTCCTCTGGGTGCCACTGGTTGGCGAGCTCATCCAGATCCCACCCATAAACAGTCTGGCGGTAAGGATCAAGTGGTGGCTCCGGCTCGGGCTCTGAAGCTTGTGCCTGGCCCTGGTACTTGTAGAAGGCATCTGATGTGATGAGGTATACGCCTGTAGATAGATCAAACAAAGATGGTGCAGGCAAGGTAACAATTTCACAGTATATTTCATCAAACCTCAATTTATAATTAAGCTGCCTATTCTTGTCTTCAACAATAAAATCATGGGCTACCATGCTCTTGTAGTCTAGATAAACAGGGGCAAGCAATTTTTTTCTTCTCATGATGCCTAATAGGTATTCTAAAATGTTCAGCAAGGCGTGAGGCAAAGATGCCTCCAAAGACGGGCCCCTTTGAGCGGTTCAGACTCAGTCGTTTAGCAACGATGGCGCCCAAGCTAAAAGTTGTGTCTTGAAATAAAGCATGGTGTAAAATGATAATATCAGAGGCACTAAGATTCCCACTGTTCCCGCGACCAATTAAACATCTACTAGCAAATAAAGCAAAGTAGCGCAGAATAGGGAAGTGTATACTAGTGATTCTTGCCCCTGAAACTTGTCTAGTTTCCCCTATAACTATCATGTCAATAAACCCTTCAACGCCTTCACAACGTGGTTCATCAAGTCTACCTCCAAAGGGTACTTTGCATATCTCACAAAAATCTAAGAGTGATATCTCCTTAATCACATCATATAAACGAAACTCCACCGTAGGTGGTGTTTTCTTAGCATGAAAATGAAAAATTTGCGTGAAAATATTGGTGAGTAAGAGATACTGTTCTTTCTGTTCGTGGAGGAAGCCGGTGACGCCTGCATTATTTGCCAACCAATAAAAGTCTTCGTAAATACCGGTGGACATCATGAAATCATTACAAGGCCATTCGCACGGTCGAACTTCCGCCATGCGAGGAAGATTATACTTGGGCTTCTTATTTTCTTCTTTCTTCTTCTCCTCTGAGCTCTTGCTGGAGGAGCCCCTCAACAATCTTTTTTATCATTTTCCTTTTCTGAAAATTTCTGAAATTTTTAGTAACTCAAAATAAAAGTTAACAAAACTCAACAAGATTGATAGCAACAACTCCTATAAGTGCCTATAAACTATATCATGCATTAGAACTACTTGGGACCAAGAAAATTTGACATGCAAGCTCAAGAACAAGGTCACCACAGCAACATAAATTTATAATAAATAGAGCACTAAAACAAAAACTAATTGGGCCAATGGAGGAGTCACATACCAAGGAGCAATCTCCCCAAACAGTTTGGTGAATGGTGCTTTGAGCAAGGAGATTGAAAATGGCAACAAGATGAGCTAGAACTCGAGTTTGAGCTGGTTGGTGATTTTTTGGGAGGAAGAAGAGCATGGGTGTAGGAATAAGTGGAGGGGGGCCACGTGGGGCCCACAAGGTAGGGGGCACGCCCCGGGCAGGGGGGCGCGCCCTTGACCCTCGTGGCCAGGTGCTGGCTCCCCTCGCTGTGTGTTCTGTGCCATATTTCCTCAAATATTCTAGAAAAAAACATATTTCATTTTCATGGCATTTGGAGAACTTTTATTTTCGGGATATTTTTTTATTGCACGGATAAGTCTGGAAATAGATAGAAAATACTATTTTTGTTTTATTTATCCTAATTAACATAAAGTAAAAAAGAGGGTACATAAGGTTGTGCTATCTATATTCACCTAGCCCATGCTAATCAAAAGAAATCCATTAACAAGGTTGATCAGGTCTTGTTAATAAACTCTTTCCAAGTAACATGAAACCGGGAAATTTTTGAATAACACTAGGTTACCTCAATGGGGATATGTATGTCCCCAACAATAAGAATGTCATATGTCTTCTAGATAGTAGGAATAGGAAACTCAAAACTTCCAATAGTAATAGTTGAAATTTTTCCAATATAATTGATACTGTGGACCTGGGTTGTTTCCTCGGAAAGTGTACCGTATGCTCATTACCATTGACATGAAAAGTGACATTGCCTTTGTTGCAATCAATAACAGCCCCTGCAGTATTCCAAAAAGGGTCTTCCAAGAATAATAGACATACTATCATCCTCGGGAAGATCAAGTATAACAAAGTCCGTTAGAATGGTAACATTTGCAACTACAAAAGGCACATCCTCACAAATACCAACAGGTATAGCAGTTGATTTATCAGCCATTTGCAAAGATATTTTAGTAGGTGTCAACTTACTCAAGTCAATTCTATGATATAAAGAGAGGGGCAAAACACTAACACCGGCTCCAAGATCACACAAAGCAGTTTTAACATAATTTTTCTTAATGGAGCAAGGTATAGTAGGTGCTCCTGGATCTCCTAATTTCTTAGGCATTCCACCCTCAAAAGTGTAATTGGCAAGCATGATGGAAATTTCTACTTCAGCTATCTTTCTTTTGTTGGTAATAATATCTTTCATGTACTTAGCATAAGGATTTGTTTTAAGCACATCCGTCAAACGCATACGCAAAAAGATTGGTCTAATTATTTTAGCAAAGCGCTCAAAATCCTCATCATTCTTTTTCTTGGATGGTTTCGGAGGAGAAGGCATGGGTTTCTGAACCCATGGTTGTCTTTCCCTACCATGCTTCCTAGCAACAAAGTCTCTCTTATCATAACGTTGATTCTTTGATTGTGGGTTATCAAGATCAACAGCAGGTTCAATTTCTACATCATTATCATTGCTAGGTTGAGAATCATCATGAACATCATCATTAATATTGTCACTAGGTTCATGTTCATTACCAGATTGTGTCTCAGCATCAGAAACAGATATGTCATTAGGATTCTCAGGTGTGTCAGCTACAGGTTCACTAGAAGCAGGCAAAGTCCTATCATTTTTTTTCTTCTTCTTAGAAGAACTAGGTGCATCTAAATTAGCTCTCTGAGAATCTTGCTAGATTCTCTTAGGGTGGCCTTCAGGATACAGAGGTTCCTGAGTCATTTTACCACCTCTAGTTGCAACTCTAACATCATAGTCATTATTCTTACTATTTAATTCACTGAGCAAATCATTCTGAGCCTTAAGTACCTGTTCTACTTGAGTGGTGACCATAGAAGCATGTATACTAATGAGTTTTAGTTCACCTTTAGCTCTATAAAGATAATCACTCAAGCGTTCAATCATATAAGCATTGTGTTGTACTCCCTCCGTTCCTAAATATTTGTCTTTCTAGAGATTTCAACAAGTGACTACATACGGAGCAAAATGAGTGAATCTACACTCTAAAATATGTCTATATACATCCGTATGTGGTAGTCCATTTGAATCTCTAAACAGACAAATATTTAGGAACGGAGGGAGTAATTGTCTACCAACATAAGCATTGAAGTTTTCTTGTTTCACAATAAAATTGTCAAACTCATCTAAGCATTGGCTAGCAGACTTATAACGAGGAATATCACCTTCATCAAATCTATAAAGAGAATTTACATTTATTACCTGTGTCGGGTTATCAAAACCATGTATTTCTTCAATAGGTGGTAAATTCTTAACATCTTCAGCTTTAATACCTTTTTCTTTCATAGATTTCATTGCCTCTTGCATATCTTGAGGACTGAGAAATAGAACACCTCTTTTCTTTGGAGTCGGCTTAGGGGCTGGTTCAGGAAGTGTCCAATTATTTTCATTGGCCAGCATATTATTCAATAGTAGTTCAGCTTTTTCAACTGTTCTTTCCCTGAAAACACAACCAGCACAACTATCCAAGTGGTCTCTGGAGGCATCGGTTAGTCCATTATAAATGACATCAAGTATATCGTGCATCTCAAGAGGATGACCAGGCAAAGCATTAATTAATTGGAGAAGCATCCCCCAAGCTTGTGGGAGACTCTCTTCTTCAATTTGCACAAAGTTATATATTTCTCGTAAGGCAGCTTGTTTCTTATGAGAGGGAAAATATTTATCAGAGAAGTAATACATCATATCCTGGGGACTACACACACAACCAGGATCAAGAGAATTAAACCAAGTCTTAGCATCACCCTTTAACGAGAAAGGAAATAACTTTAGGATATAGTAGTATCGAATCTTTTCATTGTTGGTAAACAGGGTGGCTATATCATTCAACTTAGTAAGATGTGCCACAATAGTTTCACACTCATAGCCATGGAAAGGATCAGATTCAACTAAAGTAATTAACTCAGGATCAATAGAGAATTCATAATCCTTATCAGTGACACAGATAGGTGAAGTAGCAAAAGCAGGGTCATGTTTCATTCTAGCATTCAAGGACTTTTCTTTCAGCTTAGCTAATAATTTCTTAAGATCATATCTATCATTGCAAGCAAGGAAGTCTCTAGCAGTTTCTTCATCCATAACATAACCCTCAGGAACAACAGGCAATTCATATCTATTGGGAGTAGCCTCATCATCTCTTTCATAAATATCATTAGTTTCAACAATTCTCCTTAACCTTAGCAATTTGTTCATCCAGAAATTCACCTAGTGGCACAGTATCAGGCATAGAGGTAGTTTCATCATACATAGCAGAAGTAGCATCATCAAGAACATACGACATATCAGATTCAATAGCAAGAGTAGGTGTCGCGAGTTTACTCATAACAAAAGGAGAATCAATTGCAGAGCTAGATGGCGGTTCCTTACCTCCCCTCGTAGTTGAGGGTAAGATCTTGGTTTTTGAGTCCTTCAAATTCTTCATAGTGATCAACAGATATAAATCCCAAGTGACTTAAAGAATAGAGCTATGCTCCCCGGCAACGGCGCCAGAAAATAGTCTTGATAACCCACAAGTGTAGGGGATCGCAACAGTTTTCGAGGGTAAAGTATTCAACCCAAATTTGTTGATTCGACATAAGGGGAGCCAAAGAATACTCTTAAGTATTAGCAGCTGAGTTGTCAATTCAACAGCACCTAGAAACTTAGTATCTGCAGCAAGATAGTTTAGTAGCAAAGTAATATGATAGTGGCGATAGCAGCAATAAAAGTAACGATAGTGTTTTTGTAGTTTTTGTAATAGTAGCAGCGAAAAAGTAAATAAGCAACTAGCAATATAGGAAAAGCTCGTACGCATTGGATCGGTGATGGGAAACTATGTCGGATGCAATTCATCATGTAGAAGTTATAACCTAGGGTGACACAGAACTAGCTCCAGTTCATCAATGCAATGTAGGCATGTATTCCGAATATAGTCATACGTGCGTATGGAAAAGAACTTGCATGACATCTTTTGTCCTACCCTCCCATGGCAGCGGGTCCTATTGGAAACTTAGAGATATTAAGGCCTCCTTTTAATAGAGTACCGGATCAAGGCACTAACACATAGTGAATACATGAACTCCTCAAGCTATGGTCATCACCGGGAGTGGTCCAGATTATTGTCACTTCGGGGTTGCCGGATCATAACACATAGTAGGTGACTATAGACTTACAAGATAGGATCAAGAACACACATATATTCATGAAAACATAATAGGTCCAGATCTGAAATCATGGCACTCGGGCCCTAGTGACAAGTATTAAGCATAGCAAAGTCATAGCAACATCAATCTCAGAACATAGTGGATACTAGGGATAAAACCCTACCAAAACTAACTCGATTACATGATAGATCCCATCCAACCCATCACCGTCCAGCAAGCCTACGATGGAATTACTCACGCATGGCGGTGAGCATCATAGAATTGGTGATGGAGGAAGCTTGATGATGACGATGGCGATGATCTCCACTCTCCGGATCCCCGAACGGACTCCAGGTCAGCCCTCCCGAGAGGGATTAGGGCTTGGCGGCGGCTCCGTCTCGTGAAACGCGATAATTCTTTCTCCTTGATTTTTTTTCTCCCCGAAAGTGAAGATATAGGACCTGGGGATACATTGGTGGAGCACCAGGGGGGCCACGAGGTAGGGGGGCATGCCCTGGGCAGGGGGCGCGCCCCCCACCCTCGTGGACAGGGTGTGGGCCCCCTGGTATGGATCTTCTTGCAGATATTTTTTTATATTTTCCAAAATAATTCTCTGTTGATTTTCAGGCGATTCCAAGAAATTTTTATTTCTGCACAAAAACAACACCGTGGCAGTTCTACTGAAAACAACATCAGTCCGGGTTAGTTACATTCAAATCATGCAAGTTAGAGTCCAAAACAAGGGCAAAAGTGTTTGGAAAAGTAGATACGTTGGCGACGTATCACGTGCCATCCTCCTTGACGGACACCTGCTTGGTTTCTAGTGGAGCACCTCTGGATTTCTTGCTCTTGTCGGTGGAGCTCTCTGGCGTGTTCTCGATGGGAGCACTGCACTCCGAAGAGGAGCGCTTGCCGGAGTAGGCGCGAGAGGTCTTACCGGTCTTCTTTCCTCCCGGGGCTTCAGTGGCAGGAGCAAGTGCCTTGACGGCAGTTGCTACAACTGCCTCCCGGTAAAGCTGATCAGCGCAGATCAGCGCATCCTTCTTGTTGGAGGGGACGGTGATGATGGACATCGGCCCAGGCATCTTCAACGTGTTGTAGGCGTAATGTGACGCCACCATGAATTTGGCCAATGCTGGGCGGCCGAGGACCCCGTTGTAAGGCAAGGGGATCTCGGCAACATGAAAAACAATCCTTTCCGTCCTGTAGTTTAGCTCGCCCCCGAATGTCATGGGCAGTGTGACTTTACCCTTGGGCTGACTCCTTCCTGGGTTGACCCCTTGAAACGTGCCCGTCTCCTCGAGGTCTCCATCGGGGATTTACATCCTTTTGGTCACGACGGGCGAGATCAAGTTCAAGCCGGCCCCGCCATCAACCAGCATCTTCATTACCTTGACGTTGCATATTGTTGGTGAGATCAACAATGGCAAACACCTGACCGCAGTTGTGCGATCAGGGTGGTCCTCAACGTCAAAGATGATAGGAGTGCTGGACCACGTCAGTGGCTTCTGGGCATCGAACGATGGCTCCACTGCTGTGATCTCACGCACCCGCTGTTTGAGTTGGCAGTGAGAGGTGTGCAGGGAGGCACCGCTGTAGACGCACATGGCCTCAGTGGCTTTCTGGAACTCTTGCTCGCCAGACTCGTCGTCCTCATCACGATCATCATCTTCTCGCTTCTTGTCATGGCCACGGGCGGGCCGTTCTTGTTGGTTATCTTTGCCGCGGTGGCTAGACTAGCCGCCACGTTTCTTGTCGGATCCCTCAGCAACATCTTGGCCTTTCTCCTTGTCCCGCCTTTCATATTCGGCCTTTTCCTTCTCTCCGAGCTGCTCGACTTGTCGGCAGTTCTCGAGGTCATCGCCTTTGGTGCGGTGGATCTTGCAGTACTGCTTATCGGAGCTTCCTGGCTTGTCGGCGGCCGCTAAGGCCCAGCAGGCGACACACCCAGCGATTTCTTTGCCGGGGTCATCTGCCTTGGTTTTCTTGGCGGCGCCGGCGTCGTCGGATCCCTCGACGGCAAGCACAACCTTGCCCTTGCATTTATTGTTGTGGCGTCGACCCTTTTTCGTCGGGGCGACGGCGTCTTCGTCCGAGGAACCGGTTTCCACACCAGCGTCTTCGCCGAGGTACTTCCTTCCCTCTTCAGCCCGAGAGCATCTGTCGGCTAAAACGTAGAGTTCGGCCACATCCTTGACTTTATTCATCGCCAGATCCTCATGCATCTTTCGGTTGCGCACATTCTGATGGAATGCGCTGATGATGGCGACGGGATGAACGTCTGGGATGTTGTACTGCACTCTGCTAAACCTCTGTATGTACTTGCGCAGGCTTTCACCTTTCTTCTCGGGGATGACATGCAAATTGCTTGCTTGGCCATGAGCCTAGTGGCCTCCTGTAAAGGCGCCAACGAACTCATGGCAAAAATCCGACCAGGAACAAATAGAATCCGATGGCAAGTGCATCATCCATGACATGACGTTAGGTTTAAGTGCCAACGGGAAATAATTGGCAAGCACCTTGTCGTCGCGTGCCCCAGCGGACTGCATCGCGATGGTGTAGATGCTGAGGAACTCTGACGGTTGAGTCTTGTCACTGTACTTCTCGCCGACGTCGGGCTTGAAGGTGTGGTGGGTGGGCCATTGGAAACGCCGCAGCTCGCGGGTAAAGGCTGGACAACCTACCTCGTAAGGTAAGCATCCAGAGCCTCCCGGTGCTGGGTGGTCCGTAGTGGGCCCTGCCCGCCTATCCGATTGGTGGCGTGCCTTGCGCCGGCGCTCAATGGTGGTTCGAGCGTCCTTGTGGGCACACTCTAGAAGAACTTGGCACTGATCACGGTGGGTCTGCGGGTCGGAAGATGCTATGGATATGTTATCACAAGCATCATCCCGACGGACCGGTACTCGTGGTAGTTGGCGAGGAGGAGGAGAATGCACCGTGGCTACGGCGCCTCCGGTCCTTCCACCACCGGCGTGCGGCAGCTCGACAGAGCGTCGGCCTGAGGGCCCCGTCGACCGAGGTTCGTCTTTGTTGGCGATGGCAACAAGGCTACAAACGGTAGCTCTCCACTCGTCGAGCTTCTCCGTAGCAGGAGGGAAGTCGAGGAGCAACTGCGCGCGTGCTAAGGCCTCCGCCGACGTGGGTAGCGGTGAGAGCTACATGGACCGTGATGCGCTGCGACTTCTAACCATGTTAGAAGGAGCTCTATCACGGTCCCGCAGCTGCACGTCATTCTCGTCGGCGCCTCGGCGAGGATGCTGATCCTCTACTTCCCACGAGTGATGCGCAGGGCTCTTTCCGCGGCGGCGCCCAGGGTCCTCCGCGTGGCGACGCTGCTCATCGCGCACGACCTGGGAGGAGCGCGCCGTGGGCGCCACCGTGGGCGTCTTGGAAGTCATCGCGTCTCCCGTGCGTGGTACGACGCTGCTTTTGGAGGGCCCCGCGCCACCCGTGGTGGGCCCGGCTTCGCCCTTGGACTTGGTGGCGTGCGGCTCGTCGTCTCGCGCACGAACGATGCCGCTTGCTAGTCTTCGGCTGCTGGAATGACGCGGGTGTTCGCGGGCCGCGCCTCGGCTTCCATCCGCGACCACCCCGTCGCCAGCCCGCGCCGGCACGGGCCGTTCGGCTCCAAACGAACTGATAGCCGCGATCGTCTTCTTCTTAGGAGCCATGGCGATGAAGAAACGCTACACTAACTGCTAGACCGGATTTTCACAACTGCTAGCCCCCTACCTGGTGCGCCAAAGATTTCGGTACGAAACGACGGCTATGGGATCACTGGAATCCCTTCTATGGTTGGCGGGCGCGAGGTTGTGCAAAGAGCGGGTCTAAGAGCCAGCCCATAGATCGTTTACCCAGGTTCGGGCCGCGAGGATACGTAATACCGTAGTCCTGCTTTGGTGTATAGTCGAGTGTTCTTGAGTTCTTGAACTAGATACGATGCATGTCTATCTCTCCAGGGTCAGAATCCTTCTCCAGTATGCCGCGGGCCTCCTTTTATAATCCAAAGGGGCTGCCACAGTGGCACACTGGAGGTGGAAAGGTGTATAGTGTACAGGCCCATCTACGGGACAAGACGCATTAAATGCGCTGCTTAGGTGTCTATTAGCTTTATCGGGGATGGAAAAGAAGCTCGTCCCGTTCGTGGCCACTCCGTCTGGTCGCGACGCGCGTCCAAGCCGGCGGGGCAGGCAGCCGATCCACTACTAGGGAAAAGCCTATACACAGAGGTGTATCGGTAGCACTAGTTAAAATAGGGCGATGCTGCTACTTTGTAGTAGCGCGTTCCAGGAAAGTGCGCTATATATACAACTATAGCAGTAGCGCGTGTGTAGCGAAACGCGCTACCACAATAAATCCCACCGTGTTGGCGGTAGGCTAGGAATAGTAGTAGCGGTTCCGCGCAAAGCGCGCTACCACTATGGTCGTTGTTGCAGCGTGTTTCCTGCATAGAGCGCTACTGCTAGGAAAGAATAGAAAAATGAAAAAAAAATAGAAAAGTAAATGAAAATGAAAGAAGTAGGCAACGGAGAAATGAAAAAAAGGAAATGTAAGGATAAACAAAAGAAATAACTGCTTCCTATAGCAGTAGCGTGTTTTGCTAAAACGTGCTATAGCTAACTTAGCGATAGTGCGTTTCCAAAACAACGCTACTGCTAGTTCGACTTAACCACCCGCGGGCTCAAAATTTTGCTAAGTCCTCCTTTCCCCCCTCTCCCCCCTGTTCCCCTAAATCCTCTGTCGCCACCGCCCAAGCCCGAGCCTTCCCTCACTGCCGCCGCCCAAGGCCGCCCTCAACCTCATCGCCGCCGGGCGCTGCCGCTCTCGACCTCACCGTCGCTGCCCTCGACCTCACCGCCGCCGCCCTCGACCTCACCTCCGCCGCCCGAGCCCGCCCAGGACCGCCGCCTCCCGATCCCGAGCCCGCCCTCGCCGCCCCTACCTCCGTTGCTGAGCACCTCCCCGCCACCGTCTCTCCCCTCTCTGTAAGCCCCTACCCTCCCCC
>LR738710.1:272986516-273039802 GCA_902687465.1 Secale cereale
CCTCCCCCACCCCCTCTCTCTCTGCTTTTTCTTCCTCTGCCATGTTAATTAGCAGTAGTAGTAGATGTTAATTAGTACTAGGGTTCATAGATAATGATTCTTAGTAGTAGTAGTACTAGTAGTATATGTTTATTAGTAGTATATATGGTACTAGTTAACTAAGGCAGTATGGTTAATAGTAGATGTTTTTTAGTTAGGGTAATAATAGATGTTAAGTAGTAGATAATGTAGATGTTAATTAGTTCAGTAGGGTTTAGTTTTTGAATTGAGTTTGTTTAACTAGATGTTAATTAGGGCAATAGGGTTTAGTTTAGAGTAAAGTTTAGTTCAGTAGTTAACTAAATATAATCTATATTTGGTTTAAGAATTTAGTTTGAGAGAGCATGAGATTTGTGTAGATTTTCTTGAAGTGTCAAATGTTAGGAGATGCAAATTTGAAGTGGTCAGGATATATGCAAATTCCTCAATTGTGTTTGCACATGTTTCGATTGTGCCGAATTGGCTTTGTTGTTTCCAAGGAATGAAGTCGAGTGGCCTATGTTTTGCCAGAATGTTGATTCATTTCCGTTCCGGCAAATTTCAGGTTCTCGATTTGTCCACTGTTTAGCAAAAGTCATTCCGAACGTTTACGTGAATTTCGGCATGACTTGGGCTACAAACTAGGACATATCGAGTGCCCGGGATTTGCCGCACCGGGAAGGAGTCGACGTTCTTGCAAAGCATTAGGTCTAGAATTAATTGACTAGATTTAATCGTAGGAAACATGGCAACGATGAAGGATAGGGTTCTGGTGATTGCGATGATGTCTACCTGGCGGCAGACGAATTTTTGAGCCTTGCCGACGATCAACCGGTGGCATCGGGGACTGAGACCGACACGCAGACCGGTGTTGAGACTGAGACCCGTGCTGAGACTGAGACCGGCGCTGAGACTGAGACCGGCATCGAGATCGACGCTCATACTGAGACCGGCGCCGAGACTAGCGGAGCCGGTGTAGAATGGAAAGCAAAGAGGGAACAGCTTCCTAACAAGCTCACGACTACTAGACTATTGGTCACGGAGGTGGATGACGGCAATTTTGAGCCCAAAGCACCCGGGGAAGCGCGCGCGTCACTCTGTGCATTTGGAAACCAAACCGAAAAACCATACCGAGAATAAACCGAACCGAACCAATTTTACGGTTTTTATGGTTTATGGTTTTAGTATGGTATGAAATTTGCATACCGTATTGAACTTTGGTTTTTATGGTATATACCTAAAAACCGAACGGTTCACCGAATAAACCGACGTAAAAAATAAATTTATATTTCTTGAGACAAACAACCATACATGTTGTCATTTTTCTTGTACATGAGTCAAATTCACTACTAAGCATGTACATTTTTCTTGTAACATAGTTATTTTTCTCTTTAAAAGATACTAAACACGTCCATAATCATTAAGGGATGAATATATGCATGCATATATACTTATATATATAGTTATATACTATTTATGTAAATTAGTATGTGTTTGATTGGTTTTGAGTCATAAATTTGTAAATTATTATTACGTCATATTCAAATTCGCGTCAACTTTGGTTTTTATGGTATGTACCGAAACCATACCGAAATAATTTGGTATATACCGAAACCGAACCATATTTTCATTTCATACCATATTTACCAAAGTATTAATATCGTACAAACCGAAAAACCATATAAACCGAATAAATCGAATGCATAGAGTGACGCGCGCGTGCTACGGCAATCAAATAGGCTGCATCGTACGAGCAACCACCACCATCAACGATGAGAAACTACAGAAGATAAATAATATGAGGCCCTCCCTGCACCTGCTCCCGCACTGGCTCCCGCACTTGCTGGTGACATCGCCATAGATGACGATGAGGATGACGATGGCACTCAACAGTATGTCTATACTGGCGCCTAGTTAGGGTTTGAGCGTTCATGAGTCGGTGCCTGAATTGCCGTCTCCGGAGGCTGAACGTATTATGGACGACCTTTCGGTAGTAAAGAAGTCTAGGAAGAGAACGAGGAAAGGCAAAAAAGCTGATTCTATGATCCAGCCGCCTCAGCAACCTCAGGTTCAAGACCGTATAGATATCCCCAGTGCGGATAAATGGCATATCCCCGGTCAACGAATCCTACCTGCAGCAGCGCTAGGGGCCAGATTCGGCGATCTAAGGAGACTTCATGACGATGTGTTGCGGATAGAGAAAGGCCTCATCGCCTCGAAAGATCCAGGATACCCACTCTACATGGTTAACGTTCCAAGGCAATTGTCGTACGTCGACACATTCCCCACGGAGAAGTTCTTCCTTCGATTCGATTACATATTCGACATGTTTCACGTGAAGAAGCTGGATTTTACGTTTGTCTGCCTTTATGCCTTGCACATGAACTACATCATCGGGGTTGAGCAGATACCTCATATATGTGTCGCTGACCCGTACTTCATGCACGAGGGCTTCTTGGGAGTCTGCGCAAAGCACCGTGAATACGCGAGGGAATACATCGTCAATTTCATGCTCGCCAATAAGGACAAGGAGGCGGTTCTCGTGCCTTATCATCCCCTCTAAGTCATCTGCGTGGATATCCTTCCTTCGATTTCAATCATTCATTTGCATGGTGGAGGCTAATTAATTTGAGGTGTACTTATTTTGTGCAGCGGCGGGCGCGCCGTTCTCATCATCCTCTACCCCCGATACTCCCACGCTCTTTACTTGGACTCGTCGAAGGACAATAACAAAAAGGATTACACCCACATCAAGGATGTTCTCGATAGTGCTATGTTTAACTACGACGCACTGGTTGGAGAGGTCAAGGAAAAGAAGAGAAGGGCGGCAGGCCCGCCTTCGGCCATAAGACCGACTTCTGCTGCATCCAGCAACCAACCGATTCTCTTAATGATGGATTCTATGTCCTACACCACATGCTGGAGTACAGACGGGATCATCAGAACCTTCGCATGTCACCTAAATCCGGCGATGCCCATATTCTGCAATGGGCAAAGAACTTAGGAGATATCGAGGAACATTGACTTCGAGCTGAGTTCTATCACATCCAGCGTGAACTTGCCCAAATCATCATGAAGGAGGTCGTCGGAAAAACAGGGATGTTCTACAAAGAAGGACAATTGTCGCGGGAAGACGTCCGAACACGGGTAGCCTCTCAACGTCCTAACCTGAAGCCTTTCACTAGGCTTGGGGACTATCTCCCTGACTTGGATGGATGCCAGGACATGTTGGAGTGATTGTCGATATATGACAATGTGTCCGTTTAGTCCATACTTTCTGTATGACGGAACTTTGAGTTATGCACGATGAAACATTATTTGTGATGTAATTAAACCGTCCTCCTCGACTAGCAACGATCACTCTAGTTAGGGCATTTTGGGTACGATCAACTTTGTTATTTATGCTTATGATATGTTGCTTCTATTTTTGCCAAGTCTATCTCTTTCTGTTGCTCAACTATATATGTTGCATATCATCGACTCATGTGACGATGCAGGTGCATAGAACATCGATGGTGAAGAAGTACGCTAGAGTATATATACGACGAGTGGCCGGAGTGTGAGGCCCAGGTGTACCGGTTTCCAGTTTCCGAGCGATAGGCAGTAGTTAGTTTAGGTTCACACTAATGCGAGAGAGGGATACGAACTCATGTACTGCATAGTTCTTCTCTCACTCAAAGTGATAGCTCTTCTCGCGTATATCATTGTTTAGATTGATGACGATGTAGTTGCGAGTAATCGAGACTAGTATCGCTATTTTCGAGATGATGACGAGAGACCACTTTGTGTTGGTTGATGATTATGATAATGACATGATTTGATGAGACTAGTTGTATGTATATGATGTGATTACATTTGTATGTGTATTGTATAATGCCTATTCAAATACAAAACAAATATGCAGAAAAAAAAACTAATAAAACTAGCAGTAGCAAGGGGAACAAAGTTAGCAGTAGTGCTGCCTTACCAGTAGCGCTTCCTTCTTAAAAAGCGCTGCAGATATTAGCAGCAGCGATCTTCACTAAAGCGCGCTACTGCTATCCATGTATAGCAGTAGCGTGGGATGACAAGCGCTACTGCTACAAGTTAGTTGTAGCGCCTTATCAGTAGCGCGGCGTCCAGCGCTAGGCAAAATACCCGTGCTACTACTAGGGTTTTCCCTAGTAGTGCGAGGTAGCGTGGTGGTAGGGTCTTCACGAAGATTTGCATGCCACCACACAGGTGCTTGACTGGCTGGACCAGGAACCACGTACCGCCACGTGGGTACCTGCCTGGGCTAGTGGGTCGGTCGCTGGGCTGGGGCAACAATGGGGCGGCAAGGGCTTGTCGTGGTCTTGGGTCTTTTCCCGGCAAGGGTCTTGTCGGGGCCTCTGTGAGCATCCTCGGCAAGAGGCTTGCCGGGGCTTCGGGGTGTCCTTGGCGAGGAGTCTTGTCGGGGCCTCGCGGGCATCCTCGGCAAGGAGCCCCGCCAATGCCTTGTCGCCTGGTTCTCATCTTGTGAGCCATAGACCTTTGTCTCCACAAAGATCTGCATGCCATCACATGGGCGCTTCCCGAGCTTTGGTTCCAATGTTGTTGATGAAGTTGAAGCTCCTAGGCTCAAGAGTGGCTACGACGGAGGCGTTTGGGTGAATCGCCCCGGCAAGGGTTCTTGCCGGGGGTGTGCAGGCCGCCCCGGCAAGAGTCCTTGTCGGGGGAGAGCCTGTCTCCTTGCTTGGTCTTCTCGTGCCACCGTCTTGGCATTGTTCTAGTAACTTTGTGTCTCTGGCTTCCCTCTTTTGCTTTGTTATGTTTGGTCATAGGCGTGGCTCTAACTGCCCGTGCACAAGTAAGGGGTACAAAAGAGCACCCCTTTGTACACCGACACTCACACAGTTGGTGTATTTTATTTCGGATCCTCTGTCAAGTGTTCTACAACCGGATATTAAAAAAATTCCAATCTGCCACATAACCACGGGCACGGCTTTCGAAAGATCATAACCCTGCAGGGGTGTCCCAACTTAGCCCATCATAAGCTCTCACGATCAGCGGAGTAACAACTCCAAGATTGGGAAGACCCGAGTGTTCTCGGAATCCCGTGCTCAAGATATTTCGACAATAGTAAAACTAATTCAAAAGACCGCCCGATGTGCCGACAAATCCCGATAGGAGTCGCATGTATCTCGTTCTTGGGGCACATCGGATGGGCAAGACGTCGGGTTAGCTATGACCCTGGTTGCCCAGGGGGCGCCGAACATCGCCCACTTTGGACCAACACTCAGAGGAGCACTGGCCCGGGTTGTTGATTAAAAGAATCCTCGGGTTAATTACTCCCTATGCAGTTTTTAGTTATTAGGCAAACGGTAAAACCAAGGTTGGGCCTTGCTGTAAAAGCTTTAAACGAAGTGAATTATCAAGGGGGGCCCATAAACCCCAACCATGTTAGGAACGCAAAATCAAGGAACGTAACACCGGTTTATCGGATCCTAAGGTGGCATGAGTGGAACAAAACACCAAGCAAAAGGCCAAGCCTTCCACCCATTACCAAGTATATATGTGCATTAATTAAGCATAAACGATATTGTGATATTCCCACATCCAAGTTCCAACATGGAGCAATCTTCATCTTCACCTGCAACTAACAATGCTATAAGAGGGGCTGAGCAAGTGGTATCATAGCTATACAACGGTTTGCTTGGATGGTGTCAAAGGTTAGAGGTTTCATGGCAACAATGAGAGGCTGACAACATATGGATAGGTAGCGCGACATATAGCGATAGCATCGAGACAACTAGCATAGCAATGGTAGTAATGAGATCCAAGGTGATGGTCTTCTTTCCTGAGATCCCACAAGGAAGGAGAACGAGTCCATGAAGAAGAAGAAGCCACGAAGATGAACCAAGTATAGTCGAACGAATCCTCACGATCGCAACGAAACAGGAACTAACGAGAAGAAGCAAATAACATGGTAAAAACACAACACATAAACAAGGCAAGATGCTCAACCAAGTATGATGCATGACAAGGCTACATGATGCAAACCATGGCAAGGGATGATGCATACAAGAACAACACACAAAGAAGTTTAAATGAGGCCGGAAACAACATATAACAATTCCGGTAAGTTCTCAAATGCAAATTTCGAAATTGGTACAGATCTGAAAAAACCTTAAGTTAAAGTTGTTAAACAGCAAGTTAGCATGCACCATGATGATCTACATGAAATTCTAGTCAATTTACATATAAAGTTCATTTAATACGGAGTTACAGCCTAGAAGATATGAGCAAAACAAGTTAAGCATAACATTGATGCAAAATGCATTCAAACATCAAGCACACACTCCCAAACCATGGATACAACATGACATGATGCATATACATGCAAAACCAAGCAAGTTTCGTATAGAGCATGCCCAAAACGGAGCAACGGTTCAACACATACACATGAAACAAGTTCAAAGGACAAACTGTCCAAAACAGCAACTAGGCATATCACAAGCATCAAAACTACAAGCTACAAGTACAAGATAGACACAAGCATGACATGAGCTCAGAGTACAGATTACATGCATCAAATAACAACAAGCATCAGGTCCATAGGCATCTAGAGTACTACAACATGATCAAGGCAACAAGCAAACTCTATATCACCGATTTTAACTTAGTGGAAAACAAAGCATATACATGAGCAGAATTAATATGTTGACATGTTGGAGGCAAGAAATAAATAAGCTACAGCACAAGAACATGGCAAGCAAAAGCATGACATGCTAGAACACAACATGGAGCTCACATAACACAAGATAGCATAAACATGGGAGCAACAAGTTCATGGCATTTATCAAAACAAGATGCAAACATGATATAGCAGATTCTCAGACAGTGATCTGGGAATGCAAATAACAACATCATGATGCTGACTTTGGAGGCACATAACAACAAGCATATCAAGTGTAATAAGCAAGCAAAGGTCATGAACATGTAGTAGGCATGGCATACACCAAATAACTCCATTGACACAACTCCATAAGATGCATAGAATGATTACAACAAGCTTTGCTAAATTGAACATGATGTTGACTGGCTAACAGATATATTATCAAGCAACTTGAGAGCAAGAAAGAGACAAGCTACAACAACCTATAATTCCAAACAAGGGCATGGATGGATAGAGCATAACAAGTGTTTCAAGACATGGTCACTGGACATTCCAAAACATGCATGGATATGACTGTAGCACCAAGCAAACATGGCATCATAATATAACAGTTCTAGACTTAGCAGTTTTCAACAAGTCTCAGAAAACAGCAACAGCGAGTAGGCCACTTTGCGAGCTTGTTGCACTCACCACAAGAAATATCATGAAAATTGGATTGCACCACAGCAAAGATGACATGACATAGCTCCTCAAACATGTTGACATGATGCTCAAACAAAAATCACACAAAAAGATATGAAGACAAATCAGCAAGTTTTATAAGTTTTCAGCAGCTAACAGCACTTAGCACTTTTGCAACAGAGATTATGGCGTCAATATTAACAGTAACATGCATGCAAACTACACCATCATCTAGAGCATCAAGAGACGAACATTTTGACATATCATACACCTCCATAGGATTAACCTGCAAAAAGATATGGCCACCCTAACATGCACACATAAAATTGCAGATCTGGGGACTTAGTCGTTTTTTATACCTAGTCAACCGGGATGGAGCGGTTCGGGGACGAGCGGGTCCAGGCAGTCGGGCGTTTGGTTTGAGGGTCGAGGAGGACCGGGACGACGATGTTCGGTGGACGAGGCCGGGCGGGATGGCATGGTGCATCACCGCGTTTGGATCCACGGACAGGCGGTGCTGGGACGACGCGGTGCAGATCTCAGGGTCGCCGGACTTGGCGCGGCGGTGGTGACTCAGACGAGGGGAGCGACAGAGGTGGAGGTGAGGCGGGGACCGGCCGGATCTGGGCGGCGGAGTGCTCCTCTTGCCGGATCTCGCCAGATCCGGGCCGGAGCAGACGCGGCGGCGGGGTTTGGCGAGGAGGAGTCCAGCGGCCGGGTGGCATGTTGCGACGGGGCTTTGGTCCTGGGCGCGGACGGCATCGCTTGGCGGAGGTGGAGCTGGCTGACGTCCGGAGTGGACTCCGACGACCGGCGGAGATGGAGGCGACGGGCGGAGCTCGAGGAGCGGGCGGCCGGTGGCGAGCCCTCCCAATCCCATCGGGAGCGAGCGGGAGGAGCGGGGGAAGCGGGGCGGTTCAGGCCCGAGGCCCAGATTGGGGCCTGGCGCGGGCCTAGCGGCCGCGGTGGAGCTGGTGGGAGGCTGGGACGCATGGCCTTGCCTAGTTGGTCGGGAGGCAGGCCAGCGGCGATGCTAGCCAACCAGGACGCGCCAAGTGGCGAAGGAAGGTTGGGGCGCGCAGGAATTCGAGGAGAGGGGTGTTGGCTGCGGCTAGAGGTAGCGGAGACTAGGTTTAGACTAGGTTTTGTCCAAAATTGAACTAGGGGTGTTTATATAGGGTACGAGGGGCTAGGGTTTGAGGGCTTTTGTCAATTTTTGGACCCTCGGATCGCGATCTAACGGTCCGGAGCAGAGGAAGGGGTTAGGCAGGCCTAGTGGGGTGTGTAGGAGGTGAGTGGGCTGAGAGTAGAGAAGAGAGTGCAGCCCGGCAACGATTTCCGGAGACCGAAAGCGTCCGACGTTAGTCTGACTATACTGCAGCCCTATGTTTACCGGTTGGGCTATCAAACGAACTCTGAATGCGACGAAATTTGATAGGCGGTCTACCTACACTATAATAAGACCGCACGCCAAGTTGCATCCCATTCTGAGAACATTTTTCGGCCACTTAGAAAATAAAGTTTTGGAGGTCCCGCGGGCGCATGCGAGTGTGTCTAGGCTCAGAACGGACAATGGAAAGGACGGGCGGACTCGTACGGATGCAAGTTTTGAAAACAAGCTGATGACATGCACATGATGACATGGAAAAGTGCAACACGCAAGCAGATGACATGGCAGCAACGACGAATAAGAGGAAAACACCTGGCGCATCGGTCTCGGGGTGTCACGACACTCCCTACTAACAAGAGATCTCGTCCCGAGATCTTAGGAACGAGACGGAAGAGAAAAGGAAGAGGTGGAACCAAAGAACCTTGAGAGGTTGACTGACTTGAAAGAAAGAACACAACAGAGGTGAACGAGATTGAGAAGCTCCGTTAGAAAAGAGGAACAAGGAATAGTGCGAGAGCATAGACGGTTGAAAGACAAGAACCAAGAGCTTAACCGACAAGAGAGACATTGAACTGATTCGGCTAAAAGAGATAGAAAAGGAATAAGAGAAGAAAATTTAGATAGTACTCTAGTTGAATATGAATGGAATAGGACATGAACTTGATAAGATGGATTGATACTTGACGAGAGAAAACAACACAATGCCTCCGGAAGAGTTGAAAGAGTGGAATGAAAAGAACGAAGAAGAAGATGACAACTTCTACCACAAAAGAATTCGAAAGAGCATTTAGGATAAGGCTTGAACGGAGTTGTTGAGAAAACCAACAACAAAAGAATTAAGCTTGTTTGAATAGCTGAGAATGAAGAATGCAAAACTCCAATTCAAAAGAATGTGGAGAATTAATTGTACTTCAAGACACAAGAAGAAGAATACTTGAGCTGATCCACACGAATTATGATGAAAGCTTAAAAAATGAATTAAATCATGAAGAACCACCATGATGAACTCCGGTAACAAATGGATGATGTGATAGAAATAAGGGATGAAACGAATAAGATTATAGCCTTGCGGTGATTTAGATGGGGGTTCTGACGAGAAGACCAAGGAAAAATTGAACTCCGGAAGGAAAAGATAACACACTTGGGATTAGAATTTATTCATCGCGAACAAACTCCGAAGGAAGGGATTAATCAACTTCATGAAAGAAGAATAAGAATTATGTTATGCTTATCCTCCATCAATTAAATGATGAGAAGTAATAGATTTGCATACTACTTATTCGCATCGAAATTGCAAAAAGAGGGATATATCGCAAAACTTGAGAAAGTCTTCATGAACCACCGGTAGGATTGGAAAGAATGGATGAGTTGGTTTGATAACAAATGCAAAGCAATGTTTAACGAACCACCGTAAAAATTGAAATGGAGTAATGAAAGAGAACAAGCCATCGTAAGGAATTGAAAATTGAGTGAATACAAGAGAATAAATCGCCGGGAAGAATTATAAAACAAATAAAGAACTTGAATAGATTAGATAGAAGAGAACGAAGAGATCGTGAACTTACTAAAATACTTGATCGACGCACCGAAAGAATACGGAGACGAACGAAGTGGCGTCAATTAAGAATAGTTGGAAGTTGAAGTTGAAAACTGAGAACGAAGAAATCTTCTGAAATGATGACCTTCGAAGGAACACAATGGGAAGAATTCATGAAATACTCCGGATGTGTAACACAAGAATTAGTCATGATCGGAACAATTTGAAGGGATGGCATTAAACTTGAACGGCGAATAGTCGATAGAACAGACAAGATTTAGAGGAACTCTTCTTCGGTCTTCAAATGATGACGAGGAGCACCACCAAAATTGTTGCGATACTCCGGGCGAATGAAAAGAGGGAAAGTTGAACATACGATGAAAAATAATTTGAAAGTGATCTTGGAGAAGGCATATGACTGATGGAATTCATTCTTATGTCACACTTGAAAACAATCTGAGAATAACTCTAGAAAAATTAGAAGAGTCCGGTAAGATCCTGGGAAAAGACCTGTGGGTTAGGGCCCACCGAAGATAAAACATTGTTGAAAAGGATTGTTTGAATGAGAAATGATACACCGGAATAATTGAAAGACTCGAAAGAGGTGACAACCTCGAATAAATTGAATGCAAACACGAATCTCTGAGATGTGTTCGTTACTCCAGAACGATTAATTGGTGAGAGGCGAACGAGCAAGGGGAAAACATTTGAGCCGGATCCAGGCCGGAGCAGACGCGGCTGGGGGGTTTGGCGAGGAGGAGTCCGGCGGCTCGGCGGCATGCGGCGACGGGGCTCTAGTGCTGGGCGCGGACGGCGGCTCTTGGTGGAGGCGGAGCTGGCTGACGTCCGGAGTGGACTCCAGTGACCGGCGGAGATGGAGGCGACGGGTGGAGCTCGAGGAGCGGGCGGCTGGTGGCGAGCCCTCCCGATCCCATCGGGAGTGAGCGGGAGGAGCAGGGCGGTTCGGGCCCGAGGCCCAGATCGGGGCTCGGGCAGGCCTGGCGCGGGCCTGGCTGCCGCAGTGGAGTTGGTGGGAGGCTGGGACACATGGCCTCGCCTAGTTGGTCGGGAGGCGGGCCAGCGGCGGTGCTTGCCAACCAGGACGCGCCAAGTGACGAAGGAAGGTTGGGGCACGCCGGAATTCGAGGAGAGGAGGGTTGGCTGCGCCTGGAGGTAGGGGGAGACTAGATTTAGACTAGGTTTTGTCCAAAATTGAACTAGGGGTGTTTATATAGGGTACGAGGGGCTAGGGTTTGAGGGATTTTGTCCGTTTTCGGACCCTCGGATCACCATCTCACGGTCCGGAGCGGGGGAAGGGGTGAGGCAGGCCTAGTGGGCTGTGTAGGAGGTGAGTGGGCTGAGAGGAGAGAAGAGAGTGCAACCCGGCAATGGTTTCCGAAGATCGAAAACGTCCGACGTTAGTCCGACTATCCTGCGGCTCTATGTTTACCGGTTGCTATCAAACGAACTCCGAATGCGGCGAAATTTGACAGGCGGTCTACCTACACTATAATAAGACCGCACGCCAAGTTTCATCCCATTCCGAGAACATTTTTCGGCCACTTACAAAATAAAGTTTCGGAGGTGTCGCGGGCGCTTGCGAGTGTGTCTAGGCTCAGAACGTACAACAGAAAGGATGGGCGGACTCGGACGGATGCAAGTTCTGAAAACATGCTGATGACATGCACATGATGACATGGCAAAGTGCAACACGCAAGAAGATGACATGGCAATGACGACGAATAAGAGGAAGACAACGGGCGCATCGTTCTCGGGTTTTCACAGTCGGATAACAAGGAACTCAAGGTATAACACAAAATAAGAACAAATTTTGTGTTGGAGGTAACACAAGAATGTTGTCGTTGTTAATTCCAATCACAGAGGGGTAAGGATGGTATTTCTCACCATGAATGCAATTGATATCCTGGATGAGTTCAGAATGTTGATGATGATCATGACACATTTGTTGAGAGGTTTCTTGAATAGGCAATCGAATAGCGGCGACATCAAGCAAAAGGAAAGATGAAGCGAAATGTTTCTGGAACCACGAATACAGCACAAACTCGAAATCAAGCTTGCTGTTAAAGATGAAATGATATGGCGAGGAAGATAGACGTAAGCTTAGATCATCGTCGAAAATTGTGCTCCGGGAAGAAGGACAAGGTAGCACAATTAGAAGTTTGCTCAATATGATATAACTGATCAGGCTAGGAATGACTTGAAGGACTATTAAACTCGTAAGCAACCAAAATTACTTGGAGTTGTTGAATCGGAGTGCGGAATCGATTCACTTATCAGTGTGATCGGTCGACAAACAACCCAGAACCCATGAAGTGATAGTGACAAGGAAAGGTAGTCTTCATCAAAAGTTCATAAGATGTGGTGCAATGGCATGATATCCTCGAGATACTAGGGGTAGTAGCGAAGGTAGATCATCTTAGAGGTTGGGCATGTGTATTGATATGCAGAAGGCAAGCACTTCAACTTGTCCAAGAAATGGGATAACAATCTTGGTTGGAACCACGATTGCAAAGGATTAATTCACAGATACCAGATGATATTATATCAAGTAAATAATTATTATTACAAGAAGCTTCCCAGATAAGATCTACATTGTGTCCATGGGCATGAACACAACGTTCAAGGTCGACTCCCACTTTTCCAATGCATAACCTTTCATTCACTTCGTGTTTAAAAAATGGCATTAGTGTTCAAAGTTTTACCTGGTGAAATACCAGATGAGTAAGACCCGTGAAATCTTTCGGGTTCACACGGATTTATGGAAGGCATAGGTTCAACCCATAGGGGCATCTTAGGAACATAAACCACAATCTTCGAGAGTAAATAACACCAGCTAGAAGCAGAGCATGGTTGACAAATGTAGAGGATACTATTTACCAAAGGCATTATGTATCCGAGGAAAGACTCGCAAGGTTGTTGAATATGAAGGACACTGTCGGATAATAATCCAACACATGGTCTAGTGGTCCATAAGGGATCTGATGGTAGTATCGGTACTCAATCATAGGAAGAAAGAATGCAAGGTCATCAGATTATGAAAACATCTGAACAATTCAAGGCTCAAATGCAAAGGAATTATGATTTCCAATTCAAGGGATCAGAATCAAACGCTCTGATTAAGGATAGATAAGATGAGTAGGCTTAGGGGTACACTTGATGGCAATTTGATTGGCTGAGATCCAGCTCATATTCGGAATAACGTCTGAGCTGGAAGAACGAATTCTAGTTTGACTGATGATTGCGAGTATTTCCAACCTATTGAATCAATATGATCAGAAAGTCAATCACAAAGAATTTTAACGAATATTGATATGCATATGGAATTAACCATAATGCAAGCAGGTAAAACTTTCCAGAGCAATAGGTTGCTGAGGATTTTGGAAGATTGAATAGCGTTTCAAAGACATTTGTGAAACGCATGAAGAACTGGGTATGAATGAATCATCGGTAAGTGTGAGGAATTATTCATACATGTATTCAAGCGGGAAAGGAGCTGCAAGGCAGTGGCCACAAAGGATTCTCGGAATATCTGAAGTATTTCAGGGTATCTTGTAATTACAAGATCAATTGAAACGAGGGTATGGACAAGAATTGTATGCAGCTATCATTAGTGATTTATCGGTGATATTGAATTGCAATGGCGAAGGGCACAAGGGTCTCGGGGAAACACCGGAGAATATCTTCGAAGTCTTCTGGTGAAGCAGGCAACCATCCAGAATGAAGGGGCTCTCCGAGGAAAGTCGTTACGAGAACCTAATGTGGTTAGTAAATTCATTTAACTCGAATAGAAGAGAGATCAGAGTCCCAGAGTAAAGACGAGAATTAAAAGATCCTAATACCACCCAATGGCGATGTGGGCCCATAAGCCACACAGCCATGTTAGTGAAATAGTTTTTCAAAGACTAGACTCAACTTCGACCAAGGAGTTGAAAAGGGGGGTTCCTACAGGCAGTCGGCTCTGATACCAACTTGTGACGTCCCCGGTTTGACCGTACACTAATCATGCACGTAAACGTGTATGACCAAGATCAGGGACTCACTGGAAGATATCACAACACAACTCTAAGCACAAATAAAATAATACAAGATTTATATTACAAGCCAGGGGCCTCGAGGGCTCGAGTACATCAGCTCGAATACAACAGAGTCAGCGGAAGCAACAATATCTGAGTACAGACATAAGTCAAACAATTGTGCCTTAAGAAGGCTAGCACAAAAGCAGTGATCGAAAAGGCAAGGCCTCCTGCCTGGGAGCCTCTTAACTACTCCTGGTCATCTGCAGCCGTCACGTAGTAGTAGGCACCCTCGGGGTAGTAGCAGTCGTCAAAGATGGCATCAAGTTCCTGGACTCCACCATCTGGTTGCAACAACCAGAAAAAGAAAGAAGGGGGAAAAGGGGTAGCAAAGCAACCGTGAGTACTCATCCAAAGTACTCGCAAGCAAGGATCTATACTACATATGCATCAGTATCAATGAAATGGGTAGTATATGTGGACTAAACTGCAGAATGCTAGAATAAGAGGGGGAGAAGGTAGTCATATCGAAGACTACCACCTTCTGGAAACCACCATCTTGCAGCAAGAGGAGGTAGTAGAGTAGTATAACATAAGTCATATTTATGTTATTGTCAACGCCCTGTGATCCTTTCTCGACTCCCGAAGCAACATATCCAAATCATGCCTCGGCATCCAGTTCTAGTTGTATCGATCGGGATACAACTCCAAGTGTCCGTTATCGTAGGACAGGCTATCGATAGATGTTTTCTTCCCTGTAGGGGTGCACCAACTTACCCACCACGCTCGCTTAACTCCGGCCGGACACACTATCAGGTCATGCCCGGCCTCGGCCAAACAATACACCGCAACCCGACCTAGGCTTAATAGAGAGGTTGGACGCTGGACTAAGCCTATGCCCCCAGGGGTCTTGGGCCATCGCCCCGAGAACTCCTGCGCGTTGCGTGGGCGGCAGGTGAGCAGACCTAGCTACCTCCTTAAAAAGGCAGGAGCTTACCATTCCAACCCAGCGGGCGCCGCTCAGTCGCATGACGTCTATTAAGCTTCAGCTGATGCATACGACGCAGAACGCCCATACTATGCCCACGTGATGGTTAGTGCTATCAGGCCAGTGGCCCCTCTGATCAAATATCCAAACCGTTTAGTGTCTTGGGAGCACGGGGTAACGAGCAGAGACTCATGATCATGTGACCCCATCGCCGCGTCCCGAGGACTTGCGTCAAGGGCTAAGAATTCCCGGCCACGCCTCGTAATTATCTCACGGGCACCTTCCAAGTCAACCTGACTACACATCACTCGCAAAGCTCGCGCGGGTACCCCTCAGGGCCGACCCTTCTTTAGTAACATGGTTCAGTGTAAAGTCATAGTAACCATAGTAACCGTGTGTCTAACTCCAATGGGAACCCTGAGGAATCACCCTCGATGGTATTCCGCATGATGTTATCGTCATGGTGAACGAAGGAGGAATCACCCTCATTGGTTCACACTTGAGGGGTTGCATCACAGAGTCGTTATCGGGAGTGGTGAAGGAGGAATCAGCCTCGATGGCCACGGCCGATTAACTTCACTTCAGAGGTCTCATCAGAAGTGCTATACGAGGTATCACCCTCGACACTCCGCAGTTACTCTGCAGAGTCATACAACTAGGGGGGTGATGTGCGCTGTCGGGCCTGGACGTCGATCACGTGATCGAGTTATATAGTAATCGAGCTGGGGCAACGTGGACAAGGTGGGGGGTCTCTGATGGGTCTCAACCAACCTATACTAAGCAGTTTAGGATAAACAAGTAAGGTATGAAAGCAGGTAATAACAACAGGCTATGCATCAGAATAGGATCATACAAAAAGCAGTAGCAGTTCTAATGCAAGCATAAGTGAGAAGAGAGTGGGCGATATCAGAATGATCAAGGGGGATTTGCTTTCCTGGAAGCTCTACTGAAAAGGAAGAAGTGTCTTTGTTGACGTAGTCGATCACCAGGGCATCAACAACGGTCTTGGGGTCTACTGAAGAAGAGGGGGGGAGAAACAGTAAATATAAAGCACACAGAGGTAATACAGATGCACGACAAGGCGGTTAGCAGTGCCAGGGGTGTTGTAACGCAGTACTGCACGATACCGATGAAGGGGGGAAAACATCCGAAAAATCATTCCCGGTGTTAGGCATTTTCGGACAGGCAAACTAAAGGGGGAATGTTGCATGTTCGCTATGCTAGGAGCATGCGGCAGATGAACGGACTACGTATTTCGATTTGTCTCGTCGTTCTGAGCAATTTTCATATATAAAACTTTTTCATCCGAGTTACACATTATTTTCTATGAATTTTCAAAGATTTGAAAATATTCTGGAATTAATTCTAATTCAAAAATAAAAGGTGAAAATGATATATGCACACGGGTGAGTGCACACAGTAGGCCACTAGAGGCTGACAGCGGCCCCGTTGACCAGTTGACTGGTCAACTGAGACTAGGGGGCCACATGTCATACTGATAGGTTTAACTAACTAGTTAATTAGCTTAATTAAGACTAATTAATTAAGTTAATTTATAGTTTAACTAATTAATTAATTACTATTATTATTATTACTATGTTACAATCTTTTTTATCTCTTTTTTTAAAAAAGGGGGCTAGGCCCCATCCGCCATAGGCCCATGTGGCCTAACGGGCTAAAGGGCCCAGTGGGGGGGTGCGGGCGCTGCCCTCGAACGGGCACGACCCATGGGTTAGTGGCCTCGACCGGCCATACGATGCCTGGTCGTGCTCACGCACGGGCAAAGGAACTCGTCGCGGCCGACGAGCATGGGCCACGGCGAGCAGCGGCGAGCCTCGGGGAGCGGCAAAGGAGAGCGGCGGGAGAGCACGCCGGCGCGGGTGCATCCTGTGCAGCGGGCCGCCGCGGGCGCTGGCGCCCCGAGGCATACGCGGTGATGCAGGAGGGGCGCAGCAGAGACGCAGCAAGCGGCACTGGCAACGCATGATGTAATGCCCCAGATGTAACACTTTCCCAATATGGCAATATATAAACTTTGGCTTCATCAATTCCATTCCGGGTTCTTCTTCTTTTCGGGTTTCGTCGTTCTGTTGTGTGCTTGTGTGCATTTCATCCATGTCATGTTGTCATGTGCATTGCATTGCATTTGTGTTGTCACTTGCATCCGGTCCCACTCGTCTCTTCCCGTTGTCCGTTTCGAGTTCCGACGCTCTCACACGTGCCCGTGGCAGCCCCGAGTCCTTCTTTCGTGTGTGGACGTGTAACGTTTCCGGAATGACGTGACACTTGTCGTGCGGTGTAGTTTTGGTATGTGTAGGCCGCCTGTCAAGTTTCGTCGCGTTTGGAGTTCGTTTAGTACTCCAACGCTTAACCTAGTGGGCTAAAAGAACCTCTTCTTTGAGGCCCAATACCCCCTCCACAACAGCCCACCAACCCAGCACAACCCTTCCCATCATCTCGGTCGTCGAATTGTGATCGCGTGGCCGAAAACCGCTCCCCATTTGGAGTCTCCTAGCTCCTTGTGCCTATAAAAACGTCCCCCCTTGCCATTTTTCTCCAAAAAAACCCTAGATCCAACCCTCCACCGCCGTCGGACACGTCCAGACCGAGCCGGACGCGTCCGTCCGTCGCCCCCAGCCATTCAGAACGTGACACGTCCCGCCGCCGCCGCCATCCGGGCCGCGCCCTCCTCCGCGTCTCCGCCTCTGCGCGTCGGCCTCCGCCGCCCCGCCGCCCCGTCGCCGGCGCCGGCCACGCCGCCGCCCGACGTCGGGCCGCACGCCGCCGGCCTCGCCCCTAGCCCGCCGCCGCCCTTCGAAGCCCTCCGCCGCGGCCCATCTTCACCGCCGGCCCTGCGGCCTCCTCCGGCGGGCCCCTCGCCGCTGGGCCACCCTCCGGCCACGCAGCGCCCGGGTAGCTCCGCTCCGGCCACCGGAGTACGAGGACTCGGCCGGAGTCGCCGAGCCGCCAACCTTCGTTCCCGATCGGATCGAGCCAGATCCAGATCGGCCAAACCCTAACGGGTCCCGGCGCCCGTTCGATCGCAAACCCGCGTTGACCCGACCCGCAGTGAGCCCGATCCGCGAGGTGATCCCCCTATTTTTTTTGCTAAGTCTGTATTGTTTTTGTTGTCTGATGACTTATTATAATGCATGAATCTTTTTGTGTGTATGTCCGATTTGTGCATATGATATGTCAAAATGATCGTGGTGATGTGTACTATGTTTTGTTTCATTGTGTCATGCTTGTTTGAGTCCATCTAGATGTCTTAATCATCATGACAAGAGTGCTACATGATATAAAATGCTGCTACTTGTTATTTCAATGCCATGTTTGAGATGTGATAACTTGGTGCATGTTTATCCAAATGAAGCAAATGAGATGTCAAAATGTTCATCTTGAGATGCTCTACATGTTGGTTGCTATAGCATGCATGTTAGAGTTCATATTGCCATGTTTATCTCTGTTGCAAAAGTGCATGTGGCTGTTAGGTTTTGAAACTTGTTACGAGATGCCTAGTTGAGAAGCTCGTTGCTATTGTTGTGTTTGTCCCCATGTCACATGCTCATATGTTTTGGATTCTCCATCATGTGATCTTTGCTGTGGTGCAAATCTTTTGCCATGTTATGCTTTAAGATGACTTAAACATGCTCGCAAACATGCCATGCTAATGTTACCGTTTTAACACAGTGAAATTTCACTAAGTCTGGAATCTGTAATATCCTGATGATATGTTTGCTTGATGCCCTAGGCAAATCCATGTTAGTTTTGGGGTGCCCATTGATCATTACTTGCTGTATATGTTGTTGTCTATCCATCCATGTCCTCACTTTCTCATTTGGGTTGCTGTAGCTTATTTAATTCTTGCTCCCAAGTTGCTATAAAATATTAATGTCAGGTTTTCAGTGTCATGATCAAAATGTTGTAGCTTGTTGCTATTGATCCATGCCTCCTATGGAGATGCTCCAATGGAGCTGTTTGTTGTAGGATATGTCTACTTCATGTACATGCTTCTTGTCACCATGTTTGAGTGCTGTAGAGTATATATTTCTTGCTCCAAAGTTGCTATGTGGCTGTTAGTTTCAGCTTTGCATTGTTTCTTGTTTCGGGTGTATCTTTTAGTCTGTTGCTCCGTTTTGAGCGTGCCCTATATGAAACTTGTGTGTTTTTGTATTTAGATTCATAATATCATCTTGTTAACATGTTTGGAGTATGTTTGCTTGATGTTTGGGTGCATCTTGCACCGTTCCCATGCTTATCTTGTTTTGATCATATCTTCTAGACCGTAGCTCCGTTTTAAACAAACTTTATATGAAACTTGACTAGAATTTCGTGTAGATTATCTTGGTGCATGTTAACTTGCTGTTTAACAACTTTAACTTAAGGTTTGCTCAGATCTGGACTAATTTAAAACTATGCATATGAGGACTTACCGGATTTGTCTTAAGTAGTTTCCGGCCTCATTTACACTTGTTGTTCTTATGTTGTTTCTCTGTGCTTCCTACTTTGTCATGTTTTGCATCCTAAATAGCCATGTCTTTCATCTTGCTTGCTTGAGCATATTGTCTTGTTCTTGTGTTGTTCTAGTGTGCTTCCTACGTTGACATGTTGTGCATCCTATGTGCATCTGTTGTGCATCCTAAGTGCATCATACATGCATCCTATAGTTTGTGCATTGCACTTTGTTTGATTTCGTGCCTCGTGTATTCTTGTGTTGAGTAGAGCCGGAAGCCGAGTACGAGAACGAGGTTACTACCGAGGTTGAGAACGAGGATCCGTCTTACGATCCCATCGACGACTCGACAGGCAAGATGACCTGACCCAGATATCATTACTATCTTTGCCTATTGCTAGAAGTATCGCTCTTTAGCTTATTGCCTCGATGCCCATGTTTGTCTGTCAGCCTCCTATTGTAACCATGAATCTGTCTAACCACCCAACCTATGCAAACCTTTGATTGGCTACGTAGGCATCACTCAGCCCCTCTTATAGCATTGCTAGTTGCAGGAGAAGATTTTGAAGATTCTTGCTTCATATTGAAGTATTTGTTGGGATATCACACTATATATCTATTAAATGAAATCATCTATATATTGGTAATGGGTGGAAGGCTAAGCCTCTTGCTTGGTAATTTGTTCCACTCATGCCGCCCTAGGAACCGTATAAATCGGTGTTATGTTCCTTGATTTTGCGTTCCTCACACGGTTGGGGTTATGGGACCCCCTCGATAAACCGCTTAGCGCTAAGTCTTTTCCAGCAAGTCCCAACATTGGTACTCCATTTGCCTAAATAACTAAAACTTGCATAGGGAGTTATAAACCCTCTTCTTAATCAACAACCCCGGGTCAGTGCTCCACATGAGTGTTGGTCCGAAATAGGGAGCCTGCGGGGCAACCTTGGGGAAACCCAAGGGCTGGTAAAAACCCGTAGCTTCACCCATCCGGTCGTGGCCTGAGACTAGATACGCGCGGCTACTGTCAGGGTGACGGCACGCCGGGAGGATTTGCTGGATTGGTCTTACCTTAGTCGGAGTATCTTGAGCACGGTATTCCGAGAATACTCGGGCCTTCCCACCTTGGAGTTGCGACTCCGCGGATTGTGGGCTTGTAATGGGCCAAGTAGGAACACCCCTGCAGGGTTTTGAACTTTCGAAAGCCATGCCTGCGGTTATGTGGCAGATGGGAATTTGTTAATATCCGGTCGTAGAAAACTTGACACCATGTTCAGAATACACTACCAGCGTGAGTAACCGTGACGGTCATTTTCTGAAAGGGGTTCGGGAAGTGAACACGGTGGGGTTATGTTTGACGTGCTTAGATAGGATCACTTCGTGATCACTTTGACGCTCGTGGCACTTCTGTTCTCGCTCTTAACACGTAAGCTAGTGCTAGTGCAGCTGCAACCTTTTATCTTTCTTCAGCCTTGTTCCACACCCAAGGCTTAGATAGTTTTGCTACCCGGGAACGGGATTGCTGAGTCCTCCGTGGCTCACAGATTCTACACCACACCAGATGGAGGTACTATGGTGAACTATTCAGGTGACGGCACGGAGCTGTACTGGGAGTACGATGAAGAACGTAGCCGATACTATGTGCACTATCCCGATGATCAGTAGTGGTTTCTACTAGGGGCGATTCGGACCTGTGGCTTTATGTTTTTGGTATCTTTCATTTGGATCTTCACCCGTAGTCGGGTTGTGATGTTATTTGGATGAAGAATTGTTATGTAATGTATTGTGTGACGTGGCGAGTGTAAGACAACTATCCTTTTGCAATTTCATCCCTGTTTTTACATGAGTCGTACAAAGATACCGAACTTGAGATCATTCCAGAATGGGCTTATACCTTTAAGTCGTGCCTCGACACGTAGGAGGTATAGTCCCATCCTGGGCATTACAAGTTGGTATCAGAGGCAGCCCAGCTCAAGATGGAAGCTTCCAAAAGGAGGATCGGAGACGATTTTCACTCCTCCTCTTCTTCTCAAGTGGTCGCAAAGCAACAGAAGTTTTGGCTTCCACCTCCTCCAGTGATCCGAGCTCCCAACAACAACAACAATAATTCTGGTAGCCGTGCTTTCTCCCACCCACCCAACCCAAGCAATCAGTCAAAGAATCATTTTCAAGATGCCAAGTCAAGTGCTCCTTATCACCGTCCTCTCTCAGAAGTGGTTTGCAACAAGTGCACTCAGAAGGGTCATTATGCTAACAAGTGCCCCAACCCAAGGCGCCTTCCGCCTCCTCCACCTGTTAGCACTGCTATTGTTAAGCACAACCCCAAGTCAGCAAGAGTGAATCTGATGAATGCAGCTCAAGCAGAGAATTCTTCAGATGTGATACTTGGTAACCTTCCAGTTAACTCTATTCCTGCAAAAGTGTTGTTTGATTCGGATGCATCATGTTCCTTCATGTCATATCCATTTGCAACCAAGCATAATGTTGTCACCAAAAATTTGCCAAGGGAGTTATCAGTTATTTCTCCGGGGAGACGAATGCATTCTAGTGTGTATGCTCCGGATGTATCTATTCGCATGGATGATTACCGCTTTCTGGCTTCTTCGGTTGTTCTCGGCAACTCCAACATTGATCTTATTCTCAGGATGGATTGGCTTTCCCAGCATGATGCTCACATTGATTGTGCAAACAAGGAAGTCAAGCTTACTCATTCCGACGAAGACGTGATTATCTTTGCCTCTCGAGATAACACAATTAGGCTATTCTCTCTCAATGACAAGGGCGAGATTAATGCCATCTCTCAAATTCCGGTGTTCAATGAATATGAAGATGTTTTTTTCCAGAAGAGCTTCCAGGCATGCCTCCGCATCGTCAAGTTGAATTCGTCATTGAACTCGAGCCTGGTACTAAGCCAGAATGCCGGCGTCCGTACAAGCTTTCCCCTGAAGAGTTGAAGGAGTTGAAGAATCAGCTTGATGAGCAAGAGCGGATGGGTCTAATTAGGCCTAACACTTCTCCTTGGGGTTGTGGTGTCTTATTTGTGAAGAAGAAGGATGGCACAGAGTGCCTTTGCGTTGATTACCGGCCATTGAACAAGAAGACAATAAAGAACAAGTATCCGCTCCCCAACATCAATGAATTGTTTGAGCAGCTCAAAGGAGCAAAAGTGTTCTCAAAGCTCGATCTCCGGATGGGTTATCACCAGATCCGCATCCGTGAAGAAGATATTCACAAGACTGCATTCAGAACCAGCTACGGCTCCTATGAATACACAGGCATGTCATTTGGCCTCGCAAATGCTCCACCCACCTTCTCGAGAATGATGCACTACATTTTCAACCCCTACACCAACGAATTTGTGCTTGTTTATCTGGATGACATCTTGGTATTCTCCAAGAATGAAGAGGATCATGAAAAGCACCTCCGTCTGGTTCTCGACAGACTCCGTGAACATAAGTTCTATGCCAAGTTCTCCAAGTGCGAATTCTGGCTCGATAAGGTCTTGTATCTGGGCCATATCATCTATGCTGAGGGTATCTCTGTCAACCCCGAGAAAGTTGAAGCGATTGTCAACTGGGAACCCCCTCAGAACGTCAAGCAACTCCGAAGCTTTCTTGGTCTTGCTAGCTATTGCAGAAGGTTCGTTGAGAACTTCTCCAAGATTGCCAAGCCTCTCTCGAACTTGCTGCAGAAGAATGTCAAGTACAACTGGTCTCCGGATTGTGATGTGGCATTCAAAACTCTCAGAGAAAAGCTCATCTCTGCTCTGGTTCTTACTCCTCCAGATGAGTCCAAGCCCTACGAAGTATTCTGTGATGCTTCTCTTCAAGGACTTGGTGGTGTTCTAATGCAAGACAAGAAAATTGTGGCATACACCTCTCGTCAATTGAAGCCAAGTGAGAAGAACTACCCCACACATGATCTCGAGCTAGCAGCTGTGGTACACGCCTTGATCACGTGGAGACACCTTTTGTTGGGCAGAAAAGTCGACATATTCACCAATCACAAGAGCTTGAAGTACATCTTCACACAGCCGAACCTGAACCTCCGCCATACTCGTTGGGTTGAGATGATCCAAGAGTATGATCCAAGCATCGAATACACACCCAACAAGGCCAATGTCATTGCAGATTCCTTGAGCAGAAAGGCATATTGCAACAATCTCCTTATCAAGCCATTTCAGCCTGAGCTTTGTGAAGCATTCAGGAAGCTCAACCTCCAAGTTGTTTCGCAAGGCTTTCTTGCAAATCTTCAAGTTGCTCCTACCTTGGAAGATCAGATCCGTGAGGCCCAGCTCAGTGATGCTATGGTGCAGAAAGTGAAACATGGTATTGCAAAGGGTACTCCCAAGTACAAGTGCTATCGCATTGATGAGAAAGACACCTTGTTCTTTGAGGACAGACTTGTGGTTCCCATGGGTGACCTCAAGAAGCTCATAATGAACGAAGCACATGACTCCCTCCTCTCGATTCATCCTGGAAGTTCCAAGATGTTCCAAGACCTCAAGCAATCTTACTGGTGGACTCGCCTGAAAAGGGAGATTGCCCAATTCGTGAATGAATGTGATGTCTGCAGAAGAGTGAAGGCAGAGCATCAACGTCCAGCCGGTCTCCTCCAACCTCTTCCTATTCCTGAGTGGAAATTTGACCATATTGAAATGGATTTCGTCACTGGGTTTCCCAAGTCCAAGAAGGGGAATGATTCTATCTTTGTGGTGATTGACAAGCTTACCAAAGTAGCTCACTTCCTTCCAGTCAAAGAATCCATCAATGCAGCTCAGCTGGCAGAGTTGTACACTTCCAGAATTGTGTCCTTAAATGGCATTCCTCAAGTTATCTCCTCAGACCATGGAAGTTTCTTCACATCCAAGTTCTGGGACTCCTTTCAGTCTACCATGGGCACTAAGATCCGTTTCAGCACTGCGTTTCACCCTCAGACTAGTGGTCAAGTCGAAAGAGTGAACCAGATCCTCGAAGACATGCTCAGAGCTTGTGTCATCTCTTTTGGCATGAAGTGGGAAGATTGTCTCCCGTTTGCCGAGTTGTCTTACAACAACAGTTTCCAAGCAAGTGCCGGCAAAGCTCCGTTTGAAATCCTCTATGGCAGAAAGTGCCGTACTCCTTTCAACTGGTCCGAGACTGGTGAACGTCAACTTCTTGGCAATGACTTGATCTCAGAAGCCAAAGAAATGTGCAAAGTCATACGTGAGAATCTCAAGGCCGCTTAGTCGCGTCAGAAGGGCTACTATGACGGCAAGCATCGTGATTTGGCCTTCAACATTGGTGATCATGTCTATCTCCGTGTTTCTCCCATGAAAGGCACCCAAAGATTCGGTATCAAAGGAAAGCTTGCTCCTAGATACGTGGGCCCTTTCAAGATCCTTGGCAAAAGAGGCGATCTAGCCTATCAACTTGAGCTCCCTTCCAACTTCGCTAATGTTCATGATGTGTTTCACGTCTCTCAACTCCGCAAGTGCTTCAAGACACCTGAACGCACCATTCCGTTTGAGGAGATTGATCTTCAACTAGACTTGTCTTACCGTGAGCACCCCGTTGCTATTCTTGAAGAAACCGAGCGCAAGACCCGCAACAAGTCAATCAAGTTCTTGAAAGTTAAGTGGTCACACCATACCGATCGAGAAGCTACGTGGGAACAAGAAGATCACCTTCGTTCCGAGTACCCTTCCTTCTTCCTGTCCTATATCTCAGGACGAGATCTTTTCGTAGTAGAGGAGAGTTTGTAATGCCCCAGATGTAACACTTTCCCAATATGGCAGTATATAAACTTTGGCTTCATCAATTCCATTCCGGGTTCTTCTTTTCGGGTTTCGTCATTTTGTTGTGTGCGTGTGTGCATTTCATCCATGTCATGTTGTCATGTGCATTGCATTGCATTTGTGTTGTCACTTGCATCCGGTCCCACTCGTCTCTTCCCGTTGTCCGTTTCGAGTTCCGACGCTCTCACACGTGCCCGTGGCACCCCCGAGTCCTTCTTTCGTGTGTGGACGTGTAACGTTTCCGGAATGACGTGAGACTTGTCGTGCGATGTTGTTTTGGTACGTGTAGGCCACATGTTAAGTTTCGTCGCGTTTGGAGTTCGTTTAGTACTCCAATGGTTAACCTAGTGGGCTAAAAGAACCTCTTCTTTGAGGCCCAATACCCCCTCCACAACAGCCTACCAACCCAGCACAACCCTTCCCATCATCTCGGTCGTCGAATTGTGATCGCGTGGCCGAAAACCGCTGCCCATTTGGAGTCTCCTAGCTCCTTGTGCCTATAAAAACGTCCCCCTTGCCATTTTCGTCCAAAAAACCCTAGATCCAACCCTCCACCGCCGCCGGACACGTCCGGACCGAGCCGGACGCGTCCGTCCGCAGCCCCCAGCCATTCGGAACGTGACACGTGTCCCCGCCGCCGTTTTCCACCGCGCCGGCCCGCTGGCCCGATGCGGGTCCGCCGCCGCCGTCATCCGGGCCGCGCCCTCCTCCGCGCCTCTGCCTCTACGCGTCGGCCTCCGCCGCCCCGCCGCTCTGTCGCCGGCGCCGGCCACGCCGCCGCCCGACGCCGGCGCACGCCGCCGGCCTCGCCCCCAGTCCGCCGCCGCCCTTCGAAGCCCTCCGCCGCGGCCCATCTTCACCGCCGGCCCCGCGGACTCCTCCGGCGGGCCCCTCGCCGCCGGGCCACCCTCCGGCCGCGCCGCACCCGGGCAGCTCCGCTCCGGCCGCCGAAGTACGAGGACCCGGCCGGAGTTCCCGAGCCGCCAGCCTTCGTTCCCTATCGGATCGAGCCAGATCCAGATCGGCCAAACCCTAACGGGTCCCGGCGCCCGTTCGCCCGCAAACCCGCGTTGACCCGACCCGCAGTGAGCCCGATCCGCGAGGTGATCCCCCTGTTTTTTTGCTAAGTCTATTGTGTTTTTGTTGTCTGATGACTTATTATAATGCATGTATCTTTTTGTGTGTATGTCAGATTTGTGCATATGATATGTCAAAATGATCGTGGTGATGTGTACTACGTTTTGTTTCATTGTGTCATGCTTGTTTGAGTCCATCTAGATGTCTTAATCATCATGACAAGAGTGCTACATGATATAAACTGCTGCTACTTGTTATTTTCCTGCCATGTTTGAGATGTGATAACTTGGTGCATGTTTATCCAAATGAAGCAAATGAGATGTAAAAATGTTCATCTTGAGATGCTCTACATGTTTTTTGCTATAGCATGCATGTTGGAGTTAATTTTGCCATGTTTATCTCTGTTGCAAAAGTGCATGTGGCTCTTAGGTTTTGAAACTTGTTACGAGATGCCTAGTTGAGAAGCTCGTTGCTATTGTTGTGTTTGTCCCCATGTCACATGCTCATATGTTTTGGATTCTCCATCATGTGATCTTTGCTGTGGTGCAAACCTTTTGCCATGTTATGCTTTAAGATGACTTAAACATGCTCGCAAACATGCCATGCTAATGTTACTGTTTTAACACTTAGTGAAATTTCACCAAGTCTGGAATCTGTAATATCCTGATGCTATGTTTGCTTGATGCCCTAGGCAAATCCATGTTAGTTTTGGGGTGGCCATTGATCATTCCTTGCTGTATATGTTGTTGTCTATCCATACATGTCCTCACTTGATCATTTGGGTTGCTGTAGCTTATTTAATTCTTGCTCCCAAGTTGCTATAAAATATTAATGTCAGGTTTTCAGTGTCATGATCAAAATGTTGTAGCTTGTTGCTATTGATCCATGCCTCCTATGGAGATGCTCCAATGGAGTTGTTTTTTGTAGGATATGTCTACTTCATGTCCATGCTTCTTGTCACCTTGTTTGAGTGCTGTAGAGTATATATTTCTTGCTCCAAAGTTGTTATGTGGCTGTTAGTTTCAGCTTTACATTGTTTCTTGTTTCGGGTGTATCTTTTAGTCCGTTGCTCCGTTTTGAGCGTGCCCTACATGAAACTTGTGTGTTTTTTTATGTAGATTCATAATATCATCTTGTTAACATGTTTGGAGTATGTTTGCTTGATGTTTGGGTGCATCTTGCACCGTTCCCATGCTTATCTTGTTTTGATCATATCTTCTAGACCGTAGCTCCGTTTTAAACAAACTTTATATGAAACTTGACTAGAATTTCGTGTAGATTGTCTTGGTGCATGTTAACTTGCTGTTTAACAAATTTAACTTAAGGTTTGCTCAGATCTGGACTAATTTCAAACTATACATATGAGGACTTACCGGATTTGTCTTAAGTAGTTTCCGGCCTCATTTAAACTTGTTGTTCTTATGTTGTTTCTCTGTGCTTCCTACTTTGTCATGTTTTGCATCCTAAATAGACTTGTCTTGCATCCTGCTTGCTTGTGCATATTGTCTTGTTCTTGTGTTGTTCTGGTGTGCTTCCTACCTTGACATTTTGTGCACCCTAAGTGCATATTATGTGCATCCTAAGTGCATCATACATGCATCCTATAGTTTCTGCATTGCACTTTGTTTGATTTCGTGCCTCGTGTGTTCTTGTGTTGAGTAGAGCCGAAAGCCGAGACCGAGTACGAGAACGAGGTTACTACCGAGGTTGAGAACGAGGAGCCGTCTTACGATCCCATCGACGACTCGACAGGCAAGATGACCTGACTCGGATATCATTACTATCTTTGCCTATTGTTAGAAGTCTCGCTCTTTAGCTTATTGCCTCGATGCCCATGTTTGTCTGTCAGCCTCCTATTGTAACCATGAATCTGTCTAACCACCCAACCTATGCAAACCTTTGATTGGCTACGTAGGCTTCGCTCAGCCCCTCTTATAGCATTGCTAGTTGGAGGAGAAGATTTTGAAGATTCTTGCTTCATGTTGAAGTATTTGTTGGGATATCACACTATATATATATTAAATGAAATCATCTATATATTGGTAATGGGTGGAAGGCTAAGCCTCTTGCTTGGTGATTTGTTCCACTCATGCCGCCCTAGGAACCGTATAAACCGGTGTTATGTTCCTTGATTTTGCGTTCCTCACACGGTTGGGGTTATGGGACCCCCTCGATAAACCACTTAGCGCTAAGTATTTTCCAGCAAGTCCCAACATTGGTACTCCATTTGCCTAAATAACTAAAACTTGCATAGGGAGTTATAAACCCTCTTCTTAATCAATAACCCTGGGCCAGTGCTCCACATGAGTGTTGGTCCGAAATGGGGAGCCTGCGGGGCCACCTTGGGGAAACCCGAGGGCTGGTAAAAACCCGTAGCTTCACCCACCCGGTCGTGGCCTGAGACTAGATACGCGCGGCTACTGTCAGGGTGACGGCACGCCGGGAGGATTTGCTGGATTAGTCTTACCTTAGTCGGATTATCTTGAGCACGGGATTCCGAGAATACTCGGGCCTTCCCACCTTGGAGTTGCGACTCCGCGGATCGTGGGCTTGTAATGGGCCAAGTTGGAACACCCCTGCAGGGTTTTGAACTTTCGAAAGCCGTGCCCGCGGTTATGTGGAAGATGGGAATTTGTTAATATCCGGTTGTAGAAAACTTGACACCATGTTCAGAATACACTACCAGCGTGAGTAACCGTGACGGTCATTTTCCGAAAGGCGTTCGGGAAGTGAACACGATGGGGTTATGTTTGACGTGCTTAGATAGGATCACTTCGTGATCACTTTGACGCTCGTGGCACTTCTCTTTTCGCTCTTAAAACGTAAGCTAGTGCTAGTGCAGCTGCAACCTTTTATCTTTCTTCAGCCTTGTTCCACACCCAAGGCTTAGATAGTTTTGCTACCCGGGAACGGGATTGCTGAGTCCTCCGTGGCTCACAGATTCTACACCACACCAGATGCAGGTACTATGGTGAACTACTCAGGTGACGACACGGAGCTGTACTGGGAGTACGATGAAGAACGTAGCCGATACTATGTGCACTATCCCGATGATCAGTAGTGGTTTCTACTAGGGGCGTTTCGGACCTGTGGCTTTATGTTTTTGGTATCTTTCATTTGGATCTTCACCCGTAGTCGGGTTGTGATGTTATTTGGATGATGAATTGTTATGTAATGTATTGTGTGACGTGGCGAGTGTAAGCCAACTATCCTTTTGCAATTTCATCCCTATTTTTACATGAGTCGTGCAAAGATACCGAACTTGAGGTCATTCCAGAATGGGCTTATACTTTTAAGTCGTGCCTCGACACGTAGGAGGTATAGTCCCATCCTGGGCATTACACATGAGCAGCCGCAGCTCTAAGCAGCAGTACTACCACAACACAAGCAGCAAAAGCATCAGTTAGCAACGTTAGGAGCGTCACGCACGCACACGTACGCGGGAGCTCCCGTGAACTCTGTCCAGGGCGATCCACGACATTAAAAGGCACGGATCGAAGGGGGACAATAGGGGAATCGGGGAAGAAGCTCACCCCGGAGCTTGTGGACTTGGCTAGGGGGCGCGAGGCGGCCGGAATGCGACGAGATCGACGGCGAGATGTGGCGGCCGTAGGTGAATATGGCGGCGATGGCGAGCTTCTGGTGTGCCCCTACTCAAACTGATGCACTTAGGTGAAGGAGTCGACGACGAGGGAGAGTCTGGTCATCTTGGTGTGAGGAGGGGAGGCTCCGGAGCGCGTGGACAATGATGGTGCGGCGACCTTGAGCTCGGGATCGAAGAAAACAAAAGGGGACGAGCCAGGGAGGAGAAAATAGTTGCCTAGGGTTTGTCTCATGTGTCGGGGAGGGCTTTATACGCCTCGCGGTCTCGCTAGATGGTTGACACGGTGGCCATAGTGGCCATGGCGGCGCGGATGGCCACCACACACTCCCTGCCTCCTGTAGCAGGAGGGAGATGCCTCGGTTGGGCTAGGCCTTGTGCGCTGTGGCCACTTATGGCCCAACGGCACCGTAGTGTTAGCTCCTTTTCCTTTTTTGTCAATTGAATCAGTTGATAGTTTCTCATTTATTTAAATTAGTAAAATAAATTTTGTTTGAGTTAAGACTTGGCATATAAATCCAGTACGACATTTCATGACCATGCACATGGTTTCACATCATTTGGAAATGTATAGATATTTGTTTATTTTGAAAATGCCAAAATATTTGTTGTTGGACCATTCATTATTTCCTCGAGATTAATTGGTGGGTCAAATAAGTTTGGGTTCAACATGAAAAATGATTAAGGGAATATTAGAATAATGTGAACATTTTAGTTTTACTGTTCGAAGAAATAATAATTTCACTTGCGATTTAAATTTAAATTTGACTTCAATTTTTGACAAGTGGCAATTTGCATAGTAATAATGATACATGGCCACCATTAGGGGGAGCTTACTGTAGCATGATTCTCGGTGTGTTACAGTTTTATAGCTTTTGTTTCAATAAAGTGCCAATCAAAGCCTTAGGATCATGTTGGGTGATAGTAGATTTGATCTGGCTGAAAAATAGAAACTTTTGCGCTCACAGAAAAAATTCTCATTTTTAACAGAAGAGTGATTTTGAGTTGATTCTTTTTGCAGAAGATTAATATACAAATTTCCTATGTTGTCCTATTTTTTCAGAAGTTTTAGAGTTGAATAAGTATGGTGGTTGTCCAGATCATTACAGATTGTTCTGTTTCTAACAGATTCTGTTTTCAATGCATAGTTTGCTTGTTTTCTAGTTTCTATGGCTTATATTGATAAATATAAATTGTAGAAATGTTACACTATAGTAGGCATTGTGTGATAAAAATTATGAATCTTGTCTTTGACAGTACCCAAAGTGAATGATTTGTTTTATCATACTAACCCATCTCACGAAGTTTTGTTAAGTTTTGTGTGATTGAAGTTTTCAAGTTTTGGGTGAGATATCGATATGAGGAGAATAATGAGTGGCAAGACCCTAAGTTTGGGGATGCCCAAGACACCCCAAGGAAATATTCAATTTATACCCAAGCAACTAAGCTTGGGATGCCCCGGAAGGCATCCCCTCTTTCGTCTCCAACATTATCGGTAACCTCACTTGAAGCTATATTTTTATTCATCACATGATATGAGTTTTGTTTGGAGCATCATTTTATTTTGTTAGGATTTTCTTGCTGGTATTTAGAATAATGTTTTTTTATCTTTTATTTCAATAAAAGTGTCAAGGATAGCCTTTACCATGCTTATTTTGCAAGTCTATATGTTGTTGTTTGAAAATAGAAAGTTTGTCGATGTTGCAAAAATTCCCGAGAAAAGTCAGAATGTGATAAAAGGTTGAAACTTTTTGCAAAGCAAGCTATGATAAATTTCCTACATCATGTTAAATTTTCAAAAACATTTGATTTAGGGAATTATGGATCCTCTTGCATTCTTTACACATTGTACAGTTTTCACAGATTGTTGTTATGTTTGCACTATTTGCATATGTTTGCGTGTTTAATGATTCTATTTGAGGATAGGAGTATTAAATATGCAGAGGCATTTATTATGCAATGTTGAATAATATTTTTTGTGATTTACTACAGTAGAGAATGATAAAGTTTTGCATTGATTTATACTAACTTATCTCACGAGTTCTTGTTGAGTTTTGTGTGGATGAAGCTTTTGAGATTTAGGAAAACCGTGATATGAGAAGAATTAAGAAGACACAAAAGCTCAAGCTTGGGGATGCCCAAGACACCCCAAGATAATATTTCAACAAGTCTCAAGAATCTAAGCTAGGGGATGCCCCGATAGGCACCCCACCTTTCTTCGTCAACAATTATCGGTTAGTATTGGTTGATCCTAAGTTTTTGCTTCTTCACATGAGATGTGCTATTCTTGAAATGTCATTTTATTTTGTATGCTTGATGTTTTAATAAAATACTTAGATTTGAAAGGTTTTAAATAAAATAAAGCCCACAATAGTTGCCAGGGAGGCTAAGTAAGCAACATTCACATCCCGTTAACGAAGCTCTTTTCTCGCTCTGTTGCTCTAGTGCTTCACTTATATCTTCTTGGGCATGATGTGCTTTAGTATTTTTGAAGAAATTCTCTCTTGCTTCACTTAAATGGATTTTAGAGAAAGAAATAATATGCTCATGATCTTCATTTATATCTTTTTGGAGTAGCTTGTCATTTACTCTTGTGCTTCACTTATATCCTATGAGTGAACTCTTGAATAAATTGAATGTCATGAAGTTGAAATAATATCATGCCTAGTAGTAGCTTCACATTGGATTTAGAAAGTGAAGTTTTTTGAGGCTTGACAGTCATAATATTGGCCATACAAGCAATTCACGAATAATTAGTATGAGGAAGAGAACTTTCACATGCAAATACACTATCTTGGAAATCTTTTGTGATTGTGAGCCCCCATCAAAATATTATATGCCAAAATTGTTGAAGTTGGACAAGGAAGACAAGGTAATGGTTTATGTTTGTTCATATTCACATAGAAGTTAAATTGTCATAGATCCTTCAACATATGGTGCTTGCCCCCTATCTTTGCTAGCCAAAAATTCCGCACCAAGTAGATATACTACTTGTGCATCCAAAAACCCTTAAACCCAAACATTATCTTCAAGAGTCCACCATACCTATCTAAGGATTGAGCAAGATCCTTCAAGTAAGTTGTCATCTATGCAAAAAGGAACTAAAAATGCTTCTAAAAATGTTACATCATTTAGTGTATGGGAAAATTGAGCGTTGTACGAACTTGTGATGGCAAAGTAATAAAAGCGACGGACTGCATAATAAACGTTGCTATCATAAGGGGCAATATAACGTGACGTTCCTTTGCATTAAGGGGTTGAGCATACAAACAAATAATCGCATGGCAACCTGATACGTCCCCGTCGTATATATAATTTTTGATTGTTTCATACCAATATTATTCAACTTTCACATATTTTTTGCAACTATTTATATGATTTATTGGACTAACTTACTGAACCAGTGCCCAATGCTAGTTCCTGTTTTTTGCATGTTTTTTGTATCGCAGAAAATCTATATCAAACGAAGTCCAAATGCAATAAAATTTTACAGAGAATTATTTTGGAATATATGTGATTTTTGGGAGTTGGAATCACTGGAAACGGAGGCCCACACAGCCCATAAGACACCGAGGCACGCCAGAGGCCCCTAGCGTGCGGTGGTGGGTTGTGCCCTCCTCAAACGTCGGTTGGAGCTCTACTTCGGGCGCATGGAATCTTATATCTGGAAACAAATCGTGCTAAAATCTCAGCGCAATCGGAGTTACGAAACTCCGGGAATATAAGAAACAGTTTTCGGCCAGATTTGGGAGACGCGAAACAGAGAGAGACAAGAAGACAGATCCAATCTCGGGAGGGTGGTCTCTCACCCCTCCAATGCCGTGGAGACCAAGCAAGAGGGGAACCCTTCTCCCACATAGGGAGGTGGCCAACGAAGAGGAAGAATGATGGGGGCTCTCTCGCCCTCGCTTCTGGTGGCACCGGAGTGCCATCGGGGCAACGATCGGAACGGCGATCTACATCAACAATCTTGCTACCGCCCACACCAACTCTCTCCCCTCATTGCAGCGGTTTAACACCTCTTTCCCCCCGCTGTAATCTCTACTAAAACATGGTGCTAAACTCCATATATTATTTCCCAATGATCTATGGTTATCCTATGATGTTTGAGTAGATCTGTTTTGTCATGTGGGTTAATCGTGATCTTGGTTGGTATGATTGTATATTTTATTATGGTGTTGTCCTATGGTGCCCTCCGTTCTCATGCAAACGTGAGGGGCCCCCGCTGTAGGGTGTTGCAATATGTTCATGGTTCACTTATGGTGGGTTGCGAGTGTGACAGAAACTTAAACCCGAGTAAGGGGGGTACAAAGTATGGGAGTAAAGAGGACTTGATACTTAGTGATATGGTTGGGTTTCACGACCTTAATGATCTTTAGTAGTTGCAGATGCTTGCTGGAGTTCCAATCATAAGTGCATATGATCCAAGTAGAGAAAATATGTTAGCTCATGCCTCTCCCTCATATAAATTTACAAGAATGATTACCGGTACTTGTTATTGATTGCCTAGGGACAAATAACTTTCTTGTTGACAAAAGCTATCCACTTTTATTATCTTGCAAAGTACTTATAGTTTTATTCTTGCAAACTAGTTCTAGCATCACACCTACAAAATAGTTTCATACTTGTTTTCGGTAAGCAAACATCAAGTGTGCGTAGAGTTGTATCGGTGGTCGATAGAACTTGAGGGAATATTTGTTCTACCTTTAGCTCCTCGTTGGGTTCGACACTCTTACTTATCAAAAAAGGCTACAAACGATCCCCTATACTTGTGGGTTATCAAGACCTTTTTTTGGCGTCGTTTCAGGGGAGTTATAGTGTGGGCTGAATATTCTCGTGTGTGCTTGATTGCTTTATCAATAAGTAGTTTTTATTTTCTGTTCTAAGTTGTTCTTTATTTTTAATCATGGATATGGAACACAAAATACCAAAAAAATAGTGGTACTTGCTGCTCATGGAGATGGGGAACCTCCTAAAACCCTCGATCCTCATTATGTGAAGGATATTATGCACTGCTTTGGTAATCCTGAGAAAACCCCATTCAACTATATACGGGAGTAACATTGGATCAACGTGAATACTTTAGGGATTATCGCTTGACTCATAAAGGGAAATTGTTATGGGATCAAATTCATATGTTGCATTAGTATGCTTATAATTTATGCTTTAGATATGATTATACTTGTTGCTCTAGGATGAATGCTTCACATCTTCACTTTTCATGTGAATTCAATGATATTAAAACATTGGCCTCTTATGCTAATGGTATATATGATTACTATGATGTGGAACAAATAGAAGAATTTGTTGCTTTTAAGGGTGCTTGTGAAATTAAATGTTTGTTTGAAGAGTATGAAAATTATGATGATGTTGTTTACAGATCTGAAAATCTTGCTATACTTAAATATTGCTATTTGAATTATAAATACAATTCCCATATCGATGCATTTATTTAGAAGGTCTCCGCTGTCCAAGAAGAGACTAATATTTTTTAGGAGTCCATGGAAGAAGAAATTAATGACATTGTGAGCTCATTGGATGAAAAAGATGAGGAGGAGAGCGAAGAACAAATGGAGGAAGAACGGATTAGTTACCCGTGCCCACCTTTTGATGAGAGTAACCCCTCAACTCATACATTGTTTAATTTCCCTTCGTGCTTACCGAAGGATGAATGCTATGATAATTGCTATGATCCCATTTATTCACTTAAAATATCCATTTTTGATGAACTTGATGCTTGCTATGCTTGTGGCCAAGATGCCAATATGAATTATGCTTATGGAAATGAACTTGCTATAGTTCCTTATTTTAAGAATGAAATTGTTGCTATTGCACCCACACATGATAGTCCTATTATCTTTTCGAATTCTCCAAACTACACTATATCGGAGAAGTTTGCACTTATTAAGGATTATATTGATGGGTTGCCTTTTACCGTTACACATGATGTTTTTGATGAATATAATATGCATGTGCTTGCTGCTCCTACTGGCAATTATTATGAGAGAGGAACTACATCTCCGCCTCTGTATGTTTCCAACACAACAAAATTGCAAGAAATTGTTTATACTATGCATTGGCCATTACTTGATGTGTATAAATTGTTCTTTTATGACATGCCTATGCATAGGAAGAGAGTTAGAATTCGTTGTTACATGACACATATTGCTTTGTGCTCACTACTAAATTCTAAATCATTGTTGATTCAAATTCGCTTTGATATACCTTGGGATCCGGGTGGATTCATTACTTGAGCACTATATGCCTAGCTTAATAGCTTTAAAGAAAGCGCTGCCAGGGAGACAACCCGGAAGTTTTAAGAAAAAGAGTCAGTTATTTCTGTTGAGTGCTTTTATAAAGTTTAAAAACAAAAATATATAGAGGGGGCCTAAAACTTTTTCAAAAAGAGAAGCGATTGAAAGGCGATGCATTGCGGAAATAAGGGTCGACCTTGAACAGTTGTGTTCATCCTTATGGAAACAATGTAGAATTTTTCATGGAAGTTTCTTGCAGAAATAATTATCCCCTTGTACAATTCCATTGTATTATAAAAATAATATGCCAAGATTTTCCTTGAGGATGATTAAATTGCTTGTAGGTTTGTGCGGTGCAAAACAGAAACTTTGGTTGTAGTGCGCGATTTTACCTTTTTTACTGGAACGTCATACGGTTCTCAAACTTTTTGCACAATCTTGCTATACAAAATGTTTACTTTTCCTAATTTTTTTCATAATTTTTAGAGTTACAGAAGTATGGCGAATGTCCAAATCTTTACAAACTGTCTTGTTTCCATAGATTGTTGTTATAGCTTCATTATTTGCTTATGTTTGAATTCTTATTGAAGCCTCCTTGACTTGGGGCCACAGAATTGTGATAGCATACAATGGGTAATGTTTGTTTATAATTATACAATAATGTTAGAGCAGTACATGATGAGATTTCATTGATCATGTGCACTAACCGCGCCACTAAAAGTTTGGTTAAGTTTTGTGTGGATGAAGTGTTCGAAGATCGAGGAGGTCTCGATGTGAAGAGAAGGAGGAGAGGCAAGAGCTCAAGCTTGGGGATTCCCAAGGCACCCCAAGTAAATATTCAAGGAGACTCAAGCGTCTAAGCTTGGGGATGCCCCGGAAGGCATCCCATCTTTCTTCAACAAGTATCGGTATGTTTTCGGATTCGTTTCGTTCACATGATATGCGTAAATTCTTGGAGCATCGTGTGCCTTTTATTTTTCTTTTAATAATGCACCATTCTGGTATGAGATAGTCCTTGGCCAATTTTTAGAATGCTCATTGCAATTCACTTATATATTTTGAGTATGGCTTTATAGAATGCTTCATGTGCTTCACTTATATCATTTGAAGTTTGGATTGCCTGTTTCTCTTCACATAGAAACCCGATGTTCGTAGAATGCTCTCGTGCTTCACTTATATTTGTTAGAGCATGACCTTTTGTAGAAATAATTAAACTCTCTTGCTTCACTTGTATCTACTTAGAGAGTCAACAAGAATTGGTCAATTGCATGGTTAGTCATAAAATCCTACATAAAACTTATGGATCACTGAATATGATATGTTTGATTCCTTGCAATAGTTTTGCGATATAGAGATGATAATATGTGGGAGGTACTAGTGGATGATTATGTTTAGTAAGATATTGGTGTTAAGGTTTGTGATTACCGAAGCATGCACGTATAGTCTCTCGTTATGCCGGGAAGTTGGAGCACAATTTATCCTTGATTGTCCTATCTTTGTGTGAAGGTCAGGGGCGGACGATGGTTAACTCCTACTGTCGTGGAATTAGCACGGCAGATGTCCGGTTTAACGGACTTAGTTGAGGATCCATCGGACAGGTTAGCTTGAAGGAGTTAAAAGCACACAAAGGACACAGAGTGTTTATACTAGTTCGGCCCCTTCGAGGAAGGTAAAAGCCTACGTCTAGTTTAGCTTGGTATTGCTTGGGCGTCAATGAACAGGGAGTTGATTGCTTGCCTGCGTCTCGACCGGTTGTTGCTTGTCCTTGAACCGTCGTCGGGTCGTCCCTTTATATAGAGGCGACGCGTGGTCCGGTTTACAGAGTCCCGAGGCCGGCTCATATTTGTGTCCGCCTCGGTATCTGCTCTTTCTTCCTTGTCTCTCAAGTTACATGACCAGACGGTTTACAAACCGTAACTCTACATATGGGCCCTAAGCCTTCATGGACCGTAACCTCTACTGAGCTTTACAATTACACAACTATATTATCATAATCTAGTTTACTCTAGCCGATTTATACCTGCTAGTAATATCCCTGACATTAGGCCCCAGAATGATTTGAACTTGTTCATATCAGTCTTCCCAGTCTTGCAGAATCTTCTTCCTTGTATCTTCTCAGTTTTTGTAAACCGGTTGTGACGTCATCCTTGAAAATCGTTTGATTCGACCGTGACATCACTTACACATTTATCGCGCACAGCTGTTTACTACCTTTGTTTTAAAGGCTATCCCAAGAATCGAGGTGACAGGGAATCTTTATCCAATCTCTTTCTTCCTCAAATCCCATGCTTACCGTTTCGTCTCTGCTCGGCCTATAAATACCGCTCGATTCCCATCTCTTTCTCCTTCTGCTTCTTCTTCCTCCGTCTCCGCACCCGAGCTCCCGCTGTCGTCCGTCGAGCTCGCCGTCGTCAGCAAGTCCGGCCGCTGCATCAACCTGAACGTGACCAGATAACTCGCCGCCTGACGTTTCCTTCTGCCTCAGGTATTTCTTTTTCCCTCGCCGTAGATCCGTAGCATTAGGGTTCTTCCATGCCTCCGCCATTAGACCTCAAAGGCTTCAGTTGTTCATACCATTCGCCATGCTCATAGTAGTTTTGACCTTAGATTTGTTTCGAACTTGCTCCTGCTCCGTAACTTTATGCTTAGATCTATATTTCTTAGTTCACCCTCAGATTCATTTGATCTATAGAAAACCCCCGCGGTTCTTCTGTAATAGACCTGCATCAATTTCCTCTTTTCCTTACCGCGTAGATCTTTTTTACCTTAGCTTTCCGTAGAAACCTGTTTCTTCATCTTCATAGATCTGTAATACACTCGCCGGTTTAGTCAGTCATACATTGCTTCTGCAATGCATCAACTATGAACACGACGGTTTAGCCTCTTTCTTTTGTTGTCATAAACCGGTAGTAGCTCGTTTCCTACTTACTTCCGGGTTAGTAATACCATTAGTCCCTTGTCTGAACCGTCGTTGTAACTTTGCATATGTGATCCGGTTTATATCTCTGTACTTGAATAATCCGGATTTTGTACTTCGCCTTTTCAACCCTTTCCTTCTGCTACTATGTCTGCCAAACAGTTTGTTTCTTGTGACTGGGTCCCTTCCGTCATTACGGCAGAAGATTTAGTTAATGTTGCTGCAATTGGCACTTTGGGCCCTCAATCAGTTTTAAAATGGCAGGCCCCAGGAAATGAATGCCCCCCTGCTCCAAAAGAAGGAGAAGTTATTGTCTTCTTTGACCATATAGCCCGGGGCTTTAGTCCTCCCGGTTCAAAGTTTTTTCGGGACGTGCTTGCCGCTTTTCAACTTCACCCTCAGGATATAGGTCCAAACTCCATATCAAACATCTGCGATTTCCAAGTTTTCTCAGAGGTGTATCTTCAAGAGGAACCAACCATCAGTTGACTTGTTCCGGGATTTTTTCCATTTGAACCGGCGAACTGAGTTCACTGGTGGACCTCATCAAGAACTGGGCGGGGTTAGCATTCAAAAGAGAAGAGACGCGGTTTTTCCTCACGCCGCTCTCCATACACACCCCAAGGATTGGAACAAGTCTTGGTTCTATTGCCACGACACTTCACGTGAGGGAGAGAACCCACTTCCGGGTTATCGCGAACATCGTCTTCCTGAAGATCACCCTCTGCCGCAGCGTCTTAGCTCCTCAGACCGGCCCCGATTCGCTTCTCAACTCGCCAAGCTCAAGGCCTTTATGGCCAACGGATTAACCGGAGTTGATTTTATGCATTGCTGGCTTGCCTGGAGTATCCTCCCTCTGAGCCCGCGCTCCAGTTTGATGTGTAAATATTCCGGAAAGCCGGATGATCCTCAACGGTTTTCCAAGGTAACGCTTTCTGAATCGAAAGTCATTGAATCTGCCAAGAAGATGCTCAACGTCTCTTTGGAAGAATGTAGCCAAACCGGATTGGCTCCATACTATAAGAAGAACAAGCTGCATGCGGTAAGCCTTAATCTCTTCTGTTCGCTTTTAATCCGTCCATTTAAGTTATCTTCTATTTATCTTTCTTCTTGTATACAGGCCGATGATCCTTTTTGGAAGAGGAAACCTCAGGATAAGGCAGGCAAACAGTCGCGCCGGAAAACTTACGTTATTAAGAAGAAAAAGGCGGCTGCTGGCTCCGGTTCACATGCTGAAGATGATCCGGACTCTGAGGTATGAGTTAATATGGCTATGGTTTGTTCACTTTTATCCAGACTTGTGTTAATGGTGTCTTTTCACAGGATTTGGCTGAAGGAGATAAAGCGGCAGAAACTGAGGTAATCACTCTTTCTTCAGATTCAGAACCGCCTCCACCAAAAATTCGTCGGGTAGTCCGGAAATATCAATTTTCTCATCCTTACGCTCAACTGGACCCCAATTTTCTTTTGAAGAAACAGCAACATGAAGCTCGCCGGGCTACACGCCATAGTGGCCTTGTAGTCGAGTCTTCCGGAATATCTCTTACTCCGGCTCGGAGGTGCCGCTCTGAGGTTATACTTTCTCCAACTCTTCTTCATCCAAAGGCCGGGCTTATACGCAAACCACTTAAACCGTCTGACCCTAATTATCAGGAGACTTCTTTATCTTCTTCTGGCGAATCCACTGCCACACAAGTCCCGACTCTGAAGACTGTCCCTGGGTAAGTCCTTTATCTCATCCAGTTTATCTTTGCATCTGCTTTTATAACTCTGATCTCTTTTCCAATTTCTTTCAGCAAGCCTAAGCCTAGCAAAAAGGCAAAGGCCAGCAAAACGGCTGCTGAGACAGCCACTGATGATCCGGCGGCTGATCCGGATACAACCATCCCTCCGGAAAATGAGCCTACAGTTCAGCTTGAAGATCCCGCTCCCATGGATCACACTTATGCCACTACTCCTAAGAATCCCAATACTGAAAATGTCCATGAACCAGCTAGTCCTGCCCGGGCCAACCCTCCTCGGACTAGCCCGACTCCCGCTAGTCCGGTTCATACTGCTACTCCACAACCGGCAGCTGCTCCTTCTCCGGATGTTCAAATAACCAGTACAGCTTACACCGCTCCTGCCGAGCCCATTGTTTAAGCCAATCATACAGCTAAAGCGGAGAAACTCAAGCAAGAGAAGGGCAAATGGAGTACAGATTTGTCCAGTTTCGCCGAGTTGAGTGCCCAAGAGATTTATTCCGGGTACTTGAACCGGCTGCATACTAGTCGGGACTATGAAGCGGGCTTGGTCAATATGATGAAGGACAAATACGAGGTATCTTACTTGTCCTTTGCTTTTGCCTTCTTTGTATTTCTGTCTGTATCATGGTAGCCCCCAAGTTCCGGTTTAGCTATGTTAGAAGGTGAACCGGTACTTTCAACTTTGAGCAAATGATCTTACATTAGCCCCCAAGTGCCAGGGGCATAACTCGGTTTATGTGCCTGGGACTTGTCTGAATCTTTCTTTTGATGTTTCAACTGCCCATTGGCCCCCAAGTGTCAAGTAGACAACTTGTTTGTGTGCTTGAGACTTATCTTTAATTGTCACTCTTTGATACTTCAATTGCCCATTAGCCCCCAAGTGTCAAGTGGATAACTTGGTTATGTGCTTGAGACTTGTCTGAATTTTGTCCCTTATTCCACTTGATTTCCCTTGCAAGCTGATTTGAACCGGAGGGCTAAAGAAATAATTGAACTCCGGAATAGACTTTCTGAAACTGAATCTGCTGCTGCCAAGGCCAAAAAAGATCTGGCGCTGAGCTTAATCACTGCTGAACAATTGAAGAAATACTTTGAATCAGAGCGGGCAACCTGGAAAGTACAGAAAAATGCTCTTGAAAAGAGAGCAAAGGACGCTAAGGAAGCTCTTAATCCGGTGACAAAAGAGTTGACCGGTTTAAAACGGCAAATAGAACTTATGACTTCTGCCATCTTCGGTAAATACTTAACCTGCACCCGCTTTCATTTCTGCAACCTTTAATCTGTTCCGGTTTAATTGTGACCACCATATGCAGGACGGCGCGTCACCCATCTTGGGGATGATCTCCGGAAGAAACTCAAGGCCTCTTATACTCTGGTTGAGCAGCTGTATTCTGGTGCTCAGCGGATTATAAGTGCAATGTCTTTCAATAAACCGGCCCCTACCACCATCCAAGTCACTTTGGAGAAGTTGTCTATCTTGCTTGTCCGCTTGGAAGAGGTGAAGAAGTCTGCTGCCCGAGCCGGTTCTCTCGTAGCGCTCACCAGAGCCAAAGCGTGGGTTCCAGACTTTGATCCGGAAGAAGCTCTGAACGGGTATCCCAATACCAAAGAAGATGGATCGGCCTTCACTGGTAAAGACCTTCATGCTTTGACGAAGGAGATGCGTCCTCTTGCCAGCAAACTTACTGTGGAGTCAGATTTGACCAGGTATCATCCGGCGTACGATTTACAGAATGAGCGGGTGGATCGACCGGTTTATGATACCGTGAATCTAATCCCACCAGTGCGCCCCCACACTTTCGCCCCAGATGTTGATCCGTCTGATCTTATTACGGAAGAGATGTACTTCCGTGATTTAACAAAAATCGACTGGTGCGTCCCTAACTTTCAGCCGCTTCAGGAAGACGAAGAAGCTCCGGAACAAGTTGATCCTCAGCCGCCGCAGCAGGAGGAAGCATAGGCCACACAGTTTATCTTTGTAGCTGCAGTATTATTTTGCCAAAAAACTTTAACCCGTTCAGGCTTGCTATGCCTTGTAATAGGATAGCTTAAAACATTGTCCGTCTTGATCCGGATGTCCCAACTTTGCTTTAATGTTTGCCAATTTGAATTTTACCCGATATGGTTTATCTTGCGTACTATCTGTTTTTGCATAGACAACACTTAAAAGATGTCCTAGCGGTTTATCGTCGGACCGATTAAATTGCTCCCAAAATATATCAAACAAGTGTCTGTTTATACCAGAAATAACTTCATACCTGTGATTAAGTATGCTTGATATTCTTAATTCGGCGAACATTGTTATTTCCGAGGAAGCTCTTTGCTCTGTTGGGGCATACCCAATTATTCCGGGTTTACAAGAGCTACCGGTTCAAATAATGCTGGAGCTCCGTCAAGACTTTTGAAGATATGTGGTCAACTTTGGAGTTGTCCCACTCCGGATCAAAGAACCATAAAACACAAATACAAAAAATACACGTTTGCAAATAAAACCATGTAGTCGAGGCTTTTTGCGAGCTGGCAGGCTCCAAATCGAGACTTTTGATTCGAATACGATCAGTAAACCGGACCATAGGGGCTAAGCTAGGATTCGAATACGATCCTAACCCCCTACTGGCCTTGAAATTTTAGCCAAGCAATGGATTCGAATACGATCCATTGAGCTTATGATTCGAATACGATCATACAAACCGGACCATAGGGGCTAAGCTAGGATTCGAATACGACCCTAACCCCCTACTGGCCTTGAAATTTTAGCCAAGCAATGGATTCGAATACGATCCATTGAGCTTATGATTCGAATACGATCATACAAACCGGACCATAGGGGCTAAGCTAGGATTCGAATACGATCCTAATCCCCTACTGGCCTTTGCCATGTTCTCTTTGGTTCGAATACGACCTATGTTTGAACAGAAATGGCTATATTCTCTTTGGTTCGAATATGACCTATGTTTGAACAGGAATGGCTATGTTCTCTTTGGTTCGAATACGACCTATGTTTGAACAGGAAGCCCTTTAGTGATCACAACGACAGAGTACATATACAGGAGTTGCCCTGCACAACCAGATAGACTGATCAAAGCATCTTATTTTCTTTAAAAATGTCATATAGTAAGAGAAATAAACTTTAGATGGTTATCACCATAAGATACTTATATTGGAAAAAAGGCTAATCCCCCGGTTTACCGAGGGTGCCGGTTTATTCATTAATCATAATATATACATAGGATACAGCAGAGCTCATGGCTCATGTATAATAGGGCCGCAAGAGTGCGATGTTCCACGGCCTCTTTGTCTCTTCCTCCGATGTCTGTGAGTCCTTGTGTTCTCGAACGTCCACTAGGTAATATGATCCGTTGTGTAGATTCTTCCTGACCACGAAGGGCCCTTCCCAAGGCGGGGATAGTTTGTGCATGTCTGTTTGGTCCTGGATGAGCCGGAGTACCAAATCTCCCTCCTGGAACGTCCTGGTCTTGATCCGGCGGCTGTGATATCTGCGCAAGTCCTGTTGATAAATTGCGGACCGTGCTGCTGCTATGTCACGTTCTTCATCCAGCCGGTCCAAACTATCCTGTCTTGCCTGCTCATTGGCCGCTTCAACATAAGCCGTCACCCGTGGCGAATCATGATGGATATCACTTGGAAGGACCGCTTCAGCACCATACACCATGAAGAAAGGTGTATAACCTGTGGACCGATTCGGCGTAGTATTGATGCTCCAGAGGACAGAAGGTAACTCCTCAACCCAGCACCCTGGTGTTCTTTGCAGGGGAGTCATAAGCCGGGGCTTGATACCTCGCAAAATCTCCTGATTCGCTCTTTCAGCTTGACCATTGGATTGAGGGTGAGCTACAGAAGATACATCTAGATGAATATGCTCGCGTTGACAAAACTCTTCCATCTCTCCCTTAGATAAATTGGTGCCATTGTCTGTGACGATGCTGTGTGGAAAGCCAAACCGGAAAATTACTTTTTTGATGAATTTAACCGCTGTTGCCGCATCACACTTGCTCACAGGTTCTGCCTCAATCCACTTTGTAAATTTGTCCACAGCAACCAGCAGATGAGTTTTTTGATCCTGGGATCGTTTGAAAGGCCCAACCATATCAAGCCCCCAAGTCGCAAACGGCCAAGTAATCGGTATCATCCGGAGCTCTTGTGCCGGAACAAGAGCACGTCGTGAAAATTTCTGACAAGCATCGCACTTCCGGATTAGATCCGCTGCATCAGCATGGGCTGTCAGCCAATAGAACCCATGTCGAAAAGCTTTAGCGACCAAGGATTTTAAACCGGCATGATGACCACAATCCCCTTCATGAATCTCGCGAAGGATATCACAACCTTCCTCAGATGACACACACCGCTGAAACGCTCCCGAAACACTGCGATGGTGAAGTTCTCCGTTTGCAATTGTCATGGACTTGGAGTGCCGGATTATCTGTCTTGCTTCGATCTCGTCATCCGGCAACTCCCCACGGCTTAGATATGCCAAGTATGGGAGCGTCCAATCCGGAATAACATGAAGTGCTGCAACTAGCTGCGCCTTCGGATCAGGAACGGACAGATCTTCCTCCGATGGTACCTGAACAGATGGACTGTGCAGCTCATCCAGAAAAGTATTCGGCGGCACTGGTTTATGTTGAGAACCTAGCCGGCTTAGAGCATCAGCCGCTTCATTCCTTCGCCGGTCGATGTTATCCACTTGATACCCTTTGAAATATCCTGCGTCTGCTTCAACTTCTCGTCTTTAAGCTGCCATGAGAGGGTCTTTTGAATCCCACTTGCCGGATACTTGCTGTGCCACCAAATCTGAATCACCAAAACACTTGACCCGGCTCAAGTTCATCTCCTTAGCCATCCGTAAGCCATGAAGCAATGCCTCATATTCTTCTGCATTGTTAGTACAAGGAAACATTAGACGGAGGACATAACAGAACTTGTCACCTCGTGGGGAAGTTAACACAACTCCAGCCCCCGAGCCTTCTAACTGCCCTGAACCGTCAAAATGAATCGTCCAATATGTAAGATCCGGCTTCTCCTCTGGTGCTTGTAGTTCCGTCCAATCATTGATGAAATCCACCAATGCTTGAGATTTGATAGCGGTGCGTGGCACATACTTCAATCCGTGCGGGCTAAGCTCAATGGCCCACTTCGCCACTCTGCCAGTAGCTTCCTTGTTCTGGATTATATCCCCCAATGGTGCTGAACTGACAACAGTTATTGGGTGGCCTTGGAAATAATGCTTTAACTTCCGGTTTGCCATGAACACACCGTATACCAGCTTCTGCCAATGCGGGTACCTTTGTTTGGATTCGATGAGAACTTCACTGACATAATAGACCGGACGTTGAACCGGATATTCCTTTCATGCTTCCTTGCGCCCGACCACGATGGCCACGCTGACTGCCCGTGCGTTGGCGGTGACGTATAACAGCAATGGCTCATTATCAATAGGGGCAGCAAGGACCGGCGGTTCTGCCAGTTGCTGCTTAAAATCCTCAAACACAGCGTTTGCCTCCTCACTCCATATAAACCGGTCTGTCTTTTTCAGCATCTAATAAAGCGGAATTGCTTTCTCTCCCAGATGGTTGATGAATCGGCTCAATGCTGTGATCCGGCCAGCGATACGCTGAACATCATTGATGCAAGCTGGTTTAGTCAAAGATGTGATTGCCTTGATCTTCTCCGGATTGGCTTGTATTCCTCTGTTTGACACCAAGAATCCAAGGAGCTTGCCCGCCAGAACACCGAAAGCACACTTCTCCGGATTAAGCATCATTTTATAGGCTCGGAGATTGTCAAAGGTCTCCTTGAGGTCCTCTATCAGTGTCTCCTCCTTCCTTGATTTCACCACAATATCATCCACATAAGCATGAACATTCCTCCCTATCTGCCCCTTAAGACAATTCTGTACGCAACGCTGGTAAGTTGCTTGGGCACTCTTGAGCCCAAAAGGCATAGACACATAGCAAAGAGCACCAAACGGGGTTATGAAGGACGTCTTCTCCTGATCTTTAACTGCAATCTTGATCTGGTGATACCCTGAATATGCATCCAAAAAACTTAGCCGCTCACATCCCGCCATAGCATCAATGATCTGATCAATACGAGGGAGAGCAAAATGATCGGTTGGACAAGCTTTGTTTAGGTCTGTGTAATCTACACACATTCTCCACTTTCCATTTTTCTTTAATACCAGCACTGGATTAGCCAACCACTCCGGGTGAAAAACTTCAACTATAAACCCTGCGGCCAAAAGCCTGGCCACTTCTTCTCCTATAGCCTTGCGCCTTTCTTCGTTGAAGCGGCGCAGATATTGCTTGACCGGTTTAAACTTCGGATCAATGTTAAGACTGTGCTCAGCGAGTTCCCTCGGTATACCTGGCATGTCAGAAGGTTTCCATGCAAAGATATCCCGGTTCTCACGGATGAACTCGATGAGCGCGCCTTCCTATTTAGGATCAAGGTTAGCGCTGATAGTGAACTTCTTGGATGAATCGCCTAGCACAAAGTCAACTTGCTTGGTCTCCTCCGGAGACTTAAACTTCAATGCCGGATCATGCTCTGTAGTTGGCTTCTTCAACGGGGACATATCTGCCGGATCAACATTGTCCTTGTAGAACTTCAACTCTTCCGTAGCACATACTGCCTCCGCATAAGCAGCGTCTCCTTCTTCGCACTCCAATGCAATATTGCGACTTCCATGAACCGTGATTGTTCCTTTGTGACCCGGCATCTTGAGCTGTAGATAAACATAACACGGCCTGGCCATAAACTTGGCGTAAACCGATCTTCCAAACAGAGCATGATATGGGCTCCGGATCTTGACAACTTCAAAGGTTATCATCTCCGACCTGGAATCCTGTTCATCTCCAAAGGTAACTTACAGGTCAATTTTCCCAACTGGGTAAGCTGATTTACCTGGCACCACTCCATGAAACACCGTGTTTGACTGTCTTAGCTTCTTATCCGTCAGCCCCATGCGACGGAAAGTCTCATAATATAAGATATTGATGCTGCTGCCGCCGTCCATGAGGACTTTGGTGAATTTGTAGCCACCCACCTGTGGTGCCACCACTAAAGCCAATTGGCCCGGATTATCAACTCGCGGCGGATGATCCTCTCGGCTCCACACGGTAGGTTGCTCCGACCAGCGCATGAACTGTGGTGTTGCCGGTTCAACAGCATGGACCGCCCGTTTTAAGATGTTCTGATCCCGTTTGCATAAACTCGTAGTGAACACATGATACTGCCCGCTACTCAACTCCTTCGGATTACTCTGATATCGGGACTGCTGCTGCTGCTGACGCTGCTGATTGCCCTGGTTATTGTGATTACCCTGGCCCTGCTATTGGTTGTTTTGGTTATTGTAACCACCCTGACCATGCTGCTGATTGCCTTGGTTATTGTAACCGCCCTGACCATACTGATTATTACCTTGGTTATTATAACCACTGTTGTTGCCACGATATCCTGACCCGGAGCCGTTCCCCTGGTGACCCAGACCGTAAAACCCGGGGCCTGATCCGCCGCCAGGTGGCCTGTTGTTAGATCTGAACCGGCTCATGGCTTCCATCATGGCCTTGCATTCTCCTATGGTGTGTTTAGCTGGATGTTCTTTTGATCCGTGTTTCGGGCAAGGCTCATTCAACTCTTGCTCCCAGCTAACGGCCCCTCCACCGGTTTGTAGAGGCGGTTTACCCTTGTTGCTCTGAAAGCCCCCTTGAACTTGGGTATTGGCCACGAAATCAGAGCCACCCTCTGCCTTTCGTTTGCCTAAGAAGCTTGTTCCGACCGGATTAGCCTGTGCCGGTTTACCGGGCTTATTGGCTTTTCCAGTTTTATCTCCATCCGCTTCTGGATACTTAGTGTTGTCGGAGTCCCCGTACTTCACCAGAGCGCTCATGAGAGTTCCCATGTCATTACAATCCCGTTTGAGCCGTCCCAACTTTAACTTCAGAGATTCAAACCAGCAATTGTTTTCCAGTGTCACTATTGTCGTACTGGGATTGATACCGTTCAAAGAGTGCAAGATTTCTGATACTCGCCGCACCCATGCACTTGTAGGCTCCTGGTCTCCTTGTATATAGGCTGTCAGATCCACCACTGACATTGGTTGCTTGCACGTATCCTTGAAATTTTTGATAAACTGGCGGCGTAACTCTCCCCATTATCCGATGGAATTAGGTGGTAAGCCCTTCAGCCAGGTCCGGGATGTACCCTCAAGCATCATGGTAAAGTACTTCGCGCAAGCCGCTTCATCCACGTCCAGCATCTCCATATCCATCTCGTAACTCTCAACCCAAGCCTCTGGAGCTAAATCTGATGAGTAATTAGGCACTTTCCATGGACCCTTGAAATCCTTGGGTAACTTCACGCTCTATAGAGCGGGGACAAGACACTGCACTCCAAAGGAACTCGTCGTGATTACCTCAGTTTCTGCTGTAGTTGTGTGAACCGGCGTCGTTTGGCGGACCTCCTCGCGGGCCGCAGATCTAACCCGGTTTGCCTCCTGAGCTAGCGCCTCCGCGCCCGCCGGATTATCCTGTCTGTGACAGTGTTGCCTCCGTTCACTACTGGACACCTTCGGTTCTTCCCAATGCCTAGTATAACTCCGGCTGTGGCGGGGTGTTGAATGAAGCCTCTCCCTGCTATAAGAATATGCTTGCTGTTGTGTCAACGCCGTGTTAAGCAGATCCTTGACCCGGCGTGCCTCCATAGCCACGGGGGATGTCCCCTCAATGGGTAAAGCGGCTAGGCGTGAAGCGGCAGCAACAATATTATCCAAAGGGTTTGAGTAATGACCCGGAGGAGTGGGGATGTGAGGTGTGGACGTAACCCGGCGATCTTGCTCCGCAGTGGGCTGTTGGACCGGTTCACCCCTCACCGGGGCCGTCCTCCGGTTTACCTCCGGATCATTGCTAGCTCCCGCTCCTGGCGTCCCGAAGAGATTCATCGCCTCATAGACCGGCGGTAAACGAGACTGGTGCCTTCTATCCCTTACTCCTTGCACAGAGGCTTGATCCATCCTTAACTGAAAAGCCTGAGAATCCAGCTCTGCCTGTCTTGTTGCTATCATAGCTTTCTCTGCCTTCAGATCCTCTCTTGCTTGCTCGATCCGGCCCCTCAGCCGCTGGATTTCTACATCGTGCTGCGCCTTGTCTACGGGAGCCACCACTGCTACTGCCCATGCTGTTAACTCCTCTACCAAGGTTGATAGAGCGTCAGCTGCCGAGGGAGCTTGCCCGCTCCCCCTGCTCCGGCTGTGAACGCCCCGGTCACCGTGGGCTGTGACGTAGGCTGTGATCCGGCCATAAAGACAGCCACCCGGTTTGGCAGATCAAAGGTGTTCAGAATACTATCTCCATCAGACACACCCTCAGATCGGCCGTCCCGCAACAGATACAAGGATTCAGTCTCTCCGGATGATGATTCATCGTCGGAATAGACGACTATCTAGCTACCAGAATCCGATCCGTCCTCGGCTTGGACTCTGTGAATCGCTCCGACGAAGACGTGCTTCATGGCAGGCTGAACCCGGGCCGATCTCGTACGCTGAGCCGGCTCGACAATGTTGGGGAAGACGTCCGGCTCAGGTCCCTGTTCACCAATCTTGCCGATGAAGACGTGGATGCCGCCGAAGGGAACCCGATACCCGTATTCGATTGAATCAGCCTCCGGTCCCCAGCCTGCGTCGTCGATGTAGATCCGGTCGCGGCAACTCTTGGTCATCCGGCCGACCGCGTAGCCCCTGAGCCCTTCAAAGCTGCCCTTCAAGAACTCGAAACCATCGTGCGGAGGCCCCACGGTGGGCGCCAACTGTCGTGGAATTAGCATGGCAGATGTCCGGTTTAACGGACTTAGTTGAGGAACCATCGCACGGGTTAGCTTGAAGGGGTTAAAAGCACACAAAGGAAACAGAGTGTTTATACTAGTTCGGCCCCTTCGAGGAAGGTAAAAGCCTACGTCTAGTTTAGCTTGGTATTGCTTGGGCGTCAATGAACAGGGAGCTGATTGCTTGCATGCGTCTCGACCGGTTGTTGCTTGTCCTTGAACCGTCGCCGGGTCGTCCCTTTATATAGAGGCGACGCCTGGTCCGGTTTACAGAGTCCCGAGGCCGGCTCATATTTGTGTCCGCCTCGGTCTCTGCTCTTTCTTCCTTGTCTCTCAAGTTACATGACCAGACGGTTTACAAATCGTAACTCTACATATGGGCCCTAAGCCTTCATGGGTCGTAACCTCTACTGAGCTTTATAATTACACAACTATATTATCATAATCCGGTTTACTCTAGCCGGTTTATACCTACTAGTAATATCCCTGACACCTACCAACCTCCCCCCTAGGAGCATGCGTAGTATTACTTTGCTTCGAGGGCTAATAAACTTTTGCAATAAGTATATGAGTTATTTATGACTAATGTGGTTCCATGGATTATACTCACTCTCACCATTTCATAATTGCTAGCCTCTCTCGTACACGCAACTTTCGCCGGTGCATAAACTTTATTATACCTTCCTCAAAACAGCCACCATACCTACCCATTATGGCATTTCCATAGCCGTTCCGAGATATATTTCCATGCACTTACATCATATAGATGACTTGAGCATTCATTTTCATATTGCTTTCCATGATCGTAAGACAGCTAGCACGATATTTTCATGGCTTCACCGTTTTTTGATATCTTTGCTATGCTAGATCATTGCACATCCTGGTACACTGCCAGAGGCATTCATTTAGAGTCATACTATGTCATAGGTATCGAGTTGTAATTTTTATTTCTTTTGAGTTATAAGTAAATAAAAGTGTGATGATCATCATTATTCATTTTTAGAGCATTGCCCCCATGATGATGGGATGATGGAGACCATGATCCCCCCACAAGTCGGGATGAGACTCCGGAATAAAAGAAAAAAAAAGAAGAAAAAAAGGAAAGAAAAAACAAAAAAAGAAAAAGAAGAAATGAATGAAAAAAGGGGGCATGCAAGTGCCACACTTGTGCTTCAAAGTAGCACCATGTTTTTCATATAGAGACTCTCATATGTTGTCACTTTTATATACTAGTGGGATTTTTTCATAGGATTAGATGCATACCCACTTAGTGTCATATTGATATTTCATACACTTATAGCTCTTAGTGCATCTGTTGCATGGTAATCCGTACTCCTTACATTGATATCGATTGATGGACATCTCCGTAGTCTATTAGTTTGCCTAGTTGATGTGAGACTTTCTTCCCTTCTTTTGTCTACTACCACTGCATTCTGTTCCACTTATATTGCTATATACATGGCTTGCACTCATGTATTGTGTGAGAGTTAAAAATGCTGAAACACGTTAAAAAGTATGAACCAATTGCTTGGCTGACACCGGGGTAGTACATGATTTATACTTTGAGCTAGGAAGACAGAGCATGACAAGACTATATGATTTTGTAGGGATAACGTTCTTTAGCATTTGATATTCTGAATGACATGCTTGTTTGTTGGGATGCCCGAGTATTGATGTCTTTATGTCAAATTATAGACTATTGCTTTGAATCACTCATGTCTTAATATTCATGCCATGACTAGATATATGATCAAGTTTATGCTAGGTAGCATTCCACATCAATTTTTTTAATCATTTACCTACTCGAGGACAAGCAGGAATTAAGCTTGGGGATGCTGATACGTCTCCGACGTATCTATAATTTTTGATTGTTTCATGCCAATATTATTCAACTTTCACATATTTTTGGCAACTATTTATATGATTTATTGGACTAACTTACCGATCCAGTGCCCAGTGCCAGTTCCTGTTTTTTGCATGTTTTTTGTATCACGGAAAATCCATACCAAACGAAGTCCAAATGCAATAAAATTTTACGGAGAATTATTTTGTAATATATGTGATTTTTGGGAGTTGGAATCACCAGAAACGGAGGCCCACACAGCCCACAAGACACCAGGGCGTGCTAGAGGCCCCTGGTGCGTGGTGGTGGGTTGTGCCCTCCTCGAACGTTAGTTGGAGCTCTACGTCAGGCGCAAGGAAGCTTATATCTAGAAAAAAATCATGTTAAATCTCAGTGTAATCGGAGTTACGGATCTCCGGGAATATAAGAAACGCTTTTTGGCCAGATCTGGGAGACGCGAAACAGAGAGAGACAGAGAGATAGATCCAATCTCGGGGGGGG
>LR738710.1:273044685-273072172 GCA_902687465.1 Secale cereale
CCGCCTCCTAGCCCGACGCCGGCCTCCTCCCCGACCCCTCCCCGCCTCCTAGCGCGGGAGCGCCCCGGCGGCCGGCCTCCTCCCCGACCACTCCCCGCCTCCTAGCGCGGGAGCGCCCCGGCGGCCGGCCTCCTCCCCCACCACTCCCCGCCTCCTAGCGCGCCAGCGCCCCGGCGGCCGGCGGCGACACCCACCCTTCCCCGCCTTCTTCCGCGCCAGCGCCCCGGCGGCCGGCGGCCACCACCACCTCTCCCCGCCTTCTTCCGCGCCCAGCACAGCGGACCGCGCGCCAAACGGCCGGCGATGCAATCCGTCGGCGACGATATTTCCGCGGTGGCATTTAGGAAGCGACGCCGCACCTCACCTCCGCATCCAGCCTCGGTCATGCATGACAGGGGGAAGCGAACTGCAAGGTTGACTACTCCATCGCATTCGTCGTGGATGCGAACTGCAATGGTGCACGTCCAGCCTTCTCCCGCAACAATGGCGAAGGTGGAAAAAGCGCATGAGTTCCTGCAGCGGAGGTGGACTGCACGACAACAGCAGCAAGAGCTGCATCTGCAGAAGGAGGGAACTGCATATAAGGTAAGAAAATCACATACCAAGCCCCCAAATCCAGTTTGCAGTGCCGTTTTTATACCCATGCAGTCCCCCATCTAGCGTCAACTGCAGTCACATGTGTCTCCAAGTAGAAAAACAGAAAAGGATACTTCGAAAAATAAAAAACGCTGTATGGATCAAAATTGCAGTCCACAATGACTTAAATATGTAGAGCGCTGTGCCTAGAACTGAAGTGCATTGTTTCTTCATGTTAACTAACAGTGCCCCTGCTGTAGAATGACAAATTGAAGTGCAATTTCTTACAGTTGAAAAAAATATAATGATGTATAGTACGAAAGATGCAGCTCATTTCACTATTGACGTGCATAAAAAAGCTCAGGCTTAATAATCTGCTGGAATTTACTATGCCTCAAAAACAGAAGATGCCTCGAATCATTTATGACCCCGAGCCCCTGAACTGCATTGGACGAGAAGAGTGGGAGATGCCTGTATGAATAACACCTGAAATACCTAGGGGTTTCTTTAACACAACAAACAGAACTGCGTACTTCGTGGAGGAAGATGTAGAGGATAAAGATGAAAACAGTGAACCAAACATCATTCAAGATGGAGAAGGCAGTGAAACAAAAAACCCGCAGGATGAGGAGGAGGACGACGACGATCTGGTCTTCATGGGGGAGCACGCACAGAAAGATGATGAGGAGGAGGATGATGACGAAGAGCAAATCATAACTGTTATGCAGCCAAGGTACACGCGTGTCTTTGAAACATTTGGTCGGCAGATCAGAACAGATGATATAGCACCTCCAGAAGCCGATGTTGAAACCTAGCAAGTTCGGCAAGTCCATTAGCAAACGATTCGTCGACAAAGAGACAGTGGAATTCCACCAAGGCCGCCTACTGCCCAACAAAAGAATCGGAAGCAGAAACAAGGAGGGCCGCAAGCAACCAAAAAAGTAAAGTTCTCCACACTCCTGCCTCCTCGCGATCCTCAATTACACAAATTTGTTGTCACCCCTCCATGCCCAATAAACATCGGTGAGCTGCAAACACCGTTAGAAGAAAAACAGTACACGCACGTAAGCATCCTTACCTAACTACTGCAGTTCACTTATTACGCATAGTTTCAGCTTGTGCATTCTCATTAACAAAAAAAGAAACATTCCATATTGTCTGTGTGCAGGATGAGAACATGCTCCAAGAACTTGTGCCTATGAAAGGTATGCAGTTCACATCACAAGATGCGGCGCGAGAATTCTACAACACGTATGCGAGGCATGCAGGCTTCGGCACACGCAAAAACGGCGGATACAGAACAAACAGATACATCGTGTGCTCAAAGGAAGGCAGAAGCAAAGAAACTGTCACAGATTATGACAGAAAGCGAGAAAAAACATCAAAGAGGACTGGCTGCAAGGCGGGGATGAGATTGAAAAATAAATAAAGGATGTGTTTGTGATAGCAGAGATTGAGCTCAATCACAACCACAGGATGATTGACAGCCCGGCTATGCTTCTGCACATGCACTCGCATAAGACGGATGATCCGTTGCTCGATAAACTAGTGAAGGACATGCAGAGCGACAACCTCATGCACACGTAGATGATGTCAACCCTGTCAAGGATGTCAGGAGGACTGCACTTTATGGGGCGCACCAGCCGTGACTGGGTGAACAGGTACGTTCACTAAAACAAAAAACGATATATCGTCTATTTCATGCAGTCCGCTTTGTGCATTTTCTGTATGTCCATAATGCTGCAAGTATATTGTTATTTCGAACTGCAGGAAGCATCAATTCGCGAGGGAGGAAACAAAGGACGATGTGAAGAAACTCCTGGCTTTCTTTGAGAAGATGCAGCAAATAAACCCGGAGTTCTTCTATGATTACGACAAAGATGTCGATAACCGTGTGCGGAACATATTCTGGGTGAACGCCAGCTGCAGTGGATCGTACGAAGATTTTGGAGATTGTGTCACATTTGACACGACCTACAAGACCAACAAGTTCCACATGCCTCTCGCCGTCTTCGTTGGAGTCAACCACCACCTCCAAAGTACAATATTCGCTGTGGCTCTCATCAGAGACAAAACAATACCGACTTTCGAGTGGGTGTTCCGAACGTTCTTGCGTTGCATGAACAACAAGCGGCCAATCTGCATACTCACAGGTATGCTGAAAAAAAGAGTGAAATTAAATAACAATGCAGTTCACTGCCAAGTTTTGTAGTCCATTTCTTACATCCAATGAAAAAAAGCAGAAAAAGGATATGCAGTTCTCTCAATAACTCGCTGCTTGGTTTTTTTTTCAAAAACATGTAGATCAATGCCCCTCCATGGATGCCGCGATAAAAAGTACGCTAATAGGCACGCTGCACAAGTTATTCCGTTGGCATATACTAAAAAAATACAAGGATCACCTGTCCTTGCTGTACAAAGCGTATGAGAAATTCAAGGATGAGCTGACCTCCATTCTCAACCACCCGCTGATGCCATCAGAGTTTCAACGCGCTTGGCATGAGCTCATGGAAAAGTATAACCTCCAAAATGATGAGATTATGAAGGCGCTCTGGACAGACAGAAAAGAATGGATATCGGCTTACTACAAGGAGGTGTTCTGTGCACGGATGACGTCGACACAAAGAAGTGAAAGCATGAACCGGATCTTGAAGAGGAACTTTGTCAAGGAAAGACACGACCTACACATCTTTGCGTCGCAGGTGGTCAGGTGCATCCAGACAAGGAAGGGCGTCGAGCACGCGGAGACCATAGCTAACGAGGTATATAAACAGAGCAAAGTGTTTAAGATGGATGAGCAATTAATAAAAAACACTACTCGCTTTCTTGATTTTTGCTGCGAAAAGACAACTACTTAACTGGTTTTCTTTGTTTCACAGACGGAAATAAAGACTACTACTCAGTTTGGTTTCGAGGTTCAGCTCTCCAAGATTTACACCAGGGCGGTCTTTGCTGACTTCAAGCAAGCGCACTACCACAGCACTGCATTCATATCAGAGCAGTCCACTGACAACCCGACGAAATATTTGGTGCGCCACTACAACCGGTCTGATGATTTTGATTGGGCAAGACACGAGTTCCAGGTGGTTGCTGATGTGACGAACGGTATCTACGAATGCGAATGCAAGCTGTGGACACACACATGTAGGTGAGACAGGAAAACAAAAAAATAAGCACACATAAAACATAATGAAGTTCACTTATTGCTGATAGCAAAAAAAAGATGAAAAACAAAAAAATATTTAGTGAAGTTCACTACAGCAGCAGACCCAGGACCTATTTATAATGCAGTTCACAAAACCAAGAAATGAAAAAATGTTGCCTATTTATGTGAAGTTTGCTGGCACGAATAACCCAAAAAATTTCTTTTGCTACAGGCCTGTTCTGCGTGCACATCATTTGCATGTTGGATCAGCTGCGCGTGGACAAGATACCTGAAGAGTACATATTGAAGAGATACACACGGAACACACGCCAAAATCCAACTTTTGACCGCAGAGACTATGAGCAAACTGCTCCAGATGGGAGTTCGATGTTCTTCCGTAGGAAACTACTTGCAGAAACTGCCATGGACCTGGCGAGCAGGGGTGTCAAATCGGATAGAGGGTACAACAGAGCTTTAGCTGGGATGAGAAAACTCATACAAGAAGTGAACGTAATAAACGAAGAAGAAGAGGCAGAGAAGATAATGGATGCGCGGGGTGAAGAACAAGGAAAGGAGCACGAACATGCTGCTGATGGTGCAGTTCATAATATGGATGACACAATTCTTCCCCCGCCTGTTTCAAACACAAAAGGGAGAAAGAAATAGAGCAAATCAGCCAATAAAAAAGCTGCAGCAAATGAAAAAAGCCCTGAAAAAAATAGCAGGCCTGAGCCAGAACTGGACAGCGGAGGAAGACCACTGGGGGTAAGGATGTGTAAATCATGCAATAAGATTGCGGGACACAACTCAAGAACATGTAAGGAGAGGCTGAAACAAAACCAGGCTGAAAATGCCACCACAAATCACCGAGCTGACCAACAAGATGATACGACAAAGAGAAGACTATGTAGCATCTGCAACAAGAGAGAGAAGCATAACGCGAGAACTTGTCCAAATAGAACAGAGGAAAAAGATGAAGAAGATGACGAAGAAGATGCTGACAGAGAAGAGAGCGAGGAAGCGAGCGAAGCTGATGAAACCGAGGAGGAAGATGAGGAGGAAGAAGAAGAAGACGAGGAAGAAGAAGAAGCAGATGAAGAAATCGAAGAACCATCATCAAAAACGAGGGGGAGAGACAGAACGCAGAATCCAGCGCGTAGGCAAGCATCGCGGTCGCACGGTCCCGTTACGAGGGGTAATGCGAACAACCAGAGCAAGACAAAAGCAGCAACAACCATTGAAACAAATGCAGTGCACAATCTGAGAAGAAGCACCAGGAAAAGGACGTAGATCAACACATATGCAGTTTTACATTTTAAAAAACATATTAACTTCATCCTTTATATATGTCATATCGTATATAATATATATAGCTTGCGTTCAGTGGACTGCAAAAAAAAAAAGAATTCAACATGTAATACTGAAGTTCAAAAATGAATAGATATAACATATGCCATACATACTTTGTGACCAATGTGCTGCGAGGGGGGGTATGCTTGATAAAATACAGTTCTCTTCTATATGAAAAAGAAAATAAGATGAGAATGTCATTCTCACAATGCGGTTCTCTTCTGTATGAAAACACTGAGATCGGAATGTCATTTTGAGAATGCAGTTCTCTTCGTCGTATAGAATCTGACATGACCATGAATCAATACAGAATGCAGTTAGAAGACAAAAAATATAGAGTCAGACTAGGATTCACGTACACTGCAGTGCGTGTGTGGTGCGTTTAAAGCTTGCAGTGCAGTACGCTTCGAGTACACAGTGCAGTGCGCTTAGTGCAAAAAAATGTAAAAAAAAACTTGGCTGCAGTGCGGATGAATTTTGAAACTCAACGACAAACACGTTGAATTCGTCTTTGCAGTCCCATGTGATAAGGTGAGATGCAGTGCGGATGCGTATATTTAAAAAAACTTGGCTGCTACTCATATGAGAGAATGCAGTGCGCTGCGAACATGTTACAACTCGCAAGGAGGAGTTGGCTGAAAGCTCCAATATGTACATATTTGACATTGTCACCATCTGCCACCAAAAAAAACACAAAAACTAACTACACCGGTATATACAAAAGCACACAGCATGGTGTTAACAGTTTTGCACATCGAGAACTACACACAGCGACCATACATTACTGTTTACATAAAGTTCTGGAGCACGCATGAAAAAGACATCAACACACATAGAAAAAGATCTGCTATCATTTATGCCTCATCCTGCTCCTGCGAATGCAGTCTTGGAGAAAAGCCAAGAGAAATGCAGAGATTTCTTAGATCCTCCGGGAACTCGGTGACAACGACCATGTTTTCTGGGTGGAACAGAATCTGGAACAAAAACTCAGCCTTCCAATCCTGAATAACAGCTTCCTGCGATGAAGAAAAAAATAAAATAAACAAATATACAACATCATCTACAAAAAAGAAACTGATAACAAAAATATCAAGGAATGAGGAGTTATTGTTGGGTTAAAAAGAAGATACTTACACTACGCTTTGCGAATTTCACAACAAAGGTTTTGCCGTCGTAATACTGAGCCATCTTCAGAACATAAAAGCCACACTCGTTGGGGCCCTCCTCAGGGGTGCCCAAATAGCTAGCTTTCTTTGAAACATCGACCCAGTCTACCGACTCCTTTCTCTTGTACTCCTTTTCTCCATAAACCTTCTTCAACAATGCAGTCATCCTGATCATCTGGTGGAAAAAAATACACATCACAACAAAAATATTGTTCAACACGCGCACGTATGAAAAAAACAAAAGAAAGGTGAAAAAAGGAAAAAAAATTACCATTTCAGTGCGGTCGCTGTGGTATTCAGACTTATGCCACCTCGTCGTTTGATCAACCGGTCCGCTGTACCTCCTAGTGTCATGAATGTCAAGGGTCTCGCGGTGCCTATTCATCGTGTATAGCAAATAATGCTGGTCTTTCATCCGTGGTAACAGAATCTGATTTTGTTTCATCAAATTTGTTATGGGTTTGATGAGTGAAAAAGGATTACTGTAAAAAATTGGGAGAGAAAATAAATACAAAAAGGCTGAACAAAAGCAAATCTGATAACTTACTAATTTGCAATCAAGAAGGTTCTCGTCATCACGAACATAAAGTTCAAACTGCTGTGCTGCATCTTCGACGTTAAACTTGCCGTGGACAAAAGGCAACACAACATTTCCATCTTCATCTCTATCCGCGTGATCATTCATTTGAAGCACATACTGCGTGTGGGTAATTCACAAAAGAAAGTTAATGCAGTTCACCTTAAAGATGTTCGCTCCGACGCTTAATAAAAAAACGGATCACGCTTCTCTACAAAACAGTATGCAGTTCACAAATTCTCACCATAATTTGTTTCGTTTTAAGATGCATGGGTTAAGACACAAAAAAATTTATGCAGTTCAGTACATTCTAAAAACAAATTATTATACACTATTTACTGCAGTTCACTCGAGCAGAAAAAAATAAGAAAAAAGAGAAATACCGTGATAAACAAAGGGGACAGCAGAACGCGTTCGCCAGATCGATAAACCACATTCATACTCTCGTCATTCTTCCAGAACCTGATGATATGATCCATCAATTCCGAGTCCATAAAACCACCTTTGGTGAAAGTTAAGAACAAGTAGTCCGCAGTCATGGTGTAGACTTCGATAGGATTCCTGTGCATGAAAAGCGCGCAACTGCACAAAAGAAACGGCGAAGGTGGGGGGTTAGTAGCACAAAAGCAAAAACACAGAAAGAACATTACACACATTAAAAATCAAAAAAATATAAAAAACTAACGAAAAAAGAACTGACTCGCTGTATTTCTGCCTGAATTGTGTGCTCGTGATGAGTTGCAAGACTTTCCTCATCTCCACAAGATAGCTAAATCTAGCAGGATTCAACTTCTGTACAGGAGATCGAAACTTTGATGGCTTCTACACAGGCCTCCTATTTGATAGAATTAGTGCCTCGCTGTCCGTCGGGCGTTCCACAACTGGGCTCCTGGTCCTCCTAGGCACTGGTGGTGGCCTCTCAAAATCATCATCGTTATCTTCAGCATTAGGAGGGCTCGCAGCTTTCTTCCCATGCTTGACATTGACAGGAGATTTCTCAAGAGCTTTTTCATTCGAAGTGCCGGCGCCACTCCTCGACATCTTACACACAGGTTCTTTCACGACCTTAACGGGGGGTTCATCAAGGACAACTTTCTGAATAGTTGGAGTATGAACCTGAGTTTCAAACAAGGAAATACCACCTTGGTGTGCACCTTCATCAAAGCCTGCACAAAAAATGGATAATGAGCAAAATGAAAAAGAATCATCGAGTTACCTAAGGAAAAGTCATTGTAAACACACAAATGGGGTTCTACTAAAAAGCTTAACAAAAGTAGTGGACCTCCCCTCTCTGTACCAATGAAGTTCACTTAATAAAAAAGGTGAGTGACTGAAAAAAAAGTAATAACCTTCTTTAAAAATTAAAAGTGATGTCAGGTCCAGACAGCAATGCGACGAGGTCAGCCAACTATAGAGCATAGCCTTCCTGATGTAGCCAATGTGCTCCTTCCCAAACTTGGCAATCGTTTCACCATCCCAGGTCTGCATGAATTGGAACATGTAAAATCCACAATCATGCCTGCAAAAGAAAACCAACACAAAACGCATTAATAATGCAGTTCACTCAGTAATAAAAGTGCTACTGATGTTAGTAAAACAATGCAGCTCCATACACACAAGAGACCGAGGGAGAACAACCAATAACACATTAGTAATGCAGTTCGCTCAAGGGAAAAGGTGCTTCTAATTTAGTAAAAACAATGCAGCTCACTTACACAAAAAAATGAAGGAGGAAAAAGAAAAAAGGAGAACAGGTACAAACTCGTTTCCCTGTTGCGGGACATTAATATGAGTCAGCGCAAAGCCGTCTAGGGTGGGAGGTTTCAACGGCTCGTCGCAGCTTGCGCTGCCATCTTTCCAGACTTTTTTGATGTTCCTGACCATTTTCCTGAAGACAACACTTGCAGCAGCACTGTCTCCTTCGTTCAATGAGTCGAGAAGCTCAAAACGCTTCTCTCACAGGTTCAAAGTGACCAAGGAGTAGTGGCCTATCGCGTCCTTCATTGTTGCGGGAGGAGGGTCAAATGTTGCAAACATAATCTGAAATAAAAAAAAGAATAAAACAAACCAGATGAGAAAAAAATAGAAAAAACAGAAAACTTATTTTCAAGATGACGAAAAATGGTCAAGATGCGTTACCAAGTTTTTCTTGTCCACACGTTCCTCTGCGCTTGAAGAAAACATCTTTTTCAAAGCCCTATTTGTGGCACCGCCGTTCCAAATGGAATTCTGCAAAAAAGACAAAACCAGAGAGTTAATGAAAAATGGTTATAACACAAATAAAAAATTGGACGAGGGGATAAAATATAAATTAATGAAAATGCTTACACATAGGTTGTACGGGACAATCATAGTTTGAGATCCTTTGAACCTTTCAGCTAGCATAGAGACGCCAATGTTTGCGAGGCGCGTGCTCAGCGTTCCATACGACCAAAAAGACTCGCCAACATGGCCGATAGTAATATCACCAAACTCTCCCTTGAACGCAACTAGATGCCTTCAGACAAGAAGAAAAAAAGACAACAAAAAGTGATAAGATGGGAGCGTCCCTGAAAAAATAACATATTAATTAACCGGGGCGTAAGACAAAAAATGTCATACTGCTTCTTCTTGTCCCTCCTAGCCCTCGTAACAGCGTCATACAACTCATTGTATCTCCTCATAAAAGCTGGATCAATCCTTGAAGGAGTAACAACAGGTAATTCCTCATCTGCATACAGAGTGGGAACGATATCAGATTATAAAACACACACGGTCCATTTCGCCCCCGGGAAAAAGAACAAAAAATAATGCAGTTCGCTTACCTTCGGTTTCAGAATAAACTTCCTTCTGCTGCTCGTATACATCTTCGTTGAGCGTCAAGTGCTCCAGCCCGGTAATATCATCGTCAAGCGGCGCTTGGTTGCTCATGTCCTGAGAGAGTCTTGGCTGTTCCTCTTCAGAATCATTCGAAACTGTCTCAGATGGGACTTTGGTTGTATCGGCTGGGAAAGCCAGATTGCCGACAGATTGCTCGGGGGCGCGAGGGACCACACAAAATTTCTCAGGCACCTCGTCGCCAACCAACAAAACAGTAGGCCCAACAACACCATCGATGCCAGCGGATGTCCCGGCATCGTCAAATCCGACTCTACGAGTTCCTTCTGTCTCTTCTGCAACTTCAACTGTAACACCAGGAGCTCCTTCTTTCTCTTCATGCTTATCACAATCAAGGATATCCTCCCTTCCTTCTCTCTCTTGTGCCTTATCAGCCTCAACAGGACACTCCCCTCCTTCTCTACCTTCTGCCTTATCAACCTCCGCATCAGGCTCCTCCCCTCCTCTCCCTTCGACGTTATCATCCCCAATGTTGCGCTCCGCTTGGATTTCAACATTTAATCCGCAGTGCGGATGAGTTAAAAAATAAAAAACATTACACAAAAAAGCAAGAATGCAGTTCACTAATAAAAACGGACCATGAAGCTACCACGAAAAATAAAAAATAAAACACAAAAATGCAAAAATTCTCTATACTCACCAGGGGAGCGTCGTCGCCTTCCATCTCTTTACACTTGTCAGCCTCCTCATCCTTGCCAGCGTCGTCACCATCTGCCTCCTTCCCATGTATCTCCACGTTTGATTCGGCAACCTAAAAAACATTAAAACATAAATAAAACTATTATCCAAATATGCAGTTCTACAACTAAAAAACCAACCCCAGATCATGCAGTTCACTGCTAAAAAAAAAGATGATGCTTCTTCTCTAAACAACAACTGCAGTGCACTACCACTTCTGGTGCACAAAAATACAAAAAAAGTTAAAAACTGCAGTTCGCTGCCACTGCTAGTGCAAAAAAAATATGATTGTTTGTTTTGGACATTACAAAAAAAATCAAACAATGAAGTTCACTGTAACAAAAAAAAAGGAAGAAATCAAACCTTGTCGATGACAACTTCGTCAATAGGATTGTCTTTGGCAGCTTCATCAACGGGGGATAATGGCATGTCAAACAAGTAATTAGAATCAACACCGTCGTGGTCCTGGTGGTCATCAACACGACCAGCGTTAGCCTTGGAAGATTCTCCAACACACTGCGAAAAGAACAAAAGGATAGAAAAAACAAATAGTCAATGCCACAAACGCACAGAAAAAATAGATAACAAAATATGGGTAAAAAAACTATTCACATATGGAAAAAAGACATACATCCACATCTGCGGGGTCGGGCAAAGAAGGCCGGACAACATCTTCATGCCTGTTCATTTCCTTCACGATTGCATCCGCTTCCTGCTCATACGTAGCACACCTGTCATCCTGAGACTGCTTGAACTGAACGAATGAAGATCTGATATTCGTTACAGCCTGCTTAAGGAATTCAAGCTGCCCACGGTCAAAGTTATGAGCGGCCTCGATTTCTGCTTCAGAAGGGCCTTTGCCTTCAGGAAACAAACCGGCAATATTACTCATCCTGGAAGCGGATGTTGGGAAATAACTAGTTATATTGATGACCCTATCGAGAAGCTCATCGACCTAAACAAATTTATTACGATCAGCAGAAGCATGGCCAGAAAAACCTCCAGCAGCCGCCCTAGCAAAACCACGACCCCGTCGAATTGGAGCCGCCCTAGCAAGAGGCTCACAAAACATTTCAGGGGCTTCGGCAACTGCAGTCCGCTTATACACAATGTCCGCTTCCGCCTTCCACTGAAAAAATTAACAAAAAAAAAGAGATGCAGTTCACAAAAAAAAGTACATAAGAGGTTCACATTTAGCATGCGCGAAAAAAAGGAATAAAAACAAAAACAAAACATGGCTATGCACTCACCGGCAGCTTGCCAAACTTGTAAGAGTCTAGGTGTATGTTTCCCCTGACAACGATGTCGGCGTTGTGAATCTTCTTCAACTGCACATGGGACAGTATTGCGGCGCGTGGAGTGCGTTTATCCATCACCGATACTTTCCGAAGATTCAAGGAATCCAAGTACATGAACAGGGGAACGATGGTGCAACCCTCAGCGTAGTTCTGCTTGCTCCCTGTAGAATACCACTTGTACACAGCGGCCTGCAGCTCGTCGACAACAAGCTGACAAAAATCCATGCTAGCCATAGATGCAATATCCAAGTTTTCAACCATAGAAGCTACCCTGGACAACCAAGTTGCGGGGCTAGGACAAAGCAAGCACTGGAAGACAATGAGAAAAAAAACCTTCACCGTCTTATCAACCTTCGCAGGGTCCGCAGCCAGCGTGCGAAGTAAGGTAATCAGGTCCTTCGCCTCTATGCGTCGAGAATGGTTCAAACCGAGTTCATCCTTCAGATTAGTCAGCGAATCATCATGGCCGCTGGCAGCAGGCCTGGGAGCAGTGTGAGAACCCATAGGGAAGTCAAAAATGTGATGGAGAGCCTCGCGATTGATTTCCAGAACCTTGTTTGGCCCACAGTCCAGTCTCATCGTGTCGGGGTCGATCTTTCCCATCAGCTTGCACATCAACACACGAGAAACATTCTTCTCTAATTTCAGGTCAAAGACAATGCCAAAACCTGCTTGCCGCACCAAAGTTCTGTGCACCTCACCCAGCAAAGCGACAGCTTTGATTACATTTGGAATGGACAGCCGAACAGTCTTGTTGAAACGCCATTCATGCGCAACATCATCTTCAGACCTCTTCCTCTTCGTACTCTTAGCAGCCTACAAAAAAACAAAGAATAAAAAATGCAGTTCACATCAGCAAACTCATGCAAAAACAACTTAAAAAAACAGAAGAAAAAGTAAATAAACAGCGTATACCTTACTAACATCAACATCCTCCTCATCAGAATCACTGTCTAGAGCTTCTTCAGCTGCATTTTCCCGCGCAAGCTTAGATCGACGCTCAGAATCAACACCAGAGTGATCGTCCGCCCGTCTCCGCTTTCCTTGAATCCCACCCACATCAACCTCGGCGTAATTAGGTCTCTTTGAGTAATCAACACGCTGGCTCCGGCGTGGAGAACTTAAACCTTGCTCTGCGACAGTGTTGAGTTTCCTCTTCACAGGATTCTTTGCGGGGGCAAATTTAGCAGACTTCTTTGAATCTGCAATCCTCCTTCATATCTCCTTACCCTCCCCTAACTTTACTTGCTTCGCCCTATGAGCCTTCACGAAAGTATTACCGAGCGCAATAGCTTTCTGCCTTCTCCTCTCAACATCGGCTGCAATTTGATCAGGGACCATCCAATCCTGTGTAACTGGCTCTGTGCCATCAACAGATTGCGACTGGGTTTCACTCAACTCAGGTGGAATGTTGACCTGATCAGATGTACCGCCACCTACAACATCGGCTGTGAAATAACGTGTAATCAAATAGTTAACGCCACCACCCCCTGACCCACCAGGAGACAAAACTGTGGGTAAGAAAAAACATAAGAAAAGATGTGTGTGTGAGATGAAGACCTAAACTTAATGCAGCTCATATCAACTTGGAAAAACAAAAAAATGTAGAAATGCAGTGCACTTTTCCAGCAGCTTGTGTTTAACAATTAAAAACATAACAGTAAACCTAAAAAATGCAGTTCATGTCGCTTGAATATCATATTCACGCGTGTCTGAAAGTGGACATTGGCACAGGGATATATGATGCAGTGCACTAATTCGTTCAAGTGACCAATTGACCACATATAAAAAAAAGAAGTGCGCTTAGATATGCAAAACAAAACAAATTCATGCAGTTCTGTGAGAGGCAAAAACTAAAACTTAATGCAGCTCATATCGATTTCGCAAACCGCATAGTGGATAGACAAAAAAAATACAAAGCAGTGTCCAAAATGCAGTGCTCTTTTAACAGTTTATGTTTAACAAAAAAACATAACAACTAACTTAATGTCCTTCCAAAAAGTAAAAAACAATTAACTTGACGCAGTTCATATCAGTTTGCCACACGTGTCTTAAAAAAAAGGCCTTACTAAAAAGGAATCTAAGAAGCAGTGCACTATTTTGTTCAACAAAAAGAAGTAAATTGACCCTGAATGAAAACTACAGTTCACTTTGATGTAGTTACCAGATGGAGAAGCCGTTCTAACTGGTGACGCATCAATTGGGGAGGAAGAAGCCATAATGTGCCTCCAATCAGCAAGGGATAATAATTAAACCCTAGACAGCAAACCCCAAATTCAGGCAGAGAAAAACTTTCAATCCATAGGGCGTTGCAATTTCAAGCATACAAAACAACCTTAAGAAGAGAATGCTGGCACGAAAAATAACCCTAGCACAAGATCTGGAACGGATTAGGGGCGATTTGGGGCTCACCGTGGGACGAAGTGACGGCCGGACGAGGCGGGTGCGGACGGCAACGGCGGAGGAAGCGCCCTATGGACGGCGGCGGCTGCGGGCGTCGTAGCCCTCCACCACGAGAGAGCCCCTACGGACGGCGGCGGCTGCGGGCGTCGTCGCTCTCCACCACAAGAGCACGAGGGCGGGGGGATTTCTGTGCGAGCACGGGGGAGAGGGAAGCAGAAGCGGGCAAGGGGGCTGCAAGAGAGACTTCATGAATAAAAGCCCCGACCGACAGGCCCACAGGTCATAGACAAAAAATAAAAAAACGTCTCGGTGTTGTAACACGATGCAGTTCGTTTACGGAAAACCGACTCGGCTTCTGAAGCGATGCAGTTCGCTTACGGCAGACGATTCCGCTTCTGAAGCGATGCAGTTCGCTTACGGCGGACGATTCGGTTCGCCTGCCCTAAAATAAATGCGCCCACTATCGCCCGAAGTGCCACCCCCCTCCTCTATCCCGCCGGTTGCAGGCCGCACGAACGCCACGATCATCACAAACCCACGATCGCCAACACGGTTGGGAGACGAGATCGTGGCCTCGGCAGAAGTTGCTGCCGCTCCCATTTAAATCCCGCGCTCCATCAACCAGACCGTCCACACAAAACACACGACGCTGCCCCTTCCTCCTCCTCTTCCTCCTCTTTGCAGCCATGGGGTTCAGCAGGACCTACGACGACGTGCATGCGCACGGGAACACGAAGCTGAAGGTGATCTACACCACCGACGTCGCCGCCATGGCGACGTACGTCGAAGAGTTCAAGACAGTTCTCCAGCGGCGCCGCGAGAAGATCGTCGGCATCGACGTGGAGTACACACCCGACAACGATAGGGCAGCCCTGGTTCAACTATCCATCGGCAAGTACCACCCAGTGCTTCTTTTCCAGGTATGTGGTACATTGGGCAAGAGATACATCCCCTTCGACAGGTTCCTCGGCGACCCAAGGTAAGCAATTCTCTCTGCCGAGTATGTGTTGCAGTTCTATATGCCTATGTATGCAGTTCCGAAAGGTATAACTTGCGGTTCACTTTCCTTAGGTTCGAGTTCGCTGGCTTCGCCATCAAGCAGGACAAGGGGAAGCTCGCACGTTGCAACCTCCACATCCCCAACTTCGTCGACATCCAGACGAACTGGAGGGTGCCTGATGGAACGAAGCCACTGGACTCGCTTGGCGATGTAGCTGCTGCCATCATCGACGACGAGTATGCAGAGATGAAGATCAAGATGACAGACCACGACCACAGCCTGTGGACTTCGATTCTCAGCACCAAGCACATCGAGTATGCTGCCAAGGACGCCTACACTGCGTTCGAGATATGCAACCGAGAATCACCACAATGAAGAAAGGCCTCGCGCGCGCTGAAACAGAGAAGACCAGGAAGCGCCCGAGGTCATCCTGGAGGGGGTGGGGCAAGGGGGCATCAACTTCCACCTCCAACTCCAACGGGTGGAACTAGTGAAGCAGGCCAGATGCTGAAAGCCAAGGATTCCTGTCGCAAGTGCTCGATTAGTTTCCCTCTGCGTATGTAGATTAGTTTGCTTTCATTGTAGTTTGCTTTGGGACAATGTTTGCTTATGTTCCGTTAGTTTGCTTGATGATGTACTATGTTAATTATGAGCGCAGAACCTTGGTTTCTATCTATCAACTATATGCAGTTCTCAGTAGTCTGTTTTCAGTATGTATATTGCTTCAAAACTGCTGTTGTAGCTAGGATACACATAAAAAACAAAACTATCAGAGCAATTCACATAGTCTTTCACAAAACTGCTGCTATTAAGAAGGTTGATGCAGTCCTCTTTTATTAAAAAACTCTAGTTCCATATGTGGGTTAAAAAAAAGGAAAAGCTCGGTGGGGGTTTCCAGTATGGATGTTCTTCAACTGCTGCTGCTGATAGGATGCACATGAAAAACTATATGTTAAAAAGCAGTTCACTTATACTCAGAATTCTCATAAGAAAATACACTAGAAGCCACGCAAAAAATGTCAAATTATTACAACAAAAATGTCTCATGCTGCTGCTGCTCAAGCAAGACTGATCTAAAGCAAATTTAACTTGATTTCCAAACACTTTGCATGCCTATAAAACATAGCCATAACAACATCCCCAGCCTGAAGACCAGCTTCCTCCACAAATTCCTTCCAGCCATCTTTGAGAACCAAACAATCATCAGAGCCAACAGAATACATAACATCAACATCATGATATCCATTCTTGCTGACCAACACCAAATTAACACAGCTTTCTGTTACCCTGACTAGACCAGAAGGGAATTTCTGCAAGTAAAACAAACAAGAACAGAAAAAAATAAGAACAAATAAGAAAAAGATTACAATCTTTCAGAAACTAAATTGCTGCTACAATCTTCATAAAAAATATTGATGTCAACACATAATAATATTGACTAGACAAAATTGCTGCTGCTCCTACAATGTTCATAATAAAACTACTATGTGAAAAGCAGTTCACTTATACTTAGTGCACTTATACTGCTACAAAAATTCAGATAGCGTTAACTACAAACAACACATGAAAAAGAATATGCGAGAAATACATACCCATGAAACACTGACATCGTCGTCAGTCATCTGATGGACGAATGGAGCCCGAAATCCAATACCTGAAGAATATAGAAGAGAACAGTGAGCGCTGTGCCGCTGCCTCTGGTTCAGAACCAAACCTTCAGAAAAAACGCATGTCTCCAGCATGGGCTCCAACCTTGCCAGGCAGCCACACGCACAATCCATTGCTAGGCGAAAAACAGATCTGGTTGGGAGAAAAACAGATCGAGGAAGAGTGGCGCCGCCAGGGATAAGGTGAGATGGGAGCCGCCAGGGATAAGGTGGGAGGGGAGCCAATTGACCCACCAGTATATATATATGTAAAAGAAACAACATAAAAAATGACAAATAAAGTAGTGCGGTTACATAACAATGTGCATTTCGCATTTCATATTACTGCAGTCCACCGCGCTTGACCAATCAAAAAAACTTATCAAACTAGTCCCCCCACACCCCCGTGGCTGTAATGCAGTTCATACAGGCTCGCATTGCATATTAATGCAGTTCGCCGCACTACAAAAATTCATCGCGCATTGCATATTACTGCAGTTCACCGCGCATTTGCATATTACTGCAGTCCATCGCTCTTGACCACGATTCACAGACGAAAAACACAGCCTGCAATGCAGTTCTAACAACTATATAATGCAAAAAAAATCTCAAAAAACATCTTTGAGAAACGACCAGAGCCAGTCGCGCCGCAAAAAACATGGACAAAAAACTTAAATTCTTCAAAATTAACAACTTAATCCGCTCCAATTCATACGGATAGATCGAAAGCAGCCCGTAATTGCCGAAAACAACAGAATATTACATACAAAACAAAACAATTTCGATCCGAACGGGGAAGAACAGAGAACAGACGTTTTTCCGCTAGAACAAAGAGATACTCGACAAATTATACTGAAATTTCAATCCTATTAGCAGATTAATCTGTCGCGGAATAACACAAACATCAACGCGATAATGGTGACACACAAACATCAATAGAATACGAACAGCCAACGGCAAGATGCGAAACTCCTCCACCAGCGGAAGAACGGACGCAGATCCGCCAAATCAAAGGATTTCCGTCCTTTTCTCGCTGAATTCAGTGCTTAACCACATATTAAATCAGCGCACGCATAAATAACCAATAGAAATCGATCAAACTAGCCAGAAACGCTGCTAAATGAAGGTTTCCTGCTGCACCTCTATGTGGTTCGCAACAGAAGAAGGAAGTAGTGCGCATAGCTTTCCAATGCAGTTTTTCAATGCAGTTCAGAAGTGTTATGAGAATATTATTCTCATAATGTTATGAGAATAGACCGGCTGTATATATATATATATATATATATATATAATATATATATATATATAGGAAAATGGTTGTATACTCCTGGGAGTACGTACTCCCGTTGCTCATATACCATACAGATGAATCTTTTATACCTCTTTATTATTTTTAATATACTTCATTAGTAATTATTAGATACCCCAAAATGATTTTCATGAAAAAATTCATGCGAGTCTACACATTTTAAATGTTTACGTATATACTGATGTGTTTGTACGTGAAAAAGGTATATTACAAAAAGTACGTCGCAAATGATATTTTTTCAACAAAACTCGTATTAGGGTATCTTAGAATATTTAATGAAGTATATTGAGAATGATAAAGAGGTATAATTAATGCATATATGAGGTATATTGAGGATGGAAGTACATACTCCCAGGAGTACAAAAAAGGAGTCCTATATATATATATGTGTATATATATATATGTATATATATATATGTGTATATATATATATATATATATATATATATATATATATATATATGTGGGTCTATTATCATAACACCCTTAAGACCTTATTCTCATAACACCTAACCTTATTCTGATAACACCAACATCCCACCCCCAGCCCCGATCGAACAAAACCACCCACCTCCCGCACGAACACAGCCCCACACCACCTCCACCTTCTTCCGCGCTCCCTGCCTCCCGGGTCCCAGCCTCCTTCCCCCGACCTCCTTCCTTGCGCGTTGTCGCACTGCCGTGACCCTGCCGCCGCAGCACCCCACCCCACCATTACCTGCCGCCACCCACCACCACCTACCAGGATCTGGCCGGCAACCACGGGATCGATCCCGACCACCATGGCTCCCCACCACACCACCACCTCCACCTCCACCTGTCGTCTCGCACACCCCAAAATCCCAGCCACTGCCGCCTCGCCTCCTCCTCCTGCCCGTCGCGGCCCTCCTCCCACCTGGCGCCGCCCCGCATCCTCCTCCCGCCCGGCGCGGCCCTCCTTCCACCTAGCGCCGCCCTGCCTCCTCCTCCAGGCCGGCGCGCCTCCGTCCCGCAGCACCGCCCTGGCGATGGCCCCGCCCCACTCCAGCCACGATAGTTTTTTTACTACTGTGTGTGTGTGTGCAGTCCACCGCCCCCCTCCTCTGCTTTAGATCCCGTGCAACCTTCCGATGTAGTTCGTCGCATCAACCCCCTGCAGCTCTCTCCTCCCCAATCCATGGATCTCGCGCCGGATCCGGGTTCTTCCCTCGTGCATCATCCTCTTCTCGCACGGATCGAGAGATTTCGAGGTGTGCCACCTCCGCCGTGGTCATGCCTACTTCCCCTCCTTCCCTGCTACACCAGCAGGGCATCGGTCACAGGATCTGCCTTCCCCTGTTTGCAGCTCCTTTGTTTCTTTTTTGCAGCTCACTGAGTATTATTTTGAAGTTCAGTGAGATCCATGCACGCCGGATCATGCGTTGCCGACCCCCTGCATGCCTCCTCGCACGCGAGGCGCTGCGATGCGTAGGGAGGCGTCTACACCAGCGTCGGTGCCCGTTCCACCACGGTGAGTTGCTACCACCCGAGGCTCCACGCCGCCCTCCCTCCACTCCTCTCCGTGGCAGCAAGCAGTCCCCATGAGCGGCGCGTGCAGCTCACGGCGCTCTAGCTATGCACTTGTTTGCTTTTGTTTCCGATAGATGCATGTGAAACTCGTGGAGAAAAGCCTTGTAGTTTTTTATGGATCATAGCTGATTGATTATTTTTAAGGCAATAATAGTAGTAATTGAATTGTCAGTCCTAGTTCTTAATGTTGAGTCAAACTTGAGGGAAAGTACTTATAAATTTATGTAATTTCACCGGAGCAGTCCACACAATGACGAGATAGCATCGGTGCAGCTCACTTCGGTCGGCTCTGGCCTCACTTTTGCATCGACAGGGACAGTAGTGATCGCTGCGGTGCAGCTCATTTGGTCCGCACGCAGTGCACTTCTATGATGTAAGGTGAACATCGTCGGGATTCGTAAGTAGCGACAGCTCCACCAACAAGGCGATTTTGGAAGTTCACTTTGTGTTTTGATGCATGTTTTGACATGCAGCCCGCCGGTGCAAAGGCTTTTGGATGCAGTTTGTTTTGTACAAGATTTTTTAAAAATTGTTGTTCACTATGTTTAATAAAAATGCCTAATTGTTTGTTGTCAAAACTGTGGTTCACTTTGTTGTGTTGGAGAGATCTGCAAGTTGCTCACTGAAATTACTTTTTCAGGTTTTGCTTGGCCACAAAGTTCTGTTGATCCTCTATTGCAGCTCTGTCATGGGCTAGTGTTGATTTTGTGTGTATGTATGAGTGTGTGGCTGTGTAAAACAATTGATGGATGTATTGTTCCCATGAGCATCATTAGTGACCATAGACAGTGGCGCAAAAATGGAAAGTGTGTGTGGAGTTTGGTTGGCTCGATCGTGAAGTGCTTTGTATTTTTGTGAGGTTCACTTGTTCTTTGAAAAATATTCAAAGAATGTTGGTGAGAGATAACATTTTTTGATGCAATGTAATTTTTAATGCAGCCCATTTTGCTATTTCATGCAGCACGCTAACATGACCATGTAGTCTAGATGAGACTAAAAGAAATTCAATAGAAACCAAAACATCTTGAAGAAGTTCTCTTCTTATCGGATGTAGTTCAGTTGCTTAGTCCCTACGGTCCACTTGTTAGAAAAAAAAAGACAAAAGTAAACATAACCTTTTTATAAAATGATGAAACAAACTATGAAGTTAACTTGACTAACTGACGCAGTGCGATTTTCAGTCTAAAAGCAGTGGGTTTTTCTGTCTGATGCAGTATAGGCGTCAATTTGGGTGTCGCAAAAAACAGAGTGTCCGCATTTTCGTAATTTTAAAACTGCTCTTAAACCGTAATGAATTAGAGGGAGTGTTCTACATGAAAAAGTTGCGTCTCAAGGATATCTTTCCAACGGCGTATATATTAAATCATTTCGACCAGCGGTTTGTAAAAATTTCGCCAAAAACTGATGCTGCCCCTCATAGTCGGCCGCACGATTTTCAAAATTAACTAAGAACCGTAAGGAATCTCAAAATCATTTCAACATATGAAAGTTGCGCCTTGTTTGTAGCTTTCCAACGGCGTATCATACGCCTCGTTTCGACAAACGGTTAAAAAACTGAAGCTAAAACAGTACCGAAAATTGCAAATATTTCGAAAAACACAATTCCGCGATTTAATAAATTCAAAACTGCTCTTAAACCGTAGCAAATTAGAAAAAATTATAGGTATGAAAAACATGCGCCTCGACGATACCTTTCCAACGGTGTATCATTTGTTTCATTCCGACGAGTGGTTTAGAAGAAAACGCGAAAAAATGCTCGCTGTCATTCGTTATGAGCCGCACGATTTTTGAAACTGCTCTTAAACTGTGATGAATTTTGAAAAGTGTTTAACATGGCGAAGTTGCGTCTACTCCATAGCTTCTCAACGATATATTACACGCATAATTCCGATAAACGGTTAAAAAACTAGAGCGAACAAAGTACTAAAAAACAACACGTACAGTTTTTTCGAGACGAAGTTCACTGGTCGCTGTGTTGCAGTGCCCTCGCGTTGTGCGTGCAGTGCCCTCGTGTTGTGCGTGCAGTGCGGAAGTGTTATGAGAATATTATTCTCATAATATTATGAGAATATATATTTCATGCCACATTGCTTAAGCTAATAACCATGCTAAAGTGTGGTTTAACAAAAACTTTTGAGTGATTTAGACTTTGCTTGATTGACTTTCTGTTTGCTGCTTGCTAGTGCTCTAAAAATCAAATAAATCCTCCAACTCTAATAACCATGCTAAAGTATAATTTTAAAAGTTATTTTCCTATTTTATTTAAAAGCTTTTTCTTAAGGCCAGAAATGGTCTTTAATAGGGAAAAAATATTTAACTATTTCAAAAATGTTTGCCAAAATTCAGGGAGACTCAGAGGACATATATTGTCCATATATAAGAGTTTCAGCACTTAGTCATGTTCAAAATAATGGGCTAATCCCTCTAAAACCCTTTCTGGATATTTCAAGCTTTTGAAATATTTACAAAGGAAATATTCTCCAAAAATTCCAGGGAAATTCTATCATGTCACATATGACATATTTGATGATCTTGCCAAGTCCCATGCCTTGGGAAGCAAGAAAACATCATCAAAACCCTCCATAACCATTCTGTCCATATTTGAAGTTTGAGCAACTCTACATTGCCAAACTTGTCCAAATGCTCTCAAACTTGTCCAAATGCTCTCAAACTTGGTGCACCTGCAACTGTCTTGTTTGATTCTGGAGCAACGCATTCATTTGTCACTCAAAGATTTGCATTAAAAAGTGGCATGACCCCTACACCCCTGAAAAACCCTATGGTGGTACAAACCCCCGGAGCCGAGATGAGAGCCAAGATAGGCTGTAAAGGAATCAGTATTACCATTAACGGTGTAGACTTCCTAGCAGACCTCATCATCCTAAGGTCGCAAGGCTTGGATGTGATCTTAGGGATGGATTGGCTCAGTAAGCACCAAGGCTTGATAGACTGTGCCAACCGGACAGTCACTGTGACCAATGACCAAGGAGTCGAAGTCAAGTTTGCTTCCAACTCCTCTTCCGCTCAAGCCGCTCAAGTCAACTGTCTGTCTGAAGTTGGGCTAGAGCAAGTACCGGTGGTATGTGAGTATCCTGATGTCTTTCCGGATGAACTACCGGGAATGCCCCCTGACCATGACATTGAGTTCATCATCGAGCTCGTGCCCGGAGCAGGACCCATCTATAAGAAGCCTTATAGAATGGGGACGGAAGAACTAGCTGAGTTGAAGAAGCAGCTGGAAGAGCAGCTGAGGAAGGGATTTATCCGCCCAAGTGCCTCCCCTTGGGGATCTCCTGTTCTGTTTGTGGCAAAGAGGGACGGTACCATCCGCTTATGCATTGACTATCGTTCCCTCAATGAAGTTACAATCAAGAACAAATATCGACTTCCCAAGATCGAAGATCTGTTTGATCAGCTCAGCGGAGCCAAGGTGTTCTCCAAGATCGACCTCAGTTCTGGGTACTACCAGCTGAAGATCAGACCCCAAGATATTCCGAAGACGGCATTCGTAACCAGATATGGCCTGTACGAGTGCACGGTCATGTCCTTTAGGTTAACCAATGCCCCAGCCTACTTCATGTATCTCATGAATAAAGTCTTCATGGAATATTTGGACAAGTTCGTTGTCGTCTTTATTGATGAAATTCTTGTCTTCTCGAAGTCGGAGGAAGAGCACGAGCAGCATCTGAGGATGGTCCTAGACAAGCTTCGGGAGCACCAACTGTATGCCAAATTCAGCAAGTGTGAGTTCTGGCTGCATAAAGTTGGATTCTTAGGTCACGTCTTAACCGAAGAAGGATTATCAGTTGATCCCGCAAAGATCGAAGCCGTAACCCAATGGCAATCTCCAACGACCGTCAAGGAAGTCAGAAGCTTCCTCGGACTTGCGGGCTATTACCGCAAATTCGTGGAAGGATTCTCTAGCATTGCACGGCCAATGACTCAGCTCCTCAAGAAGGACAAGAAGTTCGAGTGGACGCCAAAATGCGAAGAAAGCTTCCAAGAGCTCAAGAAGAGATTGACCACCGCCCCAGTTCTGGCAACACCTGATATTCACAGGGAGTTCGTGATATATTGTGATGCCTCTCGAACCGGACTGGGAAGCGTTCTGATGCAAGAAGGCAGAGTCATAGCATACCTCTCCAGGCAGCTACGACCCCATGAGGAGAACTACGCTACTCACGATCTTGAGTTAGCGGCAGTAGTTCATGCCTTGAAGACATGGCGGCATTACCTCCTAGGGAAACGGTGTGAGATCTACACAGACCACAAAAGTCTGAAGTACATTTTCACCCAAAAGGAATTGAACATGAGGCAGCGGAGATGGTTGGAACTCATCAAAGACTATGACCTCAGTGTTCAATATCACCCCGGGAAGGCTAACGTGGTGGCCGATGCCTTAAGCAGGAAGGCTTGCTCCTTGAATGCCGTTATTCAAGAGAGGCAGCCAGCCTTGTTTAAGGAGTTCGAACAATTCAGTTTGGAATTGGTCACCCCTGGATCTCTGGATCATTTGGAAGTCCGACCGACCCTGACGGACGAAGTCAAGAAGGCACAAGATGGACACGCAAGCATTGAAGGCATCAAGAAGAAGATGAAGATAGGAAAGGCCCCAGGATTATCTGAAGACGAGCACGGGATTGTTTGGTACAAAGGCCGCATCTGCGTACCAAGCAACACAGAGCTGAAGAACCTGATTCTGCAAGAAGCCCACGACACTCCGTATTCCATCCACCCCGGAGGAACCAAGATGTACCAAGACTTGAAGGCATGATTCTGGTGGCACGGGGTGAAAAGAGAGATTGCAACCTATGTTGCAAAGTGTGATGTGTGCCAAAGGGTCAAGGCTGAATATCAGCGACCTGCTGGATTGCTCCAACCACTCAAGGTTCCTGAGTGGAAGTGGGATAAAGTCGGAATGGACTTCATCACTGGTTTACCAAGGTCGAATAGGGGACATGACTCCATCTGGGTCATAGTCGACCATTTGACCAAGGTGTCCCATTTCATTCCTGTCAAGACTACCTACTCAGGCAACCAGCTGGCAACTCTCTATATCAACCGAATCGTAAGTCTTCACGGCGTTCCCAAGGAGATTGTGTCAGATCGAGGCACCCAGTTTACTTCAAGGTTCTGGAGAAGATTCCAAGAAGCCTTGGGAACCAAGTTGTCTTTCAGCACAGCTTTCCACCCACAGACCGGAGGTCGGACAGAGCGAGTCAATCAGATTCTCGAAGATATGCTCCGAGCCTGTGTCTTGGCATATGGAGCCAAGTGGGAAGATTGTCTCCCTTTTGCCGAGTTCTCCTATAACAACAGTTACCAGTCAAGCCTTCAGATGGCACCATTTGAGGTTTTGTACGGACGCAGATGCCGCACACCCCTCAACTGGTCAGAGACTGGAGAAGGACTAGTCTTTGGACCGGATATTCTCCGCGCAGCAGAAGAGCAAGTCCAACTAGTCAGAGAGCGTTTGAAGGCAGCCAAGTCAAGGCAGAAGAGTTATGCTGACACTCGACGCCAAGACATGAGTTTCCGTGTCGGAGATCATGTGTACCTGCGGGTAACCCCTCTAAAGGGAACCAAGCGTTTCCACGTCAAGGGGAAGCTCGCACCAAGGTTCATTGGCCCTTTCAAGATCACCGACCGACGAGGAGAAGTGTCTTACCAGTTGGAACTACCACCTGAGCTATCCGATGTGCACAATGTATTCCATGTGTCACAACTCCGGAAATGTCTCCAAGTTCCAGACAAGCCCAATCTCTACAAGGATGTTGATCACCAAGCCATTGATCTGCAGCCTGATTTGACCTACCGCGAGAAGCCCATCCGCATTCTGGACGAAGCAGAACGACGGACGCGAAGCCGTACCATCAAGTACTTCAAGTTCCAGTGGAGCAACCACACCAAAGCAAAAGCAACCTGGGAACGTGAAGACTATCTTAGATCCGAGTTTCCCGATCTCTTTTAAGACCTAGTTTAGGAATCTCGGGGACGAGATTCTTGTAAGGGGGGTAGGTCTGTCACACCCTGCATTTTGTAACATGTTATTTGCATTAATGGAGCATGAAAATTTGGACCAACTAAAATTTTTGGCATCATTTGGCTTTTATTTGAATTGAGTTTTCTTCATGTGCTTTTTCATGTGCTCAATAAAGTCAACTATTAACTCTTGTAGAATTCATCTCCATAACCAAAACTTCTGCCCAATGATCATGCCAAGTGTTATATATCAGTATAGTATTTTCTTACAAAATTAATTTGGCCAAAATATATTTTATAAATTTAGTTTTCCAAAAACCCCTGAATTGAGATTTGCACTGCAAGTACTTGATTTAGGGTGAGAAAATTATTTCAAAGGGAACATTTGAAACCTAGTAGTCATAGGACTCCCAGAAACCACAAAAGTATAATTTTAAAAGTTATTTTCCTATTTTATTTAAAAGCTTTTTTTAAGGCCAGAAATGGTCTTTAATAGGGAAAAAATATTTAACTATTTCAAAAATGTTTGCCAAAATTCAGGGAGACTCAGAGGACATATATTGTTCATATATAAGAGTTTCAGCACTTGGTCATGTTCAAAATAATGGGCTAATCCCTCTAAAACCCTTTCTGGATATTTCAAGCTTTTGAAATATTTACAAAGGAAATATTCTCCAAAAATTCCAGGGAAATTCTATCATGTCACATATGACATATTTGATGATCTTGCCAAGTCCCATGCCTTGGGAAGCAAGAAAACATCATCAAAACCCTCCATAACCATTCTGTCCATATTTGAAGTTTGAGCAACTCTACATTGCCAAACTTGTCCAAATGCTCTCAAACTTGGTGCACATGCTAGAAATGCCTAATAAGGCATCTAGACCAAATGGCACAAGATTTGGAATAGAGCAACTTGATCAGAACACCCAAAACCCTTTCTGTTCAAATGCAAATTTGAACAACTTTACATTACCAACTTTTTACCTGGAGCTTCAAACTTTGTGGGCATGATCAATACCCCAAATGATGAAACTACACCAAGTGGTGCATCAAGGGGAGATGATTAGCTTGACTCAAACAAGATGAAGCCATTTTTGTTGATTTCTAGGGTTCACCAAACTTACATTGGCTAGTTTCTTCAAATGAGCCCAAATTTGGTGAAGCACCCTATTTTCACATGTCTTTCAATCCTGTTAAGTGTCATGGCAAGTGGAGATCATTTGCTTGACCAAACACTGATCAAACACCTTCTGGCTTATTACTAAAACCCTCTTCTTGATCACTTTCACCTTTTACCTTGGCCTCAACTTTCTACCACATGTTCATCCAATTATTAGCCACCTCCAGTAACTTCCCCAGGACTCCAGCTCCATGATTGAGGGGTAAAAAAACCCTAGTTCACCCTGCTGGACAGCCATTTCTTACCAAGTCACCAGCTTCCTCTCTCTCTCCTTGACTCTCCAGAGCATCCAAGGCTGCACACGAACTTCTTGCATCACCCTGGACCCCGCAGACACGATGGACGCGTCCAGAGGCCCAATGGCATGCCGTGGCATGCGATAAGGGCGCTCCAGAGCACGCAACAGTGCACCCACGCACTGTAGCCTCGGCCAATCATCTGCCCCCGACAGCCTCGGGCTCCCCCCTCGCGCCAGTCGACGCCCCTCGACGTCCGCAACCACCTCGGCGCTGTCCCCCCTCCTCCTGCGCCCTCCAGTGGCCGTCGCCACACGCGCACCAGCCGCCCGCAGCGTCCATTCCTCGGGCTCGCACGCGCGCACGGTCTGGAAGCCTCCCCGCTCATCCTCTCTCCTCTAATGGACGTAGAGCTCGTCCAGCAACACCGTAGACACACCTCCGTCGCCTCCCGTGCGCTGTAGCATCGAGCAGGAGCTCGCTGGCGCACCGGTCCACGGGACTCCGCCGTTC
>LR738710.1:273072417-273090640 GCA_902687465.1 Secale cereale
CCCGAGCCTCTCCAACAGCACCAGCAGCTTCTTCTCATCCCCAGCAACACCCCAGCACCACCAGTTCATCCCCATAGAGCTTCTGTGCTCGGGATCGACCGGAGCTCCGCCGCGTCGGGCCGCTGGTGATCTCGTAGTACAGGCCTCCTCCGCCCTTCTTCTTGCCCGATTTGGAACCACCACACACCACTGACTCTTTCCCCTCACTTTCCCCTCTCTGTGGCAGTTGGAATCGGCCGGAGCGACGACCTCCCGAAGCTCCTCCGCCGTCCCACCTCGCCGCCGGCGAACCCGACCTCCCCGGCGTGCCGCACCACCACCCCTACCTCCGCAACACGACACTGAGTCCGTTCCTGCCCTCCGTTGCCGTCGCCGTGGCCGGAATCAACGCCGGTGAGCTCGCCGTCGCCGTGGTCGTGAGGTTGGAGATGACAGGCGCGCCTCGCCTGTCATCCTCACCCCTCTCTCCCTCTCCTCACAGCCGCTGACCGCCGGGCCCCGCCCGTCAGGTTTGAAAACCTGACGTGCGCGCGCTGGCGCCCGTGCGGCTGGGCTGGATGCCCTGGGCCGTGCACTGTGGCCCCTCTGGCCCAGTTGCATAGGGCATTTTCTCCTTTTCTTTTCTGTAAATATTTCAAACATTTTTACAGAAATGAATATTGGTCCAAATGAAATAATTCCAACTCCTAAATTCTTGTAATATTCCAACCTATTTAATGGTGTCACTTTCACACACATCCATGAAACTTTTCTGTTCTGTTCAAATTTAAATTCAAATTTGAACAATAAAACTCATGTTCTAAAATCAATAGATTTCATTCTGTTACTCCAAAACTCCAACTAAGAATTTTCCCCATCTTAGAAATCCCTCTAGTATTTAACAAAAATAAGTTGACATTTTTCTGAGCACTTTGATTTTTCTGTTTTATTTGTGGTCTTATTTTTCCGTTGTTATAATGCGACGTATAGATACCGTATTTGACGAAGTTGCTGAAGAAGGAGAAGGAGAAGGATTTGAAGACTTTGAAGACCAAGCCAATCCAGGCAAGCAGCCCTTTGACCATGATACGCTTGTTCTTCGGAACCCGTTTGTTTCCGATGCATGATGATAGGGTTACGGTGGTGACCTAGTTGAAATCACCACATGATGCATGCTTTACTCTTGATCTTGCCATGTGCTAGATGCCATGCATATGGTTAGTAGTAATGAGTAGTGATGCATGTGTGACATGAACCCTCGTGGTTGAAATCTTTGCATAAAACCCCGTCGGGTGCCATTCATGCCCGAGGGAGATGATGAGTTGGGTAACCACTTGATGACGAAGTGGTGTACCGAGGCAAGTGTGTGTTTTTCAAACGGATTGGTTTAAGTTGCGACCGTTATTCCAACCATACATGTGCAACCACTCTACCCCTTATGGGACGGGGCGTTATTGATTACTTAGCCCGATACTAGCATGGTGCCCGCATTACTAGTGACGGGAAGACTTGAGGTCTTTCCCGGGACGGGGTCATGCTTGGATAGACGACCATGACTGTTTTCACAGGGCACCGGACACACCGTTGGTCCCTTCGGGTACGCGTGACATTGAAATTAGGGAAAGTCCCGTGATCTACTGTTTGTACTCGAGGGCCGTGTACCAACGAGTGGACTCTATGTTAGTGTCGTCTAAGGAAAGATAATGACCGGGTGCTTCCCCCGGGTACTTGAGGTACTGCGGGATCGTGGATGACACGAAAGCTTCCCGGATCTTGTGGGTAAAGTGTACAACCTCTGCAGAGTGTAAAATTATTCGAATAGCCGTGTCCACGGTCATGGACAGTTGGGTAACCGCTCTTGGGCTACGTCCAATGTTTGTGAAACCATGTGTGTGTATGAGAGTCAAGGTGGAGACTTGACTCGAGGAGTTGAATCATATTCATGTTGATATCGGTAACCTGTCTTCGAGGTTACGCGAGTTTATTGATGCATAACTTGATGGTAGAATATTTATTCTAGCCCTTTGCTAGATTGCTCATTTTTGTTCAATTGCACTGTTACTTTGAACCACATCATGGGTTGCTTGCGAGTACATTCAAAGTACTCATTGGCTTGCCACTGGTTATTTAATTGGCCAGGCATGGAGAAACAAGAATATGATGAAGAGTTCTTTGGAGACGAACATGCGAACTAGGACGCTATCCCAGTCAGAATGCCTGTAGGGTTAAGGCAGATGGCATGGGTTCTACCTACTATCGAAGACTTCCGCTATTTTAGTTATTTGCTATTCAGCCTGTGAGGCTTTATCTATGTAAGACTTGGCCATAATGGCCATAATTTGTGTAAGACGATATGTATGGGTGTAAGACTTGTTATTCAGCTTCTGTGTGTTCAGTGAGCATTGATCTCTGGGATCACTATACACGTGCATTCGGTGATCTCGACTTCTAAGTCGGGGTCCCCACAGAGCTGGTATCAGAGCCATCCTGACTGTAGGAAGCCTTAGTTAGCATGGGCGTTAGTTAGATGAGACCCCTTTTTCAAAAACCTTCTGAACCTCTCTTCTTTTCTAAACCTGAGATTTCATCAGCTTATTAACCCCTCCTATTCCACCTTTGTAGATGGCCGATGTACCCGAAGAGCACCTGACCACTGGGTTTCCCTTGCTTCTCGAGGATAGCCTCCAGGAGTGTCAGTTCCACCGAGCACCCATCCTCACCTACCTTGAGCATTGGGATAGCGACACTAAGGTGGAGTACCATGTGGAAGTGATCGTGAAGGCAAACGATCCTCCCACAAGTTGGTTCTTCGAGGGACCCCAGATGGCAACACTACCTCTCGCTGTCGAGGCTGCTGCACTCAAGGCACTAACCCGTCTCTGCGAGCTTCTTCCGGAGATGGCAGCCAAGATGACAACTCGCTTCTTACCTTACTGGAAGGAAGGTGAAGAAGAAAGCAGCGCACTAGCCCCTCCACTGAAGGAAGGACTCTCGCTTCGGTTCCAGACCTACTTTAGTCTATGTGCCGACAACTTGGCACAAAACTTGGCCTCGGAATCGATGAAGCTTCGAGAAGAACTTCACAAGACCAAGGCACTTCTTCGTCGAGCTCAAGAGAAGACAAATAGGATCAAGAAGGAAGGAGCACCTTCTGGACAGTCTGCTATCGCATATCGAGGCGGAAGGCCCTCCGAGGATGTATCTTCCAAGAATGAAGAACCACCTCGGCGACGCCGGATGACGGCAAGGGAATATCGCAAGCTTTTCCCTGCACCACCGACGAAGCACCGTCGTATCCAACTCCTCCACTCCCCCACACCCTCAAGTGACAAAGGGGCCCAGACAGATGAAGACAAGGAGGAAGACCTAGAAGAGCCAGAATACGCGACTGAGCATTCCGCCGCCTAGGCATTATTCGCTACTCGGATATGCCAGTTGTGACCCCTACGGTAGGATAGGTCGTGTAACCCCTATGCGCAGTCGAGTCCTTGTATGGTTCATATGAAACCATCTAGTGTTTGCTTTTGTTGTGTCAGGATGTATGTCGTATTCTTCCTTCGGGAATGTGTAAACGACTACATCACCCATTTGGATTTTAATGAATGTGTTTTGGCCTTTCGGCCCTTGCATGATTTGATTAGTGTCATACCCACCCCCTTACTAGGCACCCATCTATCTTGCTTTCCCTCTTCCGAGTCATGAGACCTTTTACCGCTCCAACAGGATGCCTGTTGTAACTCGTACTGGTACCTCTACCCAGCAGCCTGAAGCCGGAGCATCCGCTCAGCCAGAGGCAGGCCACGACCAAACCAACGACCAAGCTCCACCACCACCTCCTCCGAGCATGGACATGGCTCAGCTTCTCCAAGCTTTCCGAGAGGAACGCCAAGCCAACACTGCAGCCCTTCAGCTGATTGCTCAAGCTGTCACCAACAACCGCCAGCCGGCGGGGAATGGCAATGGACGTTCCACGTTGGCAGAGTTCAAGAAGCATGCACCGCCAACCTTTATCGAGACTGCTGAACCCCTGGATGCAGACGACTGGATCCGCTCCATTGAGGAAATACTGGAACTAGTCGGATGCACCGAAGACCGCGAGAAGGTGGCTTATGCAGCCCACTGCCTCGGGGGGACTGCTAGAGCTTGGTAGGATGGATTCAAGGTCATGCATGCTGAACAAGACATCACTTGGGTCAACTTCAAGGCAGAATTCCGCAAGGCCCACATTCCTTCCGGAATCATGGCTATCAAAAAGCGTGAGTTCCGAGCCCTGAAGCAAGGAAGTGGCACTGTCAAGGAGTACATGCAGAAGTTCAGTGTTCTGTCAAGGTATGCCCCTGAAGATGTCAGCACCGATGCTGCAAAAAGGGAGCGCTTCATGGAAGGCCTCAATCAGACTCTGCAATACTCGCTTGTCGTGTGCGACTGCCCAACCTTCCCTGACCTGGTGAACAAAGCACTTATGCTTGAAGACAAGCGGCGTGCTTTGGAAGACACTCGCAAGCGCAAGATGGTCAGTAAGGGAAGTTCCAGCAACCAGAAGCCTCGTCCGTGGCAGTCAGCCCCGGCCAAGCCAACCTATCAGCAACCAAGAGCTCCTGCACCTCGTGCCAACCCTCAGCCTCAGCAGTATGCCAACCTAAGGCCAGCTTTCAACCCCAATACCAGTGGTGGCAACAAGATCAATCCAAACCAAGTCACTTGCTTTGGATGTGGTCAGTCCGGACACATCTCAAGGGTGTGCCCCAACAAGAAGCCTGATGCCCGCGCCCCAATGCGCAGAACCAGGGACAAGGCCGCGGGATGCCACCAAGGAACCCAGCTCCTCGCAATCCACCTAACCATGGGAAGGGGCGTGTGAATCACGTCACTGCTGAAGAAGCCCAGGAAGACCCGGACGTCGTGCTGGGTACGTTCCTTGTCAACTCAGCACCTGCAACTGTCTTGTTTGATTCTGGAGCAACGCATTCATTTGTCACTCAAAGATTTGCATTAAAAAGTGGCATGACCCCTACACCCCTGAATAACCCTATGGTGGTACAAACCCCCGGAGCCGAGATGAGAACCAAGATAGGCTGTAAAGGAATCTGTATTACCATTAACGGTGTAGACTTCCTAGCAGACCTCATCATCCTAAGGTCGCAAGGATTGGATGTGATCTTAGGGATGGATTGGCTCAGTAAGCACCAAGGCTTGATAGACTGTGCCAATCGGACAGTCACTGTGATCAATGACCAAGGAGTCGAAGTCAACTTTGCTTCCAACTCCTCTTCCGCTCAAGCCGCTCAAGTCAACTGTCTGTCTGAAGTTGGGCTAGAGCAAGTACCGGTGGTATGTGAGTATCCTGATGTCTTTCCGGATGAACTACCGGGAATGCCCCCTGACCGTGACATTGAGTTCATCATCGAGCTCGTGCCCGGAGCAGGACCCATCTATAAGAAGCCTTATAGAATGGGGATGGAAAAACTAGCTGAGTTGAAGAAGCAGCTGGAAGAGCAGCTGAGGAAGGGATTTATCCGCCCAAGTGCCTCCCCTTGGGGATCTCCTGTTCTCTTATGCATTGACTATCGTTCCCTCAATGAAGTTACAATCAAGAACAAATATCCACTTCCCAAGATCGAAGATCTGTTTGATCAGCTCAGCGGAGCCAAGGAGTTCTCCAAGATCGACCTCAGATCTGGGTACTACCAGCTGAAGATCAGACCCCAAGATATTCCGAAGACGACATTCGTAACCAGATATGGCCTGTACGAGTGCACGGTCATGTCCTTTGGGTTAACCAATGCCCCAGCCTACTTCATGTATCTCAAGAATAAAGTCTTCATGGAATATTTGGACAAGTTCGTTGTCGTCTTTATTGATGACATTCTTGTCTTCTCGAAGTCGGAGGAAGAGCACGAGCAGCATCTAAGGATGGTCCTAGACAAGCTTTGGGAGCACCAACTGTATGCCAAATTCAGCAAGTGTGAGTTCTGGCTGCATAAAGTTGGATTCTTAGGTCACGTCTTGAACGAAGAAGGATTATCAGTTGATCCCGCAAAGATCGAAGCCGTAACCCAATGGCAATCTCCAACGACCGTCAAGGAAGTCAGAAGCTTCCTCGGACTTGCGGGCTATTACCGCAAATTCGTGGAAGGATTCTCTAGCATTGCACGGCCAATGACTCAGCTCCTCAAGAAGGACAAGAAGTTCGAGTGGACGCCAAAATGCGAAGAAAGCTTCCAAGAGCTCAAGAAGAGATTGACCACCGCCCCAGTTTTGGCAACACCTGATATTCATAGAGAGTTCGTGATATATTGTGATGCCTCTCGAACTGGACTGGGAAGCGTTCTGATGCAAGAAGGCCGAGTCATAGCATACCTCTCCAGGCAGCTACGACCCCATGAGGAGAACTACGCTACTCACGATCTTGAGCTAGCGGCAGTAGTTCATGCCTTGAAGACATGGCGGCATTACCTCCTAGGGAAACGGTGTGAGATCTACACAGACCACAAAAGTCTGAAGTACATTTTCACCCAAAAGGAATTGAACATGAGGCAGCGGAGATGGTTGGAACTCATCAAAGACTATGACCTCAGTGTTCAATATCACCCCGGGAAGGCTAACGTGGTGGCCGATGCCTTAAGCAAGAAGGCTTGCTCCTTGAATGCCGTTATTCAAGAGAGGCAGCCAGCCTTGTTTAAGGAGTTCGAACAATTCAGTTTGGAATTGGTCACCCCTGGATCTCTGGATCATTTGGAAGTCAGACCGACCCTGACGGACGAATTCAAGAAGTCACAAGATGGACACGCAAGCATTGAAGGCATCAAGAAGAAGATGAAGCTAGGCAAGGCCCCAGTATTCTCTGAAGACGAGCACGGGATTGTTTGGTACAAAGGCCGCATCTGTGTACCAAGCAACACAGAGCCGAAGAACCTGATTCTGCAAGAAGCCCACGACACTCCGTATTCCATCCACCCCGGAGGAACCAAGATGTACCAAGACTTGAAGGCACGATTCTGGTGGCACGGGATGAAAAGAAAGATTGCAACCTATGTTGCAAAGTGTGATGTGTGCCAAAGGGTCAAGGCTGAATATCAGCGACCTGCTGGATTGCTCCAACCACTCAAGGTTCCTGAGTGGAAGTGGGATAAAGTCGGAATGGACTTCATCACTGGTTTACCAAGGTCGAATAGGGGACATGACTCCATCTGGGTCATAGTCGACCATTTGACCAAGGTGTCCCATTTCATTCCTGTCAAGACTACCTACTCAGGCAACCAGCTGGCAACTCTCTATATCAACCGAATCGTAAGTCTTCACGGCGTTCCCAAGGAGATTGTGTCAGATCGAGGCACCCAGTTTACTTCAAGGTTCTGGAGAAGATTCCAAGAAGCCTTGGGAACCAAGTTGTCTTTCAGCACAGCTTTCCACCCACAGACCGGAGGTCAGACAGAGCGAGTCAATCAGATTCTCGAAGATATGCTCCGAGCCTGTGTCTTGGCATATGGAGCCAAGTGGGAAGATTGTCTCCCTTTTGCCGAGTTCTCCTATAACAACAGTTACCAGTCAAGCCTTCAGATGGCACCATTTGAGGTGTTGTACGGACGCAGATGCCGGACTGGTCAGAGACTGGAGAAGGACTAGTCTTTGGACCGGATATTCTCCGCGCAGCAGAAGAGCAAGTCCAACTAGTCAGAGAGCGTTTGAAGGCAGCCAAGTCAAGGCAGAAGAGTTATGCTGACACTCGACGCCGAGACATGAGTTTCCGTGTCGGAGATCATGTGTACCTACGGGTAACCCCTCTAAAGGGAACCAAGCGTTTCCACGTCAAGGGGAAGCTCGCACCAAGATTCATTGGCCCTTTCAAGATCACCGACCGACGAGGAGAACTGGCTTACCAGTTGGAACTACCACCTGAGCTATCCGATGTGCACAATGTATTCCATGTGTCACAACTCCGGAAATGTCTCCAAGTTCCAAACAAGCCCAATCTCTACAAGGATGTTGATCACCAAGCCATTGATCTGCAGCCTGATTTGACCTACCGCGAGAAGCCCATCCGCATTGTGGAAGAAGCAGAACGACGGACGCGAAGCCGTACCATCAAGTACTTCAAGGTCTAGTGGAGCAACCACACCAAAGCAGAAGCAACCTGGGAACGTGAAGACTATCTTAGATCCGAGTTTCCCGATCTCTTTTAAGTCCTAGTTTAGGAATCTCGGGGACGAGATTCTTGTAAGGGGGGTAGGTCTGTCACACCCTGCATTTTGTAACATGTTATTTGCATTAATGGAGCATGAAAATTTGGACCAACTAAAATTTTTGGCATCATTTGGCTTTTATTTTAATTGAGTTTTCTTCATGTGCTTTTTCATGTGCTCAATAAAGTCAACTATTAACTCTTGTAGAATTCATCTCCATACCCAAAACTTCTGCCCAATGATCATGCCAAGTGTTATATATCAGTATAGTATTTTCTTACAAAATTAATTTGGCCAAAATATATTTTATAAATTTAGTTTTCGAAAAACCCCTGAATTGAGATTTGCACTGCAAGTACTTGATTTAGGGTGAGAAAATTATTTCAAAGGGAACATTTGAAACCTAGTAGTCATAGGACTCCCAGAAACCACAAAAGTATAATTTTAAAAGTTATTTTCCTATTTTATTTAAAAGCTTTTTCTTAAGGCCAGAAATGGTCTTTAATAGGGAAAAATTATTTAACTATTTCAAAAATGTTTGTCAAAATTCAGGGAGACTCAGAGGACATATATTGTCCATATATAAGAGTTTCAGCCCTTGGTCATGTTCAAAATAATGGGCTAATCCCTCTAAAACCCTTTCTGGATATTTCAAGCTTTTGAAATATTTACAAAGGAAATATTCTTCAAAAATTCCAGGGAAATTCTATCATGTCACATATGACATATTTGATGATCTTGCCAAGTCCCATGCCTTGGGAAGCAAGAAAACATCATCAAAACCCTCCATAACCATTCTGTCCATATTTGAAGTTTGAGCAACTCTACATTGCCAAACTTGTCCAAATGCTCTCAAACTTGGTGCACATGCTAGAAATGCCTAATAAGGCATCTATACCAAATGGCACAAGATTTGGAATAGAGCAACTTGATCAGAACACCCCAAAACCCTTTCTGTTCAAATGCAAATTTGAACAACTTTACATTACCAACTTTTTACCTGGAGCTTCAAACTTTGTGGGCATGATCAATACCCCAAATGATGAAACTACACCAAGTGGTGCATCAAGGGGAGATGATTAACTTGACTCAAACAAGATGAAGCCATTTCTGTTGATTTCTAGGGTTCACCAAACTTACATTGGCTAGTTTCTTCAAATGAGCCCAAATTTGGTGAAGCACCCTATTTTCACATGTCTTTCAATCCTGTTAAGTGTCATGGCAAGTGGAGATCATTTGCTTGACCAAACACTGATCAAACACCTTCTGGCTTATTACTAAAACCCTCTTCTTGATCACTTTCACCTTTTACCTTGGCCTCAACTTTCTACCACATGTTCATCCAGTTACTAGCCACCTCCAGTAACTTCCCCAGGACTCCAGCTCCATGATTGAGGGGTAAAAAAACCCTAGTTCACCCCGCTGGACAGCCATTTCTTACCAAGTCACCAGCTTCCTCTCTCTCCTTGACTCTCCAGAGCATCCAAGGCTGCAGACGAAGTTCTTGCATCACCCTGGACCCCCCCAGACACGGTGGACGCGTCCAGAGGCCCAATGGCATGCCGTGGCATGCGATAAGGGCGCTCCAGAGCGCGCAACAGTGCACCCACGCACTGTAGCCTCGGCCAATCATCTGCCCCCGACAGCCTCGGGCTCCCCCCTCGCGCCAGTCGACGCCCCTCGACGTCCGCAACCACCTCGGCGTTGTCCCCCCTCCTCCTGCGCCCTCCAGTGGCCGTCGCCACACGCGCACCGGCCGCCCGCAGCGTCCATTCCTTGGGCTCGCACGCGCGCACGGTCTGGAAGCCTCCCCTCTCCTCCTCTCTCCTCTAATGGACGTAGAGCTCGTCCAGCAACACCGTAGACACGCCCCCGTCGCCCCCCGTGCACTGTAGCATCGAGCAGGAGCTCGCCGTCGCACCGGTCCACAGGACTCCGCCGTTCCCCTATAAATAGGACCCCCCCCGAGCCTCTCCAACAGCACCAGCGGCTTCTTCTCATCCCCAGCAACACCCCAGCACCACCAGTTCATCCCCAAAGAGCTTCTGTGCTCGGGATCGACCGGAGCTCCGCCGCGTCGGGCCGCCGGTGATCTCGTAGTACATGCCTCCTCCGCCCTTCTTCTTGCCCGATTTGGAACCACCACACACCACTGACTCTTTCCCCTCACTTTCCCCTCTCTGTGGCAGTTGGAATCGGCCGGAGCGACGACCTCCCGAAGCTCCTCCGCCGTCCCACCTCGCCGCCGGCGAACCCGACCTCCCCGGCATGCCGCACCACAACCCCTACCTCCGCAACACGACGCTGAGTCCGTTCCTGCCCTCCGTTGCCGTCGCCGTGGCCGGAATCAACGCCGGTGAGCTCGCCGTCGCCGTGGCCGTGAGGTTGGAGATGACAGGCGGGCCCCGCCTGTCATCCTCACCCCTCTCTCCCTCTCCTCACAGCCGCTGACCGCCGGGCCCCGCCCGTCAGGTTTGAAAACCTGACGTGCGCGCGCTGGCGCCCGTGCGGCTGGGCTGGATGCCCTGGGCCGTGCACTGTGGCCCCTCTGGCCCAGTTGCACAGGGCATTTTCTCCTTTTCTTTTCTATAATATTTCAAACATTTTTACAGAAATGAATATTGGTCCAAATGAAATAATTCCAACTCCTAAATTCTTGTAATATTCCAACATATTTAATGGTGTCACTTTCACACACATCCATGAAACTTTTCTGTTCAGTTCAAATTTAAATTCAAATTTGAACAATAAAACTCATGTTCTAAAATCAATAGATTTCATTCTGTTACTCCAAAACTCCAACTAAGAATTTTCCCCATCTTAGAAATCCCTCTAGTATTTAACAAAAATAAGTTGACATTTTTCTGAGCACTTTGATTTTTCTGTTTTATTTGTGGTCTTATTTTTCCGTTGTTATAATGCGACGTATAGATACCGTATTTGATGAAGTTGCTGAAGAAGGAGAAGGAGAAGGATTTGAAGACTTTGAAGACCAAGCCAATCCAGGCAAGCAGCCCTTTGACCATGATACGCTTGTTCTTCGGAACCCGTTTGTTTCCGATGCATGATGATAGGGTTACGGTGGTGACCTAGTTGAAATCACCACATGATGCATGCTTTACTCTTGATCTTGCCATGTGCTAGATGCCATGCATATGGTTAGTAGTAATGAGTAGTGATGCATGTGTGACATGAACCCTCGTGGTTGAAATCTTTGCATAAAACCCCGTCGGGTGCCATTCATGCCCGAGGGAGATGATGAGTTGGGTAACCACTTGATGACGAAGTGGTGTACCGAGGCAAGTGTGTGTTTTTCAAACGGATTGGTTTAAGTTGCGACCGTTATTCCAACCATACATGTGCAACCACTCTACCCCTTATGGGACGGGGCGTTATTGATTACTTAGGCCGATACTAGCATGGTGCCCGCATTACTAGTGATGGGAAGACTTGAGGTCTTTCCCGGGACGGGGTCGTGCTTGGATAGACGACCATGACTGTTTTCACAGGGCACCGGACACACCATTGGTCCCTTCGGGTACGCGTGACATTGAAATTAGGGCAAGTCCCGTGATCTACTGTTTGTACTCGAGGGCCGTGTACCAACGAGTGGACTCTATGTTAGTGTCGTCTAAGGAAAGATAATGACCGGGTGCTTCCCCCGAGTACTTGAGGTACTGCGGGATCGTGGATGACACGAAAGCTTCCCGGATCTTGTGGGTAAAGTGTACAACCTCTGCAGAGTGTAAAATTATTCGAATAGCCGTGTCCACGGTCATGGATAGTTGGGTAACCGCTCTTGGGCTACGTCCAATGTTTGTGAAACCATGTGTGTGTATGAGAGTCAAGGTGGAGACTTGACTCGAGGAGTTGAATCATATTCATGTTGATATCGCTAACCTGTCTTCGAGGTTACGCGAGTTTATTGATGCATAACTTGATGGTAGAATATTTATTCTAGCCCTTTGCTAGATTGCTCATTTTTGTTCAATTGCACTGTTACTTTGAACCACATCATGGGTTGCTTGCGAGTACATTCAAAGTACTCATTGGCTTGCCACTAGTTATTTAATTGGCCAGGCATGGAGGAACAGGAATATGATGAAGAGTCCTTTGGAGACGAACATGCGAACTAGGACGCTATCCCAGTCAGAATGCCTGTAGGGTTAAGGCAGATGGCATAGGTTCTACCTACTATCGAAGACTTCCGCTATTTGAGTTATTTGCTATTCAGCCCGTGAGACTTTATCTATGTAAGACTTGGCCATAATGGCCATAATTTATGTAAGACGATATGTATGGATGTAAGACTCTTGTTATTCAGCTTCTGTGTGTTCAGTGAGCATTGATCTCTGGGATCACTATACACGTGCATTCGGTGATCTCGACTTCTAAGTCGGGGTCCCCACACCAGAAATGGTCTTTAATAGGGAAAAATTATTTAACTATTTCAAAAATATTTGCCAAAATTCAGGGAAACTCATAGGACATATATTGTCCATATATAAGAGTTTCAACACATGGTCATGTTCAAAATATTGGACAAATCCTTCCAAAACCCTTTCTGGATATTTCAAGCTTTTGAAATATTTACACAGGGAATATTCTCCAAAAATTCCAGGGAAATTCCATCATGTCAAATGTAACATATTTGATGATCTTGCAAAGCCTCATGCCTTCAAGATCAAGGAATCATCATTTAATCCCCTCAAAACCATTTCTGTCCATTTTGAAGTTTGAGCAACTTTACATTGCCAAACTGGTCCAAATGCTCTCAAACTTGGTGCACATGCTAAAATGATGTAATTATGCATCTATGCCAAATGGCACAAGTTTTGGAGAAGCATAACTTGATCTAAGTGCCCCAAAACCATTTATGTTCAAATTCAAATTTGAACAACTCTACATTGTCAACTTCTTACCTGGGGCTTCAAACTTTGTGGGCATGATCATAACCCCAAATGATGACACTACACCAAGTGGTGCATCAAGGGGAGATGGTTAGCTTAACTCAAACATGGTGAATCCATTTCTGTTGATTTCTAGGGTTTACAAGAGTTGCATTGGCAACTTTGTCCAAATAAGCTCAAATTTGGTGGAAGGGCCTAAATGTATGGGCCATTTGATCCTGTTAAGTCTCATGTCAAGTGGAGCTATTTTGCTTGCCCAAATCTGCATCAAACACCTTCTGCCATTTTTCTTAAACCATTGTTTTGACCACTTTTACTATTCCCCTTGAGCTCAACTTTCTACCACAGCTTCTCCTAGTCATCTTCTACCTCCAATAACTCTCCCCTGCCTCGGCTCAATCATTGGAGAGGGTAAAACCCCATTTTACTCTTCTGGACAGCAGTAATCTCCTTCTTCCTCACCTCCCTCCTCATTCTAGTGGCTCCCCAGGGCATCCAAGACCATCACACAATTTTTTACTACTCCCTCGACCCCTAGACATCATTGGACAAGGTAGACGCGTCCAGAGCGGCGAGGACACGGCCATGCCGGCCAAACGGGTGCTCTGGAGCACGCTACAGTGCCCTGGCGCACTGTAGCCACCCCCAATCGGCTGCACCCGACAGCCTGGGGCGATGGGATCGTGTCCCCCGAGGCCGCCTCGGCGTCCGGGACACGCTGGTCGGTCGGCCCCCTCCTCTCCCCCCTCTCTCACCCCTGCTCGCACGCGCGCCATGGCCGCCCAAGCGCTCCAGTGAACAGCCCCACACGCGCGGTGCTTTGACCCTTCCCTGCTGCCTCTCTTCTCTTCCCTCGCCCTAGACCAACCCCAGGAGCGCCCCAGACACACCCACAGGCGCCCCCGTGGCTTGCAGCGACGGGAAAAGGCTCGCCGGCGCACGAGACCTCGGTGGACATCCGCCCACCTATTTATAGGCCGCCCCCGAGCCCCCTTGTCGCTCCTTTGGCCCTCTCCTTCTCCCGTACGCCCCCCAGGCCAACCCATTGCTCTCCCCGTGCCCTGCAGCCACCTCCCTGGCCGGAGTCCCGCCGCCGGCCTCTGCTCGAATTCGTGCCAGCCCGAGCTCTTCTCCCTCTCCTACCCCCACCAGCAGACTCCCCTGAGCTAGGCGGACCTCCCACGCTCTTCCTCTCATTGAAGGGCGCACCATAGCACCGTGCCCAACTCTCACCGACGCCACCGTCCGCCGGCGTCCAAGCCGCCGTCGACTCGATCATCCCTCGCAGCCGTGGCATACATGAGTGGAAGCGGCGTTCTTCGCTGAGCCCATTCATAGCCAGAGCGTCGCCGGAGATGCCCCGTAGCGCCGACAGTCGCCGTCGGGGTCCTCTGCTCCCTCGGCCAGGCGAGCGCGCGGGAGGAAGAAGAAGACGGAGGCCCTGCAGGCGGGCCCCGCTCGTAAGTGGCCCAGCCACCACGCCACGCTGGGAAGTGGAGGCGGGTTCGCCTGATTCCGCGTCCCCGCAGTGAAGGCGCAGTACGGGAGGGCGCCTTCTATGTCGCCCCGTTGCCCGCGCACCCGAGCCGCTGGGCCGGCCCACTGCTATCTCCCGCCAGCACGCTGTATAAGGGTAAAACCCTTTTCCCTTTCCTTTTTCTTTTACCAGACAGCTTCAAAAATCATCCAAATATTCAAATAGTGTCCAAACTTGATGATTCAAATTTCTCTGGCTCCATAAATCCTGATCTACCTATTGGTGCAACATGCACATTTTTCCAGAAGCATTTCCTTCACAAATAATTATCAAATACCCTTATTCCATTTTCTGTGATGAACTTTAGAAAATCACAGAGGGCTCAAATTTGATCCAAATGCAGTGGTTCAAATTCCTATGTGCTTGTCATATCCAAACTTAGTTTTGGAACATTTTTATTAATACTTTCTGTACCCCACCAAATATTGAGCCATTTCTTCATATTTATCAACTTTGCAAAATCCTAGGAAATTCATTTGAATTCCAAATCCAGTGAAACCAACTCCTAGATGCTTCTAAAATCATGACTTGTTGATGGGTGCCTTTGCTCATCATTCAAGAATATATTTCTGTACACTTCTTTCAAATCCATAAACCCCTTGGTTCCATCATATTGAAATGATCCAAACTATCCATTAATCCAATACCTATGTAAACACCTTGGTCATTTCTAATATGACCAGAGGTATCCTAGAAAAGTCCAACTCCTATTTTTAGAGCACTTTTATTTTTGCTTTGTTGTGTTGCTTATTATGATTGTTTCCATCGTTAGTTGACGAAATAAATGGAGTACTCGGAGATGGACCAGAAGGTTTGAAGACTCGGAAGAATAAGGCAAGCAGCCCTTTGACCATGTTCGAGAAACCCTTTTTATGCATGTCTCATAGCACCTTATTATCAATGCATCGGAATCATGTTGAGGTGGAGACCACTTTGGTTGCTACCTTTGTTACTTTACTATTGAAACTTGCATCAAACATGACCCTACCTTCCTATGAGGGTTATGTGGGTGGGAGTAGATAGATATATGCTATAGTAGTTGGCTACGCAAAATGGGTCAGGGTTATGCATTGAGTGAAACAAGTGTGGTTTGACATAGTTGCAAATAACCCAGTGGGTGCCTCTAATGCCCCTGGGAGATGATGAGAACTAGGGCACTACTTGGTGAAGAAGTAGTGTACCGAGGCTTGATGAGAGTGTTGTTTATAGAGATGGATTAGATTTATGTGTGACTACCGTCCCAACCAAACATGCGCAACCACTCTACCCTTAGATGGGAAAGGGCATTATTGATTACCAAGGTCGATACTAGCATGGTGCCCGCATTACTAGTGACGGGGGTGACATGAGGTCACTCTCGGGACGGGGTCGTGCTTGGATAGGCGGCCATGACTGTTTTCACAGGGCACCGGACACACCGTTGGTACCCCGTGTCAGTGGTATGTGATGAATATGGGAGCGAGTCTCCACAATTATTAAGATGTGAAATGTTTGGCACGGGGCTATTACCAATCGAGTGGACTCTGTGTTAGTGTCGTCTAGGGAAAGATAGTGATCGGGTGCTTACCCCAGGTACTTGAGGTACCGCGGGTCGTGGATGACACGGAAGTTCCCCGGATCTTGTAGGTAAAGTGTGTAACCTCTGCAGAGTGTCAAACTATTCGAATAGCCGTGTCCGCGGTCAAGGACAGTTGGGTGGTGCTACTTAGACTATGTCCATAAGTTTCTGGAAAACAACACGGTATGGTGGATCTGTTGATGTGATTGTGAGAAAGTCACAATGAGTTTGAGCATGAGTTCATTACAACTCTTTCTCGATAATGATGTCTGTAACCTACTGATACTTGTTGCAGACACATGCATGCCCTTGTTATATGTTGATCATACTTGCATATGAAAAACTAGCTTTCCGCAAAACTGCCAATTTAGCAGTAGAGCCTTGCATAATTATTCTGTCATCACACTTGGGTTGCTTGCGAGTACATTCAAAGTACTCATTGGCTTGCCACTGGTTATTTTATTGGCCAGGCAGGAGAAAACATGATATGATGCAGATTTCTTGGTGACGAACATGCGAGCTAGGACGCTTCCGAGTCAGAATGCCTGTAGGGTTAAGGCAGATGGCATGGGTCCAAGTTGTTATTGAAGATTTCCGCTGCGATGATATACTCAAGACTTGACCTTAATGGTCCTATTTGTGTAATACGGTATGTATGGATGTAAGACTCTTGTTATTCAGCTTCTGTGTGTTCAGTGAGCATTGATCTCTGGGATCACTGTACACGTGAATTCGGTGATCTCGACTTATGAGTCGGGGTCCCCACAATATATATATATATATATATATATATATATATATATATATATATATATATATATATATATATATATATATATATATATATATATATATATATATATATATAGGGTGGGTCTATTCTCATAACACCCCTTAATACCTTATTCTCATAACAAAAAACTTATTCTCATAACACCCCCACTTAAATAGGTTTCTAGCACGGAGCGTCCCGAGGACAGCAACCACTGCTGTCGTGGTACTAGATCTGACAGTGAGGGTAGGGGGTAGGAATGGAGAGGCAAGGTCCTAGCTATGGCGCAGTTGTACACAGGGTGTTTAGCGAGTTCAGGCCCTTCTCGGAGGAAGTAAAAGCCCTACGTCTCGTTCCCGGAGGCTTGGTCGAGTGATGTATGTATGTATGTGTTACAGAGGTGCGAACCCTTGTACTGGAGGAGGGGGTGTCTTATATAGTATGCCAAGACCCCAGCCATGCTCCACGTTATCAAGGGTTTAAAGGTACATTAAGGCGGGCGTTACTGATAACGCCAGCAGTAAAGGGTAGTTATGGGGTTCATTACAGCGAGTAAATATATGACCGTTGCCGTCTTAGAGGCGTTTAGTCTTCGGGAGTAGAGTGCCTGATCAGTCGAGTGGAGTTGAGTCGTCTTGGATATGTGAGCCAGTCGAGTGAAGTGCCACCTCGGACCATCTCAGTCGACTGTCTCCACCGTCGTAGGTCTTTTCTTTTGATCTCTTAGGACAGTGACCTTGGGAGGGGCCTTTAGGTCTAGCCTATGACCCTACCCTAGGTCTGTAACCTCGTCAGTAGCCCCCGAATGGATCGGGGCTTGAGCAAGGGGATGCTGAGGGAAGCTCAGGTACTGACTCGTCGTCTTCGAGGCAGATCGCTTTGGAGCTTGTGACTCGGGCCCTCAACTGTGTCTTGGTCGCCTCGATCGATTCTGAAGCCATCGGTGAATTAGTTGTCTTCGCGTCGACTGGATGTCTTGCGTCGACTGGGTTTTGCGCCGAGCGTCGGGTGCTATGAGTGCGCGCCGTTTTCGACGGAATCGGTTGCCCCCTATCCGCCAGATTCGGCGGGGCTTCCGAAGTTTGGGGAAGCGCGCGAGACGGGGCGTGCCGCATCAATCGGAGGGGTGCGGTTCGAACGCCTCGATTCTCGGGCCTCCTTTTTCACCACGTATCGCTCCAGCGCCTGTTACGGGATCGGATAAGATCGTCTGGGGCCACCGGTCAGCCACTCGACCGGCTCGTTATAAAAGCGTGCTGAGTCCGCTGCGGGGGGGGGGGGGGG
>LR738710.1:273090814-273157318 GCA_902687465.1 Secale cereale
GGTAATGTGCGCCCAGCTTTCCCCTGTTCGCCTGTCTTCTCCGCCGCGCCTTTGCTTCTCCGCCGCGTCCCCAATCCCCTCTGCTTCTCTCCGCCGCAACCGCCGTCTCGCGAGCAATTGTTAAGGACAAGACCGCCGCCGTGGAGCGCTCCAAGAAGGCGGCATCGGGGAAGGGGCGGCGAGCCGGTCGGGTCGGCTCGTCGTCGAGGTCCGGGCTCCCCGCTGGATGGATCCAGGGGGATTGGATCCGTTCCACCGTCGTGGTGGAGGATCTGCAGGAGCTGGAGGAGGAGGGGCTGGTCGCCGGCGGCTCCTGGCGGATACCGGGAGGAGAGCTCGAGCCTCAGCCGCGGGAGGGCGAGTGCGTGCTCCATGCCACCCACGTCGACCGAGGTTTTTCAAATCCTCCGCATCCTTTCTTCCGCGCTTTTCTGATCTTGTTCGGTGCCCAGCTGCACTACTTCACGCCCAACTCCATCGCCTTTCTCTCCGCTTTCGTTTCCATGTGTGAGAACTTCCTCGGTTGCCGACCGCACTGGGGATTGTTCAAGCACATCTTCACCTGCCGCTCCCAGACCGTTAAGAGAGCGAACCCGAGTGACGGCAAGACACACGTCCTTCAGGCGTGCGGCGGGCTCGGGATTCAGCCTAGGAACAGGAGTGCCTTCCCTCCCATGAACCTTCCAGATTCGATCCGGGGCTGGCAGTTGACCTGGTTTTACTACAGGGACAGTCCGACTCCGGGTCAGTCGACTGGTCTTCCTCCGTTTACCCTAGGTCGAGCCAGTCCGCCTCCTTCGATGGTAGTGAGCAAGGCCGAGAGGGCCGAGGTTGACATGCTGATGGAGAGGGTCGTCCAGTTTGTCCGCGAGGGGGTCACGGGGATGGATTTGCTCGAGGTGTATATCTCGCGGAGGATCTAGCCGCTCCAAGCCCGGGATCATCCGATGTGGCTGTACTCCGGCCCTGACGACTCGTCGCGGATCCACCATGAGGCGGCCGACCCGAAGTACGTAGTGCAGTGCCTGAAGAGTGTCACCGGAAACAAGGACAACCCTAGGGGGTCGGGGAGGATCATCCCATTCGACGCTGACCACCTGCCGGACAAGGTGAGCCTTCCGCTTCCGAGTGATGTATCTATCGATTGATTCGTGATCTTTGTTGATGATTCTGACTGGTATTTGGTGAACTTCCTTTCGTTGCAGATATATACGGAGATGTATTCGCTGACCAACGGAGACTCGGGCCAAGGAGTCGAGGAGGGTACGGGCGACACCGCCGAGTGGAAATCGGAGGAGGAGACCGAGGAGAGCGAGGAGTACAGCAGCGGGGAGGAGGTCGAGTCACCTCCCCGTGTCGAGCGCCGCTCCAAGGAGAAGAACAACCCAGGGGCCACTCGACCTCGCGTGGGTCCCTCGGGGTCTCGGTCACCCAAGCGCACCCGTATGATCACCCCCGAGCCAGCTGAGAGGACGCCCAAGCAGCCCAAAGTCGCCCCCGCCAAGCCCCGGAAGGCTCTGCCGAGGATCAAGGTGGATGTACCCATCGCCTCCACGTAAGTGTCGCTCGGGCTTGCTTTTCTTTGTTTCTTGGGGGTCGTCTGCAATCTTGGTCGACTCATTTCTTCACCGAATTTTTCAGAGCCGCCGCTTCCACGACCTCGATGGACATCGACTGGGGTCGAAACGACGAGGAGATGGCGGATGTCGCGACGTCCCGAGCAGGTATGGGTCCCGCGAGACTCGTTTTTGTCCTTCTTTTCTTTCGCGGGCGATAGTCGATTGACTTGGTTCTCCGTTTGACTCGAAGCGCCGCGCCATGTCATAGAGTTGCCGGACGACGACGAGGATGAGGAGCCTCTGAGTCAGGACTACCGGCGCGCCAGGAGGAGGGACCGGAGGGCGCCTTCCGGCCCGGAGGTCCAGCGACCCGAGGACGCGGCCCGAACCGCGGTCTCGTTCGCTGTCCCTGTGCCAACCGTGCCCATCGTCAACCCACCGCCCGCACCGAGCGTCGACCCAGCGCCTGCCTTGGTTGTCAACCCAGCGCCCACTCTAGTTGTCGACTCAACACCGACCCGCGCCGTCGATCTAGCGCCTGCGCCTGCGCCTGCGGCTGGTTCGACGCATGCTGCTTCGTCTATCCTTTTCTCTACCTATCGCCTCCCGGAGGACCCTGTGGGGGCGGCACAAGAGGCCATTCGCCAGGCGGAGGAGATGATGGGGCGGACGAAGGCGGCGTATGAGGCCAGCATGGCGGCTTACGACGCCAGCTCTGCTCTTCGGGCCAACGTCCAGGTATGTTGTCGGAGTACTTTCTGTTGTTTTGCTTTGTGAGGTATCACACCACCCACTGGGTGTTCTTCTTTTCCTGTCTTTCTTGAGCTCGCGCCGGGCTGATCTCGGCCGAGTGAAGCCCGTGGGGGCACGCTCAGTGCACCCACTGGGTGTAGCCCCCGAGACTGTGGTCGACTGACTGCAGTCGGCCATGGTCTTACTATAGGACTTGCATGTGTTTTTTTACTCGTGCCAGACTGATCTTGGCCGAGTGAGACCAGTGGGGGCACGCTCAGTGCACCCACTGGGTGTAGTCCCCGAGGTTGCGGTTGAGTGATTTGACTCGACTGTAGTCTTATAACCTTTGCTCTGCCATCTTTATGCAGAAGTCTTGCGAGTTCGGGGCCAGGTTTGCGGATCTTGAGCAGAAGCAGATCCAGCTCAATCTTGACTTACAGTTGGCCCAGGACCATCTTAAGAAGACGCATGACGATGCGGCTGGTAACTTACTTCTGACCTTCGTCGACTGATTTTTCACTTAGAGTGTTCCTTCATGTTCATCTGTCCAGTGGCGGCCTTGGTAGGACAACTGGGAGCAGCTTTAGAGCAGAAGGACCTTGACTTTGCGGCGGCGCAGCAGGCGGCCCAGGAGAAGTCGGAGCTGGCGGAGCAGAAACTGACTTCTATGGGCGCACCCGAGGAGGAGATCACCCGACTGAAAGGTTCACTCGACACGGCCAACAAGGAGGTGGCTCAGCTGAAGAAGTCCAGGGCCGACTTGAACGACAAGTATGAGGCTCTGTTCCGGAAGAGGCTTGATCTTGAGGCGTACTTGGGTTACCTCACCAAAAAATGGTACCTCGTGCTCGAAGGTATGTCTTCTTTAAATTGGTTGACATTGGGTTGGTCGACCCGTGTTGCATCCGCTGACTCGACTGCTGTTTTCTGTGCGGAGTTCTGCCGTAACTTTGGAGAGGAGACTAGCCGGGTTGAGCCTGGCTTGGACCCCGCCAACTCCATCGTGAAGGACGAGGTTTCCATGAACATACTGAGGCTGGAGTCTCGCCTCACTGCGGTCACTGACTATCTGGGACGACTGAAGGCGGTGATGGCCCGAATCGACGCTGCGCTCTGGAGGGGAGTCGTGCAGGAGAACGACCTCGAGTCCTTGATGACTCGACTTAATGAGGTCCCCGACCGAGTGCAGGAATGGAAGAAGTCGGCTGCCCAGGGCGGAGCAAATGTGGCGCTGGCTTTGGTCCGAGTGCACTGCAAGGAGGTGAAGGAGAGGAAGCTCGCTGCGCTGAAGGTCGCAAACACGAAGGAGCTCCAATTCCAGACCTTCATGGAGACTTTCTTGGAAGCCGCCACTCGCATCGCCGACGAGATTGATCTGGATGAATTCGTCCTGCCTACTAGCCCGCCTCCTCCCAAGCCATAACTTTGATACATTGACTTTATTTGCCGCGGAATGCCGCGTGGATCTGTATCCGTTAAACTCTGGTGGGTCTGTGGCCCAAGTACTCTTGCCCGAACCTTGCGGGGCTTTTCATTTGATTTTGATCCTTCGGTTTGACGCTCCTTTTTTGATTGCTTAGAATCTTCGAGTCGACGTCTGTAGCCGGGTCTCCGAATGAGAGGGTCGCTCTTCACTCGGAGTAGAATGTTTATAACTTAGGCGATTCCAAGCTGAGTTGTACTTGTGGCGGAGTTCGGAGGATCGCAGCTAAGCCCCCGAGTGAAAGGGCTGCTCTTCACTCGGAGTAGATAGTTGTAACTTAGGCGAGTCACGGGGTCGCAGCTAAGCCCCCGAGTGAGAGGGTCGCTCTTCACTCGGAGTAGAATGTTTACAACTTAGGCGATTCCAAGCTACATTGTACTTGTGGCGGAGTTTGGAGGACCGAACTGCCTTGTATTTGTGACGTAGCTCGGAGGATTGCAGTTAAGCACCCACTGGGGTTTTAGAGGACACCATTTTTTAGGAAATCATTGCTATCTTGCTTTTGAAACAAATTGGGAATCTTTATTACAACTCGACCGTCGAGTGCTTCAAGTGAAAAAACGGCGGAGTAGGTCCGCGTTCCACGAATGAGGTTCGTCTTTCTTCTGTTCTACATTGTAGAGGTGGTAGGCTCCGTTGCGCAGCACCTTTGTGATGATGAACGGGCCTTCCCATGCTGGGGCGAGCTTGTGCGGACGTTTCTGATGCACTGGGCGGACCATGTCTCCTTCCTGGAACGCTCGACTCCTCATGTTGCGAGCGTGGAATCGACGCAGGTCTTGTTGATAGATGGTCGACCGGATCAGGGCCATCTCTCTTTCCTCTTCTAAAAGGTCGACTGCATCCTGACGAGCTTGCTCTGCCTCGGCTTCGGAGAAGAGTTCTACCCTGGGTGTAATGCCCAGGATGGAGTTATACCTCCTACGTGTCGAGGCACGACTTAAAGGCATAAGTCCATCCTAGAATGATCTCAAGTTTGGTAATCTTTGCACAACTCATGTAAAAGAGGGATAGTAAACTGAAAATAGTTGGCTTACAATCGCCACGTCACAGAATCACAGTACAAGTCTCAAACATCATACAATAAGATCACTACAACCCTCTAAGGGCAAAAGCCAAATGTCAAAGTACCAAACTCAGATAAATAAAACAACCACAGGCGGATCGAATCCTAGTAAGAGACTCCACTACTGATCGTCCGGGTAGCGCACGTAGTAACGACTACGCTCCTCGTCGTACTCCCAATCCAGCTCGGTGCCATCACCCGGATAGCTCACAGCTGGACCTGCATCTGGTGTGTGAAGTAACTGTGAGCCACAGAGGACTCAGCAATCCCGTCTCCGGGTAACAGAACTATCAAAGCCTTTAGGTGAGGGAAAGGCTGAAGAAAGAACAAGTCTGCAGCAGCAACTAACATCTAACTTACGCAAGTGAGAGCGAGAAGAGAAGGCATCGCGAGAAGTGATCACGAAGTGATCCTAGCTACAAGCTCACAAACATAACCCCTCCGTGTTCAACTCCCGAATCCCTATTCGGAAATTGACAGTGACGGAACACACGTGTAGGATCGAAAGTAGGTCTAGAGGGGGGGTGATTAGACTACTTGACAATATAAAAAATCTGCCTTTAGATCATGCAATGTTTTTGGCAGTTTCACAAACAAGATCAGTTCAAGTAACACCCTACACATGCAATTCTAGAGTTTATGCAGCGGAAAGTAAATTGCACATGTAAAAGAGAGGTGGAGAAGATCAAACGCAGTTTGGTGACACGGAGATTTTTGTCGTGGTTCCGATAGGTGGTGCTATCGTACATCCACGTTGATGGAGACTTCAACCCACGGAGGGTAACGGCTGCGCGAGTCCACGGAGGGCTCCACCCACGAAGGGTCCACGAAGAAGCAACCTTGTCTATTCCATCACGGCCTACGCCCACGGAGGACTAGCCTTACTCGGGGTAGATCTTCACGAAGTAGGCGATCTCCTTGCCCTTACAAACTTCTTGGTTCAACTCCACATCACGACGGAGGCTCCCAAGCGACACCTAACCAATCTAGGAGGCACCACCCCCCAAAAGGTAATAGACGGTGTTGATGGTGATGAACTCCTTGCTCTTGTGCTTCAAGTGATAAACTCCCCAACACTCAACTCTCCTCACTGATATGGATGTGGTGGAAGAAAGATTTGAGTGGAAAGCAACTTGGGAAGGCTAGAGATCAAGTTTCATATGGTAGGAATGGAATGGCTTGATCTCAACACAAGGGTAGGTGGTTCACTTCTCAGAAAGTGTGTGGTAGAAGTGGTGGTACTTTCTGATGGCTCTCCTCACGAATGAGGAGGGGGTGGAGGGGTATATATAGCCTCCACACAAAATCCAACCGTTACACACACATTTGACCAATCTCGGTCAGACCGAAGTGAAAACTCGGTTAGACCGAAAGTTCAAATATAGTGAACGTTGGGATTTTCGGTGGGACCGAAAATACCATCTCGGTGAGACCGAAGTGAGTCAAAGGTTAGGGTTTGCCATTTCGGTGAGACCGAAAATATAAACTCGGATATTCCGAATTGATGTCAACTGATCACAGAAGGTTGGCAGCCCTTTTTCGGTGAGACCGAAAATATAAACTCGGATATTCCGAATTGATGTCAACTGATCACAGAAGGTTGGCAGCCCTTTTTCGGTGAGACCGAAACTCAGAATCGGTGTGACCGAGAATCTAGGGTTTGGAGAAACAACTGAAGTGGTTCATCTCGGTGGGACTGAGTTGGAGAAATCGGTGTGACCGAGATTACTTATGGGTGTGTGTTAAGAAGTGAATAGTGCTGATAGTTGAGGGAGTTAGATCACCAAGCACTTGAGCAACAAGAACATTAACACAACCTCATCCCCTTTTAATAGTATTGGCTTTCCTATGGACTCAATGTGATCTTTGATCACTAAACCAAAAAGGTGGAGTCTTGAGCTTTTGCCAATGCTTGTCTTAGCATTTTGAGGGGTCCACTTCTTCAGACATTTCCATACCCACATCATCGAACTTTTCTGAAATGATTCTCAAGAGAATATTAGTTCAATGATATATATGTTGTTATTAATTACCAAAACCACCCGGGGATTAGTTGCACTTTCAATCTCCCCCTTTTTGGTAATTGATGACAACATATAGATCAAAGCTTCGACAAAAGATATAATCAATGAATAATATCGTCGCTTTGAGAGGTATGTGATAAACAAGAGCTCCCCCTAAATTTGTGCATTATTTAAAAATTTGCGTTTGAATGCAAATGCACAATCGATTAGGATTATGGGTCACTCTTCTATGTCACATACATCTTGGTGGAGCGCACAAAATGATAAGAATGAATAACATGCACTCAATCACCAAGACAAGAGTAAATAGCCATACAATAAGAAATAGCATATGATAAACGATAAGCACACATTAAAGCATAGTATGACTGAGCACTCATTAAGGTAGCATCAAACGTAGTAGCAAGCACACTTAAAGTATCTGGAACCAAAAGAAACCAATGTATCTCAAGAAAAGCGGCAAAAGAACGAAAAGACGAAAGAGCACTCTCTCTCTCGAAGCCCTATGATCTATAACAATTTCTCCCCCTTTGGCAACAAGTTACCAAAAAGTTCGAAAAGGTATAGAGCTAAACGTCACTGCGGGCTCGGCTGGCGGCTCCCGTCTGGGTCGATGTTGGTGTAGAGATAGCTGCATCGGCGAAGACTTCTGCTGATGTCTGCGCTGGAGGAGTGGATGCTGGAGCTGAAGGAACTGCTGGAGCTGTAGCTGGTGCTGAAGTGGTAGCCCTGGAGTCTGTCACTGGGATAGCTGCAGATCTGGATCCTCTGGGAACCGGAGCAGTCTGGCGATGAGAGTCCTGGACTATATCATCCTGCATAAGCTCTGCTCTCTCCTGCCTAGTCTCCTCCATGTCTGCCTCAAGCTTGTTGACAGACACCTGAATCTCAGTCAGCTTCACGTCTAGAGCGTGGATCTTGTCCTCGACGATCCTCTCAAGGCTCTCCTGAGATTGCTCAATGCTGGCCAGGCGTTGTTCAATTCTCCGGGTTGCTTCAAGAATCTGATCTCCGAAGCTCTTTGGCTTAGCTGCTGCTGCTGCTGCCTCTCTGTCAGCTTTGGCTTTCTTTGCAGCTTCGATCTTGGCTTGCCCTTCAACTGAGGTGGGATCCTCTTCATCCATCACAACTACGTTGTCCTCATGCTCTGGCTGCAGTGGTAAGTGCTTCCTATCCAACATGAATTTGCCCGTGCCAAACTTGGCGTTGATAAGCATCTGTATCTGCGGTGCAAACCCACATGACCTCTTCTGGTCAGCTGCAGTCCTCTTGATGGTCTCTACCATCAAGTCCATCACCTTAAAAGGTGCCTTCTCATCGAGAATGTGCAGCATGTTGATAGAATAGCCTCGTATCATCCGGTGGTCACCTGACTTAGGCATCAAAGTATGCCTCAGGATAGTGTTAGTGGTGGTCAGACCTGCCTGGAGATAATACACTGAGCCGAGTTTCCATCCCTCCAAATCAGCAGCTGGGATCTCCTTGTACATATTCTTCATGGAATCATGACTCTTCTTAGGAATCCCATAGACATCAATGTCGTCCTCTCTCTGCACTGGAGCGTTCAGAAGTTCTGCCCATTCTGGTGTCAGCAACAATGGGCTTCTTATCCATTAGCACGGTCTCATAGAAATCCTGCTGCTCTTTGGTGTGGAATCTGGGGTCCACAGCAGTCCTTCTTCTTACGGCATATGGATCAGATTGTCTCCATAGCCTGAGACCTTTGTCCTTCCTTGCCTTCATATCCTCAGCTTGAGGATGAGCATCATTGTGGAGTGGCAATCTGGGACGGAGCTTGAGCAACACATGCTCTTCATCTGACTCAGAAGGTGGCATCTCACCTTTGTTCTTCTCAGAAGCTGGAATGCTTCTGGTTGTCCTCTTAGGCTTTGCTGGAGCTGCCTTAGCTGGAGCAGGCTTCTTGGGCTTGGAGGAGGCTTGAGCCCGAATAGCATCACCCATGAACTTAGCTTTCTGAGGAGGAGGCTGGGGTGCATCTTCTTCTTCTTCTTCAGCATCATCAACTTGAGGTTCAGCATAAACAACTCTCTTCCTTTTGGAAGTCTTCTTCACCTTGCTTGGAGCTGGCTCTTCCAAGTTTAGCTTCTTGGCAACTGCAGACTGCTTCACTTTGCTCGTGCCTTTCTTTGGCTGCTGCCCTTGGAGCTCTTTGGCAACCACTTGCCTCTTTGGCTTGGAGGTAACTTCCTCAGCAACGAAATCGGAATCCTCAGAATCAGACGTTCTCTTCTTCCTGGTTCTCGTAGCAGCAGGAGGCAGACCACTGGGGGTACTCCTCTCACCATCATCACTAGAGCTGCTAGCCTCAGGACTTGTACCTGCCTCTGGAATCTCAGCAAATGGTGATTCGGACCTGTTCTGGCTGTCACTGACATCTGACATGGCTGAAAGACCTGTGAATAGATAAGGTATAGGCAGAATAGAAGAGTTATCACAACTGCAGAAGTTTTTGCAAAAAAAATGAGTTAAAAACTTAGTTTTGAGTTTTCACAGAATGTATTTCGGTCAAACCGATTTCAAGTTTCGGTGTAACCGAAGTGTTCAACAGAACCTACACACCACTTTCGGTCAGACCGAAATGGGTTTCGGTCCTACCGAAAAACTAGGGTTTCATAGAAACTTCACTTCGGACATTCCGATTTTCACAACTCGGTCAGACCGAACTGTGTAGTGCAATGGCCAGAGACCAAATCGGTCAGTCCGAGTTTCAGGAATCGGCTTCACCGAGATGCATTCCGTGGAAACCTAAACCTAAGAATTTTCCTCGAAACTAAACGATCTGAGCAATGTATTGGGATCATATCAAACGTGGATTGAATCAGGGCAGTCCTATCATGCAAGAATCAGAAGTGGAGCATGAATAGGGATTGAGACACACCCTAACTTGGTGGTGTCCCTCTACGGCGGCAACGGAGGAGAAGATTACCGTTGACGGCGGCGGAGACCTGCGGCAAGGGCACACAGGCGACGACGGCGACGATCCTTAGATCAGGGCGGCGGCAGCAGGGGTCTTGGAGGGCGAGCGGTTTGAAAGGAATAGATCGCGCGCAGCCCTCAGTATATATAACCCCGTACTGTCGGTGGGACCGAGTTGAAAAACTCGGTGTCACCGAGATGTATTTCTGCTGTGCAGTTACACATATCGGTCAGACCGAGATTTTGAACTCGGTTTCACCGAGATGAAACCTAGATCAATCTAAGTGTTTCGGTTGGACCGAGATTAAGAAGCCGGTCAGACCGAAATAGACTTAGAAGGTTTTGGAAGTCAGCCTTAGACGAATCGGTGGTTCCGAGTGCTCCTCACTCGGACTGTCCGAAAAAGACTTGTTCAAAGTTGTGATATAAGCATGAATAGAATTTTGAGACAAGATAGCATAGATAGCTAGGGAAAGTGCTTAGGCATTCTTGTCCATCCATTTGGCCAGAAAAAGAAACCAAAACAATCAAAACAACAAATGGATGTCCTTGAATGGATAAAATCATGCATCCAACATGCTCACACAATAAGATAGCAACTGAAATATGTGTCAAACATGCACAACCAAAACTCTAGCTACTAGCACACAATTTGTCGATGACTAGGTCATCTATATATGAGTATATTGACTTAGGAGTCAAATGAGAACATTTGATCATAGGTCATACTCATCGTTTAAGCACAAGTGGGGTTACCACTTTTACATAAAGCATTTATGTGTTCACATCATTTGGAAATGCTTTTAGCTCAATTTTTAGAGCAAAGCTCCCCCTAGATGTGAGAACCCCTTTTAAAGGGTCAAACTAACCTTGGGTTGTCGTAGAAGACTTCATGTAGATGTTGAAGATGTGGATGCTCAATGTTGATGTAGACCATCAAGAGTTAGGAGCAATCCTTTGGATTAGGGCACTTTCAATACCTACATGGGTTAGTCCCACAAGGAACAAACAAGAATATCCATGGACATAGAGTGAAGTACACAAAAGATGATGTCCATGAAAGCAATGATTACCTTGTCCCTTGACTTACCAACAAGAGGGTTTGTGACTCCATGAACAAGTGCATGATGTGGAAGTTGATTGCACAAGTTCTTGCCAAAATGAATATGAGTGAAGTTTGTTGGCGGAGTCACCCTCAAGAACCTACTAGTTCTTCTTCTTTGGGATCCACATCATCTTGATGGGAATCCTTGGTGTTGTAGTTGAGCTTGACGAAGTAGAACTTGATGTGTCCTTGGGAACCCACTTGACCATGGCTTGAGGTGCTTCAATGAATGCATCAATCTCTTCTTGAAGCTTGTCCTTGGCCTTGAAGAATATCTAGCTTTGATTCCTTCACAGATTCAGTACCCTCGTGCATTTCAACCAAAGTATCCCAAATCTCTTTAGCATTCTCAAGACGGCTGATTTTGTTGAACTCTTCGGGACACAAAGCATTGAAGAGAATGTCACAAGCTTGAGCATTGTTTTGCAACATCTTCAGTTCTTCGGGTGTAGCTTCGCGATCCGGAACTTTTCCTTCTTCAAAGAAGTCACCTTGCATGCCAACACAAATAATGCCCCATGCGGCTGGGTTATGACCAAGAATATGCATTTTCATTTTATGCTTCCAACTAGCAAAATTTGTACCATCAAAGTAAGGACCTCTACGATAATTACCCTCACTAGACGCCATACTCTCCTAGGTTGTGAAACCAAGCTTATGGAGTCCAATGCAATGGAAACCAAGGCAATGGAGACCAAAGCTCTGATACCACTTGTAGGATCGAAAGTAGGTCTAGAGGGGGGGGGTGATTAGACTACTTGACTATATAAAAAATCTGCCTTTAGATCATGCAAAGTTTTTGGCAGTTTCACAAACAAGATCAGTTCAAGTAACACCCTACACATGCAATTCTAGAGTTTATGCAGCGGAAAGTAAATTGCATATGTAAAAGAGAGGTGGAGAAGATCAAACGCAGTTTGGTGACACGGAGATTTTTGTCGTGGTTCCGATAGGTGGTGCTATCGTACATCCACGTTGATGGAGACTTCAACCCACGGAGGGTAACGGCTGCGCGAGTCCACGGAGGGCTCCACCCACGAAGGGTCCACGAAGAAGCAACCTTGTCTATTCCATCACGGCCTACGCCCACGGAGGACTAGCCTTACTCGGGGTAGATCTTCACGAAGTAGGCGATCTCCTTGCCCTTACAAACTTCTTGGTTCAACTCCACATCACGACGGAGGCTCCCAAGCGACACCTAACCAATCTAGGAGGCACCACCCCCCAAAAGGTAATAGACGGTGTTGATGGTGATGAACTCCTTGATCTTGTGCTTCAAGTGATAAACTCCCCAACACTCAACTCTCCTCACTGATATGGCTGTGGTGGAAGAAAGATTTGAGTGGAAAGCAACTTGGGAAGGCTAGAGATCAAGTTTCATATGGTAGGAATGGAATGGCTTGATCTCAACACAAGGGTAGGTGGTTCACTTCTCAGAAAGTGTGTGGTAGAAGTGGTGGTACTTTCTGATGGCTCTCCTCACGAATGAGGAAGGGGTGGAGGGGTATATATAGCCTCCACACAAAATCCAACCGTTACACACACATTTGACCAATCTCGGTCAGACCGAAGTTAAAACTCGGTCAGACCGAAAGTTCAAATATAGTGAACGTTGGGATTTTCGGTGGGACCGAAAATACCATCTCGGTGAGACCGAAGTGAGTCAAAGGTTAGGGTTTGCCATCTCGGTGAGACCGAAAATATAAACTCGGATATTACGAATTGATGTCAACTGATCACAGAAGGTTGGCAGCCCTTTTTCGGTGAGACCGAAACTCAGAATCGGTGTGACCGAGAATCTAGGGTTTGGAGAAACAACTGAAGTGGTTCATCTCGGTGGGACTGAGTTGGAGAAATCGGTGTGACCGAGATTACTTATGGGTGTGTGTTAAGTAGTGAATAGTGCTGATAGTTGAGGGAGTTAGATCACCAAGCACTTGAGCAACGAGAACATTAACACAACCTCATCCCCTTTTAATAGTATTGGCTTTCCTATGGACTCAATGTGATCTTTGATCACTAAACCAAAAATGGAGTCTTGAGCTTTTGCCAATGCTTGTCTTAGCATTTTGAGGGGTCCACTTCTTCAGACATTTCCATACCCACATCATCGAACTTTTCTGAAATGATTCTCAAGAGAATATTAGTTCAATGATATATATGTTGTTATTAATTACCAAAACCACCCGGGGATTAGTTGCACTTTCACAAGACCATCGCCGAGCTGTTTTCGATGCTGAAAGTCGCTGAGGCAGACATCCAGAAGGAGTATCAAGTGTTGATGGTCAATAAAACCACCAGTTTCAAGAAGAATGGCAAGGGCAAGAAGGGTAACTCTAAGAAGGGTGGCAAAGCAGTTGCTAATCCAGTGAAGAAACCCAAGGCTGGGCCCAAGCCAGAGACTGAGTGTTTCTATTGCAAGGGGAACGGCCACTGGAAGCGGAACTGCCCCAAGTATCTGGCGGACAAGAAGGGGGCCAACAACAACAAAGGTATATGTGATATACATGTTATTGATGTGTACCTTACCAACTCTCGTTGTAGTGCCTGGGTATTTGATACCGGTTCGGTTGCTCACATTTGCAACTCTAAACAGGAACTGCGGAATAAACGGAGGCTGGCGAAGGACGAAGTGACGATGCGCGTGGGAAATTGATACGGTGTATCCTAGGGCCATCCCCATGGACCCTCCTTCACCCCCTCAAGTGCCTCAAGGACCGATGACACGTGCCCGTACTAGAGCTTTCGAGACCGAGGTGACGTGATACAGGGCGGAACCCTAATCAGCGGATCTTTCACGTTTGGAGGTTGGCACACGATGAACACGGGGAAAACACGGAGAAAGATGGGGAGAACACAAGAGAGAACACTCAAATCAACACGGAAGCAATCACACAAATGCTAGATTCGCGATACAAGGTTGAGATCCATGATCCAAAGTCAACAACGGTGATACAGATAGTCTTCTCCCGGAGGAGGTCTTGATATCCCGGGGGATCTTCTCCGATGTGGGAGGTCCTGAATCCGAAGTGGATCTTCTCCGTAGAGGCGCACCGGTCTCGTGGGAGAAATCCACACAAGTGTCAAATGAGCTAAACCACAGCTAACCCTAAACGGAATGAGGAGAGGAGTATATATAGTCTACGGGGCGAATGGGTACATGGGCCTCGGCCCAGGGGCTGCACGCAGACAGATCAGGGGCCGGATGTCCGGGCGACGGCCCGGATGTCCGGGTCTTCGAAGGGTGCCGGACGTCCGGGACGAGGAGCCGGATGTCCGGGCTGGAGCGGTCAGGTTTCGGGCGCTCTCTGGACAGAGGCGCCGGATTTCCGGGCCCGGGGCCGGATGTCCGGGCCATGCTTGGCCGGATGTCCGGGCCCTGGCCGGATGTCCGGGCCCTGTAGCTTCAGTTGCTGCTGGCCTTCTGTAGTTGATGGCCCAGGTGCCGGATGTCCGGGCCATGGGGCCGGATGTCCGGGGCCTGGAGCTTCCTTCTGCCCTTCTCGATGGATCAGTTCGTCCGTGGCCTTGGGGACTTGTCCATCTTCACGCTCTTCTCCGAAGCGGTCTCCTTCACACCTGAGCACACAAAGCACACTCGCTTGAGGTAGCAACCATGTCTCGCAAGATTCATAAGGAAGTTGTGCTAGGAGTGACGTCACCTCGGTCTCGAAAGCTCTAGCACGAGCACGTGTCATCGGTCCTTGAGGCACTTGAGGGGGTGAAGGAGGGTCCATGGTGATGGCCCTAGGATACACCGTATCAATAAAGCTGAAAAAGATTCACAAATTCGCAAGTGAAACAAGTAGACCAATAGCAATATGGGCGGCACACGGAAACACACACACGGATAGATAGATGGGGTCGTGCAACCAAGGAATGAGCCAAAATGTGGAATCCACGGAAAACGCTCGTGTTGCACAACTCAAGAGAGACGCTAGCACAATTGCTCTATAGGCGGATACGACACTTGTGCACAACCTATAAGATGCAAAATGTATGAACTTTCTATCCCAAGTAGGCTATGTGTATGATGTTCCGGTGCTTTGAGCACAAGATGATCCAAGATGATCAAGTATGATATGATATATTGTGATGCTATGGCTCTTCCTTACAAGCTTCTTTGTCTTTCTCTTTTTGCTTAAAAGCTTATTCTATCTCTTTTTTTTGTATGGCCACGATGCACAAACCAAGATAGCAATTGTGTATATGCGGGAACAATCTTGTGACATAAGAGATGATATGATGATACCAATATGATATGGTATATATGCAATGGAAGGGCGGATCGATGATCACTAATGTGCACAAGTAACGTTGCCGGCAATACTCAAAGGCTAGTCTCGATAGGCAAGTGACGCAAAATGGGCTAGGGGTTAACAATGCAATTGCAAGGGGAATATACAATGATGTCATCGAAGTTACCGTCCGATGATGATGATGAGAGGTGGTGCTCTTGATGTAGACCCGTTCCTAATTAGCCGAAACACCTTAGGAAACGGAAAAACCAAAACTCAAAATCTCAAGGATAAATGTCAAATGGTGGTAGCGGCAATGCCGTGGTGGTTGCGGAAGTGGAATGATGGTGATACAGGGTGGAACCCTAATCAGCGGATCTTTCACGTTTGGAGGTTGGCACACGATGAACACGGGGAATCACAAGGGAAAGATGGGGGGAAACACAAGAGGAAAACACTCAATCAACACGAAAGCAATCACACAAATGCTAGATTCGCGATACAAGGTTGAGATCCATGATCCAAGGTCAACAACGGTGATACAGATAGTCTTCTCCCGGAGGAGGTCTTGATATCCCGGGGGATCTTCTCCGATGAAGGAGGTCCTGAATCCGAAGTGGATCTTCTCCGTAGAGGCGCACCGTCTCGTGGGAGAAATCCACACAAGTGTCAAATGAGCTAAACCACAGCTAACCCTAAACGGAATGAGGAGAGGAGTATATATAGTCTACGGGGCGAATGGGTACATGGGCCTCAGCCCAGGGGATGCGCGCAGGCATTTCAGGGGCCGGACATCCGGACGGCGGGCCGGATGTCCGGGGCTTCGCGGGGCGCCGGATGTCCGGGGCGGGGGCCCGGATGTCCGGGCTGGGGCGGTCGAGCCTCGGGCGCTCTCTGGACAGAGGCGCCGGATTTCCGGGCCCGGGGCCGGATTTCCGGGCCCGGGGCCGGATGTCCGGGCCGTGCTTGGCCGGATGTCCGGGCCCTGGCCGGATGTCCGGGCCCTGTAGCTTCTGCTGCAGGCGGCCTTCTGTAGTTGAACGCCCAGGGGCCGGATGTCCGGGGCCTGGAGCTGATACGGTGTATCCTATGGACATCACCATGTCAAGAGTCTGCTTGGGAAGTGACACGTGCGACCTCTACTTCTCATACATAAAGGTGAATCATCTCCTTTACACGTGTTCACTTGACCCCTTCGAGGATGGTATACTACTTGACACTCCACTCGTGTGCATGCATAGGTATTGTCGGAGCTTCACGGACGACGACGATGAGTGCAAGCGCCGAGGAACACCTACACCATCCGCGAGGGAAGCTTGGAAGAGAAGACGGAAGAAGACGGAGCTGCTGATACTACAGCGGCCGGACATCCGGGCCAAAGGCCGGACATCCGGCGCTTCCGCAACAGCCGGACATCCGGCACTCCTCCCGGAAATCCGGGCCCTCCTTCACAGAAGCTGGACCGAGCCAGCCCGGACATCCGGCTCGCCCCGAAGCCCCGGACATCCGGCTGCCAGCCCGGACATCCGGCCTTGCCTGCGTGCATGTATCCGGGCCGATGCCCATGTACCCGTTTCGCCCCTCACTTACCCCTTCATGCCCCTAGACTATATATACTCCTCCACCTCCACCATTTTAGGGTTAGCAATGGTTTAGCTCATATGAGAGATAGAGCTTTGCTCATCCATCCCGGATCTACTCCACGAGAGAGACCGCGGCCCCTCTACGGAGAAGATCCACCTTGGATTCAAGACCCCTAGCGGGAAGATCCTTCACGGATTCAAGACCTCCTCTTGGAGATGAACTTTACCTTGTATCTTTCCCTTTGTTGTTCATGTACCGTGTGATCTTGTGTGTTTGATTGTCTAGTGGATGTGTGATTGGACTTGTTCTTGTGTGTTTCCTCTCGTGTTTTCCCCCGTTTCCCTTTGTGTTCTTCGTGTTCATCGTGGGATCCCCTCCATTTCGTGAAAGATCCGCTGATTAGGGTTCCACCCTGTATCACCAAGTAAGGCTTCAAATCTGCAATGTTAAATGTGGGACTAACCCCAAAATCTGCAGGCAGCTCAAGTTTATATGCATTATCATTTATTTTCTCTAACACCTTGAAAGGACCATCAGCACGTGGCATTAGCTTTGACTTGCGCAAATTAGGAAACCTATCCTTACGCAAATGTAACCAAACAAGATCTCCAGGTGCAAAGACAACACGTTTTCTACCCTTATCTCCAACAAGTTTATATTTAGCATTCATGCGCTCAATATTTTCCTTAGTTAACTCATGCATTTTTAAGATCAATTCAGCACGTTGTTTAGCATCAAAATTAACCTTCTCCGAAGATGGAAGAGGCAACAAATCAATAGGTGCACGAGGTAGGAAACCATAGACAATTTCAAAAGGGCACATCTTAGTAGTAGAATGCAATGAACGATTATAAGCAAATTCAATATGAGGCAAGCATTCTTCCCACATTTTCTTATTATTCTTCAAAACAGCCCGAAGCATAGTAGACAAAGTTCTGTTGACTACTTCACTTTGTCCATCAGTTTGGGGGTGACAAGTAGTACTAAAAAGCAGTTTAGTCCCCAACTTAGCCCATAAGCATCTCCAAAAGTGGCTAAGAAATTTAGTATCACGATCTGAAACAATAGTATTTGGCACACCATGCAAGCGAATAATTTCACGAAAGAACAAATCAGCAACATTAGCAGCATCATCGCTTTTATGACATGGTATAAAGTGTGCCATCTTCGAGAACCTATCCACGACAACAAATATGCTATCCCTCCCCTTCTTTGTTCGAGGTAAACCCAAAACAAAGTCCATAGATATATCTTCCCAAGGAACACTAGGGACAGGCAAAGGCATATATAAACCATGAGGATTGAGTCGTGACTTAGCTTTTTGACATGTAGTGCAGCGAGCAACAAAACGCTCAACATCCCGTCGCATCTTTGGCCAAAAGAAATGTGGAACAAGTTCGTCGTTAGTGATGGATTTGTGTTTCGAGCTAACAAGCGAACAAGCAAGAAACTAAGATTGCAATCTGGATATTGCGAATATAAGAGGAAAGCTTTATTGATCAAGGTGGGGTTCTGTGACGCCTTGGTCTGGTCGTTGAACACAAACGAAGTACGCGAAGTTGCAGCTATGGCGAACTTTTAATCTAAACAAAACCCAAAGTCTAAACGACGCCCTAAGGGCTGTATATATGAGGGAAAGAGGGGGGGAATTTCGTGGCCCTTGGTGGAGGGGTCCGAAACCAACCCTAACTCTTGTTTCCCCACACATACGGACTCTAAAAACAGCCTATACTCAAGTATTTCGAAATTACATGGGCCTGGCCCAATAATAAGGTGACGCAGCACCTAAAATAGCCTCTGGACGAAATTTATGAAGTGGCATCTTGTATATTTCGTCCAAGGCTTCTCGCACTCATTATGGTGGCTTCAAAGTCCTGAAATCATCCATTGTAACTCCATTCTTGTCCAAGCTAGGCCCTTCATTTGTAAGCAAGACAAATGCATCCAATTTAGGCAGCATCATATTCTCATGAACATTAGATTCATTACCAAGAAACGAAAGTACCTGGTAATTTAATTGGCGTGCGCGAGCTCTAGTAATTGGTCCTGTATATGTGTCAGTTGGAGCTGTGGGTGTAACCTTGTTAGTGATGTCCTCATCACGAAACCTTTCATCCTATATATCAATCTTCGTCTCCGGACCATTCCGGAGACCCTCGTCACGTCCGGGATCTCATCCGGGACTCCGAACAACCTTCGGTAACCATGCACTGTTCTCACTAACAACCCTAGCGTCACCGAACCTTAAGTGTGTAGACCCTGCGGGTTCGGAAACTATGCAGACATGACCGAGACACTCCCAGGCCAATAACCAATAGCGGGATCTGGATACCCATATTGGTTCCCACACGTTCCTCGATGATCTCATCGGATGAACCACGATGTCAAGGATTCAGGCAATCCCGTATACAGTTCCCTTTGTCTCGTCGGTATGTTACTTGCCCGAGATTCGATCGTCGGTATCTCTATACCTAGTTCAATCTCGTTACCGGCAAGTCTCTTTACTCGTTACCGTAATACATAATCCCGTGACCAACTACTTAGTCACTTTGAGCTCATTGAGATGACGTATTACCGAGTGGGCCCGGAGATACCTCTCCGTCATACGGAGTGACAAATCCCAGTCTCGATCCATGTCAACTCAACAGACACCTTCGGAGATACCTGTAGAGTACCTTTATAGTCACCCAGTTACGTTGCGACGTTTGGCACACACAAAGCACTCCTACGGTGTCAGTGAGTTACATGATCTCATGGTCATAGGAACGTATACTTGACATGCAGAAAACTATAGCGATAACTGATACGATCAAAAGCTATGTTTAACGTTTGGGTCTCGTCCATCACATCATTCTCCTAATGATGTGATCCCGTTATCAAATGACAACTCATGTCTATGACCTGGAAACCGCGGTCATCTTTGATCAACGAGCTAGTCTTGTAGAGGCTCACTAGGGACACAAAGTCTGTCTATTCATCCACACATGTATTTGAGTTTCCAATCAATACAGTTATAGCATGGATAATAAACGATTATCATGAACAAGGAAATATAATAATAACTCTTTTATTATTGCCTCTAGGGCATATTTCCAACAGTAGGAGCATCACTTGTAGCTTTGTAAGCACCACTTGACTTATTGTGAAGCTCTTCCTTATCCTTAAGTGTCATCTCATGAGCAACAATTCTTCCAATGACTTCAGTTGGCTTGAGAGTCTTGTAGTTTGGCATCATTTGGATCAAAGTGCACACGGTGTCATACTTTCCATCCAAAGCTCTTAGAATCTTCTTGATGATGAATCGGTCGGTCATTTCTTCGCTTCCTAAGCCGGCAATCTCATTTGTGATGAGAGCAAGCCTAGAGTACATTTCAGCGACTCCTTCACCATCCTTCATCTTGAACTTGTCAAGTTGTCCTTGAAGAATATCTAGCTTTGATTCCTTCACAGATTCAGTACCTTCGTGCATTTCAACCAAAGTATCCCAAATCTCTTTAGCATTCTCAAGACGGCTGATTTTGTTGAACTCCTCGGGACACAAAGCATTGAAGAGAATGTCACAAGCTTGAGCATTGTTTTGCAACATCCGCAACTCTTCCGGTGTAGCTTCGCGATCCGGAACTTTTCCTTCCTCGAAGAAATCACCTTGCATACCAACACAAATAATGCCCCATGCGGCTAGGTTATGACCAAGAATATGCATTTTCATTTTATGCTTCCAACTAGCAAAATTTGTACCATCAAAGTAAGGACCTCTACGATAATTACCCTCACTAGACGCCATACTCTCCTAGGTTGTGAAACCAAGCTTATGGAGTCCAATGCAATGGAAACCAAGGCAATGGAGACCAAAGCTCTGATACCACTTGTAGGATCGAAAGTAGGTCTAGAGGGGGGGGGGATTAGACTACTTGACAATATAAAAAATCTGCCTTTAGATCATGCAATGTTTTTGGCAGTTTCACAAACAAGATCAGTTCAAGTAACACCCTACACATGCAATTCTAGAGTTTATGCAGCGGAAAGTAAATTGCACATGTAAAAGAGAGGTGGAGAAGATCAAACGCAGTTTGGTGACACGGAGATTTTTGTCGTGGTTCCGATAGGTGGTGCTATCGTACATCCACGTTGATGGAGACTTCAACCCACGGAGGGTAACGGCTGCGCGAGTCCACGGAGGGCTCCACCCACGAAGGGTCCACGAAGAAGCAACCTTGTCTATTCCATCACGGCCTACGCCCACGGAGGACTAGCCTTACTCGGGGTAGATCTTCACGAAGTAGGCGATCTCCTTGCCCTTACAAACTTCTTGGTTCAACTCCACATCACGACGGAGGCTCCCAAGCGACACCTAACCAAGCTAGGAGGCACCACCCCCCAAAAGGTAATAGACGGTGTTGATGGTGATGAACTCCTTGCTCTTGTGCTTCAAGTGATAAACTCCCCAACACTCAACTCTCCTCACTGATATGGCTGTGGTGGAAGAAAGATTTGAGTGGAAAGCAACTTGGGAAGGCTAGAGATCAAGTTTCATATGGTAGGAATGGAATGGCTTGATCTCAACACAAGGGTAGGTGGTTCACTTCTCAGAAAGTGTATGATAGAAGTGGTGGTACTTTCTGATGGCTCTCCTCACGAATGAGGAGGGGGTGGAGGGGTATATATAGCCTCCACACAAAATCCAACCGTTACACACACATTTGACCAATCTCGGTGAGACCGAAGTTAAAACTCGGTTAGACCGAAAGTTCAAATATAGTGAACGTTGGGATTTTCGGTGGGACCGAAAATACCATCTCGGTGAGACCGAAGTGAGTCAAAGGTTAGGGTTTGCCATCTCGGTGAGACCGAAAATATAAACTCGGATATTCCGAATTGATGTCAACTGATCACAGAAGGTTGGCAGCCCTTTTTCGGTGAGACCGAAACTCAGAATCGGTGTGACCGAGAATCTAGGGTTTGGAGAAACAACTGAAGTGGTTCATCTCGGTGGGACTGAGTTGGAGAAATCGGTGTGACCGAGATTACTTATGGGTGTGTGTTAAGTAGTGAATAGTGCTGATAGTTGAGGGAGTTAGATCACCAAGCACTTGAGCAACGAGAACATTAACACAACCTCATCCCCTTTTAATAGTATTGGCTTTCCTATGGACTCAATGTGATCTTTGATCACTAAACCAAAAATGGAGTCTTGAGCTTTTGCCAATGCTTGTCTTAGCATTTTGAGGGGTCCACTTCTTCAGACATTTCCATACCCACATCATCGAACTTTTCTGAAATGATTCTCAAGAGAATATTAGTTCAATGATATATATGTTGTTATTAATTACCAAAACCACCCGGGGATTAGTTGCACTTTCAACACGCTGGTAGTGTATTAGTATCATTGTGTCAAGTTATCTACAACCGGAATTAACAAGCTCCCATCTGCCACATAACCGCGGGCACGGCTTTCGAAAGTTCAAACCCTGCAGGGGTGTTCCAACTTGACCCATTACAAGCCCACGATCCGCGGAGTCGCAACTCCAAAGTGGGAAGACCCGAGTATCCTCGGAATCCCGTGCTCAAGATATACCGAGCTAAGGTAAGGCTAATCCAGCAAATCCTCCTGGCGTGTCGACACCCTGATAGTAGCCGCGCGTATCTAGGTCTCAGGACACGACCGGATGAGACATCCTACGGGTTTTTACCAAACCTCGAGTTTCCTTGAGGTGGCCCCGCAGTCCGCTCGTTTCGGACCAACACTCATGTGGAGCACTGGCCCGGGGTTGTTGAATTAAATAAAAAGGGTTTATAACTCCCTATGCAAGTTTAGTTTGTTATTAGGCAAATAGTACCAATGTTGGGATTTGCTGGAAAAGACTTAGCGCTTAGCGGTTTATCGAGGGGGTCCCATACACCCCAACCGTGTTAGGAACGCATAATCAAGGAACATAAAACCGGCTTATACGGATCCTAACGGCATGAGTGGAACAAAACACCAAGCAAAAGGCTGAGACTTCCACCCTTGCCAATATATAGATGATTTCAGTTAAAGCATTTATATAGTGTGATATAACCCAACCAAACTTCAACATGGAGCAAGCATCTTCACTTCACCTGCAACTAGCAACGCTATAAGAAGGGTTGAGCGAAGCGTACTTAGCCAAGCAACGGTTTGCATAGGTAGGGTGGTTAAACATGGCAAGTGGTTACAAGTAGGAGGCTGACAAGAAGAACATGGGCATCGAGGCAAAACTATAGATCAAGACTACTAGCAATAGGCAAAGATAGTAATGTTATCGGGGTTCGGTCATCTTGCCTGAAGAGAAGACGTTCGGATCGAAAGAAGGGTCCTCTTGCTCAAACTCGTAGGAAACCTCGTGCTCAACCTCGTTGGAAAACTCGTGCTCAACTTCCGGCTCTAAACAAGACAAACACACCAAGCACCAATCAACACGATGCAATGCGCACTCGAAAAACATGTATGCATGATGGATGCACTAGTGAAGCACATGGAGCACGGAAAACATCACTCAAGCAAAACACCTCAAAACAAGATAACAAGCTGATATTATTAATCTACACAGAAAATCACCCAAGTTTGATATAAGATTCGCTGAAATCGGAGTTACGGGCTAAAAGTTATGCCCGAAACAAGATTTGAGCGAAAACTGCAAATTACAGCAACATAGCATCTTGGGAGCTCAAAATAAATAATCTACAGCACCCAAAAGGCATGGCAAAGGACTTGAACATAAACTAGATATAAAGTACAGCAACTAGGTCCAAAGTGCACCCCCAACGGAGTCACGGATCAAAAGCAATGATCTTGGACATATTGAACTTTGAAATAAAATTCTGGCAGCAGAATTTTATTGAAAGTTTGGAGCAAAAGATAAACATGCTACAGCCACTCAAATGGACATGTGAGGATATGAATGGAAATACAACAATATATACTTCAAGGAACAATCAAAATCCACCCCAAAACTATCATGCTTTGTCCTACAACATCACACGAACATGGCATCGGAACGTTACAGATTTCAGACTTAGTGAAATTTCACTAAGTCCTAAAACAACAACATCATCATAGCACACAAAAGAGCATGTTTAAGACACCTCGAAACTAAACATGGCAAAGGGTAAGCACCTCATCAAAATACATATGACGGTGATCCCGAAACACACAAGCATGCATCAATGTGGTGAACACACCGATTGCAACGAGCTCAACAAGATGGCATTTCAACACAAGTGAAAACACAACATGTGAACATGGCATTTTGCAAAGATGATAACAAGGCAACAATAAATCTACCATGCAACCTATCACACACAACACGTAGTTCGTGGCAAGACGAACACGTGGACATGTCATTTGCATCGTTTGGACAAACGAGCTAAAAGATATCACATGTCAAAGGTGGCATGAAAATAACACATAACAGCAGTTTATATCATGATGCACTCTTGCAACAGCAAAACAAGTGTCAAGATGACATCTAACATGCATGACTACAACAGGTAAAACGTAGAGGACAACTCCACGAACATCTGGACATGCTACACGCGCAAAACGGAGCAGCAGGTAAAAAGTTAGAGCAGTTCAAAGTTTGCATCTCAGATCAGGAAAAACAGGGACTAGGGAAAAAAAACAACCTAGATCCAGATCCGGAGATGAACAGTGTCGGGCCGGTCGGATGAACAGTGTCGGGCCGGTGCGGAGCTACAGTGCGGCGTACGGCCCGATCCGGCGCGCGGGGCACTGTGCGGGGGAGGCGGCGGCCCAGGGCGGCGACGGCGCGGCCCGGTCGGCGCGGGGCGCGGCCCGGCACGGTGAGGCCGGCCTGGCGCGCTGCGGGGGCGGCCCGGCTGCAGGCGAATGGGCCGGGGAGGCGAGGCGAGCGCCTGGTGGCGGCGGCTGGAGGCGAGACGGCGAAGTGGGGGAGCGGGCCTAGCCCGGTCGGAGGCGAGCGACGAAGGAGTGAGGAGGCGTGGGCCTCGCGGCTGTTGACGGGGACGCGGCCCGGCGCGGAGATCCGACGAAGTGGGGACCTCCCCTTGGGCTGGCGCGGCGTACGGCCCACCCGAAGAGGCGAGCGGGGCGATGCGATCGGCCGGTCGATGCGGGAGGCTGACAGCGACGCGCTGCGTTGACCTCGCCTCGAGGAGCTGCGGGCTGCGGCTGCTTCGAAGGAAACCTGGATCCCCTCGGGATCTGGGAGGATTTCTTGGATCTGGAGTAGAAAAAGAAAAAAAAGGAAAGGAACTAGAGGAGGAAGAAGAAGGGGATAGAGATGCCCAAAATAGACTAGGGGGGTCTATTAGTAGCAGAATTTTAGGGTTAGGAGGAGTTTAGGGGCGCTAGGAGCCCTCCGATCGCGATCCGACGGATCCGATCGCGGGGGTTAATTTAAAAGGCCCAGACGGAGATAAAAGAAAGCAGTAGGGGTATTTCCGGGACACGAAGTGAAGGCACATCGGACCCACACGGACAACGGAGGGAAAAGTCAACGGAGTCCAAACGAGACGAGATTTGAGAGGCGGGTTGCACACAACAAAACAACAACACACAACACAACCTCACGGCACACCGGTAACGAAAAACGCCCGAACAACAAAGTAGGCCTACGGGACGTCACGGACACGTGAGGGAGCTCCGGAACACGAAACGGACAACGGGAAGAAACGCACGGAACCGGATGCAACCCACAACACAAATGCAATGCAATGCACATGTCTACATGATATGAATGAATGCCACACACTCACACAACAAAACGACGAAAGCCCGAAAGACAAAGAACCCGAAATGGAAATAGATGAAGCCGGAGATTTATTATATACCCAAAAGGGAAAGTATTACATCCGGGGCATTACAAACTCTCCTCTACTACAAAAGATCTCGTCCCGAGATCTAGGACTGGAAAAAGGAAGGGTACTCGGAACGAAGATGATCTTCTCGTTCCCAGGTAGCTTCTCGGTCTGTGTGATGTGACCACTTGACTTTCAGAAACTTGATGGACTTGTTACGAGTCTTGCGTTCAGTTTCTTCGAGAATTGCAACTGGATGCTCTCGGTAGGAAAGGTCTTGTTGAAGATCAATCTCCTCAAACGGAATCATGCGCTCAGGTGCCTTGAAGCATTTGCGAAGCTGAGACACATGGAAGACATCATGAACATTTGCAAAGTTGGAAGGGAGCTCGAGCTGATAGGCTAGATCGCCTCTTTTGCCAAGAATTTTGAAAGGCCCGACGTATCTAGGAGCAAGTTTTCCTTTGATACCGAACCTCTGGGTTCCTTTCATCGGAGACACTCGGAGATAGACATGATCACCGATGTCGAAAGCCAGATCACGATGCTTTCCATCATAGTAGCTCTTCTGACGCGACTGAGCAGCCTTGAGATTCTCACGTATGACTTTGCACATTTCTTCGGCTTCAGAGATCAAATCATTGCCAAGAAGTTGGCGTTCACCTGTTTCAGACCAGTTGAGAGGGGTACGGCACTTTCTGCCATAGAGAATTTCAAACGGTGCTTTGCCTGCACTTGCTTGAAAGCTGTTGTTGTAAGAGAATTCGGCAAATGGAAGACAGTCTTCCCATTTCATGCCGAAGGAGATGACACAGGCTCTGAGCATATCTTCTAGGATCTGATTCACACGCTCGACTTGACCACTAGTCTGAGGGTGAAAGGCAGTGCTGAACCTGATCTTCGTGCCCATGGCTGACTGAAAGGAGTCCCAGAACCTTGATGTGAACAAGCTGCCATGGTCTGAGGATATCACTTGAGGAATGCCATGTAGGGACACAATTCTGGAAGTGTACAGCTCTGCAAGTTGAGCTGCATTGATTGATTCTTTGACTGGAAGAAAGTGAGCAACTTTGGTAAGCTTGTCAATCACCACAAAGATAGCATCATTGCCTCGCTTGGATTTAGGAAAGCCAGTGACGAAGTCCATTTCAATGTGGTCGAACTTCCACTCAGGAATAGGAAGAGGTTGGAGAAGACCGGCTGGACGTTGATGTTCTGCTTTCACTCTTCTGCATACATCACATTCATTCACGAATTGGGCAATTTCCCTTTTCATGCGTGTCCACCAGTAAGATTGCTTGAGGTCTTGGTACATCTTGGAACTGCCAGGATGAATGGAAAGGAGAGAGTCATGAGCTTCTTCCATTATGAGCTTCCTGAGATCACCTTTGGGAACAACGAGTCTGTCCTCGAAGAACAAGGTATCTCTCTCATCAACACGGAAGCACTTGTATTTTGGAGTGCCCTTTGCAATCCCATGTTTCACCTTCTTCACCATGGTATCACTGAGCTGGGCCTCACGGACTTGATCTTCCAAGGTAGGAGCAATTTGGAGATTAGCAAGAAAACCCTGCGGAACAACTTGAAGGTTGAGCTTCCTGAATGCTTCACAAAGCTCAGGCTGGTGTGGCTTGATAAGAAGGCTGTTGCAATATGCCTTTCTGCTCAAAGCATCTGCAATCACATTCGCCTTGCCTGGAGTGTACTCAATGCTGGGGTTGTACTCTTGGATCATCTCGACCCAACGAGTCTGGCGGAGGTTCAGATGCGGCTGTGTGAAGATGTACTTCAAGCTCTTGTGATCAGTGAAGATGTCGACCTTTCTGCCCAACAACAGATGTCTCCACGTAATCAGAGCATGTACCACAGCTGCTAGCTCGAGATCATGTGTGGGATAGTTCTTCTCAGCTGGCTTTAGCTGACGTGAAGTGTATGCCACAATTCTCTTCTCTTGCATAAGCACACCACCAAGACCTTGAAGAGAAGCGTCACAGAACACTTCATAGGGCTTGGATTCATCTGGAGGAATCAGAACTGGAGCTGAGACAAGCTTCTCTTTGAGGGTTTTGAAAGCCACTTCACATTCGGGAGACCAAAAGTATTTGACATTCTTCTGAAGGAGGTTGGAAAGAGGCTTGGCAATCTTGGAGAAGTTCTCCACAAACCTTCTGCAATAGCTGGCAAGACCCAGAAAACTGCGGAGCTGCTTGACGTTCTGAGGAGCTTCCCAGTTGACAATTGCTTCAACTTTCTCGGGATTAACCGCAATACCGTCAGCTGAGATAATGTGGCCCAGGTACAAAACCTTATCGAGCCAAAACTCGCACTTTGAGAACTTGGCATAGAATTTATGCTCTCGGAGTCGATCAAGAACCAGACGCAAGTGCTTTTCGTGATCTTCTTCATTCTTGGAAAACACCAGAATATCATCCAGATACACAAGCACAAACTCGCCAGTATAGGGGTTAAAGATGTAATGCATCATCCTTGAAAAGGTAGGAGGAGCATTGGCGAGACCGAAGGACATGACGGTATACTCATAAGAACCGTAGCTCGTTCTGAACGCCGTCTTGGGAATGTCTTCCTCGCGAATGCGAATTTGATGGTAGCCCATTCGGAGGTCAAGCTTAGAGAATACTTTAGCTCCTTTGAGCTGCTCAAAGAGTTCGTTGATGTTGGGGAGCGGATACTTGTTCTTAATCGTCTTCTTGTTCAGTGGCCGGTAGTCAACACAGAGACGCTCCGTGCCATCTTTCTTCTTGACAAATAAGACACCACAGCCCCACGGAGATGTACTCGGTCTGATGAGACCCATACGCTCCTGTTCATCCAACTGTTTCTTCAATTCCTTCAATTCATCTGAAGAGAGCTTGTATGGACGCCGGCAAACAGGTTCGGTGCCCGGCTCGAGTTCAATGACAAACTCCACCTGACGGTGTGGAGGCATGCCTGGAAGTTCTTCTGGAAAAACGTCTTGATATTCATTCACCACTGGAATTTGCTCTATGGCATTAATTTCACCCTTATCATTAAGAGAGAAAAGCCGAATAGTATTATCCCTGGAGGCGAAGATAATCACATCTTCATCAGAATGAGTCAATTTGACTTCCTTTTGAGCACAATCAATGTGAGCATCGTGCTGAGAAAGCCAATCCATTCCGAGAATGAGGTCGATGTCAGAATGACCAAGAACCACCGGTTTAGCCATAAAACGATAATCTCCCATGCGAATGGAAACATCCGGAGCATAAACAGTAGAAGACATACGTCTCCCTGGAGAAATAACTTCCAACCTCTGAGGCAAATTTGAAGTGGCAATACTGTGCTTGGATGCAAAAGGTTGAGACATGAAAGAGCATGATGCACCCGAATCAAATAACACTTTAGCTGGAAAAGAGTTCACTGGAAGGTTACCCAGAATGACATCAGAAGAAGCCTCTGCTTGTGCTGCATTCATCAGATTAACTCTTGCTGCCTTTGGATCATGCCTGACAATAGCGGTACCGACAGGAGGAGGAGGAGGAAGACGCTTCGGATTCGGACATCTGTTGGCATAGTGACCTTTCTGAGTGCATTTGTTGCAAGTCACTTCTGAGAGAGGACGGAACTGAGAGCCACTGGACTTGGAGCCTTGAGACTGAAACTGCTTCTTCGACTGGTTGCTTGGGTTGGGTGGGTGGGAGAAACCACGACCACTAGAGTTCTTGTTGTTGGAGTTGTTGAATGGAGCTCGAATCATTGGAGGAGGAGGAAGCCAGAATTTCTGTTGTTTCGCAGCCAACTGAGACGATGAGGTAGAGTGAACAGCATCTCGAATTCTCTTCTTAGAAGCCTCCATCTTGAGCTGAGCTGCTTCTTGTTTCAAAGCCATATTATAGAACTTATCGAATTCGTCTGGCTCGAACAAAGTGAGAGCAAGCTGAAGTTCATCTTTGAGACCTCCACGGAACTGATAGATTTTGCTCTTTGCATCAGGAATGTCTTGCTTTGCATAACGAGCGAGGTTTTGGAACTTGACATTATACTGATAGACTGTCATGGAGCCCTGCTTGAGGTTGCGGAATTGCTCACGCATACCCTCGATAACACTTGTAGGAATGTGATGCGAGCGGAAATCCTTGCAGAAATTCTCCCACGAGATCACTTGACCCGGCCTTGAGTCTTTGTACTGCTGCCACCAATCAGCTGCTTGATCTTTCAGTTGGAAGGCTGCAAACTTCACATAGTCATCTTCTTTCACGTTACTGCACTCAAAATGCTTCTTGATATCGGTCAGCCAATCTTCAGCATCAAGAGGGTCGACACAGTAACTGAAAGCTTTAGGATTGTTGGCCAAGAACTGGTTGAGAGTAGCATGGTGCTGCTGGAAGAAGTTGCCTTGGTTCATTGGAACGCCATGATTAGCTTGATTAGCTTGATTAGCTTGCATCATCTGCATCATCTGCATCATCAACTGAGTGTTCTGAGCAGTAGTCTGCATAATTGCTCTCCAAGCCTCAGGCGGAGGAGGAGGGGAAGGAGGACGTTCTGGAACCTCTTCCACCTCTGGGTTGGCATTCGGAACCTTTTTCGGAGCCATCCTGTAGAGATGACCACGAATCAGCAATTGATTGACAAAAGGAATAAGCTGAATCAATGGAATGAATTGCAACAAGTCTTCACAATAATCATTCGAACAATAAGAACGAATGAAATCATCCGAACAAGAGGAACGAATGAATTTCTTAGTTAAATGATAACATCAGTCTTCACGAGAAGCCACATAGGGATCAGAAGGATAAAATAATAAAAACAACAAGGTACGGAAAGGAACAAACACAAGAGAGGAGTTTCGTTCTAACATATTTGTGCTGAAAGCATATGAACGCGTTACGAAAAGGTTTTGCAATCCCCGGATCAGCATAGCCAAGGACCCTTTAAGATGCAACTCCTGATAGTAACAGCGGTCATATAACTCCTTCACTCAATGTCGAACCCCGAACTCACTAACCTGCATTCGTTGGAAGAATGCCTACGATCTACTGGATAAAACCCACCTATAGTTTTCCGAAAGATTCCAGTTATGCAATCAGGTGTTGGGGATACACGGGAAGCACCGCGCAATCAACTCTAACCTACATCCAGGTGTATCCATCCTTCAACACATAACCAGTCTTTCTCGGAAACTGTGTACCTCGGACCTTCGAAAAGCATCCACTATAACAAGCTATGGCAATACTCCCGAACTACCTCCCCAGTACTGGGTGATGTCGGGGTTATCTTGCCACTGGCCGTATAGGGGAGATTTTCGATGTCGGCCGTCTTAAGTATTTAGTACTGTCGCGATATGCTTGTTACAATGATACCCCGAAGCTCAACTCCTCGGTAACAGGAGGCATCGGGAACAATATCCTTGTCACAAGAACATCGAAACAATCCCAGAATACTCGCTGGATTCCTAAAAAAAAAATTTGTGCAAATTTTGAAGATAGGAGAGACAAGAGTAGACGTCAGGAGTCCTCACCAGAGAGAAAGGGGATGAGAAGCAAAGAAATCCTACTCTCCGATATAATATAGGACTCAAAAAGTTTTTCAGTGTGTGCCTAGACTCAACCGTCAACGGTTCGATCAAACAGTGGGGGCTCCTAGGTCGGAGAAGGCTCTGAATACCAACTTGTAATGCCCAGGATGGAATTATACCTCCTACGTGTCGAGGCACGACTTAAAGGCATAAGTCCATCCTAGAATGATCTCAAGTTTGGTAATCTTTGCACAACTCATGTAAAAGAGGGATAGTAAACTGAAAATAGTTGGCTTACAATCGCCACGTCACAGAATAACAGTACAAGTCTCAAACATCATACAATAAGATCACTACAACCCTCTAAGGGCAAAAGCCAAATGTCAAAGTACCAAACTCAGATAAATAAAACAACCACAGGCGGATCGAATCCTAGTAAGAGACTCCACTACTGATCGTCCGGGTAGCGCACGTAGTAACGACTACGCTCCTCGTCGTACTCCCAATCCAGCTCGGTGCCATCACCGGGATAGCTCACCGCTGGACCTGCATCTGGTGTGTGAAGTAACTGTGAGCCACAGAGGACTCAGCAATCCCGTCTCCGGGTAACAGAACTATCAAAGCCTTTGGGTGAGGGAAAGGCTGAAGAAAGAACAAGTCTGCAGCAGCAACTAGCATCTAGCTTACGCAAGTGAGAGCGAGAAGAGAAGGCATCGGCGAGAAGTGATCACGAAGTGATCCTAGCTACAAGCTCACAAACATAACCCCTCCGTGTTCAACTCCCGAATCCCTATTCGGAAATTGACAGTCACGGAACACACGCTGGTAGTGTATTAGTATCATTGTGTCAAGTTATCTACAACCGGAATTAACAAGCTCCCATCTGCCACATAACCGCGGGCACGGCTTTCGAAAGTTCAAACCCTGCAGGGGTGTTCCAACTTGACCCATTACAAGCCCACGATCCGCGGAGTCGCAACTCCAAAGTGGGAAGACCCGAGTATCCTCGGAATCCCGTGCTCAAGATATACCGAGCTAAGGTAAGGCTAATCCAGCAAATCCTCCCGGCGTGTCGACACCCTGATAGTAGCCGCGCGTATCTAGGTCTCAGGACACGACCGGATGAGACATCCTACGGGTTTTTACCAAACCTCGAGTTTCCTTGAGGTGGCCCCGCAGTCCGCTCGTTTCGGACCAACACTCATGTGGAGCACTGGCCCGGGGTTGTTGAATTAAATAAAAAGGGTTTATAACTCCCTATGCAAGTTTAGTTTGTTATTAGGCAAATAGTACCAATGTTGGGATTTGCTGGAAAAGACTTAGCGCTTAGCGGTTTATCGAGGGGGTCCCATACACCCCAACCGTGTTAGGAACGCATAATCAAGGAACATAAAACCGGCTTATACGGATCCTAACGGCATGAGTGGAACAAAACACCAAGCAAAAGGCTTAGCCTTCCACCCTTGCCAATATATAGATGATTTCAGTTAAAGCATTTATATAGTGTGATATAACCCAACCAAACTTCAACATGGAGCAAGCATCTTCACTTCACCTACAACTAGCAACGCTATAAGAAGGGTTGAGCGAAGCGTACTTAGCCAAGCAACGGTTTGCATAGGTAGGGTGGTTAAACATGGCAAGTGGTTACAAGTAGGAGGCTGACAAGAAGACATGGGCATCGAGGCAAAACTATAGATCGAGACTACTAGCAATAGGCAAAGATAGTAATGTTATCGGGGTTCGGTCATCTTGCCTGAAGAGAAGACGTTCGGATCGAAAGAAGGGTCCTCTTGCTCAAACTCGTAGGAAACCTCGTGCTCAACCTCGTTGGAAAACTCGTGCTCAACTTCCGGCTCTAAACAAGACAAACACACCAAGCACCAATCAACACGATGCAATGCGCACTCGAAAAACATGTATGCATGATGGATGCACTAGTGAAGCACATGGAGCACGGAAAACATCACTCAAGCAAAACACCTCAAAACAAGATAACAAGCTGATATTATTAATCTACACAGAAAATCACCCAAGTTTGATATAAGATTCGCTGAAATCGGAGTTACGGGCTAAAAGTTATGCCCGAAACAAGATTTGAGCGAAAACTGCAAATTACAGCAACATAGCATCTTGGGAGCTCAAAATAAATAATCTACAGCACACAAAAGGCATGGCAAAGGACTTGAACATAAACTAGATATAAATTACAGCAACTAGGTCCAAAGTGCACCCCCAACGGAGTCACGGATCAAAAGCAATGATCTTGGACATATTGAACTTTGAAATAAAATTCTGGCAGCAGAATTTTATTGAAAGTTTGGAGCAAAAGATAAACATGCTACAGCCACTCAAATGGACATGTGAGGACATGAATGGAAAGACAACAATATATACTTCAAGGAACAATCAAAATCCACCCCAAAACTATCATGCTTTGTCCTACAACATCACACGAACATGGCATCGGAACGTTACAGATTTCAGACTTAGTGAAATTTCACTAAGTCCTAAAACAACAACATCATCATAGCACACAAAAGAGCATGTTTAAGACACCTCGAAACTAAACATGGCAAAGGGTAAGCACCTCATCAAAATACATATGACGGTGATCCCGAAACACACAAGCATGCATCAATGTGGTGAACACACCGATTGCAACGAGCTCAACAAGATGGCATTTCAACACAAGTGAAAACACAACATGTGAACATGGCATTTTGCAAAGATGATAACAAGGCAACAATAAATCTACCATGCAACCTATCACACACAACACGTAGTTCATGGCAAGACGAACACGTGGACATGTCATTTGCATCGTTTGGACAAACGAGCTAAAAGATATCACATGTCAAAGGTGGCATGAAAATAACACATAACAGCAGTTTATATCATGATGCACTCTTGCAACAGCAAAACAAGTGTCAAGATGACATCTAACATGCATGACTACAACAGGTAAAACGTAGAGGACAACTCCACGAACATCTGGACATGCTACACGCGCAAAACGGAGCAGCAGGTAAAAAGTTAGAGCAGTTCAAAGTTTGGATCTCAGATCAGGAAAAACAGGGACTAGGGAAAAAAACAACCTAGATCCAGATCCGGAGATGAACAGTGTCGGGCCGGTCGGATGAACAGTGTCGGGCCGGTGCGGAGCTACAGTGCGGCGTACGGCCCGATCCGGCGCGCGGGGCACTGTGCGGGGGAGGCGGCGGCCCAGGGCGGCGACGGCGCGGCCCTTTCGGCGCGGGGCGCGGCCCGGCGCGGAGAGGCCGGCCTGGCGCGCTGCGGGGGCGGCCCGGCTGCAGGCGAATGGGCCGGGGAGGCGAGGCGAGCGCCTGGTGGCGGCGGCTGGAGGCGAGACGGCGAAGTGGGGGAGCGGGCCTAGCCCGGTCGGAGGCGAGCGACGAAGGAGTGGGGAGGCATGGGCCTCGCGGCTGTTGACGGGGACGCGGCCCGGCGCGGAGATCCGACGAAGTGGGGACCTCCCCTTGGGCTGGCGCGGCGTACGGCCCACCCGAAGAGGCGAGCGGGGCGATGCGATCGGCCGGTCGATGCGGGAGGCTGACAGCGACGCGCTGCGTTGACCTCGCCTCGAGGAGCTGCGGGCTGCGGCTGCTTCGAAGGAAACCTGGATCCCCTCGGGATCTGGGAGGATTTCTTGGATCTGGAGTAGAAAAAGAAAAAAAAGGAAAGGAACTAGAGGAGGAAGAAGAAGGGGATAGAGATGCCCAAAATAGACTAGGGGGTCTATTAGTAGCAGAATTTTAGGGTTAGGAGGAGTTTAGGGGCGCTAGGAGCCCTCCGATCGCGATCCGACGGATCCGATCACGGGGGTTAATTTAAAAGGCCCAGACGGAGATAAAAGAAAGCAGTAGGGGTATTTCCGGGACACGAAGTGAAGGCACATCGGACCCACACGGACAACGGAGGGAAAAGTCAACGGAGTCCAAACGAGACGAGATTTGAGAGGCGGGTTGCACACAACAAAACAACAACACACAACACAACCTCACGGCACACCGGTAACGAAAAACGCCCGAACAACAAAGTAGGCCTACGGGACGTCACGGACACGTGAGGGAGCTCCGGAACACGAAACGGACAACGGGAAGAAACGCACGGAACCGGATGCAACCCACAACACAAATGCAATGCAATGCACATGTCAACATGATATGAATGAATGCCACACACTCACACACAACAAAACGACGAAAGCCCGAAAGACAAAGAACCCAAAATGGAAATAGATGAAGCCGGAGATTTATTATATACCCAAAAGGGAAAGTATTACATCCGGGGCATTACACTGGGGGCATTGTGTAACAAGTCACTCGGCGACACAGCTTCGGCCCCATAGACCAGGAAGAAAGGGGTACGGCCAGTCGACCGATTCGGAGTTGTCCTCAGACCCCACAAGACGGAGGGCAGTTCGGTTACCCAAGCCCCGGCGGCATGCTTGAGGTCGCGCATGAGCCGTGGCTTTGGGCCTTGGAGAATCAGCCCATTTGCTCTTTCCGCTTGTCCATTCGACTGAGGGTGTGCCACGGAGGCGTAGTTGACCCGTGTCCCTTGGGAAGCACAGAAAGCCCTGAATTCATCCGAGTCAAAGTTGGAGCCGTTGTCTGTGATGATGCTGTGAGGGACCCCATATCTGAACATTAGTTCCTTAATGAAGCTGATGGCGGTGCTCGACTCGAGGTTCTTGATAGGTTTGGCCCCAATCCACTTGGTGAACTTGTCGACTGCCACCAGAAGGTGAGTGAATCCGCTCCTGCCTGTCCTGAAGGGGCCGACCATATCTAAGCCCCAAACAGCGAAGGGCCAGACTAGTGGGGTGGTTTTGAGGGCGGATGCTGGCTTGTGTGACATGTTGGAGTAGAACTGACACCCTGCGCACTTGTCCACAATATCCTTGGCCATCTCATTGGCGCGGGGCCAGTAGAATCCTGCTCGGTATGCTTTGGCCACGATATTCCAAGAGGAAGCGTGGTGGCCGCAAGTCCCCGAGTGAATCTCATCCAAGATCAGTCGACCTTCTATCCATTCCGCCATGAAATCCGCAATGGCCTGAGACTTGATGGCTTTCTTCGCTTCGAACTTGATATCTAACGGAAGAAGTTCAATTGCCCATTTTGCCACTCGGCCAGTTGCATCTCGGTTGTTTAGTATCTCTGATAATGGGGCGTCGCTGACGACTGAGATTGAGTGATCCGAGAAATAATGGGTAACCTTTTTTGCACTCAAGTAGATCCCGTACACAAGCTTTTGGTAATATGGATACCTTTGCTTGGAGGGAGTCAAAACTTCGGATATGTAGTAGACCGAGCGTTGGACCTTGTATGCCTTGCCCTCTTCTTCCCGCTCGACCGTGAGTACAGTACTGACGACTTGTCCGGTGCCAGCAATGTACAGCAGAAGAGGCTCTCCGCTGACTGGGGCAGCGAGCACCGGGTGGGTGGAAAGTAGGGCTTTGAGCTCCTCAAACGCTGCTTCGGCTTCGGGATTCCACTCAAACTTGTCGGATTTCTTCATGAGTCGGTAGAGAGGCAGTGCCTTCTCCCCGAGCCGAGAAATGAATCGACTCAATGCGGCCAAGCAACCGGTAAGCTTCTGGACATCGTGTATACGCTCGGGGCGTTTCATTCGGAGGATGGCACCGACTTTTTCTGGGTTGGCGTCGATTCCCCGTTCGGAAACGAGAAAACCGAGCAACTTGCCGCCGGGAACTCCAAATGTACACTTCGACGGATTGAGCTTGATATCGTAGCTTCTGAGGTTCGCGAATGTCTCAACAAGGTCAGTCAGCAGGTCGGAACCTTTCCGTGACTTGACCACGATGTCATCCATGTATGCCTCGACATTCCGACTGATTTGCTTTATCAAGCATTTCTGGATCATGCGCATGAAGGTAGCGCCGGCATTTTTGAGGCCGAAAGGCATGGTGACATAGCAAAAACACCCGAAAGGGGTGATGAAGGCTGTTTTTATTTCATCGGGCCCATACAGACGGATCTGATGGTATCCGGAATATGCGTCCAGGAAGGACAAACGCTCACATCCCGCAGTCGAGTCGACTATTTGATCGATGCGGGGAAGAGGAAAATGATCTTTCGGGCAGGCCCGATTGATGTGTTTGAAATCTATGCACATGCGGAGAGACTTGTCCTTCTTGGGGACCATGACGACGTTGGCGAGCCACTCGGAGTGGTATATCTCGCGGATGAACTCTACTGCTAGGAGTCGAGCCACCTCTTCGCCAGTCGCCTTTCGCTTCTCCGCAGCGGATCGACGGAGATGTTCCTTCACTGGTTTCACCTTCGGGTCGACTCGCAAATGGTGCTCAGCCAGCCCCCTGGGCACACCTGGCATGTCTGATGGTTTCCATGCAAAGATGTCCCAGTTCTCACAGAGGAACTGGATGAGCGCTTCTTCCTATTTGCTATCGAGGGTGGTGGAGATGTGGGTCGGCGCTGCGTTGGGGTCGGTGGGGTGGATGTGCACGGGTTTTGTGTCCCCGGCCGAATGAAAGGCTGACTCGGAAGCCGGCTTCTTTGCCCTTAGCAGGTCGCCTGGATCCACTCGTTTCTGGTACTCCTCCATCTCTACTGCTGCCATCTGCTCGTCGGTGATCTTCGAGCCTTTCTGGAAGCATTCTTCCGCTTTCTGCCGATTCCCAATGATGGTTATGACACCGTTGGGTCCCGGCATCTTCAGCTTGAGGTAGACGTAACACGGTCGAGCCATGAACCTGGCGTAGGCTGGCCTACCCAGGATGGCGTGGTAGGCGCTGTTGAAGTCCACCACTTCGAACATCAGCCTCTCCTTTCGGAAGTTCTTGGATTCACCAAAGACGACGTCGAGTGAGATCTGACCAAGTGAGTCGGCCTTCTTCCCGGGGATTACTCCATGGAACCTCATGTTACTTTCCCTTAGCTTGGACATCGGAATGCCCATATCCCGGAGGGTTGCTGCATACAGGATATTCAAGCCACTGCCTCCATCCATAAGGACTTTGGTCAGTCGAGTGCCTTCGACCACTGGGTCGACCACCAACGCCTGCCTCCCAGGGGTGGCGATGTGCGCCGGATGATCGGACTGGTCAAATGTGATGGGGGTCTTCGACCATTTCAGGAATGTAGGAGTCGCCGGAGCAACCATGTTCACTTCTCTGTTGATGATCTTCTGTCGACTCTTGCTTTCGACGTCTGCGAAAATCACCAAGGTGGAGTTTGATGCGGGGGTATCCTCCGTCCCCTTCCTTGTCCTCGGACTCTTCTGACTCCTTCTCTTTCTCAGTGGACTGGTCCTTCTGGAAACTCTGGATCAAGAGTCGACACTGTCGAGTGGTATGCTTGGGGTATATAAAGTTCCCCTCATCATCCTTCTTAGTGTGTATGGGACACGGCTGGTCGAGCATATCATCTCCAGCCCGACCCTTTCCTTTCTTGGGGGGCCATGAGCCTTTGGGCTTCCCTTTGCCCTTTCCTTGGTTGACCACCGCGGCCTCTCCCTGAGCAGCTGGGTCGGCCTTACGCTTGTTCTTCCGATTGTGATTCTGGTCGTCCTGCCCGACTGGTTTCTTGCCGCTACGGAGCCGGTCGGCCTCTTCGCCGTTGGCGTACCGACTGGCAATTTCCATCATTCGCGACAGGGACATGTCGCTTGTTCGCCCAAACTTCAGGTTCAACTCCCGATTGCGCACGCCTTCCTTGAAAGCGCACACCGCCTGGTGCTCGGAGACGTTTTCCACTGTGTGATGCAAAGTGGTCCACCGCTGAATGTAGTCCCTCAAAGTTTCACTCGGCTTCTGGGTGCAATGCTGAAGCTCGGCGAGTCCGGCAGGTCGTTTGCAGGTGCCTTCGAAGGTCCGAACGAACACCCGAGCGAGTTCTTCCCAACTGTATATGCTCCTGGGGGCTAACTGGTTGAGCCACGCCCGAGCGGAGCCTCGCAGCATCAAGGGGAGGTGCTTCATGGCCACGTCGTCGTTGCCTCCTCCAATCTGCACGGCCACTCGGTAGTCCTCCAGCCACGTGTCTGGCTTCGACTCACCGGTGAATTTGCTCACTCCGGCCGCCAGCCTGAAGTTCGGAGGGATCTCTGCGACCCTGATTGCACTGCAGAAACACTCGGGCCCAGAGGCCGGCGCTCGGCTGCCAGAGGGTTGGTTTCCGACTCGCTCGTCCCTGGATGCCCGGTAACGGTCGACCCGGCCCTGCACAAGGATGGACCTCGCGTCGAAGCCCGGCCGTCGGGGATCCGGGGGAATCCTACGTTCGTCGTAGCGCAGGCGCCTGCCCACGTGCCGCGGATGCGAGTGCGATCCACTCCCCGGAGGAGGGGTAGGCACTCGACGGCGGTCGTTGCGTCCGTGTCGACGGTCGAGTGGGTCATCGTTCTGACCCAGGTTCCGGTCATGCCGCAGACCACGTTCCTCACGCCTCAGGGGCGATCTCGGACTGTGGGCCGACCATACAGTGTCTGCAGCCACCGATCTGTTGTGAATCCTGTTGCGCGACTGAGAGACAGCCGCGTTTTGCTCTTCAGCCGTTCGGAGCAAAGCTCGGATCTGCTGAAGGCCTCTTCCAGCCTCCGACTGGGAGGGCTGAATTGACTCCGCGATACGATCCGCGGCTTCGAGGTTTTGGACTGGTGTGCGGAACACCTGAGTCTCACGCTGACGTGATTGCCGCGGGCCTGTCGGCGGGCCTGTTCATCGAGTGAACGTTGGATGTTTTCCATGCGCGCGCGCTCGGCCAAGGTGGCCACGCATGTGGCTTTGAGGGCCAAAGCTTCTGGGGAATCCCCCACGATGGGGGTGAAGAGCGCATCTCCGTTGCGGCGACAGAGCTCAGCCCTCTGCTCAGAGGTGAGGGGCTGAGGGACGTAGACGTCGTTGTCGTGCGCTCGATCGCCGCCGCTGCCGCCGTTCTCCCCGCGAGGAAAACCTGGCGGGCTACGGCGCGGATCGACCATGAGTATTTCCGCCGTGGGGTCGCTGCTCCCGCACTCGGAAACGGAATCTTCGAGCCCGGTCGACTGATCAGCCGGCCCGTAAAGGTAACCGTCGGGCTCGATGGCCGCGACTTGCGGGGTGGCCGTCTGACGAGCCACCGCGTGTTTTACCCACCGCTGGAGCCGCGAGCGACCAGATCGCTTACGGCGGCGTCCAGCGGGGATGATGGACGATGAGTACCGGGTCGATGGCTGGAGAAGGAGGACGCCGCCGGCTCCGGCGCAAAAGTGTGTGGTCCACGAGCAGGCAGGGCCTCGACGTCGAGCGGGGCTTCCTGAAGCCACGCGGAGTTGTCGGCGACGAAGATCAGCGCGCCGAGCCTGATCTCGCGGCCCGGCGCCAGAACGCCGCTTGACACCATGATGAAAGCGGTCGGGGAATGGATTGCAACTTCACCAGTATGTCGCTAAGACGCCTGCCCCACAGTGGGCGCCAACTGTCGTGGTACTAGATCTGACAGTGAGGGTAGGGGGTAGGAATGGAGAGGCAAGGTCCTAGCTATGGCGCAGTTGTACACAGGGTGTTTAGCGAGTTCAGGCCCTTCTCGGAGGAAGTAAAAGCCCTACGTCTCATGCCCGGAGGCTTGGTCGAGTGATGTATGTATGTATGTGTTACAGAGGTGTGAACCCTTGTACTGGAGGAGGGGGTGGCTTATATAGTATGCCAAGACCCCAGCCATGCTCCACGTTATCAAGGGTTTAAAGGTACATTAAGGCGGGCGTTACTGATAATGCCAGCAGTAAAGGGTAGTTATGGGGTTCATTACAGCGAGTAAATATATGACCGTTGCCGTCTTAGAGGCGTTTAGTCTTCGGGAGTCGAGTGCCTGATCAGTCGAGTGGAGTTGAGTCGTCCTGGATATGTGAGCCAGTCGAGTGAAGTGCCACCTCGGACCATCTCAGTCGACTGTCTCCACCGCCGTAGGTCTTGTCTTTTGATCTCTTAGGATAGTGACCTTGGGAGGGGCCTTTAGGTCTGGCCTATGACCCTACCCTAGGTCTGTAACCTCGTCAACTGCCCCGCCTCCTACCCCCGCGTTGCCGCCCCGCCTCCTTCCCCCAGCACCGTCGCGCCGGCTCCTACCCTGATGCAGTGTGGTTTTCTTGTGTAGTTCCTACCCTGATGCAGTGTGGTTTTCTTGTGTAGTTCTTTTCGCAAAAAACGCTCGCTGCCATTATTCGTCGGTCGCACCATTTTCAAAACTGCTCTTAAACCGTGTGGAATCTCGAAAAGTGTTCAACATGGCGAAGTTGCGTCTACTCCATAGCTTTTCAACGGTATAGTACACGCATAATTCTGATAAACGGTTAAAAACTAGAGCAAAAAAGGTACCGAAAAAACAACACGTACAGTTTTTTCAAACATGAAGTTCACCGTTTTCAAAACTGCTCTTAAACCGTGCGGAATCTCGAAAAGTGTTCAACATGGCGAAGTTGCGTCTACTCCATAGCTTTTCAACGGTATATTATACGCATAATTCCGATAAACGGTTAAAAAACTAGAGCAAAAAATGTACCGAAAAAACAACACGTACAGTTTTTTCAAACATGCAGTTCACCGTTTTCAAAACTGCTCTTAAACCGTGCGGAATCTCGAAAAGTGTTCAACATGGCGAAGTTGCGTCTACTCCATAGCTTTTCAACGGTATATTACACGCATAATTCCGATAAACAGTTAAAAAACTAGAGCAAAAAAGGTACCGAAAAAACAACACGTACAGTTTTTTCAAACATGCAGTTCACTGGTCTCTGTGTTGCAGTAACATGCAGTTCGGAAGCGCAAAAAAACGCGTCGATTTGGGTGTCGCGAAAAACAGAGTTTCCGCATTTTTGTAATTTCAAAACTGCTCTTAAAGCGTAATGAATTAGAGGGGGTGTTCTACATGAAAAAGTAGCGTCTCGACGATATCTTTCCAACGGTGTATCATTTGGATCATTTCGACCAACGTTTTGTAAAAATTTCACGAAAAACGGCCACTGCCCTTCGTAGTCAGCCGCACGATTTTCAAATTTAACTAAAAACCGTAAGGAATCTCAAAAACATTTCAACATATGAAAGTTGCGCCTCGTTCGTAGCTTTCCAACGGTATATTACACGCCTTGTTTCGACAAACGGTTAGAAAACGGGAGTGAAAACAGTACCGAAAATTTGAAAAAAATCGAAAAACACAATTCCGCGATTTAGTAAATTCAAAACTGCTTTTAAACCGTAGTGAATTAGAAAAAATAATAGATATGAAAAAGATGCGTGCCGACGATACCTTTCCAACGGTGTATCATACGTTTCATTCCGACGAGCGGTTTAGAAAAAAAACGCCAAAAAACGCTCGCTGCCATTCGTTGTGAGCCGCACGATTTTTGAAACTGCTCTTAAACTATGATGAATTTTGAAAAGTGTTCAACATGGCGAAGTTGCGTCTACTCCATAGCTTTTCAACGGTATATTACACGCATAATTCCGATAAACGGTTAAAAAACTAGAGCAAAAAAGGTACCGAAAAAACAACACGTACAGTTTTTTCAAACACGAGGTTCTGTTGTAGTATCTGTGCAGTGCGCATAGATTTCCAATGCAGTAAAACAAAGCAGTTCGGAAGTGTTATGAGAATATTATTCTCATAATATTATGAGAATAGACCGGCTGTATATATATCCATGCGGATGTAGAGGATCATGAACCATTATTGTTGACATTACCCTTGAGGTAAATCGTTGGGAGGTGAAATTATAAGCCCCTATCTTTCTTTGTGTTCGATTGAAGCTTTGATTTCATAAGTATCACGTGAGTGTTAGCAATTATTAAGGACTACGAGATGATTTAGTATGTGAAACTTGCTATACAAAGCTCTTGCATTGATTCATTCCGATGTTATGATAAATTGCAATTGCTTCGATGACTGAGACCATAGTTTGTTAGTTTTCAATAAGGTTTGTGGTTCATACTTTACATTGTGAACAAATTATCACTTTTATATAAGAAATTATATGACAATATATTGTCGTTATAAATATGATCATGATGCCCTCATGTATGTTTTTTATTTTATCGACATCTTTATCTCTAAACATGTGGTCATGATTATCTACTTCGGCTTTCGCTTGAGGACAAGCAGAGGTCTAAGCTTGGGGGAGTTGATACGTCCATTTTGCACCATGCTTTTATGTTGATATTTATTGCATTATGGGTGGTTATTACACAATATGTCACAATATTTATGCCTTTTCTCTCTTATTTTACAAGGTTTGCATGAAGAGGGAGAATGCCGACAGTTGGAATTCTAGACTAGAAAAGGAGCAACTCTGAGATACCTATTCTGCACAACTCCAAAAGTCTTGAAACTTCACAGAGAATTTTTTTGGAATATATACAATATATTGGATGAAAGAAGCACCAGAGAGGGCCACCAACCATCCACAAGGGTGGGGGCGCCCAACCACTTTGGGCATGCCCCCTAACTTGTGGGCCCCCTGGCAGGCCCCCGGAGTCCATCTTCTGCTATGTTTTGATCTGGAAAAAATCATAAGGAGGTTTTCGGGACGAAGCACCACCGTCTCGAGGCGAAACCTGGGCGAAACCAATCTAGTGCTCCAGCAGGGCTGTTCTGCCGGGGATACTTCCCTCCGGGAGGGGGAAATCGAAGCCATCGTCATCACCAACGATCCTATCATCGAGATGGGGTCAATCTCCATCAACATCTTCACCAGAACCATCTCCTCTCAAACCCTAGTTCATATCTTGTATCCGATCTTTGTCTCGAAACTTCAAATTGGTACCTGTGGGTTGCTAGTAGTGTTGATTACTCCTTGTAGTTGATGCTAGTTGGTTTATTCGATGGAAGATCATATGTTCAGATCCTTAATGCTATTCAATACCCCTCTGATCATGAACATGAATATGCTTTGTGAGTAGTTACGTTTGTTCCCGAGGACATGGGAGAAGTCTTGTTATAAGTAATCATGTGAATTTGGTATTCGTTCGATATTTTGATGAGATGTATGTTGTCTTTCCTCTAGTGGTGTTTTCTGAACGTCGACTACATGACATTCAGCATTATTTGGTCTTAGAGGAAGGCATTGGGAAGTAATAAGTAGATGATGGGTTGCTAGAGTGACAGAAGATTAAACCCTAGTTTATGTGTTGCTTCGTAAGGAGCTGATGTGGATCCCTATGTTTCATGCTATGGTTAGATTTATTTTAATACTTATTTCGTAGATGCGGATGCTTGCAAGAGTGGTTAATCATAAGTGGGAGGCTTTTCCAAGGGAGGACAACACCCAAGCACCGGTCCACCCACATATCAAATTATCAAAGTACCGAACATGAATCATACGAGCATTATGGACTGTTATTTCACATTATCGTACAATAATTATGCCTTTTCTCTCTTATTTTACAGGATTTACATGAAGAGGGAGAATGCCAGCAGCTGGAATTCTGGACCTGAAAGGAGCAAATCTGAGTGGCATATTCTGCACAACTCCAAAAGCCCAGAAAATAATGGAGCATTATTTTGGAATATATAAAAAATATTGGGCGACGAAAATCCAGAGGGGGCCCCACCAAGAGGCCACAAGACTAGGGGGCACGCCCTACCCCCCAAGGCTTGTGGGACCCCTGGCAGGTCCCGGATGCCCATCTTTGGATATATTAAAGGTTTTGACTTGGAAAAAATCGAGAGAGATATTTTGGGATAAAGCGTCACCGTCTCGAAGCGGAACTTGGGCAGAACCAATCTAGGGCTTCGGCAGAGCTGTTCTGCCGGGGAAACTTCCCTTCGGGAGGGAAGATCGAAGCCATCATCATCACCAATGATCCTCTCATCAAGGGAGGCTCGATCTTCATCAACATCTTCACCAGCACCATCTGCTCTCAAACCCTAGTTCATCTCTTGTATTCAATCTTTGCCTCAAAACCTCACATTGGTACATGTAGCTCGCTAGTAGTGTTGATTACTCCTTGTAGTTGATGCTAGTTGGTTTATTTGGTGGAAGATCATGTGTTCAAATCCTTGATGCTATTAAATACTCCTCTGATTATGAACATGAATATGATTTGTGAGTAGTTACGTTTGTTCCTGAGGACATGGGAGAAGTCTTATTATAAGTAATCATGTGAATTTGGTATTCGTTCGATATTTTGATGACATGTATGTTGTCGTTCCTCTAGTGGTGTTATGTGAACGTCGACTACATGACACTTCACAATTATTTGGGCATAGGGGAAGGCATTGGGAAGTAATAAGTAGATGATGGGTTGCTAGAGTGACAGAAGCTTAAACCCTAGTTTATGCGTTGCTTCGTAAGGGGCTGTTTTGGATCCATATGCTTCATGCTATGGTTAGATTTATCTTAATTCTTGTTTCGTAGTTGTGGGTGCTTGCGAGAGAGGTTAATCATAAGTGGGATGCTTGTCCAAGTAAGGCCAGCACCCAAGCACCGGTCCACCCACATATCAAATTATCAAAGTAACGAACGTGAATCATATGAGCACGATGAAAACTAACTTGACAATAATCCCCATGTGTCCTCGAGGGTACTTTGCTTTATATAAGAGTTTGTCCAGGCTTGTCCTTTGATACAAAAAGGATTGGGCCACCTTGTTGTACCTTAGTTACACTCGTTACTTGTTACCCGTTACGAATTATCTTACCACAAAACAATCTGTTACCGATAATTTTAGTGCTTCCAGACAATACCTTGCTGGAAACCGATTGTCATTTCCTTCTGCTCCTTGTTGGGTTCGTCACTCTTACTTATCGAAAGGACTATGATAGATCCCCTATACTTGTGGGTCATCAGGCACCTCTTGTTCTTCATAGGGAGGGCAGATCTGGAGTTTGTTTGGGTCTCCAGAGAGGGGGATTCATCGCCATCGTCATCACCAACCCTTCTCCATCACCAATTTCATGATGCTCACCACCAGGAGTGAGTAATCCTTCGTTGGCTTGCTGGATGGTGCTGGGTTGGATGAGATTTATCATACAGTCTAGTTAGTTTTGTTAGGGTTTGATCCCTAGTATCCACTATGTTATGGGATTGATGTTGCTATGACTTTGCTATGCTTAATGCTTGACACTAGGACCTGAGTGCCATGATTTCAGATCTGAACCATTTATGTTTTCACCAGTATGTTTGTGTTCTTGATCCGATCTTGCAAGTTGTATGCACCTATTATGTGTTATGGTCCGCATACCCCAAGGTGACAATAATTGGGATTCTTTCCTGCGATTACCGCAATTCACTACAAAAAACACTCCCGTGATAATACATGTTTGTCACATTAGGTCATGTTTTCTATCATGCATGTACTTTTATGATAGAATCAAGATAGTCATACATGTGTTGTCGTATAAGTGTTCCATGACAATACCAAAATTATCATCATGGAAGTGTTCACTTCCATGATGATAATGGCGTGTCATGGAAGTGCTTTCATCAAGGGTAATCAACATGTGGCATCCACCGTAACTGGTCGTCGTTAAGCTATCGGGTCCGGTTTTGGATCCGATAACCCACTAACAGCAAGGACCAATGGGAATTTTTCACGTGTGAAATTCTCATTGGCCGAAGGAACCACGTGTCAGCTCCACGTGCAGACACATGTCAACCAACCAATGGACAGGAAGCGCCAATGATACATCGACACGTGGCACGGCCCCCAGCAGGGGCCCATTCAAGTCAAAAGGCTGGCCCGTTTGACTTGGTCAAAGGATAACGGGCCGGACCATCGAAAGCCTGCTAACAGCCTTCTCGCATATAGCCCATTCAGGCCCGATAACTCACGGCCCATCATTGCCTTTCCTAATTCGGCCCACTAGCTTCATCTGGGCCGTCCAATATGATTCCAGCCCGTTGTAACTTCCGGCCCATGTACGGCCCATCACGTCTTTCGGCCCATATGAGGCCCTTTGTAACTCTTGGCCCATTAACGGCTCGTAGTGAAACTGGCCCATAATGAATAGTATATCGCCTCATACCCATTAACGGCCCATTACTCCATTGGGTCATTCCAAGCCCGTGTTATCTTTCGGCCTATTAAGGGCCCATTTATTCTTGGGCTGATTTGGAGCATTCGGTAGCTTATAGTCCGTTACTGGCCTTTTCTGCTTGTGGGCCAAATTCAGCCCATGGTTAAAGTCGGCCCGTTTGTGGCCAGTTGATCTGTTGGGTCGTTTTCATAGCATCATCAAATATGGCCCTTTAGTGACCCGTTATGCGTGTCAATGGAATTAAGCTCGTTAAACTCGTCGGCCTCTTAAAGGACCATTATGGTCGGCCCATGAACGGACGGCTGCCACTCTAGCCCATTTATGGCCCATAATACCGTCCGTTATTGGCCCATGTTTGGCCAATCAGTCATATGGCCCATAGAAGGCCCATTGATTATACGGGCCGTAGAAGGCCCGTAGAAGGCCATTCTGACAATGGTCCGCATGTTGCCCAAGGTTATTGTGGCCTAGTTTTAAAAAATAGGTTATTGCGGCCTGTAGCAAACCACGGAAAAAGAACTGCACTAACTACAACAAACAAATAAACAAGACAACAAGGAAATAAATAAGAAAGCAACATACGCTAGGCTATTATGGCTATTACACATATTACAACCACTGGGCATCGAAGTTCGCCACCAGTGTAAATATGGGGAACAAAGCAACATATTACATACACTAGTTGTCAAAGTTGGCGACCAGTGCAAATAAACGCCGCGACAAAACAAGTCCAGAACTGAAACCACTTTACAAGAGCTCAAGAAACAATATCCTGGGTATCCACCATGCTGGCAAGACGCTTAGCAAGCTTATTAGCTTTCTCTTGTTTGGCGCTTAAATCCTCCAGCACTTGTTGTTGCACGAGAAAGTATGCATCTGAATTCTGCAGGGACTTCCTCAGTCCTTCGGCTTCCTGTTGCAGCACATCTGATTGATGTCTTTCAACTTGAAGTTGAGACTCAAGAAGCCGAACTGATTCAGGCAGCGAGTTCAAAGAGCTTGTACCAGCAGTAGTGGCCAGTAACTCAAACACTACATCAAGGCACGACTTTGGGGTTGTCTCACTGTCTACAAGATAGATTTTATCAGCTTTCTTGGAGACCAACAGGGTTGTCTCACTATCTTGAACCTTATCTGCATTACTTTCTCTACCATTTCATAATGGGGTGCTCTTCTCCAATATTCTATCGGCATTCTACAAGAGGAACAAGCAAACACGTCACAGGTTTACCATGTTGTATATGAAACTCATTTTGGTAAACCAGTTCAGTTATGTAGTATGGTCATTGTATGGTCTATATCATTCTAGTTTATGTTGCCAAATCAAGATAGAGACAGTTCAAATAATATATGTTTAAGACAAAGCAGCATAGACAGAATATAAGTGTGGGAAACTACACAACACTAACAACACTTGTAATGTGCATGCCATGAGAACATAACTATTTATTCAATTAAAACCAAAATCAACATAGAGCAAGTTACAACAGCAAACCAGTTAAAGAAACAGGTTTAAAACATACTTGTTGCGCCATTGGAGTTTCAATTACATCCTTCAAATTTGAAATTAGTTGGTATGAGTAAATACAGTCATGCTAGAGCAAAGGAGTATGAACCATAGCTACGGAGCCTGACCTGAGAACAATTCTTATTCTCCTCTAAGTGTTGACTTGGGGTTCTGAATGGTGGTCCTCATGCTTTGGGCACTGCACTTGCCTTACTAATTGCTCGTGTTTGGGTGCTCCGTGGTGGAGATGGTGTTGTGTCAACTGGAACTGGGTTATTGTCCGCTAGGGTTGGGGTTAGAAGGGGTGCAGCTGGTTCTCTGTCAAACTGGGTAGGGGTATAATCTGCATGAGTCCGGGTTATGTGTGGTGGGGCTGGTTCTTGGGCAAGTACAACTGTGGTTCTATCTGCATCGACGGGTAGCATGATATTTTCTGAAGACCATGTTTTTACACCCGTAGATATTGCCATTACCCTCTCCAATTCAAATGGCTGATAAACAAGAAAAGTAATTGAATGTACAGACATTGTATGATAGACAGGTGCAATGGATAGTAGGGAAAAAACAGGGCATGAAATAATTCACATTTTTGTTGTCTAACCAAACAGGATAGCATGACACAATTTCACATATATGATAGCTAATGAAAAAGGATAGCATGACACAAATTCACATATATGATGGCTAACTAAACAGGATAGAATGACATACTTCAAAAAATGACGACTATGTAAAAGGATGACATGATATAACTATATGATGTATCTATTAAAGTGGTTGGCATGCCATAATTCACATACATGGATGGAAACATGATGGCATGATATAATTCACGGATAGAATGGCATAATTCAAAATGATGACTATGTAAACAGGATGAGATAATATAATTATATTATTTCTTTAGAAAATGGGTTGGCATGCCATAATTCAAATACATGATGTCTATGTAAACAGCATGGCATAATATAATTCAAATATATGATTTATATACTAAGCAAGTGAGCAGAGGGCAATCACATATACGATGTGTCAACTAAGCAAATGGCATTCAATATTGTGTATATGATGTACAAACTAAGCGTTGCAAGACAACATATTCATGATATGAGTAATATAACCCTGCCAAGTTTGAGCATACACCTCAGAGGGAAAATAGGACTGGCCATCTGTCTCTGAATCCTCCTCTGTGGAGCTATCTGTAACCAGCAAGATATCTGGTTCATCGGGTAGCATTGTCTACTTTAAGGACCTTGTTTTCACTCCAGATTTTTGCATCACCAATTCAAATGGTTGATGCATAGGAAGAGTAGTTGAATATACAAACATTTTTGACAAATGGAATATGTAATACAAATAAAGGATGGCATGATATAATTCACATATATGATGCTTGACTAAACATCATGGCATTGCATAATTCACATATATAATGCCTTGCGACAAGATAACATTGCATAATTCACATATATAATGTCTTGCAACAAGATGGTATTGCAGAATTCACATATATGGTAACTAGACACTAAACAGGTGGCACTCACACAAAACATGTCTAAACTAAGCAAATAACATGGCAATGCAAGACACCATATGCACGGTATGAGAAATAGAACCCTGCCAAGTTAGAGCATGCACCTCGGGGGGGGGGATAGGACTGGTGACTCTGAATCCTCCTCTGAGGAGCTATTCGTAACCAGCAAGACATGCGCTTTGTCAGATAGCATTGTCTGCTCTAAAGACCTTGTTTTCACTCTAGATTTTTTCCATGACCGTGTCAAATGGCTGATGCACATGAAGAGTAATTGAATGTACTAACATTGTTGACAAATTTATTACGTCATAAAAAGGGATGGCATGATATAATTCACATATAAGATGACTGGCTAACCATGATGGCATTGCATATGATGCATGGCTAAACAAGATGGCATTGCGTGATTCACATATATGATATAGAAACTAAACAGATGGCATTCACACAATACATTTCTAAACTAAGCTGATGACATATTTTATGTGTAAAGTAAGCAATGCGAGGTACCATATGCATGATATGACCAACATCAGCATGGCAATTTAGAGCAAAAGACCTGAGGGATTAAATAGGAGTGGTCTGCTCCCTGTGAATCCCCCTCTGAACAATTACCTTCCTCTTGATTACAGTCTAGAATGGGTGTTGCTTTTGCACCCACCATGGAGCGACGTTTGCATGAAATGTTATTGCCACGCAAGGCTCGTCTCTTTTGCTCTACATGTTCAGTACCATTGTGTACATAAACTGACATGCATAGGAATAAAACATAGTGAGATTATGTAAGGAGTGCATATTGTGGATAGACCCAAAACCAATGATAGCAGGCAGATAATAGCTTTAGTTAAAAAATACAGATAATGGCTCCTTTAATGTTTGTTTCCACCCAATATTAAACTCACAGTAGACACCTGAGATTAATCAGATAGTAGACGGATAGTATTGATTATTGCCCCAATATGTACCCCACAACCATTTAGAAACTCAAGTTTGAGCATTAGTTTGGACCTAACTTGGAGTCTAATCGGTGAACAGGATGATAAAGTAGCATGTCATAATGTTAAGCGATGCATAACATAAGCAGACACGAAAGAGTGCGACCTCTCTTGTGGACCCATGTAGTCCTCAAGGTCCTCTGCTCAGTTGATGATGCTAATGCGGTTGTCATTGCTTCTGGCGGCGGGGAAGAAGATCTGAGGCGGCAAAAGACAGTCTAGAGGGCGGATCCCTGCTGTGGTGAACCCTTCCGTTGTTGGAGCAGCTGAGCTGGGGTGGACCACAGCACAGCAGGAGCGGGACAAACCACACAAGGTTTTCTTTGACACATATCTATAACTGAAGTAATTCTGTAAGGGCTTGTTTGAATTGGAGGATTCTAACAATGCATGGATAGGAAATACATAGGAATATGATAGGAATGCACGTGCAAAACAGAGAATTTAAAAACACAAGATTTCTGTCAATCTGGGTGTTTGGTTCACAAGAATTGGAAGATCACAGGAATGCAAAGAAGCATGGTGAAATTAAGTCAAACCACCAGAAAATGTACAGTTATAATGCTATTATGCTACTATCTCATAGTCTTGTGCTTCATGAATAGGAATTTGAAAAGGGGGCCAAGTGGATATTAAAATTCCTACGGTTTTTCTATCAAGGATACACTAAAGGAATAGATCCTACAGTTTTCCTTTGAACCAAATGCATGAATAGTAGTACCATAGGAAACTTTCCAATTCCTATGTTTTTCCTTCATTTTTCCTTTCAAGCACTGGCGATTCTAGTAGGCAGGCTTGATTAGGGAAACACCTACACTCCAACAATGTTTTTGTGCTACTTTTACTACTTTGGACCCAGGACACTGCCCTACTGGCTCAACTCCCAGGCCCATCCAGAAATGCACAGCTCAGACGCGTAGAAAAATATAATGATGGCTTTCAAGAGAGTCCACCATCGATAGCTAGGTTGCCTAGTACCTCACTGCTTGTTATATAGGAGAAACTAATCATATTTCACGTTACTATGTGTAATGAGTGGACAATATATATAACATGTAGAGTAAAAAAGCGATGCAGCAAGTGTACAACCTCTTTGGCGAAGCCATGTTGATCTCAGCATCATTGGGCTCATCGCTGAGGATGTTGCGGCTGATGTGGCAGTCGGAGGAGGGGAAGAAGATATTAGGCGCCTGGAGATGGAGCCAAGGGTACTGCTCAGCTGTGATGGAGGGTTTCGTCGTTGGAGCAGCTCTGGTGAGTTGTACGATGGCGAGGCTGAAGCAGGACAAGAGAGACAATGTTAACCTGAGTGGAATTCTAATAGCATCTGTAATAGATGATGTAAAATACATAACCACAAAGTGCTAGATGTAAAATACATCAGTCGCTCATTTGTGAACTCAACAGTTGAAACTGAATTTAACTGGCAAAACTAAATTTTTCTATCGAAACTGAATGTTGCTATCGAAACTGAATTTTACTTTCGAAACTGAACGCACTAGTAGCAGAAAAGCAGTAACAGCAGCAGCAGCGCCCGGAGAAGCAACGCGTGCGAGAGCCGGGGCAGCTGGTCGTGAAGCAGCATCTCGGGTAGCAGCTGCAGGGGCTCGAGCCGTCGAGCGAGAGCAGGATCTGCTGCTCGTGCAGCAACAGCGCGAGGAAGACTAGAGCAGCAACGCAACCAAGAGCAAGAGTAGCAGCGCGAGCAAGAGCAAGAGCAGAGCAGCAGCACGAGTGAGAGCCAAAGCAGCAGCAGCTCCGACTGATGTGGACGTCGCCGCCGAGGGAGCGACGCCATAAAGGAAGTGGCAGGCGACACCATCGTAGATGGAGCTGCGCCATGGCGGCCCGGGACCGAGCGCCGGTAGCACCGTGAGATCAAAGGAAGAAGAAAATACAGTGATTACTGTAGAACCTCTTTGATGGTGCCGATTAGGCCTCAGCTTCATCCGAGGAATCAGTGATGATGCTGCTCTTCCGGTGGTGCAGGTGAACATGGCGGTGTGGGAATGCAGGTGTCGCGAAAGACGAGGGGAACATCGGGGCAGCTCCTTGGAGGTGGAGGACGGGGTGACTGAACTGGCAGGACGACGAGATCGATAATGGATCCTCATCCGGTGCGGTGGATGAGGGAGGTTGAGGTGTTGCGGTGGACGGCGTCGTCAGGGAAGAGGCTCCGACTGGGTGGCGGACGGAGGAGGGTGTGGGGCTTCACAGGTTTTCGCGGCCTCGATGTTCGAATGGGGGCGGCGGAGCAGATGGGAGGGGGGAACCATGCCTTAGGGACGCGCTTGTCTGAAATGTGGGGTGAGATATGAAAATACCCCCACCGATTTGAACTAGGTTGTTCTTTGGTTCAGGGGTACCACGGGAATTTCGCTCGTCGGGATTTCGCAGGAGGCGGGAGTTTTCACATGCGTTGTAATTTTGGGATCGCAACGCGCGGGTTGAGATGGAGGGAGTTTTCCGAGCACAATAAGACAAAGAGTTAGCTTCAAATTTCGAGATAACAAGCCATGGTTTGAAGAGGCAGGAGTTTCTCAGCACGATAGATAGAGATGCTAGCTTGAAATTTCGGCATAACATGCCGCGGCTTGAAATTTCGGGAGAACAAGCTTAACGTGTATGAAAAAAAATAATTCGCACATCACTAGATAGATCCATGTCCCGTTTTACTATATTACTAGAAATGCATTCAAATACAACAACAAAAAACTAAAAAAACCGGGACAACAAGCTTAACGTGTGCAGTACCAAATCAATTTGTGCTTCCCTCGACAATAAAAAACAATTCGTGTTGTCTAGCATATGGATTAAATTTGAGTACATTTTCCCTGTTTGAAACAACCGTCTGGATATTATCTTCACAACACACGCCGTGAATATAGGAGTAGTAAATTCCCATATAAATATGAACTACATGTACATACGATCTCGAATTCAAATATATGTATCCAGTTTATGCCGAATTCAAATCATAGCACATGTATGCTCTAGCTAGATGTTCGTAATCTAAACCATGTATGATACTACGTACAATGTGTTTAACACGCGCAACACACACACACACACACACACACACACACACACACACACACACACACACGCCATTTAGACTAATAAGGTACACGTGCATTGCATGCATGAGATATGGCAAGCAAATTATGAATAAATACCACATTATAGCATGTAAGCTTTGAGTCATATATATGCATGATGTATATGTTCGTTTAATTCTTATAGTTCATCTCATTCAAAATTGATTAGTTTTTATTAAAAAACAAATCTATTTTAAGATTCATGGAATTGTGCGTTGAAAAGCACAAAGTAAAAATAAATAATGGTGATTCATCCAGAAAAAATGGGCAATTATGATATGGAAGATTCTACAACAGAGGAGAAAGGCTTGTGTTTTGAGGTTTGTGCATTCTACTTAAGTTCAACCATGGAGTCTTCTGGATTGTACAAGTGGCGGAATCTGGTGGAATGTAGATGATATCCAACGGCCAGTAGTGCTCGGATTTTCCATCTCTGCACCACTGGATTGGTTAAATCCAACGACCATATTTCAAAGTTTATTCGCACACTATATAGGGGGTATAGATATGTGATGTGATATGTCTCCAACGTATCTATAATTTTTGATTGTTCCATGCGATTATATTATCTGTTTTGGATGTTTAATGGGCTTTATTATACACTTTTATATTATTTTTGGGACTAACCTATTAACCCAAGGCCAAGTGCAAATTGTTGTTTTTTTGCCTATTTCAGTGTTTCGCAGAAAAGGAATATCAAACGGAGTCCAAATGGAATGAAACCTTTGGGAGGATCGTTTTTGGAACAAACACAACCTAGAAGACTTGGAGTACACGCCAGGGAAGCCACGAGGTGGCCACGAGGCAGGAGGGCGCGACCAGGGGGGTTAGGTGCGCCCCCACCCTCGTGGGCCCCTTGTAGCTCCACCGACATACTTCTTCGTCCTATATATACTCATATACCCTAAAACATCTGAGAGCACCTTGAAACCCTATTTCCACCACCGCAACCTTTTGTACCCGTGAGATCCCATCTTGGGTCCTGTTTTGGAGCTCCACCGGAGGGGCATCGATCACGAAGGGCTTCTACATCAACACCATAGCCTCTCCGATGAGTTGTGAGTAGTTTACCACAGACCTTCGGGTCCATAGTTATTAGCAAGATGGCTTCTTCTCTCTCTTTGGATCTCAATACAAAGTTCTCCTCGATCTTCGTGGAGATCTATTCGATGTAATTCTTTTTGCGGTGTGCTTGTCGAGATCCGATGAATTGTGGGTTTATGATCAAGATTATTGATGAACAATATTTGGTTCTTCTCTGAATTCTTATATGCATGATTTAAATATCTTTGCAAGTCTCTTTGAATTATCAGTTTGGTTTGTCCTACTAGATTGATCTTTCTTGCAATGGGAGAATTGCTTAGCTTTGGGTTCAATCTTGAAGTGTCCTTTCCTAGTGATAGCAGGGGCAGCAAGGCATGTATTGTATTGTTTCCATCGAGGATAAAAAGATGGGTTTTATATCATATTGCATGAGTTTATCCCTCTACATCATGTCATCTTGCTTAAAGCATTACTATGTTCTTATAAACTTAATACTCTAGATGCATGCTGGATAGCGGTCGATGTGTGGAGTAATAGTTGTAGATGCAGAATCATTTCGGTCTACTTGTCATGGACGTGATGCCTATGTACATGATCATGCCTAGATATTCTCATAACTATGCGCTTTTCTATCAATTGCTCGATAGTAATTTGTTCACCCATCGTAGAATCTGCTATCTTGAGAGAAGCCACTAGTGAAACCTATGGCCCCCGGGTCTATCTTCCATCAACTAGTTATCTTTACTGTTCTTTTATTTTGCAATATGTACTTTTCAATCTATACAACAAAAATACCAAAAATATTTATCCTATTATCTATATCAGATCTCACTTTTGCAAGTGGCCGAGAAGTGATTGACAACCCCTTTATCGCGTTGGTTGCAAGGTTCTTATTTGTTTGTGCAGGTACGAGGGACTTGCGTGTAGTCTCTTACTGGATTGATACCTTGGTTCTCAAAAACTGAGGGAAATACTTACGCTAGTTTGCTGCATCACCCTTTCCTCTTCAAGGGAAAAACAACGCATGCTCGAGAGGTAGCAAAAAGAATTTCTGGTGTCGTTGCGGGGGAGATCTACGCATAAGTCAAGACATACCAAGTACCCATCACAAACTCTTATCCCTCGCATTACATTATTTTCCATTCGCATCTCGTTTTCCTCCCCCCCCCCACTTCTAAAACGATTTTCGAAAACCTTTGCTTTTTTTGTTCGCCTTTTTTGTTTACTAGTGTTTCTATGTGGCTTCTATTTGCTTGCATCTTTGCTTGTTAAAAATCTATTGATATGGATCCACTTAAAGTGTTCTACTTGGATCATCTTCGATCCTTATGCGCTCGTGCTGAAACCCCAACTAGCCTAGTTGACGGGAAATCTTTAGATGAGCATGCTTATTTTGTGCGTCACGGTTTGTCTAAAAAAGGGAGACTCTTATGGGATCAAATAAACAGATTGATGTGTTATGCTTGGAATCTTTGTGAAATTTATGATTTTACTTGTCGCTCTAAGAACCCTAAAAAACACCTCCCCTACCTATGCGAGTTTAATGATAATGAAATCTTATCTTCTTATGCAAAGTGTGTTTATAGTAAAGGAAATATGCCGTAGAGGCAATAATAAAGTTATTATTTATTTCCTTATATCATGATAAATGTTTATTATTCATGCTAGAATTGTATTAACTGGAAACTTAGTACATGTGTGAATACATAGACAAAACAGAGTGTCCCTAGTATGCCTCTACTAGACTAGCTCATTGATCAAAGATGGTTATGTTTTCTAGCCATAGACATGAGTTGTCATTTGATCAACGGGATCACATCATTAGGAGAATGATGTGATGGACAAGATCCATCCGTTAGCTTAGCACTATGATCGTTTAGTTTTACTGCTATTGCTTTCTTCATGACTTATACATGTTCCTATGACTATGAGATTATGCAACTCCCGAATACCAGAGAATGCCTTGTGTGCTATCAAACGTCACAACGTAACTGGGTGATTATAAACATGCTCTACATGTGTCTCCGAAGGTGTTCGTGGTGTTGGCATAGATCAAGAATAGGATTTGTCACTCCGAGTGTCGGAGAGGTATCTCTGGGGCCTCTCAGTAATACACATCATAATAAGCCTTGCAAGCAAATGACTAATGAGTTAGTCACGAGATGATGTATTATGAAACGAGTAAAGAGACTTGCCGGTAACGAGATTAACTAGGTATGGTGATACCGACGATCGAATCTCGGGCAAGTAACATACCGATGACAAAGGGAACAACGTATGTTGTTATGCGGTTTGACCGATAAAGTCCGCTATTGGTTATTGACCGGAGATGAGTCTCGGTCATGTCTACATAGTTCTCGAACCCGTAGGATCCGCACGCTTAACGTTTGATGACGATCGGTATTGTGAGTTTATGAGTTTTGATGTACCGAAGGTAGTTCGGAGTCCCGAATGAGATCGGGGACATGACGGAGTCTCGAAATGGTCGAGACGTAAAGATTGATATATTGGACGACTATATTCGGACATCGGAAAGGTTCAGAGTGATTCGGGTATTTTTCGGAGTACCGAAGAGTTACGGGAATTCGCCGGGGAGTATATGGGCCTTATTGGGCTTTAAGGGAAAGAGAGAGAGGAGGCTGCGCCCTCCCCAAGGCTTAGTCCGAATTGGACTAGGTGGAGGGGCTGCGCCACCTCCTTCCTTATCTTATCTTTTCCCTTTCCTTCTCTCCTACTCCTACTACTTGGAAGGGATCCTAGTTCTACTAGGAAAGGGGGAATCCTACTCCCGGTGGGAGTAGGACTCCCCTAGGGCGCGCCATAGAGAAGGCCGGCCCTCCCCCTCCTCCACTCCTTTATATACGGGGGTAGAGGCACCCCATAGACACACAAGTTGATCAGTTGATCTCTCCCAACCGTGTGCGGTGCCCCTCTCCACAGAAACACACCTCGGTCATACTGTTGCAGTTCTTAGGCTAAGCCCTGCGCCGGTAGCTTCATCATCTCCGTCACCACGCCGTCGTGCTGACGAAACTCTCCCGTGAGGCTCTACTGGATCAAGAGCTCGTGGGACATCATCAAGCTGAAAGTGTGCTGAACGCGGAGGCTCCGTACGTTCGGTGCTTGATCGGTTGGATCACGAAGAAGTTCGATTACATCAACCGCGTCACTAGACGCTTCCGCTCTCGGTCTACGAGGGTACGTAGACACACTCTCCCCTCTTGTTGCTATGCATCTAGTAGATAGATCTTGCGTGATCGTAGGAAATTTTTTAAATACTACGTTCCCCAACAGTGGCATCATGAGCCAGGTCTATGCGTAGATGATATGCATGAGTAGAACACAAGTGAGTTGTGGACGATACTAGTCATACTGCTTACCAGCATGTCATACTTTGATTTGGCGGTATTGTTGGATGAAGCGGCCCGGACCGACATTACGCGTACGCTTACGCGAGACAGGTTCTACCGACGTGCTTCGCACACAGGTGGCTGGCGGGTGTCAGTTTCTCCAACTTTAGTTGAATCGAGTGTGGCTACGCCCGGTCCTTGTGAAGGTTAAAACAACACATATTTGACGAAATATCGTTGTGGTTTTGTATGCGTAGGTAAGAACGGTTCTTGCTAAGCCCGTAGCAGCCACGTAAAACTTGCAACAACAAAGTAGAGGACGTCTAACTTGTTTTTTCATGGCTTGTTTTGATGTGATATGGTCAAGACATGATGAGTGATACGTTATTGTATGAGATGATCATGTTTTGTAAAGTTATCGGCAGCTGGCATGAGCCATATGGTTGTTGCTTTATTGTATGAAATACAATCGCCATGTAATTGCTTTACTTTATCACTAAGCGGTAGCGATAGTCGTGGAAGCAATAGTTGGCGAGACGACAACGATGCTACGATGGAGATCAAGGTGTCGCACCGGTGATGATGGTGATCATGACGGTGCCTTGGATATGGAGATATAAGTGTTCTCCCTGAGTATGCACTGTTGCAAAAGTTCGTCGTGCCGAGACACCACGTGATGATCGGGTGTGATAAGCTCTACGTTCACATACGACAGGTATAAGCCAGTTTTGCACACGCGGAATACTCGGGTTAAAGTTGACGAGCCTAGCATATGCAGATATGGCCTCGGAACACTGGAGACCGAAAGGTCGAGCGTGAATCATATAGTAGATATTATCAACATAACTACTCCATCTCACGTGATGATCGGACATGGTTTAGTTGATATGGATCACGTGATCACTTAGATGATTAGAGAGATGTCAGTCTAAGTGGGAGTTCTTAAGTAATTTGATTAATTGAACTTTAATTTATCATGAACTTAGTCCAGGTAGTATTAGCATATCTATGTTGTAGATCAATTTCTCGCGATGTAGCTCCCCGTTTGTATTTATATGTTCCTAGAGAAAACTAAGTTGAAAGATGTTAGTAGCAATGATGCGGACTAGGTTCGTGATCTGAGGATTATCCTCATTGCTGCACAGAAGTATTATGTCCTTGATGCACCGCTAGGTGACAGACCTATTGCAGGAGCAGATGCAAACGTTATGAACGTTTTGACAAAAGCTCGGTATGATGACTACTTGATAGTTTCGTGCACCATGCTTTACGGCTTATAACCGGGACTTCAAAAAAAATTGAACGCCACAGAGCATATGAGATGTTCCAAGAGTTGAAATTAGTATTTCATACTCATGCCCGTGTCGAGAGGTATAAGACCTCTGACAATACTTTGCCAACAAGATGGAGGAGAATAGCTCAATCATTGAGCATGTGCTCAGATTGTCTGGGTACTACAATTGCTTGAATCAAGTAGGAGTTAATCTTCCAGATAAGATAGTAATTGACAAAAGTTCTCTAGACACTATCACCAAGTTAGTAGAACTTCGCGATGAACTATAATATGCATGGGATGACGAAAGTAATTCCCGAGCTCTTCGCGATGCTGAAATCGGCGAAGGTAGAAATCAAGAAAGAGCATCAAGTGTTGATGGTTAACAAGACCACTTGTTTCAAGTAAAGGGAAAAGGGATAGAAGGGGAACTTCAAGAAGAATGACAAGCAAGTTGTCACTCCCGTGAAGAAACCCAAAGCTAAACTCAAGCCTGAAACTAAGTGCTTCTACTGCAAAGGAAATGGTCACTATAAGTGGAACTGCCCTAGATACTTGATGGATAAGAAGGATGGCAAAGTGAACAAAGCTATATTTGATATACAGATTATTGATGTGTACTTTACTAGTGTTCATAGCAACCCCTGGGGATTTGATACCGGTTCAGTTGCTAAAATTAGTAACTCAAAACGGGAGTTACAAAATGAACAGAGACTAGTTAAAGGTGAAGTGACGATGTGTGTTGGAAGTGGTTCCAAGATTGATATGATCATCATCGCTGTCGGGGGAAACTGTCCACCACGAACACCTATGGGACCGGAGCCCCTTGTCGTTGCGGTGAGGGAGCGGAGGGAGCACAAAGAGCGGATCGAGGAGAGCACGCGGGCAGTTTACCCAGGTTCGGGCCGCGCGGACGCGTAAAACCCTACTCCTGCCTTGGTTTGTATTGAGTTTGTGAGATCAGGAGCTTGAAGAACTAGCTACACCGAGCGAGTAAGCTATCTAGGTTTCGAACCCTTTCTACGTTGTGCATGGGCCTCCTTTTATAGCTCAAGGGGTCACCGACAGGTGTCAACGTAGAAGAAGGGAAAAAATGTAACTTTGGTGGTAGTTGTAACAGTGCGGGAACAGTACATGAGTAGTGGATGAACAGTGGTCATCACCTAACTTGACAGTGGGGGACAAGAGCATTAAATGCCCGTCGCCGTCGACCCCAAAAGCGCCCGCCCTTGCGTCTCTGTTCGCCACGGCGGTAGCCTTGTCACCGTGGAGTGCCACCGTGTCCCCCAGGCTGCACAGCCATCCGCCACGCGTCCCTGGAAGGGCCCCAGGGCGACTCGTGGGCCGATGAGCTAGAGCACGGGCACACAGTGCAAACTTCCCCCGGCAAGCACCTTGCCGGGGTCTTGATCTTGTCGGGCCGGGAAGCTTGTCGCTCCCCGGGTCTTGTCGGGGCGCAGAGTGCGCCGAGGCTTGTCTTCTAGATACAGTCTTCTGGTCTTCCTGGCAAGCTCCTCTTGCCAGGGTCTTGTGTTAATGACATAGTCTTGAGCCTGGGACGGCCTTCCCGGCAAGCTCCGCTTGCCGGGGCCTTGATCTTCTGTCTTGTATACTTTGTTTTTGAATGGCTTAATAAGGACCAGAGAGGTTTTCGGCAAGCACGTGGTAGACCCTGCCGCGGGAAGCTGCTACTGCTCGTGCACAAGTTGGGGTACTAAGGTACCCCTACCTTAGTACACCGACAGGAGCCCCCGGGCCTGGGCCACACACGGTGCCCAGCGCTGTTGGGCCAGGCCCAAGACAGTGCACGGGCACGCACAGCTCGCGGCACGCCGAATCCCCTCCCCCTAACGGCACGCGTCGATTGCGGCGTCGTGGGGGAGATCATGGCCACGTTCTTTAATGGGAAATGCGGAGCGTCCCCCACTTCCCCCTTAAAAGCAGAGGAAGCAGGGGCCGTTACCTTACTTCGTCTTCATTGCTTCTTCCATCTCCAGAAATCCCCCTCTACGCTCCGCCTCCTCATCTCCTCCGCCCTCTTCCGCATCCGCGGCGCCGTCGAGCTTCTCGTCCCTTCCTCCGCCGCCTCCGCCATGGCTCCGAAGGCCGAGAAGGCGAAAGCGGAGAAGACCAAGAGGGAGAAATCCGAGCAGGCGGCAAAGCTTGTCGCCCTGCGGAAGAGGAACGTCGTCTTCGCGCCGAGGCTCAGCGCGAGGGAGCTCTGGAACAAGTACTATCTGTTCTGGGCCAAGGAGACCAAGGCGCATCCCCGCACCAGAGTCTACCCGGCCGCCGCCAGAGATCTGTACCCCAGCGGGTATTTCTTCTTTGCTGTCTTCTTCCACTGCGGCCTGTGTCCTCCATTCTCTGAATTTTTCTGTGATATCATGAACACGTACAACCTCCATCTTTTAGACTTCACCCCCAACGCCATCCTTACGATGGCGGTTTTCGCACATCTGTGCGAAAACTACATAGGGATCTATCCAAACGTAGCGCTCTTTCGGCATTTCTTCATGCCTAGAGCAGAGGCTGGCACCCCCCTCTCCGGAGGTATCTCTTGGGTCTTCCGCTTGAACAAGAAGGAATCTTATCTGAAAGGGGAACTCCGCGGCAAGTGGGAAGAGTGGCGCGCGGATTGGTGCTGGGTAGTGGAGGACGAACCGCAGCCTTTCACCGCGCCGCGCACAGCAGCTATAGTGCGCGGCAGGGACTGGAGTGATTTGGCTCCGGATGACATCAAGCTCAACGCTGCCCTCGTTAGGATTCTTCGTCTCTGGGTAGCCAAGTTGACCATCGGAGAGGTAGGAGCAGATTTCCTCCGCCGCCGCATTGCTCCTTTACAAGAGAGGAAAAGGCCAGCATGGGAGTTTGGCAATGCGGCGGACATAATGAGGTTGTGCCCGGGGCTGAACTACAACTTCACGGCGCTGGAGCTGAAGGGGATGCTCCGGGAGCTTTTCAAGCACGACCCGGCCCACCCGGAGTGGTTTAGACCTCCCCGGGGAGTAGTACCACTATGCAACAGCACCGCCCGGGACGCATTGCGTGCAATGATGCCTGCGTGTGACTCTCACGGCGTCGACCCCACCTGGATAGTGCCGACGCCGGACGCCATCATGAGCTTCTTTGATAACTTGGTGGAGGTGTCGAAGAACTCCGAGGAGATCAAGGGTCTCACTCGGGACACCACGGAGCGGGATTTGGCATATATTGCTTCCCGGATGGAAGAGGCCGCCGCAGCCGCAGCAGCAGGAGACTTCGGATTCACTGTTGAGGAGGCAGAGGCGGAGGACGCATCGTGCCAAGCAGCGGAGGCAGAGATTCGCAAACTGCTCAAGCTCCCGCCCGACGAGCTCGCCGGGGTCCCCTCTCTGAGGCATGCTGGGATCCCCGGGATTGTGAGCGAGGCCGCGGCAAGGGGCGAGGTTGTCGGAGGAAGCAGAGCCGCCGGAGGGAACCGGGCCGCAGGGCAAGGTGCCGGGCCTAGCGAGCCCGCCGAGGAGGAGGAGGAGGACGCCGGAGCCGACGAGGATACTGGTGGATCTCTGGGGCTCGACGACGACGTCTCCTCGTCATCAGAGAGCTCCCCGCCCCGGGCAAGTCCCAAGCGTACACCGCCGAAGCGCCTCCGCAAGGCGGCTACGGCGACGAGGACGCAGGCTCCTCGACAGCAGCCCGCTCGCCAGGCGGCGCGCGCCGCCAGAGCAAGCCAAACCGCGACGGAGGCGCCCCGCGCACCTGTGCCAAGCGGAGGAGGATCCTCCCAGAGCGGAGCGGCTGCTCCGCCTGCTCCCCGGGCCTCGGCGTCAACAGAGGCCGGGTCTTCGCAGCCCCCAGCCCCGGGGACCGCCAAGCGCCCGAGGGAGCCTTCTCCCCCTGCTCCTCGTGCGGAAGCGCCTCAGGTGGAGTTCGACTTCTCCGCCCTCAGCGACGACGACGAGGAAGAGGAGTAAGTGTTTGCAATTTATGACTTCTTTGATCCAGTCTTGATTCTTTCTTTGATGATTCTGATTTTGCTTCTTGCTTTGATTTCAGGACCCTGGCCCAGCGAGTGGCGAAGAAGGCCAAGGTTCCCGTGGTAGTGGTCGAGGACGACTCGCCCGTCGCGGCGACAGGGGACACGCCGGCGACGGACTTGCCAGACCCAACCGCTGCTCCGAGGAGCAGCCCCTAGCGCAGCCCCCGGCGTAAGTCTGGTTTTGAACTTCCTACTTGTCGGGCGCGCCTGAGGTTCCAGCTTGGTATTGATGTTTTGTTGTCTTGCTTGTCTTGTGCAGAAACGGAGCCGCAGCCGCAGGAGCGCCCGGAGACTACTCCCGAGGAGCCGCAGGTCCCGCCGTCCCCGCCAAGGACGAACTCTCCGGCGAGGGAGAGCGCTCCGCCAAGGGCGGGTACTCCGCCAAAGGCGTGTACCCCGCCAAGGGCGAGCAGCCTGGCGAGGGTGGCCACCCCGCCAAGGGTGAACTCCCCGGCGCGGGAGCCAGTTGTCGACGAAATCCGCGAAGGTAAGTCTTGCAACCTCGTCTTCTTGGACTTGTCTTTTTTGGATATTTGCTTGAACTTTTTCTTTTCTTTTTCTTCTGCTTCTAGATCCTCCCGCGCCGGACCGAATGGAGACCGAGGTCGTCGGCGAGGAAGGCGCGCAGGGCGACGACGGCAACGCCCCTGTCGTCGAAGACATGGCAGGAGCCGACGAGCCTGCGGCTGAGGAGACTGCCCCGACTGCGGACGCAGCGGCCGGGGAGGGGGACGGCGGCCACACTGCCGGCCCGGAGGCGACAGGAGCGTCTAGCGCTGCGCTGGCCGCCGATCCCTCCGCCGGCAAGGAGCAGTCGGGCTTCTACCTTGAGGCCCCCAATGGCGTCTTTATACAAGTGCCATGGGGGTCTTCGTCGCGAGCCCCCGAGGAGGGAGAGACCTTTGATGGAGAGGTCCTCGCCTCCGAGGGGTTGAAGATCGTTGAAGCGCCCAGCGGGAGTGACGAGCCCGAGGAGGAGAAGCTGCTTCACCGGCTCCTGGCCCTTTACCGGGCCAGGCAGGCGAAGCTGGACTCCCGAGAAGCCCTCGCCGCCAAGGCTGGAGCGGAGCTGGAGAAGCGCGCTGCTGAACTCCGTGCCGCCAACCAGGCGGCCCTCCGCGACTTGGCGGAGGAGCGCGAGAGGCTTGCCGGACAGCAGCAGGAGTTCCTCTTGGAGAAGGCTGAGGCCGAGGAGCAACAGCGACTAGTTGGCGAAGAGCTGTCCCGGCGAGAAGGAGAGCTCACCCAGCGGAAGGTCGACCTCGACGCCCACGAGGAAGACCTTACCGCCCGGGAGCAGGCCCTTGGCGGGGAGTTGAAGGAGGCGAAAGCTGCCGCAGCCGCCGCGGAAACCGCCAAGAAGGACCTTGAGGCTAAGGTGGCGCAGCTGGAGGAGTTCCTGAAGGCGAGCACGGAGAGGGTCACCGCGCTCAACATAGAGCGCGAGAAGGACGCCCACACCAACTCAGAACTCCAGGTACGCCTCTCCAAGCAGGGCGACGAGCTCAAGGCCGCCAAGGATTCAATTGCTGATCTGGAGCTGAAGGTCTCCACGCTGACTGGCTCGCTGGACGCCGCCCGGGGCCCGAGACCAAGCTGAAGGAGGAGGTCCGCAAGGAACGAGGCTTGGTGGAGAGTGCCGCCACCTCAGCTAACAACTTCCGCCGGACCGTTGAGGTATGGACTGAAGATCTGGTGGCTTCTGCTGCCAGCATCGACAAGGAGCTGATGGCGCTGAGGGTGGAACACCTCATATATTCTCCGGATCCAAATCTCCCGCACAGCGCCAAGCTCAGTCTCTTCTTCAGAGGGATCGCGCCGGCACTCGCAAGTCTACAGGAGAAGCTCCCCGCGCAGCTGGCCGAGGAGTCGCGCCAGCTCTGCGCGGGTACCTTGGAGCGCGTCCTGACGAAGATCGTCTACCGCAATCCTGGTATAAATCTCGTCAACGTCCTCCGCAGCTTGCCGGCCGACGCAGATATGGAGGCGCTGAAGGCGCAGGTCGCCCACATCATCGCCAAGGTGAACAAGATCTCCAGGCGTGAAGGCGATCGCGTAGACTAGGCCTCTTTCTTCTTATTTCTTTTGTTGCTGCAAAGTGTGCCATGAACATGAACCTATTAGTCATTGCGACAAGTTATCTCTATAATATATTTATCTTATTTCCGAGCAATTGATGCAGTGTTATCTCCCTTGCTTTTGATCCTTTACTTTGTATACTTTTTACCCTACGCTTTTAGGGAAATTGCCGACAAGGGACCCTTGCCGCGAGCGCTGATTGCTGGACTCTGAGCAGCCTGCTGGCAAAGGCCTTATCGGCAAGCAACCTTGCCGCAGCTAGTCGCAACGCACTTAACTTGCTGAGCGAACTCGAAAACGAAATAAGGGCGCGACACTTGTCGCAGCTCACTTAAACCGTTGAGCGTACTCGAAAACAAGACAAGGGTGCGGCTAGCCACGGGTAGGTTCCTCCGCACACAGGTTTTCCATACAAAGTGTGGTTGTTCAAGGAAGATAACTAAAATTTAAAAATTTGAACTACTCAAATTCTGGTAACTTAGCTTTCATAGTCTGTTCGTTCTCCGGTAAGCTTCTCTTTCTTGAACAGCACTTGGTTCATTCTCCACCTCCTT
>LR738710.1:273157420-273178834 GCA_902687465.1 Secale cereale
CGGCAAACTTGTGCGCGAGGAATGCTTCTTCTGCTTAAGGGAGAAAGAAAAAAGGAGAAGAGGAAACAAGTATAGGGTTTCTCGACATGGTAATGCTTACCGGATATGTGTGTTGCACAAAATGCCAAATGATGCATGCAAATAACAAAGAAAAGCACGAGAATGGCAAATAGTGCGAAAACACAAAGCTTTACTGATGCACGCGCCCGGCTTTGTACAAAGGTTTACATGCAACAGCGGCAAGACTCATACAAAAGGTGGTTGCCGGAGCGGATCACGGCAACCGCGCCTTATGGGTGAAACTTTCGAAGATGCTCTATGTTCCAGGAGTTGCTCACCGGTAAGCCTTCTTCGGTCTCAAGGCGGACAGCGCCGGGCCTTGTGACTTGTCTCACCCGATAAGGGCCTTCCCACTTCGGCGTCAACTTGTTGGAATTCTTGGCAGACTGAACACGCCGAAGAACAAGGTCGCCTTCCTCGAGACTCCTGGCCTTGACCTTGCGGCTATGGTAGCAGCGCAAGGCCTGCTGGTATCGAGCAGCTCGTACAGCAGCCTGGAGACGTTCCTCCTCGAGGAGCAATGCATCATCTTGTCGCAGCTGCTCTTGCTCGAGCTCATCATAAGCGAGCACTCGAGGAGATCCGTATACGAGTTCCGTGGGGAGAACTGCCTCTGCCCCATAGACAAGGGCAAAGGGTGTCTGCCCGGTGGCTCGACTTGGTGTCGTTCTGATTGACCAAAGAGCCGCCGGTAGCTCCTCTATCCAGTTTCTTCCGCACTTGCGCAGCCTGTCGAAGGTCCTCGTCTTGAGCCCGCGCAGCACTTCAGCATTGGCCCTCTCCGCTTGACCATTGCTCCTCGGGTGAGCAACAGAAGCGAAGCAGACCTTGGCGCCAAGGTCTTGGACGTACTGCATGAAGGTGCGACTAGTGAACTGCGTACCGTTGTCGGTGATGATCCTGTTTGGGATTCCGAAACGGCAAACAATTGCTCTGAAGAACCTGACCGCTGACTGTGCTGTCACCTTTCTCACCGGTTCCACTTCTGGCCACTTTGTGAACTTGTTGATTGCAACGTACAAGTACTCAAAGCCCCCGACAGCACGGGGGAAAGGGCCGAGGATATCGAGCCCCCAGACCGAGAAGGGCCAGGACAAAGGGATCGTCTGGAGAGCTTGAGCTAGCTGATGAATTTGTTTGGCATGGAACTGGCACACTTCACACTTGGTTACTTGTACAGTTGCATCTTGGAGGGCTTCTTGCCAAAAGAACCCTTGCCGGAATGCCTTTCCGGCAAGTGCCCTTGCGCCAATGTGGTGGCCACATACGCCTCCATGTATTTCTGCCAACAGCTTCTGTCCATCTTCTCTGGAAATGCACTTCAACCTGACACCATTGAGCCTTCTTCTGTACAGTTCATTGTCCACGAACTGGTACATACTTGACTGCCTGGTTATTTTCTCTATCTCTGCTGGGTCGTCGGGAAGTTCTCCAGTTTGCAGAAAACGGACGATCTGCTGTGCCCATGCCGGAGCTCGAGGCTCAACGGCAAGGATTAAAGGCATGAGGGCCGCTGCGGGAACCCCAGCTTCTACGGCAAGAACCTCTGGTTCTGCCGGAGCTGATGGTCCCCCGGCAAGCTCGCCGGGGCGAGGCTTGTCGGGAACGATTGCTTCAACTGTACAGACCCTTGGGTCTGCAGGAGCAAACTGTTCCTCAGCGTTCTGGTTGTTGATCTTGGGGACCTTGGCGGCGGCCTCGGGGAGATCCGCCAGCAAGTAGTCGCCGGAGACCAACTTTCTCTGTTTGGCCTGCCCAATTGATGGTGTAACGGATGGCTGAGTCAGCTTGAGCAGGAAGGTCCCTGGTTCCACAGGTAACTTCATTGCAGCAAACTTTGAAAGGCCATCTGCTATGTCATTCTGAGCTCTCGGGACGTGCTCCATTTGCAGACCTTCAAAGTGCTCTTCAAGCTTCCTCACTTCATCTACATAAGCTTCCATCAAAGGGCTCTGGTAACTCTTGTTGACTTGTCGGACCACCAACTGAGAATCTCCCTGCACAATTAGCTTCCTAATCCCAAGTTCAGCTGCAATTCTGAGGCCGGCAAGCAGACCCTCATACTCTGCAGTGTTGTTTGTCGCTTGTTCCCTGGGAAAGTGCATCTGGATAACATACTTGAGGTGTTCTCCGGTGGGTGATATGAGTACCGCACCGGCTCCAGCGCCTTGCAGCGAGAAGGCACCATCAAAGTACATCACCCATTCGCTTGTCGCTTCTTGTACGGGTACGCTTGTCTCTGGAACTTCTTCATCGGGCGTTGGGGTCCATTCAGCTATAAATTCTGCGAAAGCTCTGCTCTGTATGGTTGAGGTACTTTCAAACTTGAGACCAAAGCTCGACAATTCCAGTGCCCACTCGACGATCCTGCTTGTTGCTTCTGGATTCTGCAATATCCTTTTCAACGGAAAGCGACTGACCACTGTTATCTCGTGTGCTTGGAAGTAATGGCGCAGCTTTCTCGAGGCCATGAGGAGACCGAAAAGCAACTTCTGCACCCCGGAGTATCTTGATCTAGCTCCCTGCAAGAGGGAACTCAGAAAATACACCGGGCGCTGCACCATCTTCTTCCGCACCTTTCCTTGCTCCTGCGCAGAGTTGTCCTTGTCGGGGCCAGAGCTTGTCGGAGCAGCCCCCTGCTTGTCGCTGGATTCGCTTGCCGGTGGCGTAGACTCCTCATCGGCCTCCCTCTCCGCTACTAACGCAGCACTAACCACTTGATTAGTTGCTGCCAGGTATAGCAGCAACTTCTCTTGTGGCCTAGGTGCGACAATTATTGGAGTGGAGGATAGGTATCCTTTCAAGTCTTGCAGCGCTGCCTCCGCTTCCGGAGTCCATTTCATAGGACCTGCCTTCTTCAAAATCTTGAAGAAAGGCAGGGCGCGTTCTGCAGACTTTGAAATGAACCTACTGAGGGCAGCCACACAACCTGCAAGTCTCCTTACGTCCTTGACGCGCTTCGGGGCTTCGATCTGCTCGATGGCTTTAATCTTGTCGGGATTAGCTTCAATCCCCCTCTGAGACACATAGAACCCGAGAAGCTTGCCGGAGGGGACTCCAAAGACGCACTTCTCGGGGTTCAACTTGAGCTGGATCTTGCGCAGATTTGCAAAAGTTTCTTCCAAATCTTGGATTAGGGTATCCTTGCTCTTGCTCTTCACCACTATGTCATCCATGTAAGCTTCCACATTTCTGTGGATCTGTGGCTCAAAAGCAGTGTGCACCACCCTTGCTAATGTTGAGCCTGCATTCTTCAATCTGAAAGGCATGCGAATGAAGCAATATGTGCCACATGGAGTAATGAATGCAGTCTTCTCTTCATCTTCCTTGGCCATAAAAATCTGGTGGTAGCCTGAATATGCATCAAGGAAGGAGAGCAGCTCACATCCAGCAGTGGAGTCAACAATCTGGTCATTGCGCGGCAAGGGAAATGGATCCTTGGGACATGCTTTATTCACATCGGTGAAGTCTATACACAGTCTCCACTTCCCGTTAGCCTTACGCACGACAACTGGGTTTGCTAACCACGTCGGATGGATCACGCCTCTAACCAGGCCTGCTGCTTCTAGCTTCTTGATTTCTTCGGCAATGAATTCTTGGCGCTCCACGGCTTGCTTCCTGACCTTCTGCTTGATGGGCCGCGCATGAGGGCAAACAGCAAGCTTGTGCTCAATTACCTTCCTGGGAACGCCGGGGATGTCAGATGGTTGCCACGCAAACACATCGACATTCGCCCGCAGGAAGGCAACGAGTGCGCTTTCCTATTTGCTATCAAGTGTAGCACTGATGGTGAAGGTACCACCAGTGCCGTCCTCCTTGGCGGACACTTTCTTGGTTGCCGGTGGAGCGGCCATTCCTTTCTTGCACTTGCCGGTGGAGCTCGATGGAACGTCCTCGACGGCAGCGCAGCACTCCGAAGAGGTGCGTTTGCCGGAGTGGGCCCCAGAGCACTTGCCGGACTTGGTCTTGGTCTTCTTCCCCCCGGGAGCTTCAGCGGCAAGTGTGTTGCTCTCCGCTGCGGCTGCTGCATCCCGGTAGATCTTGTTGGCGCAAATAAGCGCGTCCTTCTTGTCGCCATGGACAGAGATGACGCTTATCGGCCCCGGCATCTTGAGTATATTGTAGGCGTAGTGGGAAGCTGCCATGAACTTGGCGAGGGCAGGACGTCCAAGTATCCCATTGTATGGCAATGGGATATCGGCAACATCAAAGGTTATCCTCTCCGTCCTGAAGTTGAGCTCCCCGCCAAAGGTCACTGGCAGAGTGATCTTCCCCTTGGGCTTGTTCCTTCCCGGGTTTATTCCTTGGAACGAACCGGTCTCTTCGAGCTCGCCATCTGGGATCTGAAGTTTCTTGATCACAGCTGAGGAGATCAAGTTCAGCCCGGCCCCGCCGTCAACCAACATTTTGGTGACCTTGAGGTTGCGGATGGTTGGTGAGACCAACATCGGCAAACACCCGACCGCAGTGGTGCGGTCAGGGTGATCCTCAAGATCAAAAATGATGGGCGTGCTGGACCATTTCAGCAGCCTGCGCGACTCAACGGGCGGCTCTGCTGCGTTTACTTCCCGCACCCACTGCTTGAGTTGGCGGTGGGAAGTGTGCAGAGAGGCGCCCCCGTCGACGCACAGTACTTCTGTGGCCTTCTGGAACTCCTGCTCGCTGTTATCACCTTCCTCCATGTCGTCGTCGTCATCTTCCTCTTCATCCTTGTCGTGGCCCCGGGGAGGTCGATCACCTTGCCGCTGCTTAGCCTTGCCGCGGCGTCCTCCCCGGCCATTGAAAGGCCGCTTCTTGCTTGGCTCTCCTCCGTCACCTTGAGCCTTCTCCTTGTCGCGCCGCTCGTATTCAGCCTTCTGCTGCTCTACGAAATACTCGACGCGTTTGCAGTTTGAGAGGTCGTGGCCCTTGGTGCGGTGGATCTTGCAATATTGCTTGTCGGAGCCGTCCGGCTTGTCGGCTGCCGCTACAGGGGCAGGCTCCTTGCTGGAGCCGCCAGCCTGCGTTGTCTTGGCGGGAGCCTCCTTGCCGGACTTCTCGACGACAAGCACTTCCTTGTTCTTCTTCTTTCTATTGTTCCGCTGCCGGCTCTTCTTTGCCCGGGCGGCATCCTCGCCGTCGCTTCCCCCTGCGCCAGCATCCTCCCCGGGGAGTCTCCTCCCCTCTTCGGCGCGCGCGCACTTGTCAGCCAGAGCGTAGAGCTCGCTGACATCCCGAATCTTTGTCATGGCCATCTCCTCCCGCATGCGACGGTTACGCACGTTCTGGTGGAACGCGCTGATAACCGCGGCGGGGTGGACGTCGGGAATGTTGTGCTACACGCGGCTGAAGCGTTGGATGTACTTGCGCAGAGGTTCTCCTTCCTTCTGGGCCAGAATGTGGAGATCACTCTCCTGGCCGTGGGGTTTGTGGCCGCCCGTGAAGGCGCCAACAAATTGATGGCACAAATCAGCCCAAGAAGAAATAGAGCCTTCCGGCAAGTGCATAAGCCAAGAACGAACGTTCGGCTTAAGCACTAGCGGGAAGTAGTTCGCCAGTATCTTCTCGTCGTGCCCCCCGGCAGCCTGCACCGCGATGGTGTAGATACTGAGGAACTCCGAGGGGTGTGTCTTGCCGTTGTACTTCTCGGGTACGTCGGGCTTGAAGTTTTTCATGCTGGGCCACTGGACGCGCTGCAGCTCACGGGTAAACGCAGGGCAACCTGCCGCGTACGGCAAGTCGCCTGGTTCACCGGGCGCGTGCGTGTCGACAGCGGTCCCAGCGCGCTGATCTGATTGCCGCCGGGCTTCTCGCCGGCGCTCGATCGTTGTTCGAGCATCTTCTTGCCGCCGATCGTCAAGGACTTGGCGCTGGTCCCGACGAGCCCGCGGATCCGACGACGCCGTGGAGTCGTCGTCGATGTTAATCCGGCGGGGAGGCGTCTTCTGCTTCCGCGGCGGGGAGTGCACGGTAGTTGCACCCCCGGCGGTCTTGTCGCCGTCGGCCTTCGTCTTCTCGACTTGCCGTGGCCGCGAGGTCGCCGGCTGCTGCGGCGTGTCGTTATTGGCGAAGGCGATCAGGCTCTGGATGGTTGCCCTCCAGTCTTCGGCCTTGTCTGCCGCTGGAGGGAAGTCGAGGAGCAGCTGCGCTCTTGCGAGTGCTTCTGCTGGAGAGGAGGGGAGCGGTGGCGAGCGGTGTGAGGAGCGAGATATGCTCGGACTTCTAACAGGGTTAGGAGGAGCAGGGTCCCGCCCCGGCGACCGCGCCTTGCTTGTGCCAGGACGATGGCCTGGAGCATCCCGCGATCCTCCGGTTTGCCCTTGCCCCAGCAAGCGGATGGTACCTCCTGTACCACGGCGCTGCTGGGTTGTCGTCTGCTGAGACGGACGTGGCGCGTCTACGGACACCGAGGCTCGGTCGTCCGTCTTGTCCTTGGACTTGGCGGTGCCGCGAGTTTCCTCGCCGGCGACCACCCTTCCGCCGGCGTCTCCTCCACCCACCGTTGGTTCTGGTGGCGGTGGAACAGACGCAGACGGGCCTGCGACCTCCGAAGCCTTCTTCTTCGGGGCCATGTTGCTGTTGCTGATGAAGTTGGAGAGGTTGATGAAGAATGCGCCCGCGTGAGCACCGGATCAGGTTCGTACAACCTCGACGCCCCCTACCTGGCGCGCCAAAGATGTCAGGGGAAACTGTCCACCACGAACACCTATGGGACCGGAGCCCCTTGTCGTTGCGGTGAGGGAGCGGAGGGAGCACAAAGAGCGGATCGAGGAGAGCACGCGGGCAGTTTACCCAGGTTCGGGCCGCGCGGACGCGTAAAACCCTACTCCTGCCTTGGTTTGTATTGAGTTTGTGAAATCGGGAGCTTGAAGAACTAGCTACACCGAGCGAGTAAGCTATCTAGGTTTCGAACCCTTTCTACGTTGTGCATGGGCCTCCTTTTATAGCTCAAGGGGTCACCGACAGGTGTCAACGTAGAAGAAGGGCAAAAATGTAACTTTGGTGGTAGTTGTAACAGTGCGGGAACAGTACATGAGTAGTGGATGAACAGTGGTCATCACCTAACTTGACAGTGGGGGACAAGAGCATTAAATGCCCGTCGCCGTCGACCCCAAAAGCGCCCGCCCTTGCGTCTCCGTTCGCCACGGCGGTAGCCTCGTCACCGTGGAGTGCCACCGTGTCCCCCAGGCTGCACAGCCATCCGCCACGCGTCCCTGGAAGGGCCCCAGGGCGACGCGTGGGCCGATGAGCTGGAGCGCGGGCACACAGTGCAAACTTCCCCCGGCAAGCACCTTGCCGGGGTCTTGATCTTGTCGGACCGGGAAGCTTGTCGCTCCCCGGGTCTTGCCGGGGCGCAGAGTGCGCTGAGGCTTGTCTTCTAGATACAGTCTTCTGGTCTTCCTGGCAAGCTCCTCTTGCCAGGGTCTTGTGTTAATGACATAGTCTTGAGCCTGGGACGGCCTTCCCGGCAAGCTCCGCTTGCCGGGGCCTTGATCTTCTGTCTTGTATACTTTGTTTTTGAATGGCTTAATAAGGACCAGAGAGGTTTCCGGCAAGCACGTGGTAGACCCTGCCGCGGGAAGCTGCTACTGCCCGTGCACAAGTTGGGGTACTAAGGTACCCCTACCTTAGTACACCGACAATCGCACACTCCCTATACTTTTGGAATTAGTGTAGAACCTAAATAAATGTTATTTGGCATTTGCGTTAAGCATGAATATGATTTGATCATGTTTGTTGCAATATGGTTATTCATTTAAAGTCATAGAAGAATTGTTATTCTGTTTACATGAATAAAGCCTTCGATGGTCACACACCCAATGAAAATAGTTTGTTGCATCTCGATCGTAGTGATACACGTATTCATAATATTGAAGCCAAAAGATGCAAGGTTAATAATGATAGTGCAACTTATTTGTGGCACTGCCGTTTAGGTCATATTGGTGTAAAGCGCATGAAGAAACTCCATAGTGATGGACTTTTGGAATCACTTGATTATGAATCACTTGGTGCTTGCGAACCATGCCTCATGGGCAAGATGACTAAAATTTCGTTCTCCGGAACAATGAAGCGAGCAACAGATTTGTCGGAAATCATACATACTAATGTATGTGGACCAATGAGTGTTGAAGCTCATGGCAGGTACCGTTATATTCTGACCTTCACTGATGATTTGAGTTGATATGGGTATATCTACTTGATGAAGGACAAGTCTGAAACTTTTGAAAAGTTCAAAGAATTTCAGAGTGAAGTAGAGAATCATCATAACAAGAAAATAAAAGTTTCCACGATCTGATCGCGGAGGCGAATATTTGAAGTTGCGAGTTTGTCCTTCATTTAGAACAATGTGAAATAGTTTCACAACTCACGCCAACCGGAACACCACAGCGTAATGGTGTGTCCGAACGTCGTAACCGTACTTTATTAGATATGGTACGATCTATGACGTCTCTTAATGATTTACCACTATCGTTTTGGGTTATGCATTAGAGACATCTGCATTCACGTTAAATAAGGGCACCATCTAAATCCGTTGAGACGACGCCTTATGAACTGTGGTTTGGCAAGAAACCAAAGTTGTTGTTTCTTAAAGTTTGGGGCTGCGATGCTTATGTGAAAAACCTTCAACCTGATAAGCTCGAACCCAAGTCAGAGAAATGTGTCTTCATATGATACCCAAAGAGACTGTTGGTTACACCTTCTATCACAAATCCAAAGGCAAGATATTCGTTGCTAAGAATGGATCCTTTCGAGAGAAGGAGTTTCTCTCGAAAGAAGTGAGTGGGAGGAAAGTGGAACTTGATGAGGTAATTGTACCTTGTCCCGAATTGGAAAGTATTACATCACACAAACTGGTTCCAGTGATTCCTACACGAATTAGTGAGGAAGCTAATGATGATGATCATGAAACTTTGGATCAAGTTACTGCTGAACTTCGTAGATCAACCAAAGTACGTTCCGCGCCAAAGTGGTACGGCAACCCGGTTCTGGAAGTCATGTTACTAGACCATGATGAAATCTATGAACTATGAGGAAGCGATGATGAGCCCAAATTCCGCAAAATGGCTTGAGGCCATGAAATCTGAGATGGGATCCATGTATGAGAACAAAGTGTGGAATTGGTTGACTTGCCCGATGATCGGCAAGCCATTAAAAATAAATGGATCTTTAAGAGGAAGACTGACGCCGATGGTAATGTTATTATCTACAAAGCTCGACTTGTTGCAAAAGGTTTTCGACAAGTTCAAGGTGTTGACTACGATGAGATTTTCTCACTCGTAGCGATGCTTAAGTCTGTCCGAATCATGTTAGCAATTGCCGCATTTTATGAAATCTGGCACATGGTTAACAAAACTTCATTATTTAATGGATTTATTAAAGAAGAGTTGTATATGATGCAGCCAGAAGGTTTTGTCAATCCTAATGGTGCTAAATAAGCAAGCTCCAGCGATCCATCTATGGACTGGTGCAAGTATCTCGGAGTTGGAATATACACTTTGATAAGTTGATCAAAGCATATAGTTTTATACAGACTTCCGGTGAAGCTTGTATTTACAAGAAAGTGAGTGGGAGCACTACAGCCTTTCTGATAAGTATATGTGAATGACATGTTGTCGATCAGAAATGATGTAGAATTTTCTGGAAAGCATAAAGGAGTGTTTGAAAGGAGTTTTTCAAAGAAAAACCTCGGTAAATCTGCTTACATATTGAGCATCAAGATCTATAGAGATAGATTTAGACGCTTGATAAGTTTTTTCAATGAGTACATATCTTGACAAGATTTTGAAGTAGTTCAAAATGGAACAGTCAAAGAAAGAGTTCTTGCCTGTGTTGCAAGGTATGAAGTTGAGTAAGACTCAAAACCCGACCACGGCAGAAGATAGAGAAAGAATGAAAGTCATTCCCTATGCCTCAGTCATAGGTTCTATAAAGTATGCCATGCTATGTACCAAACCTGTTGTGTACCTTGCCATGAGATTTTCAAGGAGGTAAAATAGTGATCCAGGAGTAGATCACTGGACAGCGGTCAAAATTATCCTTAGAGGACTAAGGAAATATTTCTCGGTTATGGAGGTGATAAAGAGTTCGTCGTAAATAGTTACATCAATGCAAGCTTTAACACCGATCTGGATGACTCTGAGTCTCGATCTGGATACATATTGAAAGTGGGAGCAATTAGCTAAAGTAGCTCCGTGCAGAGCATTGTAGACATAGAAATTTGCAAAAATACATACGGATCTGAATGTAACAGACCCGCTGACTACACTTCTCTCATGAAGCAAAACATGATCACACCTTAGTACGCTTTGGGTGTTAATCACATGACGATGTGAACTAGACTGTTGACTCTAGTAAACCCTTTGGGTATTGGTCGCATGGCGATGAGAACTATGGGTGTTAGTCACATGGTGATGTGAACTATTAATCACATGGTGATGTGATCTAGATTATTGACTCTAGTGCAAGTGGGGGACTGAAGGAAATATGCCCTAGAGGCAATAATAAAGTTATTATTTATTTCCTTATATCATGATAAATGTTTATTATTCATGCTAGAATTGTATTAACTCGAAACTTAGTACATGTGTGAATACATAGACAAAACAGAGTGTGCCTAGTATGCCTCTACTAGACTAGCTCATTGATCAAAGATGGTTATGTTTCCTAGCCATAGACATGAATTGTCATTTGATCAACATGATCACATCATTAGGAGAATGATGTGATGGACAAGACCCATCCGTTAGCTTAGCACTATGATCGTTTAGTTTTACTGCTATTGCTTTCTTCATGACTTATACATGTTCCTATGACTATGAGATTATGCAACTCCCGAATACCAGAGGAACACCTTGTGTGCTATCAAACGTCACAACGTAACTGGGTGATTATAAAGATGCTCTACAGGTGTCTCCGATGGTGTTCGTGGTGTTGGCATAGATCAAGAATAGGATTTGTCACTCCGAGTGTCGGAGAGGTATCTCTGGGCCCTCTTGGTAATACACATCATAATAAGCCTTGCAAGCAAATGACTAATGAGTTAGTCACAAGATGATGTATTATGGAACGAGTAGAGAGACTTGCCGGTAACGAGATTAACTAGGTATGGTGATACCGACGATCGAATCTCAGGCAAGTAACATACCGATGACAAAGGGAACAACGTATGTTGTTATGCGGTTTGACCGATAAAGATCTTCGTAGAATATGTAGGGGCCAATATGAGCATCCAGGTTCCGCTATTGGTTATTGACCGGAGATGAGTCTCGGTCATGTCTACATAGTTCTCGAACCCGTAGGGTCCACATGCTTAACATTTTATGACGATCGGTATTATGAGTTTATGAGTTTTGATGTACCGAAGGTAGTTCGGAGTCTCGGATGAGATCGGGTACATGACGGAGTCTCAAAATGGTCGAGACTTAAAGATCGATATATTGGACGACTATATTGGACGAACTCATCAACTCCACATGCAGTGAAGCTCTCATGCACATGGGGAAACAAGTCTCGGTGCTCTTCACTGTCAATGTACTTCCAGTCAACATACCTGGTGTCTGCAATAATAGGCTTCTTATCCATCAGCACGGTCTCATAGAAGTCCTGCTGCTCTCTGGTGTGGAATCTGGGGTCCACAGCAGTCCTTCTCCTCACGGCATATGGATCAGACTGTCTCCATAGCCTGAGACCTCTGTCCTTCCTTGCCTTCATATCCTCGGCTTGAGGATGAGCATCGTTGTGGAGTGGCAACTTTGGACGGAGCTTCAGCAACACATGTTCTTCATCAGACTCAGACGGTGGCACATCACCTTTGTTCTTCTCAGAGGCTGGGATGTTCCTGGTTGTCCTCTTGGGCTTGGCTGAAGCTGCCTTGGCTTGAGCAGGCTTCTTGGGCTTAGAAGTGGCTTGAGCCCTAATAGCATCACCCATGAACTTAGCCTTCTGAGGAGTAGGCTGGGGTGCATCTTCTTCTTCATCCACTGCTGCATCAACATGAGGTTCAGCATACACAACTCTCTTCCTCCTGGAAGTTTTCTTCACTTTACTTGGAGCTGGCTCTTCCAAGTTTAGCTTCTTGGCAACAGCTGATTGCTTGACCTTGCTGGTGCCTTTCTTCGACTGCTGCCCTTCGTGCTCTTTGGCAACAACTTTTCTCTTGGGCTTGGAGGTTACTTCCTCAGCAACGAAGTCAGAGTCCTCATCATCAGAATTTCTCTGCTTTCTGGTTCTGGTGGCTGCAGGAGGCAAACCACTGGGGGTACTCCTCTCACCATCATCACTAGGACTACTAGCCTCAGGACTAGTATCTGCCTCAGGGATCTCTGCAAACGGTGACTCAGACCTGTTCTGGCTGTCACTGGCATCTGACATGGCTGACAACCTGTGAAAAGATAAGGTATAGGCAGAGTAGAAGAGTTATCACAACTGCAGAGGTTTTTGCAAAAAAAAATGAGTTCAAATCTTAGTTTTGAGTTTTCACAGAATGCATTTCGGTCAAACCGATATTCAGTTTCGGTGAATCTGAAGTGTATACAGAGGCTTATCACACCACTTTCGGTCAGACCGAAGTGGGTTTCGGTCCTGCCGAAACACTAGGGTTTCACTAAGACTCTACATCGGTCACACCAATTTGCACGACTCGGTTAGACCGAAAGGTGCAGTGCAATGGCCAGAGGCCAAATCGGTCATTCCGAGTTTTCAAAATTGGTTTCACCGAGATGTATTCCGTGGAAACCTAAACCTAAGAATTTCGCTCGAAACTAAAACGATCTGATCTGATGTTAAGGAATTTTCCAATCGTGGCTAGATGCATGGCAAACCAATCGTGCAAGAATCAGATGGGGAGCACGAGAGGGATCGAGACTCACCCTAACTTGGTGGAGTCCCTCTACGGCGGCAACGGCGCGGAGAAGAATACCGTTGACGGCGGCGGAGACCTGCGGCGAGGGCGCACAGGCGACGACGGCGACGATCCGAAGACCAGGGCGACGGCAGCAGGGGACTTGGGGGCGAAACGGTTTGAAGAAATAATCGCGCGCTGCCCTCAGTATATATATCCCCTTGCTGTCGGTGGGACCGAGTTGAAAAACTCGGTGACACCGAAATGGATAACTGCTGTGCAGTTACGCATATCGATCACGCCGAGATTTTGAACTCGGTTTCACCGAGATGAAACCTAGATCAGTCTAAGCGTTTCGGTTGGACCGAGTGGGAAAAGTTGGTCAGACCGAAAATGACTTAGAAGGTTTTGGAAGTCAGCCTTAGACGGATCGGTGGCTCCGAGTGCTCCTCACTCGGAGGGTCCGAAAATGACTTGTTCAAAGTTGTGATATGAGCATGAATAGAATTTGAGACAAGAAAGCATAGATAGCTAGGGGAGGTGCTTAGGCATTCTTGTCCATCCATTTGGCCAGAAAAATCAAAACAATCAAAACAACAAATGGATGTCCTTGAATGGATAAAATCATGCATTCAACATGCTCACACTATAAGATAGCAAATGAAATATGTGTCAAACATGCACAACCAACACTCTAGCTACTAGCACACAATTTATCGATGACTAGGTCATCTATATATGAGTATATTGACTTAGGAGCCAAATGAGAACATTTGATCATAGGTCATACTCATCGTTTAAGCACAAGTGGGGTTACCACTTTTACATAAAGCATTGATGTGTTCACATCATTTGGAGATGCTTTAGCTCAATTTTTAGAGCAAAGCTCCCCCTAGATGTGAGAACCCCTTTTAAAGGGTCAAACTAACCTTGGGTTGTCGTAGAAGACTTCATGTAGATGTTGAAGATGTGGATGCTCAATGTTGATGTAGATCATCAAGAGTTGGGAGCTATCCTTTGGATTAGGGCACTTTCAATACCTACATGGGTTAGTCCCACAAGGAACAAACAAGAGTATCCATGGACATAGATTGAAGTACACAAAAGATGATGTCCATGGAAGCAATGATTACCTTGTCCCTTGACTTACCAACAAGAGGGTTTGTGACTCCATGAACTGGTGCATGATGTGGAGGTTGATTGCACAAGTTCTTGCCAAAATGAATGTGAGTGAAGTATGTTGGCGGAGTCACCCTCAAGAACCTTCTAGTTCTTCTTCTTTGGGATCCACATCATCTTGATGGGAATCCTTGGGGTTGTAGTTGAGCTTGACGAAGTAGAACTTGATGTGTCCTTGGGAACCCACTTGACCATGGCTTGAGGTGCTTCAATGAATGCATCAATCTCCTCTTGAAGCTTGTCCTTGGCCTTTAGCTTGTGGTCTTGTGGTGGAAGGTCATCTTGAGCTTGTTCCACATTGGAAGAAGTAGGATCATACTCCTCCTTTTGAGAAACAAACTGTGGAGTAGGGTATTGACCTTCTTCCCACTCAACACCTTCGGCGTTGAACTTTCGCTCAAAACCAATCCCTTGATTCTTCCGGTGCCTTCCTTGTTTGCGAACAATTTCCTCAAAGTTCTTGCTTCCGGCAAGACTTTTGTAGACACCTTTCTCTATGATTTCCTTCAATAAGCTATTTTCTTGCTCAAGTGTAACTTGGCTTGAAACATTGTTAGTGGAATCAAGAGAACTACTAGAAGTAACAACATTAGATTTGACATTGTTATTGTTACTACTAGAGGAAGAATTTTTCTTATGCTTGTCATGCTTAGTCTAAATAGGTGGCAAGAAATTAGACAAGAGAAGTCGTTTGGCAAGATATGAAGAACTCTTCTTTCGAAGATCGTCATTGATCGCTTTTAGAAACTCATGTTCTTGCTCTAGAGTGAGCTTCTCGAAGCGTAGCTTCTCATGAGATCTTAAGAGCTCTCTATGATCTTCTTGAGTTGTTTCATGAGCTAACTTAAGAGTGTTTAGTTCTTTAGTTAGACGCTCAATCTCCTTCATAGCATTGTCATTCGACTCTTCTCGACTATAAAGACTACTGGCATTTTCATCGTTACTAAGCTCACTAGATTTATCATGCAAGAGCTCATCTTCACCAAGCAAGTCATCCTCATCACTATCAAAGTCAATGAATTCAGGGTGTGTTACCTTGGGGCCTTTAGCCATGAAGCATCTTCCAATTCCCTCATTTGGTGAATCAAATAAGTCGTAGGAGTTAGAGTTGGAGGATACGAGTGCAAGTCCGGCAACACCTTCATCTTGACTGTAGTCGGAGTCGGAGTGATAGCTTCCATCGGATTGATTGTCGGAGTCGGAGCCTGTCGTGGAAATAACAATGCAGCTGTCCGGTTTAGCGGACTTGATGATGGAACCATCGCACGAGTTAGCTTGAAAGGATTCATGGCACACAAAGGACACAAAGGATTTATACTAGTTCGGCCCCTTCGGAGAAGGTAAAAGCCTACGTCTAGTTGGTTGATATTGCTTGGGCGTCGGTTTACAGGGAGCGGATTCACTTTGCCTGCGTCTCGACGGATTGATTGTTGCTTGCCCCTGAACCGTTGCCGGGTCGTCCCTTTATATAGAGGTGACGCCTGGTCCGGTTTACAGAACCCCGAGGTCGGCTCATAATCGTGTCCGCCTCGGTCTCTGTCTTTTCTTTCTTATCTCTCAAGTTACATCTCTTGGCGGTTTACAAACCGTACTTCTATACATGGGCCTTGAAATCTCTTGGGCCGTAGTCTCTACTAAAATAGTAAAACTAAGTACAATATAACTGAGCCGGTTTACAATATCCGGTTTATACCTACTAACCATATCCCTGACATTAGGCCCCAGAATGATTTGAACTTGTTCATATCAGTCTTCTTCGTCTCATATAATTTTCTTCTGTCTTCATCTTTTTGTAAACCGGCTCTGACGTCATCTTCCGAAATCATTGAAGTCTCACAATGACATCACCTCCGCATTTAACGCCGTGAGCTGTACTGTAGCGTATTTTAAGGGTTATCCCGAAGATCGAGGCGTCACGGGATCTTTATCCGATTTCTGTCTCCTCGATTCTCGCACCTGTCGTTTCAGATCTGACTCCTGGCTATAAATATTGCCATCCTCCATTCATTATCTTCTTCTCCCTTCATCCTCTTCCTGCGTCTTCTTCCTCCATTGCTGCCCGAGCTCAAACCGCCGCCGACGACCGCCGGATCTTCAGTCCTCGCCCGGCCGCCGCATCAACCTGAGCCTCGACCAGATCAATCTCCGCCGCCGATTCTCTCTGTCCCAGGTATGTTCATCCTCCTTGCTGTTGATCTGCGTCCGCCATTGTTTCGCCTTGTTCTTCCGCCATTAGGGCTTCCAATGAAGCTTCGTCTCTTCGTAGATACATTTCTCATAGAAGTCTTGTGACCTTTAGGCCCTAGTCAGCAGATCCTCCGCTTAGTATTAGATTAGATCTCACCGTCATAATGCTGTAGATTTATCCGTTCCGCCATTAGAGCTCTCAGCAAGCTTCGTGTTGTTCGTTCTTTGAACCTGTGACTCGTAGTAGTTTTACCTTTCGATCTTCTCCGTTTTTATTCCGCTGTAGATGCGTCAAAACTTTATTGCTCCTGTCTGACATATATACCCCATCTTTTTAGAAATAAGTCTCTGCAGCTTTTCTTTGAGTCTCTTAGATTAATTTCTTTTCCTCAGCATACTCAGATCTTTCTCTCTCAGCAATCATTTGGAAACCTGTTTTTCTCCTCGGTAGATTCGCTAAGTATGTCCGGTTTAAATTGTTATGCCATAAACCGGAAATGATATAAACTGATGCAATGATTTAAACTGTTCCTCTTCAACTGCCATTTAAACCGGAAATGATATAACTTGTTTTATGATTGCCGGTTTAACCTTGCCAGCTAGTTCTCCGTTTCAACCATTGTATAATATGAATAGATCCCGGATCATTGTACGTTCATAATCCGTTTCTGTACTTTCTCTTCTTCAGCACTTTGTTCAAATGGCTAAGCAGTATGTTTCGTGCGATTGGGTCCGTTCTGTCGTGACTGAGGATGACTTAGTCAAGCTGTCGAGAATCGGCACATTAGGCCCTCAGGCTGAGCTAAAATGGCGTGCTCCGGGTAATGAATGCCCTCCTACTCCTAGATCCGGGGAAGTCATCGTATTTCTGGACCACATCTCCAGAGGCTTCTCTCCCCCCGGTTCAAGATTTTTCCGGGATGTTCTTGCCACCTTCCAGCTGCATCCACAGGACATCGGACCAAATTCTGTTTCCAACATTTGCGATTTCCAAGTATTTTCTGAAGTGTATCTGCAAGAGGAGCCTTCAGTTGATTTATTCCGGGATTTCTTCCATGCAAACCGGCGCACTGAATTCACCAGCGGACCTCACCAAGAGCTTGGTGGGATTAGCATTCAGAAAAGGAGGGATGTAGTTTTTCCTCACGCCTCCTTACACACTCACCCTAAGGACTGGAACAAGTCCTGGTTTTATTGTGTAGACACTTCTCCTGAAGGTGAAAATCCTTTGCCGGGTTATCGCGAAACTCGTATCCCGGCGAATCACCCCTTGCCACAACGGCTAAGTGCTGCTGAGCGGACCCGGTTTTCACCACAGCTCTCCAAGCTGAGAGCTTTTATGGCAAATGGTCTGATTGGCACTGATTTCCTTCACTGCTGGCTATCCTGGAGCATCCTTCCCTTAAGCCGGCGCCCTAAGCTGATGTGCAAATATTCTGGTAAACCGGATGATCCTCAGAGGTTTACTAAGGATAAGCTTTCTGAAGCGGAGGTAGTGGAGTCAGCCAAGAAGATTGTCAATCCTGCCTTAACAGATTGCTCTAAAGTTGACTTGGCCCAGTACTTTAAGAAGAATAAGCTGCCTGAAGTAAGTTTGTCTTTGACTTGTACTTTATAAACCGTCCTCTTTGAACCGTCTTTCACTTGCCTTTGCTTTTTTCATTTAGGCTGATGACCCCTTCTGGAGGAGAAAACCTCAGGAAAAAACTGTAAAGCAGGCTCGCCGGAAAACCCCTGCAAACAAGAAAAGGAAAGCCGCCGTTGATGCCGGTTCTCCTTCTGAGGATGATGATCCGGACTCCGAGGTATGCCTTACTCCGGTTTAAGTTTCGCTTTCATGTACTTGTACTCATATCTAATGATACCTTTTCACAGGAACCGCTTGAAGGTGATAACCCGGCTGAGATTGAGGTAACCCTTATTTCTTCTGATTCAGAACCTCCTCCTCAAAAAAGCCGTCGGACCGTCAAAAAATATCAATTTTCTCACCCTTATGCTAAGTTGGATCCTAATTTTACTTTGAAGAAGCAACAGCACGAAGCTTTTCGCCGGACCACTCGCCATAGTGGCCTGGCGGTGGAGTCCTCTGGAATCTCATTAACTCCGGTTCGAAGGCGCCGTGCTGAGGTGATACTCTCTCCGACCCCTCTTCATCCCAAGGCCGGACTTATCCGAAAACCCCTTAAACCGTCTGATCCTGACTATCAGGAAACTCTGCTGTCTTCTTCCGGCGAGTCGACCGCTACACAGCTTCCTCCTTTGAAGACCGTCCCGGGGTAACTCTCTTCAGCTCTTCCGGTTTATAACACCCCTTTCTTTTTATAACACTAACTTGTCTTTCCTGTTTTTCAGCAAACCGAAACCTAGCAAAAAGGCCAAGGCGAATAAGCCTCTTGCTGATCCTTCTGCTGATGAACCGGTGATTGATCCGTCTACAGCCGTTCCTCCAGAAGGTACCCCTGCAGCTCCGGTTGAAGAACCTGCTCTTGAAACTCCTGTCGCTGAAAATGTCCAAGACCCACCAAGTCCGGCCCGGGTTAATTCTCCTCAAGTTAACCCGGCGTCTCCTGATCCGGCTCAAGTTGAAGTTACTCCTCCCAATGTACCCACTTCCCCTGATGTTGTGGTTACTGGCACTGCTTATGTTGCTCCAGAGGACTCCACCGTTTTAGCAAAACATACAGCTAAAGCGGAAAAGATAACTCAGGAAAAAGGGAAGTGGAGTACTGATATATCCAGTCTTTCGAGTATGAGTGCTCAAGATATCTATTCCGGATATTTGAACTGGCTCCACAGCAGCCGGGATTATGAAGCCAGCCTGGTAAACCTGATGAGAGAAAAATATGAAGTAAGTTTTCCTCTTCTGACTTTGCTTTTTTGACGCGTCTTTATCTCATAGCAGCCCCCAAGTTCCGGTTTATCTGCTTTACTGAAGGTAATCCGGAACTTTGTAGTTTGAACTGCTGATCCGTACATTAGCCCCCAAGTATCAAGTAGATAACTTGGTTATGTAGTTGATACTTGTAATTTCAAATTGTCTGTGGTGCATTGCTTCAACTGCCATTAGCCCCCAAGTGTCAAATATACAACTTGGTTGTGTGCTTGAGACTTGTACTTTCAAATTGTCTTTGATGTATTACTTCAACTGCCATTATCCCCCAAGTGTCAAGTAGACAACTTGGTTGTGTGCTTGAGACTTGTAATTTCTAACCTTGCTCTTGAACTTTTGTCTACAGGCTGAGCTGAACCGGAATGCTCTGGAAATCAGTGAACTTCGAAGCCGGCTTACAGAGACTGAGTCAGCCGCTTCAAAGGCTAAGAAAGAACTTCAAGTGAGTTTAAAGACTACTGAAGACTTGAAGAGGTTCTTTGACGAGGAACGGACTACTTTTCAAGTCCAGAAAAAAGATCTTGAGAAACGTGTTCAGGATGCCGAAGGAGCACTTAACCCGGTTACTGAAGAATTAACCGGGTTAAAGCGCCAAATTGACTTGATGACTTCTGCTATTTTTGGTAAGCATAACCTGAACTCCTGTCTTTATCTTTGTAACCTGTGACCTGCACCGGTTTAACTTTCATTGTTGTATGTAGGACGCCGTGTCTCCCATCTTGGGGATGACTTACGGAAGAAACTCAAGGCCTGCTATACCTTGGTCGAACAGTTGTACTCTGGAACACAAAGGATTATCAGTGCCACTTCCTTCGGTAAACCGGCTCCTTCAACTATCAAAGATACTTTGAATAGCTTGTCTATTCTGCCGGCTCGTCTTGAAGAGGTTAAGAAATCGGCTGCTCGAGGAGGTGCTCTTCTGGCCCTTACCAGGGCTAAAGCTTGGGTCCCGGACATTGATCCGGAAGAAGTGTTAACCGGATTTCCTGATACCAAGGAGGACGGTTCAACGTTTAATGAAAAGGATCTTTATGCTCTGACAAAGGAAATGTGTCCCCTCGCTAGCAAGATTGCGGTGGAGTCTGACTTGTCTCGATATCATCCATCATATAACCTGCAGAACGAGCGGGTGGATCGACCGGTTTACGATATTGTAAACTTAACTCCGCCGGTTCGTCCTCACACCTTTGCTCCTGATATTGATCCTGCTGAGCTTATCAACGATGAAGTATATTTCCGTGCCTTGGCAAAGATTGATTGGCGCGTACCGGACTTCCCACCGCTTCACGAGGATGAAGACGTTCCGGAGCAAGACGGTGGCCAACCATCTCAGCAAGGAGAAGCACAACCTTGAATGCTATTGTTGTAATCAGTATTGTTATTCCGTCAAACAATGCTTCCAACTATTTGGCTTTTCATGCCTTGTAATAGGTTTAGCTGAAACTTAATGCGCTGTGATCCGACATTTGGTCTTCATGAAGTATTCGTTCGTTGACTTGTTGATTGATGCGGATGCTTTGTTCTGTTCATAAAAAATATCGAAAAACATGTCCTAGTGGCTTACCACTGGACGGATTATCTTGTTCTCTTGACGCATCTAATAAGCATATCTTAAAAAATAACTGTGATACCTGAGTTGTATGTAGACAATATACCTTAAACTGGTCAGGATGTTTAAAATCACCGTAATCGGTCTTCATCAATTCTAATAAACACCTGAAACTCTTCGGTTCATCTTGTCGATAAATCTTTCTCATCTTGGTTCAGCAACTTGTAACTTGCACCTGATACTCCATCCGGGTTTGAATGAACACCAGGCTTGGTCACAACTGATCATGTTCGGCCAACCTGTTGGCTCATCATGAAGTCGATCCGGGTTATGATGAACGCTGGTTTAATTCTCGCTGGTGTTCATGACCCAGACTTATAACATTATAGATAGGTGGTCAACTTCTGGAGCTGTTCCACTCGGTTTAAAATTTTATGGAACACAGAAAACATCAAGAAACACGCAATTCTTGTAAATCAGACCATGTAGTCGAGGCTTTTTCAAAGAGCTGCCAGGCTCAAAAACAAGGTTCAGCCAATCAATGGGACGTGGGCAAACCTACTGTCCCAAGGAGCCTAGCCAAACACTGAACGTGAGCGTATCGACTGTTCAGAGGGCCGATAGAACCGCAAATAAAAACCGAGCCAATCATTGGGACGTGGGCAAACCGGACTGTCCCAAGGGGCCTAGCCAATCACTGAACGTGAGCGTATCGACTGTTCAGAGGGC
>LR738710.1:273178855-273210207 GCA_902687465.1 Secale cereale
AGCCAATCAATGGGACGTGGGCAAACCGGACTGTCCCAAGGGGCCGGGTCATCCCTGAACGTGAGCGTATCGACTGTTCAGGGAGCCCTATAATCGTAAACATAGCCAATCAATGGGACGTGGGCAAACCGGACTGTCCCAAGGGGCCGGGTCATCCCTGAACGTGAGCGTATCGACTGTTCAGGGAGCCCAAAGAATCACAACATAGCCAATCAATGGGACGTGGGCAAACCGGACTGTCCCAAGGGGCCTCTAACGTTCCTCCTGACTCTGCAGGTTTTTCTTTTTATGGGGTTTTTCTCTTCTTGAACCGGATATAATCTCTTGTTCCCGAGAGTTCTACCGCTCCTTCACATATCCTGCAAAGATTAGTTTCTAAAACCAGCCAACATTGAAATATGATACTTGATAACAAACTGATATGGTTATTTGCCGCAAAATTTTATGTATATGGAGAAAGGGCTGAGCCCCCGGTTTACCGAGGGTGCCGGTTTATTCATTATTCATAATATATACATAGGATACATTGGAGCCCATGGCTCAAGTGTAGTATGGCCGTAGATGAGCAATGTTCCACTGCCTTTTCGTCTCCTCTTCTGATGTCCGTGAATCCTTGTGTTCTCGAATGTCCACCAAATAATATGACCCGTTGTGTAAATTTTTGCTGACCACAAAGGGCCCTTCCCATGGCGGGGATAGCTTGTGCATATCTGTTTGATCTTGGATAAGCCGAAGTACCAAGTCACCCTCCTGGAATGTCCTGGTTCTAATCCGGCGGCTGTGATATCTGCGCAGATCTTGCTGATAAATCGCCGACCGTGCTGCAGCTATATCACGCTCTTCATCCAACCGATCCAAACCGTCTTGTATTGACTCCTCATTAATGGCTTCCACATAGGCCGCTACCCTCGGTGAATCATGGCGTATGTCACTTGGAAGAACTGCTTCTGCGCCGTAAACCATGAAGAAAGGTGTATAACCTGTAGACCGGTTGGGTGTAGTGTTAATACTCCAAAGGACAGACGGTAATTCTTCAACCCAACACCCTGGGGTTCTCTGCAAAGGTGTCATAAGCCGGGGTTTGATTCCTCGCAAAATCTCCTGATTTGCCCTTTCTGCCTGACCATTGGATTGGGGGTGAGCCACAGAAGACACGTCCAAACGAATATGCTCTCGTTGACAGAATTCTTCCATCTCACCCTGAGATAAGTTGGTGCCATTATCTGTGATGATGTTGTGTGGAAAACCAAACCGGAATATTACTTTTTTGATGAACTTAACCGCTGTTGCCGCATCACACTTGCTTATAGGCTCCGCTTCAACCCACTTCGTAAACTTGTCTACTGCTACTAGCAGATGAGTTTTCTGATCTTGGGATCTCTTGAAAGGACCAACCATGTCAAGCCCCCAAGTTGCAAAAGGCCAAGTTATTGGTATCATCCGGAGTTCCTGTGCCGGAACAAGGGCACGTCTTGAGAACTTCTGACAAGCGTCACACTTGCGGACCAGGTCTGCCGCATCTGCATGTGCGGTTAACCAATAAAAGCCATGTCGGAAAGCTTTAGCCACTAAAGATTTTGATCCGGCATGATGACCACAATCCCCTTCATGAATCTCTCTTAGAATCTCACAACCTTCCTCAGCCGAAACACCGTTGAAATACTCCAGAAGTGCTACGATGGTGCAGCTCTCCGTTGGCGATTGTCATAGATTTGGAACGCCGGATTATCTGCCGTGCTTCGTCTTCGTCCTCTGGTAACTCTCCTCGGCTTAAATATGCCCAATAAGGTAACGTCCAATCCGGAATAACATGGGTTGCTGCAACCAACTGCGCCTCTGGATCCGGAACAGCTAGGTCGTTCTCTGAAGGTACTTGAACCGAAGGACTGTGCAATTCATCCAAAAAGGTGTTTGGTGGTACCGGTTTACGTTGCGATCCTAGCCGGCTTAAAGCGTCGGCTGCTTCGTTCCTCCGCCGGTCTATATGCTCCACCTGATATCCTTTGAATATCCTGCCACCGCTTCAACCTCTCGTCTATAAGCCGCCATGAGGGGATCCCTTGAATCCCACTTGCCCGAAACTTGTTGTGCCACTAAGTCTGAATCACCCAGGCACTTAACCCGGCTCAAATTCATCTCTTTTGCCAACCGCAAACCATGAAGTAGAGCTTCATATTCTGCTGCATTATTAGTACAAGGAAACAATAACCGGAGGACATAACAAAATTTATCACCTCTGGGGGAGGTTAAAACAACTCCAGCCCCCGAGCCCTCCAACTGCTTTGAACCGTCGAAGTGAATCGTCCAATAAGTAAGATCCGGCCTCTCCTCGGGAGTCTGCAACTCCGTCCAGTCATTGATAAAATCGACCAATGCCTGAGATTTTATAGCAGTACGCGGTACATACTTCAATTCATGCGGACTGAGCTCGATGGCCCACTTGGCTACCCTGCCTGTAGCTTCCCTATTCTGGATTATGTCCCCCAACGGAGCTGAACTAACCACAGTTATTGGATGCCCTTGGAAATAATGCTTCAGTTTCCGGTTTGCCATGAACACCCCGTATACCAACTTCTGCCAATGAGGGTACCTTTGCTTAGATTCGATGAGTACTTCACTCACATAATAAACCAGACGCTGAACCGGATGTTCCTTCCCTGCTTCCTTGCGCTCAACCACAATCGCAACGCTGACTGCCCGTGTGTTTGCAGCAACATATAACAGCAAAGGCTCCTTATCAACGGGAGCAGCTAAAACCGGTGGTTTTGCTAGTTGCTGTTTCAGATTCTCAAACGCTGTATTTGCCTCATCACTCCAAATGAACCGGTCCGTTTTCTTCAACATTTGATAAAGCGGGATTGCTTTTTCTCCTAAGCGACTGATAAACCGGCTCAGCGCCGTGATCCGGCCAGCTATGCGCTGAACATCATTGATGCAAACCGGTTTTGTCAAAGATGTGATGGCCTTGATCTTCTCCGGGTTGGCTTCTATTCCCCTGTTCGAGACCAGGAATCCCAGAAGCTTACCAGCCGGGACACCAAAGGCACATTTCTCCGGATTAAGCATCATCCTGTAAGCCCGAAGATTATCAAAGGTTTCTCTGAGGTCTTCTATCATTGTTCTTTCCTCCTTTGATTTAACCACGATGTCATCCACATAAGCATGCACGTTCCTTCCTATCTGCCCTTTCAAACAATTCTGAACACAACGCTGATAAGTTGCCTGTGCACACTTGAGCCCAAAGGGCATAGATACATAGCAAAAAGCACCAAAAGGAGTTATGAAAGCTGTCTTCTCTTGATCTTCAACTGCCATCTTGATCTGGTGATAACCTGAATACGCATCCAGAAAACTCAGCCGCTCACACCCTGCTGTGGCATCAATAATCTGATCAATGCGAGGTAGAGCAAAAGGATCAGTCGGGCAAGCTTTATTGAGGTCTGTGTAGTCCACACACATCCTCCACTTCCCATTCTTCTTTAGAACCAGCACCGGATTAGCCAACCATTCCGGATGAAAAACTTCCACTATGAACCCTGCCGCCAAAAGCCTGGCCACTTCTTCTCCTATAGCTTTGCGTCTCTCTTCATTAAAGCGGCGCAGATACTGTTTTACCGGTTTAAACTTCGGATCGATATTCAACTTGTGCTCAGCGAGTTCCCTCGGTATACCTGGCATGTCAGAAGGTTTCCATGCAAAGATATCCCGGTTCTCACGGATGAACTCGATGAGCGCGCTTTCCTATTTAGGATCCAGGTTAGCACTGATAGTGAATTGCTTAGATGAGTCCCCAGGCACAAAATCGACCTGCTTAGTCTCTTCCGCTGACTTGAACTTCAAAGCCGGATCATGCTCGGTAGTTGGTTTCTTCAGCGGAGTCATATCTGCCGGATCAACATTATCCTTATAAAATTTTAACTCTTCCGTGGCACATACCGCTTCTGCATAAGCTGCATCACCTTCCTCACATTCCACTGCTATCTTACGACTGCCATGCACCGTAATCGTGCCTTTATGACCCGGCATCTTAAGCTGCAAATAAACATAACATGGCCTAGCCATAAATTTAGCATAAACCGTCCTTCCAAACAAAGCATGATACGGACTTTTAATTTTGACAACTTCAAAGGTGATCATCTCCGATCTGGAATCATGCTCATCCCCAAAGGTAACTTCTAAGTCAATCTTACCAACTGGATAAGCTGACTTACCTGGGACCACCCCGTGAAACACTGTGTTTGATGTCCTTAACTTTTTATCTGTCAGACCCATGCGGCGAAAGGTCTCGTAGTACAATATATTGATACTGCTACCTCCGTCCATGAGAACTTTAGTAAATTTGTATCCTCCCACCTGAGGTGCTACCACCAAGGCTAAGTGTCCCGGATTATCTACCAGTAACGGGTGGTCCTCTCTGCTCCATACAATGGGCTACTCTGACCATCGCAGAAACTGTGGCGTCGCCGGTTCTACTGCATTAACAGCCCGCTTTAAAACCTTCTGGTCTCTCTTACATAAACTTGTGGTGAAAACATGATATTGACCGCTGCTCAACTCCTTCGGATTACTCTGGTATCCGGATTGCTGCTGTTGCTGCGGGCGCTGCTGCTGCTGGTTTCCTTGGTTACTGTAACTCCCTTGGCCCTGCTGCTGATTATTCTGATTATTGTAACCACCTTGATGATGCGATTGATTTCCCTGACCATTGTAGTTTCCTTGACTACCTTGGCCGCCTGGCCGGGATTGATAACCGCCGTTGCCCCTATATCCTGATCCGGAGTTGTTCCCTTGATAACCCGGACCATAAAACCCGGGCCCTGAACCGCCGTTCGGGGGCCGGCTAGGAGGATTAAAACGGCCGTTCCCTGCTTTCATAAAGGACAGGCATTCTCTTATAGTGTGCCTTGCAATCCTCCCTCTTCCGCTATGCTTTAGACAGGGTTGATCCAAATCCTGCTCCCAACCCGGGTTTCCTCCGCCGGTTTGGAGAGCGGAACCCTGCTGATTAACCTGAAAACCGCCTTGAGCCTGTGTATTAGCAACAAAATCGGAGCTATTTTCTGCCTTCCGTTTGCCCAAAAAGCTTGAAGTAACCGGATTAACCGGCGCCGGTTTACCAATCTTGCTGGCCTTCCCCGCTTTATCTCCTTCTGCTTCTGGATACTTTGTATTATCCGAGTCTCCGTATTTTACCAGGGCACTCATCAGAGTCCCCATGTCATTGCATTCCCTTTTAAGCCGTCCGAGTTTTAATTTTAACGACTCAAACCGGCAATTGTTCTCCAAAGTTACAATTGCTGTGCTAGGGTTGATACCATTTGAGGAGTGTAAGATCTCTGCCACTCTGCGTACCCAAGCTGCTGTAGACTCCTGCTCGCCTTGCACACAGGCTGCTAAATCTATCACCGACATTGGTTGCTTGCATGTATCCTTGAAATTTTTGATGAACTGACTGCGCAGCTCCCCCCATGACCCGATAGAATTCGGAGGTAGCGCCTTCAGCCAAGTCCGGGCCGTGCCTTCGAGCATCATAGTGAAATATTTGGCACAAGCCGATTCATCCACATCCAGCATCTCCATGGCCATCTCGTAACTCTCCACCCAAGCTTCGGGTGGCAAATCGGCCGTGTAATTAGGCACCTTGCGAGGTCCTTTGAAATCCTTGGGCAACTTAACGCTCCGTAGGGCGGGGACGAGACATTGTATTCCAAAACCGCTCGCTGTAGCTCCTATCCCTGTAGTGGCTGTGTGAATCGGCGTCGACTGACGAATTTCCTCCCTGGCCTCCGATATAGGCCGGTTTAGGTCCGGGGCTGGCATCTCTGCCCATGCCGGATTATCCTGCCTGTGCTGATGTCTCCTGCGCTCACTGCTAGACACTTCCGGCTCCTCCCAATGTCTAGAGTAACTTCGGTTGGGACGTGGTGTTGAATGTAACCTTTCCCTGCTATGAGAGTACGCTTGCTGCTGTATTAACGCCGTATTAAGCAGCTTCTGGGCCCTGCGCGCCTCTATCGCCACCGGAGATGTTTCTTCCACGGGTAAAGCGGCCAACCGTGCTGCCGCTGCAGCAATATTATCCAAAGGGTTTGAATAGTGTCCCGGAGGGACAGGAACATAAGGTGCCGATGTAATCCGACGCTCCCGTTCTGCAGCGGGCTGCTGAACCGGCTCATCCCGAGCCGGTGGGCTTCTCCGGTTTAAGGCCGGATTATTACTGGCCCCAACCCCAGGTGTTTTGAACAAATTCGCAGATTCGTAACCCGGCGGTAAACGAGATCGATACTTTCGCCCCCTCACTCCTTCCACAGAGGCCTGCTCCATCCTCAAATGAAAGGCTTGATCATCCAACTCTGCTTGTCTTATGGCTAACATCTCTCCTTCTGCCTTTAAATCCTCCTTTAACTGATCGATCCGGGCTTTCAACTGAAGAAGCGCTGCATCATGTTGCTCCTTGTCTGCCGGAGCTACGACCTCCACTGCCTTAGCTGTGAACTCCTCGATCAAGGTGGATAGAACTTCAGTAAGGGAGGGATTTGAACCGCTTCCCCCTGCACCAGCCTCTGCTGTTGTTCCGTTCGTCGGGGGTTGTGAACCGGCCATGAAGACCGCCACCCGGTTTGGCGGGCCGAAGGGGTCCGGAATACTGTTTCCATCGGACTCGCCCTCAGACCGGCCGTCCCGCAACTGATACAGAGATTCAGTTTCCCCGGATGAAGACTCGTCATCTGAGTAGACGACGGTTGCACCATCAGATTCCGATCCGTCCTCGGCTTGGCCTCCGTGAATTGCTCCAACGAACACATGCTTCGTGGCAGGCTGAATCCGGGCCGATCTCGCACGCTGAGCCGGCTCGACGATGTTGGGGAGGGTGTCCGGCTCAGGTCCCGGTTCACCAATTTTGCCAATGAAGACTTGGATGCTGCCGAAGGGGACCCGGTACCCGTATTCGATCGAATCGGCCTCCGGTCCCCAACCCGCGTCGCCGATGTAGATCCGGCCACGACAACTCTTGGTCATCCGGCCGACTGCGTAACCCTTTAACCCTTAGAAGCCGCCTTTCAAGAACTCGAAACCATCGTGCGCAGGCCCCACGGTGGGCGCCAACTGTCGTGGAAATAACACGGCAGATGTCCGGTTTAGCGGACTTGATGATGGAACCATCGCACGGGTTAGCTTGAAAGGATTCATGGCACACAAAGGACACAAAGGATTTATACTAGTTCGGCCCCTTCGGAGAAGGTAAAAGCCTACGTCTAGTTGGTTGATATTGCTTGGGCGTCGGTTTACAGGGAGCGGATTCGCTTTGCCTGCGTCTCGACGGATTGATTGTTGCTTGCCCCTGAACCGTTGCCGGGTCGTCCCTTTATATAGAGGTGACGCCTGGTCCGGTTTACAGAACCCCGAGGTCGGCTCATAATCGTGTCCGCCTCGGTCTCTGTCTTTTCTTTCTTATCTCTCAAGTTACATCTCTTGGCGGTTTACAAACCGTACTTCTATACATGGGCCTTGAAATCTCTTGGGCCGTAGTCTCTACTAAAATAGTAAAACTAAGTACAATATAACTGAGCCGGTTTACAATATCCGGTTTATACCTACTAACCATATCCCTGACAGAGCCGGAGACCCATTCACCTACATGAGCTTGATGTCTTCTTCTTGTGTAGCTCCTTGATGACTTGTCCTTCCTCTCCGAATCCTTGCTTCTCCGAGAGGGTCTTCGTTCATAACGATCATCTCTACTCCTTCTCTCTCTCCGAGGTGACTCATCTCTTGCTCTTCTTCTTGGAGATTCTTCTCTTTTCTTGTGGGGAGCCGTACACTCATTTGAGAAGTGTCCGGGTCTTCCACAATTGTAGCAGTTTCGATCACGACTAGAAGATCTCTTTTCATCATATGATCTAGACTTTGAGCTTCTTTCTTTGCCTCTATTCTTGTAGAACTTGTTGAAGTTCTTAACCATTAGGCTTATCTCTTCATTGGAAATTAACTTGTCACTTGAGGTTGTGGGAGCATCACTTGTAGCTTTGTAAGCACCACTTGACTTGTTGTGAAGCTCTTCCTTATCCTTAAGTGTCATCTCATGAGCAACAATTCTTCCAATGACTTCAGTTGGCTTGAGAGTCTTGTAGTTTGGCATCATTTGGATCAAAGTGCACACGGTGTCATATTTTCCATCCAAAGCTCTTAGAATCTTCTTGATGATGAAACGGTCGGTCATTTCTTTGCTTCCTAAGCCGGCAATCTCATTTGTGATGAGAGCAAGCCTAGAGTACATTTCAGCGACTCCTTCACCATCCTTCATCTTGAACTTGTCAAGTTGACCTTGAAGAATATCTAGCTTTGATTCCTTCACAGATTCAGTACCTTCGTGCATTTCAACCAAAGTATCCCAAATCTCTTTAGCATTCTCAAGACGGCTGATTTTGTTGAACTCCTCGGGACACAAGGCATTGAAGAGAATGTCACAAGCTTGAGCATTGTTTTGCAACATCCGCAACTCTTCCGGTGTAGCTTCACGATCCGGAACTTTTCCTTCCTCGAAGAATTCACCTTGCATACCAACACAAATAATGCCCCATGCGGCTGGGTTATGACCAAGAATATGCATTTTCATTTTATGCTTCCAACTAGCAAAATTTGTACCATCAAAGTAAGGACCTCTACGATAATTACCCTCACTAGATGCCATACTCTCCTAGGTTGTGAAACCAAGCTTATAGAGTCCAATGCAATGGAAACCAAAACAATGGAGACCAAAGCTCTGATACCACTTGTAGGATCGAAAGTATGTCTAGAGGGGGGGCGATTAGACTACTTGACAATATAAAAAATCTGCCTTTTGATCATGAACAGTTTTTGGCAGTTTCACAATTATGATCAATTCAAGTATCACCCTACACATGCAATTCTAGAGTGTAAGCAGCGGAAAGTAAATTGCACATGTAGTAAAGAGAGGTGGAGAAGATCAAACGCAATTTGGAGACACGGAGATTTTTCTAGTGGTTCCGATAGGTGGTGCTATCGTACATCCACGTTGATGGAGACTTCAACCCACGGAGGGTAACGGCTGCGCGAGTCCGCGGAGGGCTCCACCCACGAAGGGTCCACGAAGAAGCAACCTTGTCTATTCCATCATGGCCTACGCCCACGGAGGACTAGCCTTACTCGGGGTAGATCTTCACGAAGTAGGCGATCTCCTTGCCCTTACAAACTTCTTGGTTCAACTCCACATCTCGAAGACGGAGGCTCCCAAGCGACACCTAACCAATCTAGGAGGCACCACCCTCCAAAAGGTAATAGATGTGGTTGATGATGATGAACTCCTTGCTCTTGTGCTTCAAATGATAATCTCCCCAACACTCAACTCTCCTCACTGGTTTGGCTTTGGTGGAAGAAAGGATTGAGTGGAAAGCAACTTGGGAAGGTTAGAAATCAAGTTTCATATGGTAGGAATGGAGCAACTTGATCTCAACACAAGGGTAGGTGGTTCTCTTCTCAGAAAGTGTAAGGTAGGAGTGATAGTACTTTCTGATGGCTCTCTCCACGAATGAAGAGGGGGTGGAGGGGTATATATAGCCTCCACACAAAATCCAACCGTTACACACATAATTGAGCAATCTCGGTGAGACCGAAGTGAAAACTCGGTCAGACCGAAAGTTCAAATATAGTGAACGTTGGGGTTTTCGGTGGGACCGAAAATACCATCTCGGTATGTCCGATATGAGTCAAAGATAGGAGCTTGCCATTTTCGGTGGGACCGAAATTAACAACTCGGATATTCCGATATGATGTCAAATGGTTACAGAAGGTTGGCAGCCCAGTATCGGTGAGACCGAACTCAAAATCGGATAGACCGAAATTTCTAGGGTTTGGAGTATAGCTGAGGTGGTTCATCTCGGTGGGACTGAGTTGGAAGAATCGGTTTGTCCGAGATTACTTATGAGTGTGTTTAGTAGTGAAAGTTGCTGATAGTTGAAGGAGCTAAATCACTAAGCACTTGAGCAACCAGATCATCAACACAACCTCATCCCCTTTTAATAGTATTGGCTTTTCCTATGGACTCAATGTGATCTTTGATCACTAAACCAAAAATGGAGTCTTGAGCTTTTGCCAATGCTTGCCTTAGCATTTTGAGGGGTCCACTTCTTCAGTCACTTCCATACCCATATCATCGAACTTCTCTGAAATGATTCTAAAGTAACTATTAGTTCAATGATATATATGTTGTTATTAATTACCAAAACCACCCGGGGATTAGTTGCACTTTCAATAGATCTAGAAAGAATTGGTCTAAGAAACTTGAGGATGCATTATGGGCTTATAGAAATGCTTATAAAAACCCTATTGGTATGTCTCCATATAAAATGGTTTATCGAAAAGCATGTCACTTACATACTGAATTAGAACATAAGGCATATTGGGCTATTAAAGAACTCGATTATGATTTCAAACTTGCCGGTGAGAAGAGGTTATTTGACATTAGCTCACTTGATGAATGGAGAACCCAAGCCTATGAGAATGCCAAGTTGTTTAAAGAAAAAGTTAAAAGATGGCATGATAAGAGAATACAAAAACGGGAGTTTAACATAGGTGGTCTTGTTTTTATATACAACTCTCGTTTAAGAGTTTTTGCAGGAAAATTTCTCTCTAAACGGGAAGGTCCTTACATTATCCAGGAGGTCTATCGCTCTAGTGCCATCAAAATCAACAATACCGAAGGCGCAAATCCAAAGGTGGTAAGCGGTCAAAGAATCAAACACTATATCTCAGGTACTCCCATAAATGTTGAGACCAATATAATTGACACCGTGACACCGGAGGATTACATAAGGGACACTTTCCAGAACGTTTCAGACTCCAAAAAGAAATAGGTATGTGGTACGGTAAGTAAACCGAGTCCAAAACATTCCAAATAGCATTTTTTCTCTGTTTTGGAATATTTAAAAAATTAGGAAAATTAAAACTAGTCCGGAAGACACACGGGACAGCCACAAGGGTGGAGGGCGCGCCCTACCCCCCTGGGCGCACACCCCCTACCTTGTGACCACCCTGTGTGCCCTCCGGACTCCGTTTTATTACACGATACTTCTTTTTGACCGTAAAATTTCATTATATAATCTCCCGAAGGTTTTGACCCCAGTACCACGACAATACCTTCTGTTTTTGTTTCGAACTGTTTTTCCCACAGATCTAGATCACCATGACGTCTCCAAGTGCCCCCAAGGACAAGTTTTCGAAAAGGTCATCAACCCCTACCTTATGGAGGTGATGTAACACCCTCAAACCATTGGGATGCATGAGAGGGTGCTACAAATCCGCGACGTAGAGGGGCCAAAGAAGACCGGAAGCATGGAGACAAGACTCGAAGCAATGGAACAACAAGTTTTCAAGTGTCAAGGGATGGTGGAACATGGACTTAACGCCAACCACATGATGATCGCGGAATTCACTAGTAATCACAAGCTGGACGCCAAGCACATTGGGGAGATCATCTTCAAGCTTCAAGAGAAAATCGAGCATCTCCAAGCCCAGATCTATGACCTGCAGAACCAAAACTGTGAGTATGAATTCAGATTTAAGAGGATGAGTTTGGCTGCAGATTTGAGGATCCCGGAGACTCGTTCATCCTTCCATGATGGAGAGCCTATGCCTTGGAAGATGGATGACAAGCCTACTTCATCAACAACCCCCTCATCACCACCTCCGAAGAAAGAATCATAAATACATGGGTGTGGGCACTCCCCTTGGCAACTGTCAAGCTTGGGGGAGGTGCCCCGGTATCGTATCACCATCACACCTTTATCTTTTTTGTTTTTGTTATTTCGATCCTTTTGGTTATATCTTGATCTAGTAGAATAAAGTTTTTAGTATGATTTAGCTTTGAGTTCTGCTTTGATCTCTATCTATGTAATCGAGTCCTCGAGTTATATAATAAAGAATAGTTTTGAGTTGAGGGCTTTGCTATGTTGCTATGATCTTCAGGGATTAAATAATAGAGAGAGTAAAAGGAAATAAATAAAGATCATATGTTGATCTTATGAGAAGTAATGACTTTGCACATAAAGAGTATGATGAATAAAAGTTGTTGAGTGTTGACAAACATAGTTTTGGTCATTGTTGCAATTAATAGGAAGTAATAAAGAAAGAGAGGTTTCACATATAAATATACTATCTTGTACATCTTTTATAATTGTGAGCACTCATTAAAATATGGCATGCTAAAAGGTTGAAGTTGGACAAGGAACACAACATAATGGGTTATGTCTTCTTACATCCTAACAGAAGTTATATTGTTATAGATCCTCCAACATGTTGAGCTTGCCTTTACCGCTCATGCTAGCCAAAATTCTTTGCACCAAGTAGAGATACTACTTGTGCTTCCAAACATCCCTTAAACCCAGTTTTGCCATGAGAGTCCACCATACCTACCTATGGATTGAGTAAGATCCTTCAAGTAAGTTGTCATTGGTGCAAGCAATAAAAATTGATCTCTAAATATGTATGATCTATTATTGTGAAGAAAATAAGCTTTATACGAGCTTGTGATGTGGAAGAAATAAAAGCGACAGACTGCATAATAAAGGTCCATTATCACAAGTGGCAATATAAAGTGACGTTCTTTTGCAATAAGATTTTGTGCATCCAACCCTAAAAGCACATGACAACCTGTGCTTCCCTCTGCGAAGGGCCTATCTTTTACTTTTATCTCCTATCCTCATAAAAGAGTCATGGTGATCATCACCTTTCCTTTTTAATTTTATCCTTTGGCAAGCACAATATGTTGGAGCTAGATGTAGATATATATACCCATGCGCATGTAGAGAGCCATGAACAATTATTGTTGACATTACCCTTGAGGTAAATCGTTGGCAGGCGAAACTATAAGCCCCTATCTTTCTCTGTGTCCGGTTGAAACTTTGAACTCATTAGTATCGCGTGAGTGTTAGCAATTATGAAAGACTAAATGATAGTTGAGTATGTGAACTTGCCGAAAAGCTCTTATATTTGACTCTTTTTGATGTATGATAAATTGCAATTGCTTCAATGACTAAGATCATAGTTTGTTGGCTATCAATGAAGTTTTTGATTCATACTTTACCTTGTGAATAATTGTTACTTTAACATAAGAACCTATATGACAAGTTATGTTGCTCTCCTAAAGATGATGATGATGATGCCCTCATGTCCGTATTTTATTTTTATCGACACCTCTATCCCTAAACATGTGGACATATTTTCTGATATCGGCTTTTCGCTTGAGGACAAGCGAGGTCTAAGCTTGGGGGAGTTGATACGTCCATTTTGCATCATGCTTTTATATTGATATTTATTGTATTATGGGCGGTTATTACACAATATGTCACAATATTTATGCATTTTCTCTCTTATTTTACAAGGTTTGCACGAAGAGGGAGAATGCCGGCAGCTAGAATTCTAGACTGGAAAAGGAGCAAATCTGAGATACCTATTCTGCACAACTCCAAAAGTCCTAAAACTTCACAGAGAATTTTTTTGGAATATATAAAAAATATTGGGCGAAAGAAGCACCAGAGGGGGGCCACCAACCATCCACAAGGGTGGGGGCGCCCTACCCCTTTGGGCGCGCCCCCTACCTTGTGGGCCCCCTGGCAGGCCCCCAGAGTCCATCTTCTGCTATATCAATGTGTTTTGACCTGGAAAAAATCATAAGAAGGTTTTCGGGACGAAGCACCGCCGTCTCAAGGCAAAACCTGGACGAAACCAATCTAGAGCTCCGGCAGGGCTGTTCTGCCGGGGATACTTCCCTCTGGGAAGGGGAAATCGATGCCATCATCATCACCAATGATCCTCTCATCGAGATGGGGTCAATCTCCATCAACATCTTCACCAGAACCATCTCCTCTCAAACCCTAGTTCATCTCTTGTATCCGATCTTTGTCTCGAAACTTCAGATTGGTACCTGTGGGTTGCTAGTAGTGTTGATTACTCCTTGTAGTTGATGCTAGTTGGTTTATTCGATGGAAGATCATATGTTCAGATCCTTAATGCTATTCAATACCCCTTTTGATCATGTACATGAATATGCTTTGTGAGTAGTTACGTTTGTTCCTGAGGACATGGGAGAAGTCTTATTATAAGTAATCATGTGAATTTGGTATTCATTCGATATTTTGATGAGATGTATGTTGTCTTTCCTCTAGTGGTGTTTTGTGATTGTCGACTACATGACACTTCAGCATTATTTGGGCCTAGGGAAGGAATTAGGAAGTAATAAGTAGATGATGGGTTGCTAGAGTGACAGAAGCTTAAACCCTAGTTTATGTGTTGCTTCGTAAGGGGCTGATGTGGATCCCTATGTTTCATGCTATGGTTAGATTTATCTTAATACTTATTTCGTAGTTGCGGATGCTTGCAAGAGTGGTTAATCATAAGTGGGAGGCTTTTCCAAGGAAGGACAACACCCAAGCACCGGTCCACCCACATATCAAATTATGAAAGTACCGAACGTGAATCATATGAGCATGATGAAAACTAGCTTGTGAGTAATTCCCATGTGTCCTCGGGAGCTTTTTGCATTATATAAGAATACGTCCAAGCTTGTCCTTTGCTACAAAAAGGATTGGGCCACCTTGCCGCACCTTGTTTACTTTTGTTACTTGTTACCCGTTACGAATTATACTGTCACACAACTCTTTGTTACCGATAATTTCAGTGCTTGTAGAGAAAACCTTGCTGAAAACTAATTGTCTTTTCCTTCTGCTCCTCGTTGGGTTCGACACTCTTACTTATTTAAAGGATTACGATATATTCCCTACACTTGTGGGTAATCCCGCCACTATGATATGCTTGTTATTCATATCATGTCATGGTATCCGTGTTCCTACTAGGTGCGGTTAAGGTAGGTTAGCTTGGCGTGTTTGTGGTAGACTCCCACGTCATGAGGGTGCGCCTTCCGGGGGTACCTTATAGAGGCTTCCTTCTTGACGGCTGAGGAGCCATTGAGCCTCCGGAGACTACGTAGATGCAGAGTTAGGAAATCTCGTGAGGTGTTTCATCCTTCCTCGCACAAACTCCTGAGCGTGGGTTGGTTGTGGCTGATACACCATGTCGCGATGCCCGAAGGCATGGACCTAAGAGGGTGTGCATGCCCACGAGCTCGTTTGGGTGTGTCTCGCGAGGATTAAGGACGTTGAAGCTCTGGGACGACTACGCTTCGGCGTGGTGTGGTCGCGGGCAAGCCCAGGCGTACACACCTACGTAGCCCCCGCACACGGGACGCTCGAGGAGCAGCGATGGGAAACTGCCGCTCTCCCTGGGGCAAGGGTGGAAAGGCGAATAAAAAGAGAGGGAATTCAAACTCTTGAGAACGAAAGGCACGAAAACTCCAAACTTCATTCCAGAAAAAGCAAACCAGCTATAGAAGGCAAGCAAGCCGCGTCCGGCACCTAGACTAGTCTTCATCTTCCCACCAGTGCGAAGCATGGGGCCTCCACTAGGACGTGGGTGGGAGCCCCCGTGAGGCCCAAGGGTGGAGACCCCGAGGCGTGTACAGCCCCAACTCATTATTACATGAGAGGGTCACGAGCGAACACCTTCACAGGCGTGGGACCCTGCTTCATGGGTAGAACTTCCGGAGGTGCTGGATGTTCCAGGCATTTAGGATGGGGATCCCGTCCTACGTCTCCAGGCGCGTGGCACTAGGCCTGGAGACACGGGCAATCCTGAATGTGCCCTCCCACATGGGCGAGAGCTTACGCAGCCCCTCCCTGGAGAGCACCCACCTCAGGACGAGATCACACACCTCGAGCGTCCTAGAGCGGACGTTGTGGTAGTGGTACCGCCGCAGCTCCTGATGGTACCTCACTGCTCGGAGAGGCTTTTCGATGGTGCTCCTCCCCAGCACGGGGTCCATCCCCCGTGAGGTGTCCAGGCATGCCTCGTAAAACGCCAAGACCCGCGTGGAGCTATGTGTGATCTCGTGGGGAAGAACCGCTTCAGCTTCGTCGACGAGGAAGAATGGAGTCTCGCCCGTTGGCTTGGTCGCGGTGGTGCGGATGGACCACAGCAAGGACTGGAGCTCGTCGAGCCAGCCCCTGACGTAGGCCTCAAGTTTCTAAATGAAGGTCCTTGTCTTGAGGCTTCTCAGCACCTCTGCGTTGGTGCGCTCGGCCTGGCCATTACTCCATGGGTGGGCCACCGAAGCGTAGCATATCTGCGTTCCAAGATTAGCACAATATGTTTTGAAAATGTTGCTGGTGAACTACGAGCCATTGTCGGTGATGATGCGACTTCGAACTCCGAAATGGCTCACGAGGTCATTGATGAACTTGACGGCCGAGCCGGCCGGGGTGGTGCGGATGGCCTCCACCTCCGCCCACTTGGTGAATTTGTCAATGGCGACGTAGAGGTAGCGATAGCCCCCGGGCGCTCGGGGAAATGGGCCCAGGATGTCCAGCCCCCAGACCACAAACAGCCAGGATAGCGGGATGCTCTGGAGGCCCTGGGCGGGCTGGTGGATCTGCTTTGCGTGGAATTGGCAGGCGTCACATGACCTCACCAGTTTGGTGGCGTCGTTGAGCACTGTGGGCCAGTAGAATCCGTTGTGAAACGCCTTGCCCACGAGGGTGCGCGATGAGGAGTGATGCCCGCAGTCCCAGCCATGTATGTCGGCCAACAGCTCGCAGCCCTACTCCCTGGAGATGCATCACAGAGATACATCGTTTGGCCGTCTTTGGTAGAGCTCACCGTCCTGGATGCAGTACGTGGTGGCCTATCGGGCCACACGCTCTATGTCTTCCTCCTTCTCCGGCAAGGTGCCTTGGAGCAGGTACGCCTTGAACTCCTCAGTCCAACACCCCTCCTGAGGTTCAAGTGCGAGGAGTAGGCGGGCTCCTGAGGTCGGGTCGCAAGTCGGGGCGCCTGAGCAGGGTGCTGGGAGAAGCTCCTCTTGAGGCGATGTTAGCCCGACAACGGGAGGATCTGTCGATGGCTTGAAAAGCCACTCTTCAAAGATGCCAGGCTCTTGAGGTAGGCGTCGAGACGCACTCTTGGCGATGTCGTCCGCCTCCTTGTTCGTGTCATGCGGCACGTGCTGCAATTCTAAGCCCAAGAATCGTTTCTCGATTTTAAGTACCTCCTCGAGGTAGGCCTCCATGTGCTCGTCCTCTGGTGTGTACGCCTTGTTGGAGAACTTGACGAGGAGCTGGGAGTCGCCCTTGATGGTAAGGCGCCTCACCCCAGAGCTGACGCGGCCTTGAGGCCAGCAATCAGGCCCTCGTATTCAGCAATGTTGTTGGAGACCTTTTCGTCATGCTGGAAGCATAGTTGCATGTTGTAGTAGAGCTTGTCCTTGGTGGGAGAGATGAGCACGGTTCTAGCCCCCATGCCCTGACGCGAGAAGGCGCCATCAAAGTACATGACCCAACCATTCGGTGCTTCATCTCCAGGGCCATCGGTCCATTCTGCCATGAAATCGGTGAGGGCCGCTCCTTTGATGATCCGGGTTGTGCTGAACTCCAACTCGAACGCCTGTAGCTCAATGTTCCATTCAGTGATCCTTCTCACTGCATTAGGGCTCCGGAGTACCCTTTCCAAGGGGTAAGCTGAGACGACCTTGATTGGGTGACCTTGGAAGTGGTGGCGCAGCTTCCAAGAAGCAACGAGAAGCACCAGCAGGAGCTTCTATAGCATGGGGTAGCGTGCCCGCGCATCTCGCAGCACTGTGCTGATGAAGTACTCCGGATGCTTGACGAGGGTAAATGCGCTAGCAGAGTCCTGCGGCTCCTGGGGCTAACGGTCCTCAGGAGCCTTGTCATCCGTCAAGGCAGTTGTGCCCTCAGGAGCACCGCCCTCGGGAGCCTTGATGTCTGGAGGATCGGCCAAGGCCCCAAGAGAGCCACTGGCTGGTGGGGCGGCTGAGGCCTCTGGATAACCGCCCTGAGTCTGCGGCACCCCGGCTGGGTGCGAGGTGCTTCGTTTCTATGGTCCCTTGATCGGGTTCTCCTCCCGGACCGCCACCAGTGCCGCGCTGGCAAAGTGAGGCATGGCGGCCAGGTAGAGCACCAAAAGTTCACGCAGGTGCAGCGCTACCATCACCGGTGGGCTGGTGAGGTATCTCTTGAGGTCTTCGAAAGTTACGTTAGCCTCTGGGGTCCACTCAAACATGCCCTTTCTTTTCATCAGCTTGAAGAAGGGGAGGGCGCGTTCCCCTAGCTTGGAGATGAAGCGCCCGAGCGATGTTATGCAGCCTGCCAACTTTTGCATCTCCTTGAGGGTTTGCGGTGGACTCATTCTTTCTATGGCCTTGACCTTCTCCGGGTTAGCCTCGATCCCTCTATGCGACACCACGAAACCTGGTAGCTTACCTAATGGAATGCCGAACACACATTTTTCCGGGTTGAGCCACAGGTCCACTTTGTGCAGGCTGGCAAACGTCTCCTCGAGGTCTTCAATGAGAGTTCTTGCTTCCCGAGATTACACTACTATGTCATCGACGTATGCCTCTGCGTTCCTCCCAAGCTGTTCTCCCAGGGTGATGTGCATCATCCGTTGGAAACTTGCTCCCGCATTGCACAGCCCGAAAGGCATACAGGTGTAGTAGTACACCCCACATAGGGTTAGGAAGGCTATCTTCTCAACATCTTGTACTGCCATCTTGATTTGATGATAGCCCGGAAAGGCGTCCAAGAAGCACAGCAGATTGCACTCGGCGGTAGAGTCAATGATCTGGTCGATGCGCAAAAGAGGGAAAGGGTCTTGAGGGCAGGCCTTGTTGAGGTTGGTGAAGTCGACGCACATATGCTCTTTCCCACCCTTCTTGGGGACAATGACTAGGTTCGCGAGCCAGTCCGGATGCCGTTGAGGGAGTCCTTGACTAAGGGGTCCTCGAGCGTCCGGCCTGTTATCCGTGGGTCGGACTGATGGGCTGTGAAGACATGAAGGCCGAAGACCGTACCCGTGTCTGGATGGGACTCTCCTTGGCGACCAACTATGAAGATTCCTTATTATTGAACTGACTCTATGTAACCCTAGATCCCCCCGGTGTCTATATAAACCGGAGGGAGTAGTCCGGATGGCAGACACACACATTACCATAGTCACACAGGCGAGGCTTCTAGGGTTTAGCCATTACGATCTCGTGGTAGATCAACTCTTGTAATACTCATATTCATCAAGAACAATCAAGCAGGAAGTAGGGTATTACCTCCATAAAGAGGGCCCGAACCTGGGTAAACATCGTGTCCCCAGTCTCCTGTAACCATCGACCTTAGACGCATAGTTCGGGACCCCCTACCCGAGATCCGCCGGTTTTGACACAGACATTGGTGCTTTCATTGAGAGTTCCACTGTGTCGTCGACGAAAGGTTCGATGGCCCCTTCAATTGTCGATAGTGACGCTATCTAGGCAGAAACCTTCCTCCCCGGACATATCTTCGTATTCAGCGGCTTCGTACTACGGGCCAACTCGCTTGGCCATCTGGAGCAGATCAACAGCTATGCCCCTGCCATCAGGTCAGATTGGGGAGCTTGAACTACGTCGCGGACATCCGTGGAGACCTGATCTTCGACGGATTTGAGACCGCGGCGATCGCTCCCCCTCGCTCCGATGAACACGACCTAAATCTGTCATCGGATCACATCCAGGAGATGGATCATGTTGCTGCAACGGCCTTAAACCCGGAGCAGGTTGTGCCATCCGAGGCCACAGAGTCCGCGGCATTGGAGCTGCACACAGACTCGACATCTTGCGATATTTGCGTCACCGAAACTCCGGACTCGTCTTCGGCTATAAATTCCGAACCACATACGCTTGCTGACACCGATATGGATCGGTTATTGATTTTCGAATTCGGCGCCGCAGACATCTTCCAACACTCACCCCTGGGCGACGTGCTAAACTCGTTAACAAACATGTCCTTCACAGGGGACTCACAGCTGAACTATGTCCGGTTCGAACTAGGGGGTGACAACGGAGAATTTCACTTCCCACCCACCACCCACTTCATAGCACTGTCGAGAACTTAACCGACATGCCTCATTATGGCTCCGAAGACATCGACGGTATAGACGATGATGCCAACAAGGAGCAAGGACAAGACCCACCATTCACGGGATGTAGGACGGCCACCTCTTGGTACGACATGTGCATGGTTGATACACCTAAAAAAGCTAGCGACGATGACAAAGAAGATCCAGTCGAGAATAAACAGCCTGAGATACAGTCTAAATACCGGCGCCCTAAACTCTGCTCTAAGTCACATCGCAACAACGCTAGCACCGGAGAAAACAGCTCTCCGGATGACGCCGAAGACAATGAAGACCCTGTTGGAGCAAGATCCAAGCAGGAGGAATAAGAAAACGGGCAAGCCAGCCCCGATGAACAGGCCTTGCCCAACGACAATTCGGAGGATGACAACTACCTTCCGCTCTTTGAAGATGAGGTAAGCCTCGACGATGAAGACTTAATCATACCCGAAGAACCCCTCGAGCAGGAGCGCTTCAAGCGCAGACTGATAGCCACTGCAAGGAGCCTGAAAAAGAAGCAGCTGCAGCTTCAAGCTGACCAAGACCTACTCAACGATAGATGGACCACAGTCCTAACCGCCAAACAATACGGCCTTAATGTCCCAGTCAAAAGCTACCCGAAGCATAGATTGCTACCTCAGTTCGATGACGAAGCGTTGGAGCCCGCACCATCATCACACAATGCGGCAGGTCATCGACAATCCTATTCGGATGAAGAGGCAACTCAAGCCGAACACCAGACCGCCCCGCCTCACCGTAAAGGCAGGAATAACACAGCTCACGGTTGCACAAATGACCTTCGACGGGACTGGGACAGTAGAGCAGGACACGCAAGATCGATCTACGGATCGCGAGGGCATGCCTCGACACGTGATGATGGCTACCTATTCGGACGTGACAAACCCAGCCACGCCTGAGCCGAAAGCCGCAAATGGACTCCTTCGGAGTTACGTCACAGTGTAGCCCTACACAGAGGCGCCGCACACCCTCTTTGCTTCATTGATGAAGTAATGGACCATGAATTCCCCGAAGGATTCAAACCCGTCAATATTGAATTATATGATGGAACGACCAACCCCGCGGTATGGATGGAAGATTTTATCCTCCACATACATATGGCCCGTGTAGACGGCCTCCACGCCATTAAATATCTCCCACTATAGCTAAAAGGGCCAGCTCGGCACTGGTTGAACAGCCTGCCTGAAAATTCCATAGGCAGCTGGGAAGACTTGGAAGAAGCTTTCCTTGACAACTTCCGAGGAACATATGTCCGGCCACCGGATGCCGATGACCTAAGTCACATTGTCCAGCGGCCAGGAGAGTCAGCAAAAAAGATCTGGACTCGGTTCTTAGTCAAAAAGAACCAAATCATCGACTGTCCGGAAGCGGAAGCAATCACGGCCTTCAGGAACAGCGCCCGGGACGAATGGCTTGCACGTCACCTTGGTCAAGAAGGACCTAGATCCATGATAGACCTTACTGCTCTAATGACACGCTTTTGCGTGGGAGAAGACAGCTGGCTCGCTCGTAGAAGCAACAACGCCAGCGACCCGGGCACTTCTGAAATCCGAGATGGCAACGGCAAGCCACGACGAGGCAAACACAATTGTCGCAATGATAATGGAAGATCACGCGACACAGCAGTAAACACCGGATTCAGCAATCCCAAGCCCGGTCAACGGAAGAAGCCACTCAAGGCGAACCGAGACGAACCATCCAACCTAGACAGGATATTGGACCGACCCTGCCAGATTCACGGACACCCCGATAAACAAGCTAATCATACTAACAGAAACTGCTAGGTCTTTAAGCAGGCCATCAAGCTCAACGCCAAACACAAAGGAAGGAGGCCGCCAGGCGACAAGGACGACGGAGAGGTTCATCAATGAAATACCGGGAGTCAGAAGCAATTCTCACCCGAGGATCAACTACTCCCGGAGCGAAAATAGCAGTCTGGCTTCCGCCGCGCCCACCTCGTACACCTGCAAAATTTGCACCGCCCATACATCACTACGCACTCAAGATACCATGGGCATTGGCGAAGCACACTATGGACAAGCCTGCAAGCACTACCATAATACTTTTTATCTATTTTCTTTTTATACCTTCCTTCACTATATCTTAAAAACAGGTGACGAACAGGACAAACACCTAAAACTGACTCTATTTGAGTTCGGATCCGTACACTCACCTAAAGGGCTACTTCCATCAAGGATTTCCCTCGCCGAGGACAGGCGGCGCAGACGTGCGAGAGGAGGTCCAAAGTAACTTTTGTAGACCGCACTCTTTATTTCGAGCATGTACTATGCCTCTTCCTCCGCCTACAACCCCGAACATGTCAAATAGCCGGGGTTGTGGTCTTTATATATATAAAGTAATCATTGGCATATCGCTCAGGTCCTAGAAAACAGTATCCGAATTAATCATCCGTGTTGTTTCGCCAATGAATATGGCTCCTACGGTTGTTTCACAGATGTACCTTGGCATAACCTGCCAGGGGCTCGGTACAGGAACAAATGAGTTGCCAGCAAAAGCCCGAACAGCTCTAAAGCGTACTTCGGCGTCGCAAGTTTGGCCCTATATGCATCAGCTCCGAATCATTGTCTTCGTTCAATAGTTGGGTTGCCCGGCTCCTGTGCTTTCTACCCCATGTTCCGCTCTATCGGCTAGGGTAGTAAAGGCAGAACTACTGAGATTGCGCTTCCGGTTCATCTGGTCAAGTACCTTAGTAGAGAAAGCCGAAAACTGACTGTCACGATGTGGCGAGAGCTGGTCAACCCCTTGACGACTTATTGGAATCTTTAGCAATTATCCGTGTCACACAAGGGATCTTTTTCAAATCAAATATGTAAGGCATCATATTATAATACGCCGCATACATACCAGGGGCGTCGTAGCCCCACCATAAAACTCCTATGGCTAAGTGAAAGTGTTAACGCCCTATAGTCCGATTGCATGGTTCGCCGCATTATCACCTCCTTCATGGACCAAGACGTCGAATAAAGAGTGATTAAATGCTTTTCCAAACACCCCCATACTTCTTACGAGGGGGCTGAAGCCGACGATTGGAAAACTTTCAGATTATATTAAAACGGCCGCATAGGAGGAATTCAAGCTTTCGAGCAAACAATAAAAATAGATTAACTATGAATTTGTCTTTACAATTCTCATACACCTCACTCGAACATTATGTCTTTCGAGCATTGACCCTCTATTAAGCGGGAGGCCTCTAGGACGTCTTCAAAATAATGCTCCGGCCCAGGACGGTCCTTGCCCTTTGGCGGACTTTTCGCCGCAACATCGATGGCCTTCATCTTCCCCCAGAATGTCTTGACTCGGGCGAAATCCATCCGTGCACCCTAAATGCACGTCGACCTCTTCACAGCGTCGATACGCGGCACTGCATCAACAAGCCTTTGCACCAAACCAAAGTAGCTATTCGGAGAAGGCTCGGATGGCCACAACCGGACTATGACATTCTTCATGGCAGTGCTGGATATCCTATGAAGTTCGGCCCATTAGGACATCTGTGCATTCAGCAACAGAGGGTGCTTTGATGTGCCAAACTGTGACCAGAAAAGCTTCTCCGTTGCGTATCCCTCTCGCGCTGGATAATACTGCGCCGCATCGGACGAACTCTTCGGCAAGTCGAAAAACTCGTCCGGAGAACTCCACACTCGGTCAAGCTGAGCATAGTTTGGATCGTCGAACTTAGTCTGTAGCAGAAAGGGCTTACCAGCCGCAATCTCCCTAGCTTGCCGGATTTCCTCACGAGCTGCTCTGGATTTCGACCGCGCTTCTTTCGCCTCTCGTAAGGCATTGTCAAGTTCAGTTGCTTGGGCTTCATTCTCCTTCTCTAAAAGTTTGCAGCGGCCAGTAGCAATTCTTAGTTCGAGCGCCATCGCGGATACCTTCTCCTCGCCTTGGCACCGTGCAGCTTGTTCGACTTTTAACTCAGTCGATGCCTTTTCGGCAGCAGCATTGTTACAGCGGGCCTGCTCCTTAGCTCGGGCCAGCTCCGCTCGAAGAACTTCAACGGCAGCAGCACCATCTGCAGCCATGCATATTCCGGCATATAACTTTTTAGCATCATGCTCATACCACAAAAATGTATGGGGATTGCCTCGAATACATACCTTGCGACTCATCAAGATGCATATTGATTAACGCAAGATCGTCCCCCGCTATATCCAGCGTCCGCTAAAGCTCGGCAATATCCATAGTCTGGGAAGTGGCCGAGGAGGAAGCAACCTATGTTCAAGTTTATCAGGTTAGTCCTCAAATGATTCGTTTCAATCCTCCGTTTGCTTCCCATTGGAAGCCAACCGGAGCTTCAGGGGCTACTACCTATACACATGTGCATCTTTGTGAATAAAACATAACTGAAAACTTATATCACAAACCTCGAAGCCTTTTAGCAGGCTCATGAAGGCTTCATTCAATCCGCTCTTCGCTGACAAAATCTTCTCAACCACTGTACCCATCAAGGTACGCTATTCCCCCGAGACATATGCTTGCCGCAACATGTTTTGCAATGTATCCGGAGCCTCCGAGTCTTCGGAAGACGCTCTAGGAGCACAACCATCCTTTGAAGGAATCAGTCCACCCGTCTCCGAAATCACCTTCGGCTGCGAGCCAGACAGTCCGGGGCCTTTATTATCAGCCCTGGAAGCCTAGATGGCTGGAGATCCACCTTCGGGTATTGTCTCTTTTATCACCCGCATAGCTTGTTGATCAAGAAAAACCCTCCGCGATGACACTTCAGAGTCGTCCGCCCTATTAGGCGAGGAGTTTGGGGGAGGCGTCTCGCTCTCCATCATCTCTGGGAGGAGACCTCCCAAAGAAGAGGATTGCCCAGAAAAACTCTGTGCCAACCTATAAAAGTGTGCGAACACGTTACATATATCTCCGGTAACAACACAAGAGCGGGACACTATCAAAGTACCCCGGATTCACTTACGGTTTGTTCAGGGCTTGTCCCCATGCTGGAGCTGTTCAACGGCGTCGCTTTCCAAACCCAAGCCGCTCGACGGTGGCGTCTTGCCTCTCTTAGACCGCCTTTTCCAACCATTGGAGGCGGCTCTTTTCCTCCTTCTCGGAGAAGGGATACCGGGTCCTCTTTCGCCTCTGTCTTCAGGCGAGGAAAGGTGGATTTCTCCGGACTCAGGATCTGACTTACCTCCGGAACAAAGGTCACCTCGGGTTTTCTCACTTTGCTCTTTACTCTCCCCTACCGGCACCTGGTATGGTGCCGAGGCTAGCATCCTAGTTAACATGGAACTAGCCGAGTCTTCGGGAAGGGGAGCCGAACACCTAATCCATTCCACTTTCTTTATCCAGCCCTAAAAAAGGATGATTCAGTCAGTGTTTTATCACTGGTTGTCTGATTATGAGGTGTTCGGCGAGCGGGTACTTACCGGGGTGTCCGGATGGTTACAGTCTAGGCTGACATCTTCGTTGGTGCCCGGCCATTGCTTTCGTTTCCTGAAAAATAATCCCAACATTCCTTTGTGCGTAATGTTGAAGAAGTGTTGAAGAGTCCGCGGCCCTTCCGGATTGAACTCCCACATGCGGAGAGGCCGTCGCTGGCACTGTCGTGGTTCTAAGTCTAACAGTACGAGTAGGGGGTACGTAGGAGGAGGCAAGGTCCTAGCTACGGCGAGATTGTACACAAGATGTTTAACGAGTTTAGGCCCTTCTCGGAGGAAGTAAAATCCCTACGTCTCGGTGCCCGGAGGCGGTCGACTGGAATGTATATGTGTGTTTGAGTTACAAGGGGTGTGAACCTTTGTAATGGAGGAGGGGGTGGCTTATATAGAGTGCGCCAGGACCCCAGCCAACCCCACGTTACAAAGGGTTCAATGTACATAAAGGCAGGGCGTTACTGATAACGCCAGCAATAAAGGGTGATAGAGGCATTCATTACCACATAATGAATGCAGGACCGTTGTTGTCTAGAGGGACCTTCAACCTTCGAGGGTCGAGTGTCCTTGCATGGTCGAGTGTGTTCATCTTTCCGAGTGGAGTTGAGTCGTCTGAGCGAGGGTATGCAGTCGAGTGGAATGTCCCCCTTGGGCCATATCAGTCGACTGTTTCTGTTGCCTTCGAGTTGTCTCTTGAGCTTCTGTGGTAGTGACCTTGGGTGGGGTACCTGGGTTAGGCCCGTGACCCTACCCTAGGTCTGTAGCATCATCAGTAGCCCCCGAATGGATTGAGGTTTGAGTGGAGGGGAGTGTTGAAGTTGGCCTTGGCTCGAGATTGATACTCCTAGGGAAACTTCTTTAAGTTTGTGGGCAAGGCTGACCTTCCAACCTTGACTCGATCACCTTAATCGATTCAAGAAGCACCGAGTGTACTTGTTTGTGTTGAGCGTCGAGTGAACTTTTGCGCGCGGCTCCAAGCGTCAGTGGGGCGCGCAACTTTCGGTGCGATTGGCCGTTCTCTGGCCTCCGGATTTCGTGGGATTCGAACTTTGGGGGGGCGCGGGCGACGAGCCGTTCCGCAGCAATCGGATCGGATACGCTCGGGACGCCTCGATCTCCGCGCTGCCTTTTTCGCCATGTATTGGGCGTGCGCCTGTTGCAGGATTTGACAGGATATCTTGGGGCCACCAGTCGACCACCGTGCTATAAATATGCACCGCAGCCGAGGCGAAAGCGATGTGCGCCTAATCTCTGCCTCTTCTTCATCCACTCCTCCGCGGCGCCTCTGCTCTCCGCTTTCCACTGCTCGGCATGCACCAGCTCGCCCCCCATGGGTAAGGACAAGAAGGCGGCTCTGGAGCGCTCGAAGAAAGCCGCGGCGACGGGGAAGGGCAAGAGATCCAACCAAGGGTCATCGTCGAGGTCTGGGCTCCTACCTTGCTGGATCGAGGGGGACTGGATCAGGTCCACGATGACGCCGGAGGACATGGAGGAGCTGGTGGAGGAGAGCCTGATCGTCCGCGACTCCTGGCGGCTGCCGGAGGACGAGCTCGAGCCCCAGCCACCGGAGGGCGAGTGTGTTCTCCTCGCAACCCCACGTCGACCGAGGTTTTTCCTTGCCTCCACACCCTTTCTTCCGCGGTTTTCTGGCTTTCTACGGCTTCTAGCTACACCACTTCACTCCCAACACCATCACATACTTGGCCACATTCGTTTTGATGTGCGAGAACTTCCTCAGGTGCCGACCGCACTGGGGCTTGTTTAAGCATATATTCACTTGTCGCTCCCAAACTGTCAAGAAAGCGAACCCGAGTGATGAGAAGACGCATGTCATTCAGATGTGCGGTGGATTGGGCATCCAGACTAGGGGTAGGAGCACTTTCCCTGCCATGGTCCTTCTTGAGTCGGTCCGGGGATGGCAGTCGACTTGGTTTTATTGCAAGGATGTCCCGACTCCCGGTCAGTCGACCGGACTCCCTTCGTTTTCTTTAGATCGAGTCGGCCAGCCACCGACGTTGCTTGTGAGTCGGCCTGAGAAGGTAGAGGTGGGCATGTTGGTGGAGCGGGTGGTTCAGCTGGTCCGTGACGGGGTCACTGGGATGCATCTGTTCGAGGTGTTCCTCAAGAGGAGGATCCAGCCTCTCCAAGCTCGGGACCATCCGATGTGGATGTACTCGGGCGTCGATGACACATCTCGGGTCCACCCAGAGGAAGCTGCCGCGAAGACGGTGGAACAGTGCCTGAAGTGCATGACGGGGAACAAGGACAATCCTCGGCGGACCAAAAGGGTTCACCCGTTCGACGCAGACCACCAACCAGACAAGGTTCGGCTTCAGTCCCCGAGTGGATTTTATGTTTCTTGTTTGCAGACGTTTGATGAATCTGACTGGCGTATGATTATTCTTCTTTTTCGCAGATCTATACCGAAATGTATTCGGTGCCCAATGGCGAGCAGGTCCAGGAGGGGGAAGAGGGCGTAGGAGAAGCTTCCGACTGGAAGTCTGGCGAGGAGATGGGGGAGGAGAGCGAGGACTCCAGCAGCAGCGAGGAGGTCGAGTCACCTCCCCGCGTTGAGAAGCGCTCCAAGGAGAAGCACGGCCTAGAAGCCGCGCATACCAGGGCAGGCCCTTCCAGCTCCCAGGTGCAGAAGCGAACTCGCACGTCAACTCCAGATCCAACTGAGAAAACGCCAAAGCAGCCCAAGGTCGCCGCTTCCAAACCTCGGAAGGCCTTGCCGAAGATCAAAGTGGACATCCCGATTGCCTCCACGTAAGTGTTATTCTGCTTCATTCTTCTTCCATTTTGGAGACCAGATTTGCCTTTGTCGACTCACTTTTTGCGAAATTTTCAGGGTTGCTGCTTCTATGACTTCGATGGATGTTGATAAGGGCCGTGTTGATGAGGAGACCGCAGATGCCGCCAGGTCCCACCCAGGTGTGGATTCTTGACTATACTATGTCCTTCGTTATTTTGGATTGTCAGTCGACTGAATTTCTTCTTGATCGTTTTCTGAAGGGCCACACAATGTCATTGAACTTCCTGACGACGATGATGACGAGGAGGATCGCGCGGAGGTGTCTCGACGAGGCGCGGGAAGGAGGGGTCGGAAGGCGCCCTCTGGCTCTGAGGCCCAGCAACAGGGGGACGAGGCTCGGACCACGGTCTCCTTTGTTGTTCCCGTGTCGACTGGCCGCCCCTACGCGTCGACTGTTCCAGCTGCTGACACTGTGACTACTTCGACTGCCCCACCGTCCGTGCTTTTCACCACCCACCACATCCTGGAGGACCCCATGAGCGCGGCCCAGGAGGCCGTTCGTCAGGCGGGATTGATGATGGAGTGGACAAAGGCGGCGTATGAGGCTAGCATGGCTGCCTACAATGCCAGCTCAGCTCTCCGAACCAATGTACAGGTTTGTCTTTTCTGGATTACTTGTTGGGTCATTGCGATCTTCGTTCTGAAAATTGCCGCTTTGTTCGTAAGATGATGTTACACCCACTGGGTGTTCTTAATTTTCTTGTAACTTTAGCTCTCGTAATCCAATCAGTCGTGTGTCGATTGGACCAGTGGGGGCACGCTGAGTGCACCCACTGGGTGTAGTCCCCAAGGCCACGGTCGACTAAAGTTGGACGGTTGTGGTCTTAGAAATTGTCTTGCTTATTTGTTTCGAACTCTTCTCACTGGCGCAGGACTGATCCGGCCAAGTGAGGACGAGTGGGGGCACGCTTATTGCACCCACTGGGTGTAGTCCCCGAGATCGTGGTCGACTGCTGGTAGTTGGCTGTGGTCTAAGAACGAAATACATCTGTCTTTTTTTTGGGCTCGAGCAGGACTGATCCGGCCGGGTGATAACCTGTGGGGGCACGCTTAGTGCACCCACTGGGTGTAGTCCCCGAGGCTACTGTTAAGTATTTGACTCCGCTGTAGTCTTAGAATTTTGTCTTGTTTTGTTGGTGTAGAAATATTGCGAGTTTGGAGCCAAATTCGCGGATCTTGAGAAGAAGCAGGTCCAACTCAATCTTGATATGGGGCTGGCCTGGGAGCATTTGAAGAAATCTCAGGATGAAGCATCTGGTAATGAAAGTGCATATTCGATCGACTGAATTCCAGTTAATGTGCCGTGTGCATCCTTAAGTTCATCTGTCTAGTGTTGTTCCTTGTAGATCAAATGAAGGCGGCTTTGGAGCAGAAGGACCTTGACTTGGCGGCAGCGCAGCAGAAGGCGCAGGAGAAAACTAAGCTCACGGAATAGAAGCTGGCTTCGGTCGACAAGCTTGAGGAAGAGATCGCCAGGCTGAACGATTCCCTTGGTGCGGCCAACAAGGAGGAGACTCGACTGAAGAGGGCCAACATCGCTCTGGACGAGAAGTTTGGGGGCCTTTTCCAGAAGAAGAACGAGTTGGAGGCTTATCTGGGCGACCTCACCAAGAAGTGGTACCTCGTGCTTGAAGGTATGTTCCTTTTGCTCGACTGAATCAAGGCGGTCGACTCATACTTTGCCCGCTGATTCGTCGTGTTTTTTCCTATGTAGAATTTTGTCGCAACTTCGAGGAGGAGACTGGGCAGGTCGAGCTGGGTCTAGACCCTGCCAACTCCCTTGTCAAGGACGAAGTGGCTATGAACATCTTGAGACTGGAGTCTCGCCTCACCAGCGCCACAGGCTACCTCAGTCGGCTGCAGGCAGTGATGTCTCGGATCGACGCCGTGCTCTGGAGGAGGACGGTGCAAGAAAATGACCTCAAGTCTCTGATGACTCGACTTAACGAGATCCCCAGTCGAGTGCAAGATTGGAAGAAATCATCTGCCCGTTGTGGAGTTGACATTGCGCTGTCTCTGGTTCGGGTGCACTACAAGGAGGTGAAGGAGGAGAGGCTGGCCGCGCTCAAGGTTGCCAACACGAAGAAGCTCAAGTTCCAGTCATTCATGGAGACCTTCCTGGAAGCTGCTACCTGTATAGCTGACGGGATTAACTTGGACGAGTACGTTGCGCCTGCAAGCCCTCCTCCTCCTGAGGAGTGAACAAACTTTGATACTCTGATTCAATTTGCCTCGTTATGCCGAGTGATTTTGTAACCGTTAAACCCTCGCGGGCTTGATGCCTGAGTACTTCTGCCCGAATCTTGCGGGGCTTTATCTGCACTTGATTTCTTTTTGGGACGTGTTTGCTTTGCTTCCGACTCCCTTCGATCTTTTTTGAGTTTTGAGTCGACGTCGTGTTTGTGGTACAGCTCGGAGGGTCGAGCCACCTGATACCTGTGGTATGGATCGGAAGGCTTGACCGCGTTGTATTTGTGGCGTAGCTTGGAGGACAGAACCACGTTCTGCTTGTAGCGTAGCTTGGAGGACAGAGCCACGTTATACTTGTGGCGTAGCTCGGAGGGTAGAGCCACGTTGTACTTATGTCGTAGCTCAGAGGACAGAGCCACGTTGTACTTGTGGCGGAGCTCGGAGGACAGAGCCACGTAGTACTTATGGCGTAGCTCGGAGGACAGAGCCACGCTGTACTTGTGGTGGAGCTCGGAGGACAGAGCCACGTTGTACTTATGGCGTAGCTCGGAGGGTCGAGTCACGTTATACTTATGGCATAGCTCGGTGGGCTGAGCCACATTGTAACTTAGGCGACTACGGGGTCGCAGCTAAGTCCTCGAGTGAGAGGGTTGCTCTTTACTCGGAGTGGTTTTTGCAACTTAGGTGATTACGGGGTCGCAGCTAAGCCTCCGAGTGAGAGGGTTGCTCTTCACTCGGAGTGGTTTTTGTAACTGAGGCGATTACGGGGTCGTAGCTAAGCCCCCGAGTGAGAGGGTTGCTCTTCACCCGGAGTGGTTTTTGAAACTTAGGCGATTACAGGGTCGCAGCTAAGCCCTTGAGTGAGAGGATTGCTCTTCACTCGGAGTGCTTTTTGTAACTTAGGCGATTACGGGGTC
>LR738710.1:273210509-273221939 GCA_902687465.1 Secale cereale
TTTTTGAAACTTAGGCGATTACTGGGTCACGGCTAAGCTCCTGAGTGAGAGGGTTGCTCTTCACTCGGCCTAGTTTTTGAAACTTAGGCGATTACGGGGTCACAGCTAAGCCCCCGAGTGAGAGGGTTGCTCTTCACTCATAGTGTTTTTTTGTAACTTGGGCGATTACGGGGTCGCAGCTAAGCCCCCGAGTGAGAGGGTTGCTCTTCACTCGGAGTGGTTTTTTGAAACTTAGGCGATTACGGGGTCATAGCTAAGCCCCCGAGTGAGAGGGTTGCTCTTCACTCGGAGTGGTTTTTTGTAACTTAGGGGAATCGGATTCACGACTAAGCACCCACTAGGGGGTGATGATTTGAGAACATGCATCTTTGTAATCAGCAACCATTAAGGAATTGTCGCGAACTTGTCTTCGAAAATACAAACTGGAAGATTCTTATTACAACTCGACTGGTCGAGTACTTCAAGTATAGAAGCGGCGAAGCAGATCCGCGTTCCACGAACGAGGCTGATCTTTCTTGTTGGGCACGTTGTAGATGTGGTAAGCCCCATTGTGTAGTACCTTGGTGACGATGAAGGGGCCTTCCAAGCTGGGGCAAGCTTGTGCGGTCGCTTTTGGCGTACTCGGAGAACCAGGTCTCCTTCCTGGAATGCTCGGCTTCGGACATTGCAGGCATGGAATTGACGCAGGTCCTGTTGGTAAATGGCCGAGCGGATCAAAGCCATCTTGCGTTCTTCCTGCAGGAGGTCAACTGCATCTTGACGGGCTTGTTCTGCTTCTACCTCGGAGAAGAGTTCCACTCGAGGGGCGTTGTGCAACAAATCGCTCGGCGGCACGGCCTCAGCTCCATAGACCATGAAGAAGGAGGTATGGTCAGTCGACCGGTTCGGAGTTGTCCTTAGCCCCCACAAGACAGACGGCAGTTCAGTCACCCAAGCTCCAGCGGCGTGCTTGAGGTCACGCATGAGCCGCGGTTTCAGGCCCTGGAGGATCAAGCCATTTGCTCTTACTGCTTGTCCATTCGACTGCGGATGCGCTACGGATGCATAGTCGACCCGAGTACCTTGGGAGGAACAGAAAGCTCTGAATTCGTCCGAGTCAAAGTTGGAGCCGTTATCCGTAATGATGTCGTGGGGGACTCCGTATTTGAATATCAATTCTCTGATGAAGCTGATGGCGGTGCTCGAGCCGAGGTTCTTGATGGGCTTGGCTTCGATCCATTTGGTAAACTTGTCGACTGCCACGAGCAAGTGAGAGAATCTGCTCCTGCCGGTTTTGAAGGGACCGACCATGTCCAACCCCCAAACGACAAATGGCCAAACCAACGGGATGGTCTTCAAGGCAGATGCAGGTTTATGAGACATGTTGGAGTAGAACTGGCAGCCTTCGCACTTGCCTACGATATTCTTTGCCATCTCGTTTGCTCGGGGCTAGTAAAATCCAGCTCGGTATGCCTTGGCCACTATAGTCCGAGAGGAAGCGTGGTGGCCACAAGTTCCCATGTGAATCTCGTTCAGAATCTGTCACAACCCTAGTTCTGGTATGCACTAGGTTAGTCTTGTGGTTTGCATCATGTTTAATTTTCAAATGAAATTGAAATGAGGACTTGTGAAACCCTCAGAAACCCTTTTGAAAATGACCCAAATAAAAGTTGCTCCAAAAGGGTCCAAGAAAATGTTCATGTGGCCCTCTAAAAATATTGGTCAGAGATAAAAATCAAGCCAATATTATTAGGAGCTCATAAGTATTTATTTTGGGCATTGGAATTAATGCAATAGCTATTTGCTTGGATATATATATATTATATATTTTATATATGTCCAAAATTCTGGTTCTTTATTTTGAGGGGTTTGGGTTAATTCCTAGGTCCCTGCAAAATAAACATGTCAGAAGAAAATAATTGATTTAATTTAGAAATTAAATCAAAACAAATGTCAGAAAAAAATAGAAAAGAAAATAAAAGGGTTAGCTTTACCTGGGCCACTTGCTGGCCTGGCACTGGGCCGGCCCAGTTGCCAGTCGTCGTCCTCCTAGCGATGACAGGAGGCCGAGGCGTGTGGCCGGCGCGCGCGCACGGCGAGCGCGCCACCTCCTGCCTCTCTGCTTCATCCCCCTCGCCGCCTGGTGGTCTCTGGAGTAGCCACGCAACCTCCTCGACCCCCCTGCACTCTTCTGGACCCCTCCCCTCTCCTCTATCTCCCTCTCGAGCTCGGTCCCGACCGCCGTCGTCGCCGCCGATCGCCGTTGCCGTAGCCACCGTCTCCCCCTCGCCTCTCCGAGTAGCCTTAGAGCTCCGCCCCGCCGTCGTGAACCTCTACGCCGCGCCGCAGGACCCCGGACGCCCCAAGGCCGCGCCCCCGAGCTCTTCTTCTCCGTACGGCCACCGGACGCCGGCGACGAATTCGCCGCAGCAGAAGCTTCCCCGAGCCCACTGAACCCCCCCAACAGACCGCGGTGAGCCCCCGGATCTTTCCCCCCTGTCCTTGTCGTCGTTTGCGTTCTCTAGCTCCTACCCCCGCAGATGCCCGACCTCACCGCCGCCGGCGATGCCGCCGCCGTGGCCACAGCCACGCAAGCTCCAAAATGAGCACGCCACCGCATCCGCCGCTTCACCAGGAGCCCGTAGCACCTCTCCGTTAGCCTCCCCATGCCCCGTAGCTCCAACCCCGACGAGGCCCGAACTCCGGCGCCGCCGCGAGCTCGTTTCCGGCGAGCTCCGGCCGTCCTAGCTGCTGCCGCTGGCTGGAATGGACGCGGAAGAGCTCCAGCATCTCGCCCGTGGTCTCCGCTGCCCAAATGACCGCCGGAGCGGCATTTCCGTGCCCCTCCGCCGCGTCTGTGGTCGCCGGCGTCGAGCCGCCGGTGGGTTTTGACCGCTGACCGGCGTGCTTTGACCCCACTGACCAGTTGACCTCCCCCCCCTCTCTCACTGACCCGCGGGCCCCGCCTGACTAATTATTCCAGTTAGTACTAATTAACTAACTAGATTAGCCACTGACATGTGGGCCCTGCTCTGCTGACATTTCTGTTAGAATTAGTTTAGAGTTAATTAACTCAGTTAATTAACTGAGTCACTGACCAGTGGACCCCACTGTCAGGTTTGACTCTGGACCAGCCCTTTTGACCTGCTGACGTCATGCTTGTGTCATGCTGACGCAGTAATCCAGTTCTGGTATTTAAATAAATCTTAAATGATTTATTTATTTCAGAAATTGGCTTAAACTTCAAAAAATCACAGAAATTCAACCGTAGCTCAGAATGAAATAATTTATATATGAAAAATTATCAAAAAAAATTCAATCTATCCATCTGTACCATTTTCATGCATGACAAATGAAGTTAAACCTACTGTTTATATGAAAACACATAATTGGCATTTAAAATGCTTATTTTAGAGTTGCATTTGAACCCTTGGTTCAAATGGACTTCTTTTCAATAAAATGCTAGCTGCATTAGCTCAAACAACATCATGTCCTCATGCCATGATCATGCATCATATTGTTGCATATGCTTGTGTTCGACTGTCGGCACCGTTCTTCTCGATAGGTCCAGCTCCGGAGACCGATCCAGAGTACCTGTCAAAGGAGCAGTGCTCTGCATGTTGTTTTACCAGGCAAGCAAACCCCCTTGTTCATTCCGATACAACCCCTTTCTCGCTCCTGCTCCCTATTATTGCATTAGGACAACAACGACTTCAACTGCTACTTTATGCTGCGGTAGTTGAACCATTCCTCTGCATGACCTGTCTTTCCACAGTAAATAGTTGAAACCCACTAGCATGTGTAGGAGTTGTTTGAAGCCATGTTGTGATCTTACCATGCCTTGCTTGCTATTGCTTAGAGTGTGTCAGGTCTGATTCAGCGGGAATGAATTGGAGTACAATGATATGTTCTGATGCTGAGGGTTAAGTGTGTGAACACGTTTTGGTAAAGGTAGTGGTGAGAGGCCATGTGGGAGTACATGGTGGGTTGTCTCACTGGAACCGTCCCTAAGAACTGAGTTCAGTGTATGTTGTCCAATGACTAGCTACTACCACACATTGGGTTCCGGTAACTCGACCCCTCTCGACTTATTAATCAACATGATCTCTGTCCAGGAGTTGCAACTAGTTTCTGGTGTTTGTAGGTAGTGTTAGTAGTCTACCAAGTGGCACTCGGCCAGTGGGCTTGGGACAGACTAGGCACCGTGGCACGGTGTACCAAGCGTAGATCCACTCGGCGAGGTGGGCTTGGGAACCCTGCGCACATCATTTGGGGCCGTGAGCGACACCCCGGACGGATCTCCCCACGGATGGAACCCGAATAGGCGATAAACCTGGACTAGAGTCTTGTGTGGTTAGTCAGGTCGTGGCAGACACCCTCGCCAGGCTTCCGCTTGAAGGTTGCCGAGATACACGAGATGTACATGGCGGTAAGTGGCGAGAGCGTGTGTGAAGAAGTACACCCCTGCAGGGTTAACATGATCTATTCGAATAGCCGGGTCCACGGTTATGGACTTCTTGGATGCTTACGTGGTACATAGACAACTTGAAGTGGATACTCTAAAATACTCAAGACAAGTGTGAGTGCTATGTGACGGGAATGAATCCATAGTGGTGTATTGTGTGGTGCTTAGTGGACTCGTGTGCGCCACCTCAAAAGAGTTACCAGCAGTCGTAGAATAGGATAGCCACTAAGTCAAAGCTGGCTTGCTGCAACTAAACCCCACTTTGCCATCTTGATACAAGTGCATGTATGATAGGATCTGATGTAGGTCTTGCTGAGTACCTTGTACTCATGTTTGCTTAATTTATGTTTTGCAGATAGGATTGATGTCTCACTAGTAGTTCCGCTTGGACTTCGACAAGTAGCTTGTACCTCAGCTACGATCTTGGACGAGTGTTGTAGATAGTCAGGCTCTTCAGCCTTTTTCATTTGTAGATGTCTGTACTCAGACATGTTGTGCTTCCGCCTGTTGCTTGTATGCTCTGAATGTTGGGTCATGAGACCCATGTTTGTAATATCTGGCTCCTCGGAGCCTAATGAATAAATACTTTGTTTATTAGAGTCTTGTTGTGATGCCATGTTGTATTTGCACATATTGAGCATATTGTGTGTATGTTATTGAAATGCTTGGTATGTGTGGGATCCGACACCTAGTTGTTTACCCTTGGTAGCCTATCTTACAGGGAAATATCTCCTAGTGTTTCCACTAAGCCTTGGTAGCTTGCTACTGCTCCGGAACACTTAGGCTGACCGGCATGTGTCCTTCTTCGTTCCTGTGTCTGTCCCTTAGGGGAAATGTCACGCGTTGTTCCTTTAAGTCCTTGTAGCTTGCTATGACTTGGGTTCATACGTTGATGACCGACACGTTCGTTTCTGGGTCATGGATGCCTGTCTCTGTAATTTAGTGCCACTTTTGGTTTATAACTGGTCATGTCGGCCCGGGTTCTCTGTCATATGGATGCTAGCGACGCTATCATATACGTGAGCCAAAATGCGCAAACGGTCCCGGGCCAGGTAAGGTGGCACCCGTGGGGATACCGTGCGTGAGGCCACAAAGTGATATGGTGTGTTACATGCTAGACCGGTGTGACTTAGGATCGGGGTCCCGACAGCGTTGGTATCAGAGCCTGACTGCCTGTAGGATTACCAAGCCAAACTGGTCGAAGTTGAGTCTGGAAATTCCTTAGTTATATAAGGGAATTGATTGTGGAAGGGAACGTAAGGCTCTTTTACTTCTTATACCTCATGTCTTCTGATTTGAGTCATCTTACCTTTCCTACGGGGTTAAGGAACTAGGCTTTCTCTTTCGTCTATCAGGATCACGAGTTACTACTCCGTAGTCCCTTAGGATTGGTTGATCAGAGTCCTACTTCTGTTTTCAAACTCTTCCAGTATAGTTTGTTCAGTACTATCATAGTACCTTGAGTGATGATGTTGAGATGTTGAACTACCCTTTGTTAGCAGGATGTCTCATTCTGAGCATTTTACTGCCGTTATGCTGCCGGAATTATCCTAGTAGTTCGAGAGATACTAAATTCTTGTTCTACCTTATGCATCCTATAGTTGTTGATGTTTCCGTCTTCGGTTTCGCTTCTCAGGATGTCTTCAGTTAAGCGAAGCTCAGCTGCTCGTAGACAGAACCACGGAGGTGGTAGAGATGAGGAGGATCCTCCCGACCAGCCTTCGTTGGCAGAGTTAATGTTAGAGATGGAGAGAAACAAGCGTGAGTCTAACCGCTTGTTGACACGTATTGAGGAGAACACCGCACAACAGTGCAAGGAATCAACAACCATCCATGACTGCATTCGTCTGAAACCACCCACCTTCCATCATTCCATTGAGCCACTCGATGCAGATGACTGGCTCCGTAGTATCACTCACAAGCTGCGTTCTGCGAACGTAGCTGAAGATGACAAGGTCATCTATGCCACTTATCACCTGGAAGGTCCTGCTAGTCTTTGGTGGCAGAACTATGAGGCCATGATTCCAGCTGACCAGATTCCTACCTGGAGAGATTTCACCGAGGCTTTTCGTGAACATCATATCCCTCAAGCCCTTATCAATCGTAAGAGAGAAGAGTTCTGTAGTCTTACATAGGCTAAGATGGCTGTTGATGCCTATAGTCGAGAGTTTGAGAACCTCGCCCGCTATGCTACAGAGGAAGTGTCCATGGACGCCAAGAAGCAGGCTAGGTTCCGGAAGGGTCTCAACCCCAAACTGCGTCGTGATCTCCACTTGCATCATTGCAGCATATTCCATGCTCTTGTGAACAAGGCCATCAATGCAGAGACAGCTCAGCTCACTTACGATGAGTCTCGTAAGCACGCCCTTGATCTGGAATATTCCTCCGGTTATAGTTCTCAGAAGCGCCGGATTTGGGTTCTGAACTCTGTTCTTCCACCAATTTATCCTCCGAGGCCATCTTGTGTGGTACCTCTTCCAGTTCAGCAGTATGCTCCACCCAGGTCTATTGATGGACCGTTTGCCAATGCGGGTCCACGTCCTACCTCCAGGATTTGTTACAAGTGCGGAGAACCGGGACACATTGCCCGTATTTACACTCAGAACCGTGTTGCCCCATCCCAGTCCGTAAAATCTGTTAGACGTGATAAATCATCACGCAAGATGGTCAGTGTTAAGTCAGCTCCCACCGAACATGGACGCGTGCATCACGTCTCAGCCAAAGACGCTCATGATGATCCAGATGTCGTTCTTGGTACACTCCTTGTTAATTGTCACCCGGCATCGGTTCTATTCGATACTGGAGCGTCTCATTCTTTCATTTCCGAAAGTTATGCCCGCCTGCACGACATGTCATTTTGTGATATGCCCTCCCCACTACTCATTCAAACTCCTGGATCCAAATGGCAAACTTCTAGTGTAAGCCATGGTAATGAAATCCTTGTCGACGGACTTGTGTTCCTTGCATCACTTGTAGCCCTCAAGTCTTCAGATATTAATATCATCTTGGGTATGGACTGGATGACAGCTCATCATGCCAAGATTGATTGCTTCACTAGGTTTGTTCAGCTTACACATCCATCTGGTAAGATAGTCACCGTCACCACTAGAGTTGCAAAGCGTCAACTCTATTCTCTTAATGCCAGCCCTCTTCCAGATCTTGAAGATGTTCCGGTAGTCCGTGACTTTCCGGATGTCTTTCCAGAGGAACTACCAGGTGTTCCACCCGACCGAGATGTAGAGTTTGTTATAGAGCTTATCCCAGGAACCGCTCCAATCTCTAGGAGACCCTACAAAATGGCACCCTTAGAACTAGCTGAGCTTAAGAAACAACTTGATGAGTCCTTGCAAAAGGGTTTCATCCGTCCTAGTTCTTCTCCTTGGGCTTGCCCCGTCCTCTTCGTTAAGAAGAAGGATGGTACGGATCGGATGGTTGTAGATTATCGTCCCGTTAATTTGGTCACGGTAAAGAACAAGTATCTGCTTCCCAGGATCAACGACCTGTATGATTAGCTCGCTGGATCCTCAGTCTTCTCCAAGATGGATTTGAGGTTAGGATACCATCAAATCAAGATTAGAAATGGGGACATCCCCAAGACGGCTTTCGTCACTCGTTATGGTCAGTACGAGTACACCGTCATGTCCTTTGGTTTAACAAATGCTCCAGCCACCTTCTCCAGCTTGATGAACTCGATCTTCATGGAGTACTTAGATAAGTTCGTCGTGGTTTACCTCGATGATATTCTTATTTACTCGAAGAACGAGGAAGAGCATGCCGAACATCTTAGACTTGTTCTAGAAAAACTCAGAGAGCACCGCCTTTATGCCAAGTTCTCCAAGTGCGAATTTTGGTTGCCAGAAGTGACCTATCTCGGCCATGTAATCTCTGGTAAGGGCATTGCTGTCAACCCCGAGAGAGTTCAGGCCGTTCTTGATTGGACTCCACCTGAAACAGTTAAACAAGTTAGGAGTTTCCTTGGTCTAGCCAGTTATTGTCGCCGCTTTGTTGAGAACTTCTCTAAAGTGGCCAAACCTCTCACGGAACTTCTTAAGAAAGATAAAAAGTTTGAGTGGTCCCCACAGTGTGAGCACAGTTTTCAGGAACTGAAAAGACGCCTGACTTCTGCTCCCATACTTGTGCCACCGGATTTCACTAAGGACCTTGTTATCTACTGTGATGCCTCACGACAGGGACTAGGTTGCATTCTTATGTAGGATCGTCATGTGATTGCCTATGCATCTCGATAGTTGCATCCACATGAGGAGAATTATCCTACACATGATCTAGAGCTTGCAGCCGTAGTCTATGCACTTAAGACCTGGCGGCATTACCTCCTTGGTAATCGTTGTGAGATCTACACACGTTCACCAGAGTCTCAAGTATATGTTCACCCAATCAGATTTGAACCTTAGGCAAAGACGTTGGTTGGAGTTGATCTCCGATTACGACTTAGGAATTACCTACACCCCGGGCAAGGGAAATGTCATGGCTGATGCGCTAAGTCGTAAATCCTATTGCAACAATCTCGTGTTGCAGCAGGGCCAACCACTTCTCCATGAGGAATTATGTAAGCTTAACCTTCACATTGCTCCTCACGGATTCCTTTCAACTTTGTTGGCAAAACCGACTCTTGTGGATCATATCATAGAAGCCCAGAAGCATGATACCGGAATTACCCGGATCAAGAGAAACATTGCCAAGGGTATTGCTGGTAGTTTCTCCATAGATTACCGAGGTGTTGTTCTCTTCCAAAATCGGCTGGTGGTTCCCAAGAAGCAACATCTTCGGCAATTGATTCTTAAAGAGGCTCATGAATCTCCTCTCACAATTCATCCCGGTAGTACTAAGATGTATCAGGACCTACGCCAGAGGTTCTGGTGGACTAGGATGAAGAGAGAAATTGCTGAGTTCATTGCTAAATGTGACGTTTGTCGTCGCGTTAAGGCAGAACATCAAAGACCTGTTGGCACCCTTCAGCCTCTAGCTATTCCTGAGTGGAAATGGGATAAAGTTGGTATGGACTTCATCACCGGCTTTCCCAGGATCAAGAGAGGGAATAATGCTATCTTTGTAGTCATTGATCGTCTCTCCAAAGTGGCTCACTTCCTACCTGTTCGAGAGAGTATCACTGCTAGTCAGCTTGCTGACTTGTATATTTCTCGAATAGTGTCACTTCATGGTGTCCCACTAGAGATCAATTCAGACCGTGGTAGTCTTTTCACTTCTCATTTCTGGGAGAGTTTCCAGACTGCCATGGGCACCCATCTTTCTTTCAGCACCGCTTTCCACCCTCAGTCAAGTGGTCAAGTGGAACGGGTTAACCAAATTCTCGAAGACATGCTTAGAGCTTGCGTTATCTCATTCGGTATGAATTGGGAGAAATGTCTTCCTTTCGCTGAGTTTGCTTATAACAATAGCTATCAATCCAGTCTCAAGCAAGCTCCTTTTGAGATTCTTTATGGACGAAGATGTCGAACACCTTTGAACTGGTCAGAAACCGGTGAAAGGCAATTCTTTGGACCGTATATGATCCAGGAAGCAGAAGAGCAAGTCCGCATCATTCGTGAGAATTTGAAATCAGCCCAGTCTCGTCAAAAGAGCCAGTATGATCGTCATCATAAGGAAGTGGCTTATGAAGTTGGTGACAAAGCTTATCTTCGGGTTACTCCTTTGAAGGGTACCCATCGTTTCGGTATCAAGGGCAAGTTGGCTCCTCGTTACATTGGTCCTTTTCGCATTCTTGCTAAACGAGGAGAGGTTGCCTACCAATTGGAACTACCCCCACATCTTTCTCGAGTTCATGATGTCTTCCACGTCTCTCAACTCAGGCGTTGCTTCTCGAATCCCATCCGCGGAGTGGACCACGAAACGCTTGATCTCCAAGATAACCTCACATATCGAGAGTATCCCGTTCGCATTCTGGATCAAGCAGAGCGTGTCACTCGACGTCATAACATCAAGTTTCTCAAGGTTCAGTGGTCTCATCATTCCGAGAGAGAAACTACTTGGGAGCGAGAAGATCGTCTCCGACTGGAGTACCCTACCTTCTTTCCATCTACTCCTGAATCTCGGGACGAGATTCTTTCGAGTGGAGGCGAGTTGTCACAACCCTAGTTCTGGTATGCACTAGGTTAGTCTTGTGGTTTGCATCATGTTTAATTTTCAAATGAAATTGAAATGAGGACTTGTGAAACCCTCAGAAACCCTTTTGAAAATGACCCAAATAAAAGTTGCTCCAAAAGGTGCAAGAAAATGTTCATGTGGCCCTCTAAAAATATTGGTCAGAGATAAAAATCAAGCAAATATTATTAGGAGCTCATAAGTATTTATTTTGGGCATTTGGAATTAATGCAATAGCTATTTGCTTGGATATATATATATTATATATTTTATATATGTCCAAAATTCTGGTTCTTTATTTTGAGGGGTTTGGGTTAATTCCTCGGTCCCTGCAAAATAAACATGTCAGAAGAAAATAATTGATTTAATTTAGAAATTAAATCAAAACAAATGTCAGAAAAAATAGAAAAGAAAATAAAAGGGTTAGCTTTACCTGGGCCACTTGCTGGCCTGGCACTGGGCCGGCCCAGTTGCCAGTCGTCCTCCTGGCGATGACAGGAGGCCGAGGCGTGTGGCCGGCGCGCGCGCACGGCGAGCGCGCCACCTCCTGCCTCTCTGCTTCATCCCCCTCGCCGCCTGGTGGTCTCTAGAGTAGCCACGCAACCTCCCCGACCCCCCTGCACTCTTCTGGACCCCTCCCCTCTCCTCTATCTCCCTCTCGAGCTCGGTCCCGACCGCCGTCGTCGCCGCCGATCGCCGTTGCCGTAGCCACCGTCTCCCCCTCGCCTCTCCGAGTAGCCTTAGAGCTCCGCCCCGCCGTCGTGAACCTCTACGCCGCGCCGCAGGACCCCGGACGCCCCAAGGCCGCGCCCCCGAGCTCTTCTTCTCCGTACGGCCACCGGACGCCGGCGACGAATTCGCCGCAG
>LR738710.1:273221949-273288830 GCA_902687465.1 Secale cereale
GGATCTTTCCCCCCTGTCCTTGCCGTCGTTTGCGTTCTCTAGCTCCTACCCCCGCAGATGCCCGACCTCACCGCCGCCGGCGATGCCGCCGGCGTGGCCACAGCCATGCAAGCTCCAAACTGAGCACGCCACCGCATCCGCCGCTTCACCAGGAGCCCGTAGCACCTCTCTGTTAGCCTCCCCGTGCCCCGTAGCTCCAACCCCGACGAGGCCCGAACTCCGACGCCGCCGCGAGCTCGTTTCCGGCGAGCTCCGGCCGTCCTAGCTGCTGCCGCTGGCTGGAATGGACGCGGAAGAGCTCCAGCATCTCGCCCGTGGTCTTCGCTTCCCAAATGACCGCCGGAGCGGCATTTCCGTGCACCTCCGCCGCGTATGTGGTCGCCGGCGTCGAGCCAGCGGTGGGTTTTGACCGCTGACCGGCGTGCTTTGACCCAACTGACCAGTTGACCCCCCCCCCCTCTCTCACTGACCCGCGGGCCCCGCCCGGCTAATTATTCCAGTTAGTACTAATTAACTAACTAGATTAGCCACTGACATGTGGGCCCTGCTCTGCTGACATTTCTGTTAGAATTAGTTTAGAGTTAATTAACTCAGTTAATTAACTGAGTCACTGACCAGTGGACCCCACTGTCAGGTTTGACTCTGGACCAGCCCTTTTGACCTACTGACGTCATGCTTGTGTCATGTTGACGCAGTAATCCAGTTCTGGTATTTAAATAAATCTTAAATGATTTATTTATTTCAGAAATTGGCTTAAACTTCAAAAAATCACAGAAATTCAACCGTAGCTCAGAATGAAATAATTTATATATGAAAAATTATCAGAAAAATTTAATCTATCCATCTGTACCATTTTCATGCATGACAAATGAAGTTAAAGCTACTGTTTATATGAAAACACATAATTGGCATTTAAAATGCTTATTTTAGAGTTGCATTTGAACCCTTGGTTCAAATGGACTTCTTTTCAATAAAATGCTAGCTGCATTAGCTCAAACAACATCATATCCTCATGCCATGATCATGCATCATATTGTTGCATATGCTTGTGTTTGACTGTCGGCACCGTTCTTCTCGATAGGTCCAGCTCCGGAGACCGATCCAGAGTACCTGTCAAAGGAGCAGTGCTCTGCACGTTGTTTTACCAGGCAAGCAAACCCCCTTGTTCATTCCGATACAACCCCTTTCTCGCTCCTGCTCCCTGTTATTGCATTAGGACAACAACGACTTCAACTGCTACTTTATGCTGCGGTAGTTGAACCATTCCTCTCCATGACCTGTCTTTCCACAGTAAATAGTTGAAACCCACTAGCATGTGTAGGAGTTGTTTGAAGCCATGTTGTGATCTTACCATGCCTTGCTTGCTATTGCTTAGAGTGTGTCAGGTCTGATTCATCGAGAATGAATTGGAGTACAATGATATGTTCTGATGCTGAGGGTTAAGTGTGTGAACACGTTTTGGTAAAGGTAGTGGTGAGAGGCCATGTAGGAGTACATGGTGGGTTGTCTCACTGGAACCGTCCCTAAGAACTAAGTTCAGTGTATGTTGTCCAATGACTAGCTACTACCACACATTGGGTTCCGGTAACTCGACCCCTCTCGACTTATTAATCAACATGATCTCTGTCCAGGAGTTGCAACTAGTTTCTGGTGTTTGTAGGTAGTGTTAGTAGTCTACCAAGTGGCACTCGGCCAGTGGGCTTGGGACAGACTAGGCACCGTGGCACGGTGTACCAAGCATAGATCCACTCGGCGAGGTGGGCTTGGGAACCCTGCGCACATCATTTGGGGCCGTGAGCGACACCCCGGCCGGATCTCCCCACGGATGGAACCCGAATAGGCGATAAACCTGGACTAGAGTCTTGTGTGGTTAGTCAGGTCGTGGCCGACACCCTCGCCAGGCTTCCGCTTGAAGGTTGCCGAGATACACGAGATGTACATGGCGGTAAGTGGCGAGAGCGTGTGTGAAGAAGTACACCCCTGCAGGGTTAACATGATCTATTCGAATAGCCGGGTCCACGGTTATGGACTTCTTGGATGCTTACGTGGTACATAGACAACTTGAAGTGGATACTCTAAAATACTCAAGACAAGTGTGAGTGCTATGGATGGCCTTCTCGTAGGGAGATGGGAATGAATCCATAGTGGTGTATTGTGTGGTGCTTAGTGGACTCGTGTGCGCCACCTCAAAAGAGTTACCAGCAGTCATAGAATAGGATAGCCACTAAGTCAAAGTTGGCTTGCTGCAACTAAACCCCACTTTGCCATCTTGATACAAGTGCATGTACGATAGGATCTGATGTAAGTCTTGCTGAGTACCTTGTACTCATGTTTGCTTAATTTATGTTTTGCAGATAGGATTGATGTCTCACTAGTAGTTCCGCTTGGACTTCGACAAGTAGCTTGTACCTCAGCTACGATCTTGGACGAGTGTTGTAGATAGTCAGGCTCTTCAGCCTTTTTCATTTGTAGATGTCTGTACTCAGACATGTTGTGCTTCCGCGTGTTGCTTGTATGCTCTGAATGTTGGGTCATGAGACCCATGTTTGTAATATCTGGCTCCTCGGAGCCTAATGAGTAAATACTTTGTTTATTAGAGTCTTGTTGTGATGCCATGTTGTATTTGCACATATTGAGCATATTGTGTGTATGTTATTGAAATGCTTGCTATGTGTGGGATCCGACACCTAGTTGTTTACCCTTGGTAGCCTATCTTACAGGGAAATGTCTCCTAGTGTTTCCACTGAGCCTTGGTAGCTTGCTACTGCTCCGGAACACTTAGGCTGACCGGCATGTGTCCTTCTTCGTTCCTGTGTCTGTCCCTTAGGGGAAATGCCACGCGTTGTTCCTTTAAGTCCTTGTAGCTTGCTACGACTTGGGTTCATACGTTGATGACCGACACATTCGTTGCTGGGTCATGGATACCTGTCTCTGTAATTTAGTGCCACTTTTGGTTTATAACTGGTCATGTCGGCCCGGGTTCTCTGTCATATGGATGCTAGCGACGCTATCATATACGTGAGCCAAAATGCGCAAACGGTCCCGGGCTAGGTAAGGTGGCACCCGTGGGGATACCGTGCGTGAGGCCGCAAAGTGATATGGTGTGTTACATGCTAGACCGGTGTGACTTAGGATCGGGGTCCCGACAGAATCATTCGACCCTCTTCCGGAGTGATGCAGCGCTGAGCGACTCCGTGACACTCTCCTTGTAGAGTTGTCCCTGAATGACAGTGAAGGCTTTGGATCGATGAACGATCTGACGCGCCTCCTCTTCGTCCTCTGGGAGCTCTTGCCTGAGCAAGTACGCTATGTATGACACAGTCCAGTCGGGCGTGATCACCAAGGTCTCCATGATTAAGTCGACTACTGCAAGAACTTCGACTTCAGTCAGATCAGATGCGCTTATTGGCTGCGGGGGCTCCTTCGTGAAGGGGTCTTCTTTGACTGAGGGTGTGTGTAGGTGCTCTAAGAACACATTCTTGCATATAGGCTTCCGAGTGGAGCCTATCTTCGCGAGATCATCAGCAAGCTGGTTCTTGATTCTGGGCACATGGTGGAGCTCTAAACCTTCAAATTTCTTTTCCAGCGTCCACACCGCACTGCAGTAACTGGTCATCGCTGGGCTTCTGACGTCCCACTCCTTCATCACCTCATTGACCACTAAGTCCGAGTCGCCGTAAACCATCAGGCGACGGACGCCCTGTGAGATGGCCATACGCAACCCGTACAAAAGTGCCTCGTATTTGGATTCATTGTTTGAGGAATCGAAGTGGATTTGAAGGACATAATTGAGCTTGTCACCTCTGGGGGACACTAAAACCACACCTGCTCCAGATCCGTTCAACATCTTGGATTCGTCAAAGAACATGGTCCAGTGATCCGACGGGATCTGAGTCGGCTGCTCCTGCTCGACCCATTTGGCCACAAAATGTGCTATTGCCTGAGACTTGATAGCTTTCTTCGCTTCAAAATTGATATCCAGCGGAAGGAGTTCAATCGCCCATTTGCCCACTCGACTAGTTGCATCTCGGTTCTTCAGAATTTATGATAGTGGGGCGTCGCTGACGACTGAGATCGAATGATCCGAGAAGTAATGAGCAACTTTCTTTGCGGTCAAGTAAATCCCATACACAAGCTTCTGGTAATGCGGGTATCTTTGCTTGGAGGGAGTCAATACTTCGCAAATGTAGTAGATTGGGCGTTGGACTTTGTAGGCTTTGCCTTCTTCTTCCCGCTTGACCGTGAGTACAGTGCTGACAACTTGTCCAGTGGTTGCGATGTACAGTAAAAAATGCTCCTTGCTGACTGGGGCAGCAAGCACCGGCTGGGTGGAAAGCAGGGCTTTGAGCTCTTCAAACGCTGCTTCGCCTTCAGAATTCCACTCGAACTTTTTGGATTTCTTCATCAGTCGGTAGAGAGGTAACACCTTCTCACCGAGACGAGAAATGAATCGACTCAATGCGGCCAAGCAACCAGTTAGCTTCTGGACATCGTGTATACGTACGGGATGCTTCATTCGGAGGATGGCACTGACTTTCTCTGGGTTGGCGTTAATTCCTCATTTTGAAACAAGGAAAATGAGCAACTTACCGCCTGGAACTCCGAATGTACACTTTGACGGATTAAGCTTGATAACATAGCTTCTTAAATTCGCGAATGTCTTAGCGAGGTCAGCCAGTAGGTCGGAACCTTTACGTGACTTGACCACCATGTCATCCATGTATGCTTCCACGTTCCGACTGATTTGCTTCAGCGGACACTTTTGAATCATGCGCATGAAGGTAGCGCTGGCGTTCTTGAGACCGAAAGGCATGGTGACATAACAAAAACACCCGAATGGGGTGATGAAGGTTGTCTTGATTTCATCGGGTCCAAACAGTCGGATCTGATGGTACCCGGAATACGCGTCCAAAAAAGACAAATGCTCGCACCCCGCAGTCGAGTCGACTATCTGATCGATGTGGGGGAGAGGAAAATGATCTTTAGGGCTGGCCCGATTGATATGCTTGAAATCGATGGACATGTGGTGGGATTTGTCCTTCTTGGGGACCATGACTACATTGGCGAGCCACTCGGAGTGGTAGATCTCGCGGATGAACTCAGCTGCCAGAAGCCGAGCCACCTCTTCGCCAATTGCCTTTCTCTTCTCCGCGGCAGACCGACGGAGATGTTCCTTTACGGGTTTCACCTTTGGGTCGACTCGCAAACGGTGCTCAGCCAGTCCCCTGGGTACACCTGGCATGTAGGATGGTTTCCATGCGAAGATGTCCCAGTTCTCACGGAGGAGCTGGATGAGCGCTTCTTCCTATTTTTTGTCGAGTGTAGTTGAGATGTGGGTCAGAGCTGCATTGGGGTCGGTGGGGTGAATGTGCACAGGCTTCGTCTCCCCCACCTACTGGAAGGCTGACTCGGAAGCTGGCTTCTTAGCCCGCAGCAAATCACTCGGATCCACATTCTTTTGGTACTCCTCCATCTCTACTACTGCCATCTGCTCGTCAGAAATTTCCGAGCCTTTCTGGAAGCACTCTTCTGCCTTCTGCCGATTACCTGTGACGGTTATAATGTTGTTGGGCCCCGACATCTTCAGTTTGAGGTACATATAACACGGTCGAGCCATGAAACTGGCGTAGGCGGGCCTACCCAGAATGCAATGATAGGCGATGTGGAAGTCCACCACCTCAAACGTCAGCTTTTCTTTGCGGAAATTCTTCGAATCGCCGAAAACCACGTCGACTGAGATTTTACCAAGTGAGTCGGCTTTCTTTCCGGGGATTACCCCATGAAATCTCATGTTACTCTCACTCAGCTTGGACATCGGAATGCCCATCCCACGGAGGGTTTCAACATACAAAATGTTCAGGCCACTACCGCCATACATCAGAACCTTGGTCAAACGAGTGCCCTCGACAACTGGGTCGACCACCAATGCTTGCCGCCCAGGGGTTGCAATATGTGCGGGGTGTTCAGACTGGTCGAATGTGATGGGAGTCTTGGACCATTTCAGGTATGTCGTTGTTGCCAGAGCAACCATGTTGACTTCTCTGTTGATAACTTTCAGTCGACTTTTGCTTTCAACATCAGCAAAAATCATCAGGGTGGAGTTGATCTGGGGGTAACCTCCATCCCCTTCTTTGTCTTCGGTCTCTTCTGATTCCTTCTCTTTCTCAGTCGCTGATCTTTCTGGAAATTCTGAATCAGGAGCCGACACTGTCGAGTGGTGTGCTTGGGATAAACCAAGTTCCCCTCTTCATCTTTCTTCGCGTGAATAGGACATGGCAAGTCGAGCACGTCATTTCCTGCTTGATCTTTCACTTTCTTGGGGACCCAGGGGCCTTCAGGCTTTCCTTTGCCTTTCCCTTGGTTAACGACCGCAGCTTCGCCTTGAACTGCCGGTTCTGCCTTGCACTTCGGCTTCCGATTGGAGTTCTGGTCATCTTGGCCGACTCGTTTCTTGCCGCTGCGAAGTCGATCGGCTTCTTCTCCGTTAGCATACTGACTGGCTATTTCCATCATTCGAGTCAGGGACATATCTCCCGTTCGACCAAACTTTAGGTTGAGCTCTCTGTACCGCACGCCCTCCTTGAAGGTGCAGACCGCTTGATGCTCGGATACGTTTTCCACTGTGTGATGCAAGGTGGTCCACCTTTGGATGTAATCTCTCAGGGTTTCATTCGGCTTCTGTACATAATGCTGCAACTCCGCCAGCCCTGCGGGTCGCCTGCAGGTGCCTTGAAAGGTCCTGACAAACACTCGGGCTAACTCTTCCCAACTGTAGATGCTCCCAGGGGCCAACTGATTTAGCCACGCCCGGGCTGACCCACCTAACATTAGGGGGAGATGCTTCATGGCCACATCATCATTGCCGCCACCTATATGCACGGCCACGCGGTAGTCCTCGAGCCAAGTGTCCGACTTCGATTCGCCGGTGAACTTACTCACTCCCGCCGCCAATCTGAAGTTGGGGGGATCTCAGCAGCCCTGATAGCACTGCTACAGCATTCGGGCCCAGAGACAAACGCTCGGCTTCCACTCGGATGATCTCTGCCTTGCTCTTCTCTGTACGCTCGATTCCTGTTGACCAGGCCCTGCACAATAATATATCTTGCGTCAAAGCCGGGCCTTCTGGGATCTGCGGGAATCCTTCGCTCGTCGTCCTGCAAGCGCCTGCCTTCGTGTCGCCTGGGCGAGTATGATCCGCTTCCCAGAGGAGGCGTAGGCACTCGGCGGCGATCGTTGTGACCGGGTCGACGGTCATACTGTTCACCATTCCGACCCAGATGCCGGTCTTGACGGGGTCCACGGTCTTCACGCCTTGGAGGCGATCTTGGGCAGTGAGCTGACCAGACAGTGTCCGCCGCCAATGATCTGCTGTGAATCCTGTTACGTGACTGAGAGACAGTCGTGTTCTGCTCTCCTGCCGTCCGGAGCAGCGCTTGGATGTGCTGCAAGCCTCTCCCAGCCTCCGACTAAGATGGCTGGATAGAATCTGCGATGCGGGCCGCGGCTTTGAGGTTCTGGATAGGCGTTCGGAACACCTGAGTTTCACGCGGGAACGATTGCCGCGGCCGTCGACTGGATTCGGGAATCAGTCGGCAAGCCCTTTCGTTGAGTGAACGCTGGATATTTTCCAGTCGCGCGCGCTCAGCCGCTGTGGCTAGGCGCGTGGCTTCCAGGGCCCGAGCCCCTGGAGAATCTCCCACGATAGGGGTGTAAAGTGCATCTTCATTGCGGCGGCAGAGCTCGTCCCTCTGCTCGGTAGTGAGGGATTTGGGAATGTACCTGTCGTGGCCGTACGACCGACCATTGCCGATGCCGCCATCTCCGCCACGAGGGTACCCCAGTGGACTGTGACGTGAGTCGACCATGAGAACTTCAGCTGCGGGATCGCTGCTCCCGCACTCGAAAAGCGAATCCACGGGCTCAATCGACGGATCAATCGGCCCGTAGAGGTATTCGTCGGGCTCGATGGCCGTGACTTGAGGGGTGGCTGTTTGGCGGGCCACCGCGTGTTTCACCCAACGCTGGAGCCGCGAATGACCGGATCGCTTGCGGCGGCGTCCAGCAGGGACGACAGACGATGAAGGACCCGGCAGATACTGAGTCGACGGCTACCGGAGAAGGACACCGCAAGCGCTCGCATGGAAGTGCGCAGCCCCGCGGACGGGCAACGCCTCGACATCGAGGGGGGCCTCCTCGAGCCAAGCAGAGTCGTCGGCGACGAAGACGAGCGCGCCGAGTCGGATCTCGCGGCCCAGCGCCAAACCACCGCCGGAAACCATGATGATGGAGGTCGGAGAAAAAGCTTGCAACCTCACCGGAAGTCGCTAAGGCACTCGCCCCACGGTGGGCGCCAACTGTCGTGGTTCTAAGTCTGATAGTACGAGTAGGGGGTACGTAGGAGGAGGCAAGGTCCTAGCTACGGCGAGATTGTACACAAGATGTTTAACGAGTTCAGGCCCTTCTCAGAGGAAGTAAAAGCCCTATGTCTCGGTGCCCGGAGGCGGTCGACTGGAATGTATATGTGTGCTTGAGTTACAGGGGGTGCGAACCTTTGTACTGGAGGAGGGGGTGGCTTATATAGAGTGCGCCAGGACCCCAGCCAACCCCACGTTACAAAGGGTTCAATGTACATAAAGGCAGGGCGTTACTGATAACGCATGCAATAAAGGGTGATAAAGGCACTCATTACCACATAATGAATGCAGGATCGTTGCTGTCTAGAGGGACCTTTGACCTTCGGGGGTCGAGTGTCCTTGCATGGTCGAGTGTGTTCATCTTTCTGAGTGGAGTTGAGTCGTCTGAGCGAGGGTATGCAGTCGAGTAGAATGTCCCCCTTGGGCCATGTCAGGACCCCGATCCTAAGTCACACCGATCTAGCTGTAACACGTCATATCACTTTGCGGCCTCACGCACGGTAACCCCACGGGTGCCACCTTACCTGGCCCGGGACCGTTTGCGCATTTTGGCACACGTATATGACAGTGTCGCTAGCATCCATATGACAGAGAACCCGGGCCGACATGGCTAGTTATAATCCAAAAGTGGCACTAAATTACAGAGACAGGCATCCATGACCCAGCAACGAACGTGTCGGTCATCAACGTATGAACCCAAGTCGTAGCAAGCTACATGGACTTAAAGGAACAACGCGTGACATTTCCCCTAAGGGACAGACACAGGAACGAAGAAGGACACATGCCGGCCAGCCTACGTGTTCCGAGCAGTAGCAAGCTACCAAGGCTCATTGGAATCACTAGGAGGCATTTCCCTGTAAGATAGGCTACCAAAGGAAAACAACTAGGTGTCGGATCCCGCACATACTAAGCATTTCAATCATACATGCAATATGCTCAATATGTGTAAATACAACATTGCATCACAATAGAACTCTATGACTCAAAGTACTTTATTTTTAAAGGCTCCAAGAGCCATACATAACATAGTCATACAGGTAGGGGTCACATGACCCAACACTCAAGTCATACAGTCATACAAGCACAAGCGGAAGCTACATGTCTGAGTACAGACAACTTAGAAAATAGAACAGGCTTGGTGTAGCCTGACTATCTACAAGGCCCTTCACAAGCTCCAGATCACCGTCTGGGTGTCAAGCTACTCGTCGACGTCAACGTCTATGTAGAACCCATCAGCAGGGGCAGGGTTCTCCTCTGCAACAGTTATTAGGCAAACATGAGTACAAAGGTACTCAGCAAGTCTTACCACAGAACCTATCTTACATGCAACATTATCAAAGGGGGTAGTGGAGTTTATAGCAGAATGCCAGCTTTGACCTTGGCTAAACTATACTACAACTTCCAACAGATTGCAAGATGTTATTACGAACACGAGTCCTCTAGTCACCACAACAATACACTACCCAGGATCCTCTTCCGTCATCCTACGGAAGGGCCATCCACGGCACTCACGCTTATCTTGAGGCTTTTAATAGTATCCATCCACTTGTCTATGAACTGTAAGAGTAACCAAGTAGTTCGTACCGCGAACAACGGCTATTCGAATAGTTTGATAACCCTGCAGGGGTGTACTTCTTCACACACGCTTCCACCGCTTATCGCCGTTTACTCGGCGTGTACTCGGCAACCTTCAAGCGGAAGCCCAGCGAGGGTGTCGGCCATGACCTGACTAACTACTCAAGTCTCTCGTCCAGGTTTATCGCCTATTTGGGTTCCATCCGTGGGGAGATCCGGTCGGGGTGTCGCTCACGGCCCCAAACGATGTGTACAGGGTTCCCGAGTCACCAAACGGGCAACCGGTACACCATGCCACGTACCTGTCGCATCACAACCCACCCCGAGGGTCAGCGTTGTGCACGACCTCCAGTAAGCTATAAACACCAGAAACTAGTTGCAACTCCTGGACAGAGATCAAGGGTAATTAATAAGCCGAGAGGGTCAATTAAGGATCCCAATGCATGGTAGTAGCTGTAACTTGAACCACACATACAGATCTCGGGTCCTATGGACGATTCCAATGAAACGACCCACCATGTACTCCTACATGGCCTTTCATCGATACCTTTACCAAAAGTATTCCACACTTCCTTCTCTTTATCGAAAGATGGTTTCACTCTGATCCATCACCCAGATGAACCAGACCAGACACAACTCTAAGCATAGCAGGCAACATAAACAAATAGCATGGTGGATCACACATCACATGGCTCAATCAACTCCTACACATGCTAGTGGGTTTTAACTATTTACTGTGGCAATGACAGGTCATGCAAAGGAATAGGGTTCAACTACCGCAGCAAGTAGAAGTTCACACGCTGTTGCCTTAATGCAGTAAAAGAGAGCAGGAGCGAGAAGATTGGGTTGTATCGGAATGATCAATGTTTGCTTGCCTGACAAGGTAGCTGTCGGGTACTGCTCTTCAACTGGATACGCAGCAGTATCCTCGGGAGCAGGACCTAACATAGGAAATACCGACGATACAATCATTAACAAACAAATGCAACAGTATGATGCATGTTTATGACATGGCAAGATGCATGTGTGTTGGCTAATGCAACTAAGACCAGAGGGGTTTGAACCTATTTGAATCAAGGATTCAAATTGAAGTTCAAACTAGTATTTGAATAAGTGCATTATCATGTTTTTGATATAAACAGCAAGTTAACTTGTTCAAACATGCATGAAACCAGTGCCATTAGATAGCTTGGATTTTTCTGATCATTTTTCATATATAAATCTTTTCCATCTGAGCTATGGTTGATTTTATATGATTTTTAGAAGTTTTGGGTATTTTCTGGAATTTCCTGAATTAATTTAAATCTAAAAATCCCAGAAAAACCTTTACTGCGTCAGCATGACATCATGCTGACGTCAGCCAGTCAACAGGGCCGGTCTAGGTCAAACCTGACCAGTGGGTCCCTCATGTCAGTGTCACAGCTAATTAACTGAGTTAATTAGAGTTAACTAAAACTATTTAGCTGTCAGTGGGGCCAGGGCCCACATGTCAGTGTCTAAACTAACTAACTAATTAATATTAATTTAACACCTAAACTGAGTTTGACTTGCGGGCAGGGCCCACATGTCATTGACCCAGGGGGTCAAACCCGTGGTCAAAACAGGTCAAACTCGCCGGCGTTTAGCCGCCGGCGAGGCCAAACGCGGCGGCGTGCCTCGGAAAACGTCTGTGGTGCACAGTTCGAGCTGTGGTTGGGTGCGTTGGAGAGCTCTTGCTCTTCCGCATCGGATGGTGGTGGTCGCCGGACCTGGGGTGGCCGGAAACGACGGCAACAAGCTCGACGGCGGCGACCGGCGTCGGGCGTGTATGGGGATGCGGCTGCAGGTGCCTAGGCGATGCGTGCGTAGCACCGTTCGCAACTACGTGCTGCGGTGAGTGCGATGGACGGGTGCCGGTGACCAAATGGTCACCGGAGCATCACCGGCGACGAGCACGGCGGCGGTGCGTGCGGTGGAGCTACGTGCAGTGGTTTACAGGGCAAGAGGGAGCCAACGGAGAGGGGGAGGAGGTAGCTAGTCTCACAGCGGTTGCAGCGAGCACCGAAGCGAGCTCGGAGGTGGTCGGAGCTGAGCAGCACGGCGAGGGGGATCTCCGCGGCCGGAGTTGGGGAAGAAGAGCTCGGGGGCGTCTCCGGGGCGGGCGAGCGCTCGGGGCTCGGCCTGTCGAAGCAGTCGAGGACGGCGGAGACGAGGGACAACACGGCGGAGCTCGGGGACGACGGTGGACGTGGTTCCTACGACGGTGCGATCACGGCGGCGTCGGCCATGGCGCAGGGAGAGCGGAGGAGAGGAGCCGGGGAGAAACGGAGGTGTCTGAGGGGTCGGGGGAGACGTGGACGCTCGATCCACTCCTCCAGGACGGCGAGGGGGCGAAGCAGGGCGGCGGGCAGCTGCGTGGCGCGCGGCGCGGTCGCCGTCGAGCACCTGCCTGCCTGCCTGGCCGAGCCAAGCAGCTCGCTGGAGCGGCAGCTGGGCTGGGCCGGCAGGTGGGCCGGGTGGGCGCCAGGTAAGTATTCTCTCTCTCTCTCTCTTTTCTATTTTCTTTTCTGTTTCATTTCTTTTGCAACTTTGTTCATTTAATAAAAATGCCTAAACATTTTTATAAATCATAACACTTGTCATACCTGCTGTATAAAATATGAACAGTAGGAAACATTATAGTTTATGATTATTTGAGCATTTAAAATATTTAAGGGTATTTAAATGCCCAAATTCAAATACCATATGATTTAATCCAAAGCCCTAGATTGTCCTAGAAAATTGTGCACCATTTTTGGCAGAGGTTTAAGACCAAGGCAGAAATGATGAACATTTTGAAGGGCATTTTGGGTACATTGGAAAATATTTTATCAAACCCTAGTTGTTAGGGGAGGGGTGTTGGGGTTTCTGTTAATCCCATTTCAAGTTTCTTTGAAAGTAAACATGATGCACACTCTAGTCAGGTCCTAATGCAAGTGTTAGCTAGGGATGTGACAACTCACCCCCACTTAAAAGAATCGCGTCCCGAGATTCGGGTTCCTCCGGAAAGAGGGTGGGGTACTCAAGTCGAAGACGATCCTCCCTTTCCCAAGTGGCTTCACTCTCGGAATGATGTGACCATTGAACCTTGAGAAACTTGATATTGTGGCGTCGAGTGGTGCGCTCAGTTTGATCAAGAATACGAATGGGGTATTCTTGATATGTGAGATTGTCTTGGAGATCAAGCGTTTCGTGGTCCACTCCGCGGATAGGATCCGAGAAGCAACGCCTGAGTTGGGAAACGTGGAAAACATCATGAACTCTGGAGAGGTGCGGAGGTAGTTCCAATTGGTAGGCAACTTCTCCTCGTTTGGCAAGAATGCGAAAAGGACCGATGTAACGAGGGGCCAATTTGCCTTTGATACCGAAGCGATGGGTTCCCTTGAGAGGAGTAACCAGAAGGTAAGCCTTATCGCCGACTTCAAAAGTCACAGCCTTATGATGACTATCATATTGGCTCTTTTGGCGAGACTGGGCTGTTTTCAATCTCTCACGAACGATGCGAACTTGTTCCTCTGCTTCCTGAATCATATCCGGGCCAAAGAATTGTCTTTCGCCGGTTTCTGACCAGTTAAGAGGTGTTCGACACCTTCGTCCATATAGAACTTCGAAGGGAGCTTTACCCAGGCTGGCTTGATAACTATTGTTATAAGCGAATTCGGCAAATGGAAGACACTTTTCCCATTCCATACCGAAAGAAATGACAGAGGCTCGAAGCATGTCTTCCAGAATTTGATTGACTCGTTCCACTTGACCACTTGACTGCGGATGGAAGGCGGTACTGAAAGAGAGATGAGTCCCCATAGCGTTCTGGAAACTTTCCCAAAATCGTGAAGTGAAAAGACTTCCACGGTCTGAGTTAATCTCCAACGGTACACCATGTAGTGATACTATTCGAGAGATATATAAGTCTGCTAGCTGGCTAGCGGTAATACTCTCCCGAACAGGCAGGAAGTGAGCTACTTTAGATAGGCGGTCGATAACGACGAAGATAGCATTATTCCCTTTCCTGGACCTGGGAAACCCGGTAATGAAGTCCATACCGACTTTATCCCATTTCCATTCAGGAATAGCTAGAGGTTGAAGGGTGCCAGCAGGCCGTTGATGCTCTGCTTTAACTCGACGACAAACGTCGCAGTTAGCAATGAACTGAGCGATTTCTCTCTTCATCCTAGTCCACCAGAATCTTTGACGTAGGTCTTGATACATTTTGGTACTACCGGGATGAATCGTGAGAGGAGATTCATGAGCCTCCTTGAGGATCAGTTGTCGTAGTTGTGGTTTCTTGGGCACCACCGCGGTTCTCAAAGTACACTACACCTCGATCATCCATAGAGAAGCTTCTAGCAACTCCGCTAGCAATGTTCTCCTTGATCCAAGATATGCCTTTATCATACCGCTGGGCAACTATGATTTGATCCAAAAGGGTAGGTTTCGCCACCAAGGTGGAAAGGAATCCTCGAGGAACAATGTGAAGGTTAAGCTTACGAAATTCCTCGTGGAGAAGTGGTTGACTTTGTTGTAACATTAAATTGTTACAATAAGACTTACGACTTAGTGCATCAGCCATGACATTGGCCTTTCCAGGAGTATAAGTGATTCCTAGATCGTAGTCGGTGAGCAATTCAACCCAACGTCTTTGCCTGAGATTCAAATCCGGTTGGGTGAAGATATACTTCAAGCTTTGGTGATCAGTGAAAATTTCACAGCGATTACCAAGAAGGTAATGTCGCCATGTTTTGAGTGCATGGACTACAGCTGCAAGCTCTAGATCATGAGTAGGATAATTATCCTCATGTGGGCGCAACTGTCGGGATGCGTATGCAATCACTTGACGATCTTGCATGAGAATGCAACCCAGTCCTTGTCGCGAGGCATCGCAATAGATTATAAAGTCCTTGGAAAAATCTGGTGGTACCAGTACAGGTGCAGATGTCAGGCGTCTTTTCAGTTCCTGAAAACTGGACTCGCACTGTGGGGTCCACTCAAACTTTTTATCTTTTTTGAGGAGTTCGGCTAGAGGTTTAGCAACCTTGGAGAAGTTCTCACGAAACGTCGGCAATAGCTCGCTAAGCCAAGAAAACTCCTAACTTGCTTGACCGATTCAGGGGGAGTCCAATCAAGGACGGCTTGAACTCGCTCGGGATTGACAGCAATACCCTTGCCAGAGATTACATGACCTAGATAGGTTACTTCTGGCAACCAAAATTCACATTTAGAGAATTTGGCATAAAGGCGGTGCTCTCGAAGTTTCGTCAATACCAGCCTTAAATGCTCGGCATGATCTTCCTTGTTCTTGGAGTAAATGAGTATATCATCGAGGTATACCACGACGAATTTATCCAGGTACTCCATGAATATAGAATTCATTAACCGAGAAAAGGTAGCTGGGGCATTGGTTAATCCGAAGGACATGACGGTGTACTCGTATTGGCCATAACGAGTAACGAAAGCCGTTTTAGGAATGTCCCCGTTCTTGATTTTGATTTGATGGTAGCCCAACCTCAAATCCATCTTAGAGAAGACTGAGGATCCAGCGAGCTGATCATACAGGTCGTTGATCCTGGGAAGCGGATACTTATTCTTTATGGTGACCAGATTGACAGGTCGGTAATCTACAACCATCCGCTCCGTTCCATCCTTCTTCTTGACAAAGAGGACGGGGCAAGCCCAAGGGGAAGAGCTAGGACGGATGAAACCTTTTTGCAAAGACTCATCAAGTTGTTTCTTTAGCTCAGCTAATTCTAGTGGTGCCATCTTATAAGGTCTCCTAGAGATTGGGACAGTTCCAGGAATAAGATCTATCACGAACTCGACATCTCTGTCAGGTGGAACTCCTGGCAGTTCTTCTGGAAAAACATCCGGAAAGTCACGGACTACCGGGATATCTTCGAGTTCTGGTAGAGGGCTGGCATTAAGAGAGTAGAGCTGACGTTCAGCCATTCGAGTCAAGACATTGACTATCTTGCCGGATGGGTGTGTAAGTTGAACGGTCCTAGTAAAGCAGTCAATTTTGGCGTAATGGGTTGTCATCCAATCCATACCCAAAATGATATTTATGTCCGAGGACTTGAGAGCGATTAAGGATGCAAGGAAAACAAGTCTATCGACAAGGATTTCATTTCCATGGCTTACCCTAGAGGTCTGCCACTTTGAACCAGGAGTTTGAATAACCATGGAAGTAGGCATGTCACAAAAAGTCATGTTGTGCAATCGAGCATAGCTTTCAGATATGAACGAATGGGATGCTCCAGTATCGAAAAGAACAGATGCCGGATGGCAGTTTACGAGAAGCGTACCAAGGACGACGTTAGGATCCTCATAGGCTTCTTCAGCAGAAACATAGTTGACATGACCACGTGCAGTGGGGATTGGCTTAACATAGTTCACCTTGCCGGTTGGCTTACCATGGCCAACGGGTTTTCCTGGCTGGTTCTGGGGACAATCACGCATGTAGTGTCCCGGTTCTCCACACTTGAAACATGTCACAGTGATGGTGCGTGGAGCAAAGTTGGAGGGTGGACCTCCATAGGTCTTAGCAGATGCAAACTGTTGAGTTGGACGAGGCGCCTCATAGGATGGCCTCGGTGTATACTTGGGTGGCAGAGCAGTGTTAGGAACCCATACACGGCGCTTGTGAGAACCAGAGCCGGATGAGGAACCAAGGTCTCGAGTATGTTTGCGGGTGGCCTCGAAGTCGGTCTGGCCTGTCTCAGCACTGATAGCCTTGTTAACCAACTTCTTGAAAGAGGTGCACTCGTGCAGACGTAGATCACGACGAAGTTCAGGGCTGAGTCCCTTGCGGAACCTCGCCTGTTTCTTGGCATCGGTGGATACTTCCTCAGGTGCATAGCGTGCCAGATTACCAAACTCACGACTGTAGCCATCCACAGTCAGACGGCCCTGGGTGAAATTGCAGAATTCCTCCCGCTTGCGATCCATGAGACCTTCCGGAATGTGATGTTCACGGAATGCCTCACTGAACTCAACCCAGGTAGTGACTTGGCCAGCAGGACGCATAGCTTCAAAATTTTCCCACCAAAGACTGGCAGGGCCCTCAAGATGGTAGGCGGCGTAGATAACCTTGTCAGCTTCGGCCACACGGGCAGAGTGTAGCTTGTGGGTGATACTACGTAGCCAGTCATCAGCATCCAGAGGTTCAGTAGAGTGATGGAACTTCGGTGGACACATCTTGATAAAATCGTGGATTGACACCACGTCATTCCTCTGACGGAACCCAGTGTTTTGCTCTATGCGTTCCAGCAGACGGTTGGTCTCTCTCTTGTTCCGTTCTGCTTCAAGCATAACTTCCGCCAAGGAGGGTGGCTGGGGCAGATTTCCATCTCTAGCCCCACTAGCCTCACCCTGCTCCTGAGCAGCAGGATTGTTGCGAGTGTTGACCATCCTAGGAAAAACAAAACAACGGTTTAAACAAGGATGGCAAAATTTGACATAGAAGTGCAGAATGTAATGGATGACACAGAATGCAGAGATGTTCATCCGTACGACATGGTAATATAGGAACTGCTATATATACACCAGTGGTCATACACACCATACAAAGTTTAGTACAAGCCAAGGCTAAAGTACAACTGCGGTGAAAGACGATACATCCCATCAAAGGCATTCCAGGCTCCTATACATTATTTAGCTACACCTCCGGAATTCAGTACACACTAGTCATATTCCACAAGACACGCAGGACTGTGGAAATACAACTATTACAATACTACTACTACCACGGACTAGCTCAGACATTCGCGTAGTAATCCTCGTAAAGATTACCACCGTAGCCTGGAAGTGGTACAGACGGATCTTGGAACTCGCGAGCACTCGAAGGTTGTGGACCATAAGGGCATGGGTGTGGTCTCGGTCCCGATGCTGGTGGTAACCGACGCCCACGTGGAGGTGTAATACCCCCAACGTCACGCCAATCCATGCGATCAGGCAGACGAGTCCGCACAGGATACAAATCCCGCATGTCCAGATATCCGGCGTGCACAGCAGGTGCAAGCCGTGTCAAAGTAGTCCAGTGAGCAGCTCGGGTATTATACAGCTCCATTCGGAGGGCACGGACCTCACGGTCCCTATCCTCCAACATCTGAACAGTGGTCTGAAGCAGTGGCTCTTCATGAGCAGCATCAGTATACAGACCAGTGTAGTAGCCTTCTTCTCCGGGGAGTGAAGCTGGCATGTAACAGAACTCAGTGTTCAGCAACAGGGCATGCCTAGCACGGAGAATGGTCATCATCGAATAAGCGGCATCCTGCACTGCCATCTCGATGGTAATCCCGAGTCCGTAAGACCAATGGATGGGATCATTTGCTCCAGGATATGAGGGGTATATCCGGACTATGCATAAATACTGACTTTGATTAAAATCCCGATACTGTTCCTCCACAGTGTATTCAGGATACCAGCGATAACCGGTCTCAGTCATCACACGGACTAGCATGGCCGTGTGACCGGGCACATTAATGCACCGAGTCAAACGAACCACTTGGTGAGGAATGCGGCCAGACATCTGAAACACGAAATAATGCAAAGGCATTAGTGTTTCTGGAAGAAATCGGGCAGCATAACAACTGTAAATGCTCAAACAAAGATTTGAGACATCATACAAATGATAGCATAGCCACTCAACAATTCCATATCAAGGTTCCGGTTCAATAATCATCATACTCAAAAGGATAGAAACTGAACTGAGGCTTGAAACCATTAATCCTAAGAGTCTACGGATTAGTAACACGTGAACCTAGTAAGGATAAGAGGCCTAGTCCTAAATCCCCGTAGAAAGAATAGACGGACTCAGATCAGAAGGGCATAAGGTAAAGGAGTAAAAAGAGCCTTACGTTCCCTTCCACAATCAATTCCCCTACATATAACTAAGAATTTTCTAGACTCAACATCGACCAGTTTGGCTTGAGAAACCTACAGGCAGTCCAGCTCTGATACCAACGCTGTCAGGACCCCGATCCTAAGTCACACCGATCTAGCTGTAACACGTCATATCACTTTGCGGCCTCACGCACGGTAACCCCACGGGTGCCACCTTACCTGGCCCGGGACCGTTTGCGCATTTTGGCACACGTATATGACAGTGTCGCTAGCATCCATATGACAGAGAACTCGGGCCGACATGGCTAGTTATAATCCAAAAGTGGCACTAAATTACAGAGACAGGCATCCATGACCCAGCAACGAACGTGTCGGTCATCAACGTATGAACCCAAGTCGTAGCAAGCTACATGGACTTAAAGGAACAACGCGTGACATTTCCCCTAAGGGACAGACACAGGAACGAAGAAGGACACATGCCGGCCAGCCTACGTGTTCCGAGCAGTAGCAAGCTACCAAGGCTCATTGGAATCACTAGGAGGCATTTCCCTGTAAGATAGGCTACCAAAGGAAAACAACTAGGTGTCGGATCCCACACATACTAAGCATTTCAATCATACACGCAATATGCTCAATATGTGTAAATACAACATTGCATCACAACAGAACTCTATGACTCAAAGTACTTTATTTTTAAAGGCTCCAAGAGCCATACATAACATAGTCATACAGGTAGGGGTCACATGACCCAACACTCAAGTCATACAGTCATACAAGCACAAGCGGAAGCTACATGTCTGAGTACAGACAACTTAGAAAATAGAACAGGCTTGGTGTAGCCTGACTATCTACAAGGCCCTTCACAAGCTCCAGATCACCGTCTGGGTGTCAAGCTACTCGTCGACGTCAACGTCTATGTAGAACCCATCAGCAGGGGCAGGGTTCTCCTCTGCAACAGTTATTAGGCAAACATGAGTACAAAGGTACTCAGCAAGTCTTACCACAGAACCTATCTTACATGCAACATTATCAAAGGGGGTAGTGGAGTTTATAGCAGAATGCCAGCTTTGACCTTGGCTAAACTATACTACAACTTCCAACAGATTGCAAGATGTTATTACGAACACGAGTCCTCTAGTCACCACAACAATACACTACCGAGGATCCTCTTCCGTCATCCTACGGAAGGGCCATCCACGGCACTCACGCTTATCTTGAGGCTTTTAATAGTATCCATCCACTTGTCTATGAACTGTAAGAGTAACCAAGTAGTTCGTACCGCGAACAACGGCTATTCGAATAGTTTGATAACCCTGCAGGGGTGTACTTCTTCACACACGCTTCCACCGCTTATCGCCGTTTACTCGGCGTGTACTCGGCAACCTTCAAGCGGAAGCCCAGCGAGGGTGTCGGCCACGACCTGACTAACTACTCAAGTCTCTCGTCCAGGTTTATCGCCTATTTGGGTTCCATCCGTGGGGAGATCCGGCCGGGGTGTCGCTCACGGCCCCAAACGATGTGTACAGGGTTCCCGAGTCACCAAACGGGCAACCGGTACACCGTGCCACGTACCTGTCGCATCACAACCCACCCCGAGGGTCAGCGTTGTGCACGACCACCAGTAAGCTATAAACACCAGAAACTAGTTGCAACTCCTGGACAGAGATCAAGGGTAATTAATAAGCCGAGAGGGTCAATTAAGGATCCCAATGCATGGTAGTAGCTGTAACTTGAACCACACATACAGATCTCGGGTCCTATGGACGATTCCAATGAAACAACCCACCATGTACTCCTACATGGCCTTTCATCGATACCTTTACCAAAAGTATTCCACACTTCCTTCTCTTTATCGAAAGATGGTTTCACTCTGATCCATCACCCAGATGAACCAGACCAGACACAACTCTAAGCATAGCAGGCAACATAAACAAATAGCATGGTGGATCACACATCACATGGCTCAATCAACTCCTACACATGCTAGTGGGTTTTAACTATTTACTGTGGCAATGACAGGTCATGCAAAGGAATAGGGTTCAACTACCGCAGCAAGTAGCAGTTCACACGCTGTTGCCTTAATGCAGTAAAAGAGAGCAGGAGCGAGAAGATTGGGTTGTATCGGAATGATCAATGTTTGCTTGCCTGACAAGGTAGCTGTCGGGTACTGCTCTTCAACTGGATACGCAGCAGTATCCTCGGGAGCAGGACCTAACACAGGAAATACCGACGATACAATCATTAACAAACAAATGCAACAGTATGATGCATGTTTATGACATGGCAAGATGCATGTGTGTTGGCTAATGCAACTAAGACCAGAGGGGTTTGAACCTATTTGAATCAAGGATTCAAATTGAAGTTCAAACTAGTATTTGACTAAGTGCATTATCATGTTTTTGACATAAACAGCAAGTTAACTTGTTCAAACATGCATGAAACCAGTGCCATTAGATAGCTTGGATTTTTCTGATCATTTTTCATATATAAATCTTTTCCATCTGAGCTATGGTTGATTTTATATGATTTTTAGAAGTTTTGGGTATTTTCTGGAATTTCCTGAATTAATTTAAATCTAAAAATCCCAGAAAAACCTTTACTGCGTGAGCATGACATCATGCTGACGTCAGCTAGTCAACAGGGCCGGTCCAGGTCAAACCTGACCAGTGGGTCCCTCATGTCAGTGTCACAGCTAATTAACTGAGTTAATTAGAGTTAACTAAAACTATTTAGCTGTCAGTGGGGCCAGGGCCCACATGTCAGTGTCTAAACTAACTAACTAATTAATATTAATTTAACACCTAAACTGAGTTTGACTTGCGGGCAGGGCCCACATGTCATTGACCCAGGGGGTCAAACCCGTGGTCAAAACAGGTCAAACTCGCCGGCGTTTAGCCGCCGGCGAGGCCAAACGCGGCGGCGTGCCTCGAAAAACGTCTGTGGTGCACGGTTCGAGCTGTGGTTGGGTGCGTTGGAGAGCTCTTGCTCTTCCGCATCGGATGGTGGTGGTCGCCGGACCTGGGGTGGCCGGAAACGACGGCAACAAGCTCGACGGCGGCGACCGGCGTCGGGCGTGTATGGGGATGCGGCTGGAGGTGCCTAGGCGATGCGTGCGTAGCACCGTTCGCAACTACGTGCTGCGGTGAGTGCGATGGACGGGTGCCGGTGACCAAATGGTCACCGGAGCATCACCGGCGACGAGCATGGCGGCGGTGCGTGCGGTGGAGCTACGTGCGGTGGTTTACAGGGCAAGAGGGAGCCAACGGAGAGGGGGAGGAGGTAGCTAGTCTCACAGCGGTTGCAGCGAGCACCGAAGCGAGCTCGGAGGTGGTCGGAGCTGAGCAGCACGGCGAGGGGGATCTCCGCGGCCGGAGTTGGGGAAGAAGAGCTCGGGGGCATCTCTGGGGCGGGCGAGCGCTCGGGGCTCGGCCTGTCGAAGCAGTCGAGGACGGCGGAGACGAGGGACAACACGGCGGAGCTCGGGGACGACGGTGGACGTGGTTCCTACGACGGTGCGATCACGACGGCGTCGGCCATGGCGCGGGGAGAGCGGAGGAGAGGAGCCGGGGAGAAACGGAGGTGTCTGAGGGGTCGGGGGAGACGTGGACGCTCGATCCACTCCTCCAGGACGGCGAGGGGGCGAAGCAGGGCGGCGGGCAGCTGCGTGGCGCGCGGCGCGGTCGCCGTCGAGCACCTGCCTGCCTGCCTGGCCGAGCCAAGCAGCTCGCTGGAGCGGCAGCTGGGCTGGGCCGGCAGGTGGGCCGGGTGGGCGCCAGGTAAGTATTCTCTCTCTCTCTCTTTTCTATTTTCTTTTCTGTTTCATTTCTTTTGCAACTTTGTTCATTTAATAAAATTGCCTAAACATTTTTATAAATCATAACACTTGTCATACCTGCTGTCTAAAATATGAACAGTAGGAAACATTATAGTTTATGATTATTTGAGCATTTAAAATATTTAAGGGTATTTAAATGCCCAAATTCAAATACCATATGATTTAATCCAAAGCCCTAGATTGTCCTAGAAAATTGTGCACCATTTTTGGCAGAGGTTTAAGACCAAGGCAGAAATGATGAACATTTTGAAGGGCATTTTGGGTACATTGGAAAATATTTTATCAAACCCTAGTTGTTAGGGGAGGGGTGCTGGGGTTTCTGTTAATCCCATTTCAAGTTTCTTTGAAAGTAAACATGATGCACACTCTAGTCAGGTCCTAATGCAAGTGTTAGTTAGGGATGTGACAGGCCATATCAGTCGACTGTTTCTGTTGCCATCGAGTTGTCTCTTGAGCTTCTGTGGTAGCAACCTTGGGTGGGGTACCTGGGTCGGGCCTGTGACCCTACCCTAGGTCTGTACCATCATCAGGCATGGCAGGATCCGGCGGACTAGCACTACTTGAACAACGTTAATGATATTGATGTCCCTCTCAATGAGGTTTCGGATGCGGCTCTACAGAGCCCGCACCTCGTCCGTTGATCCCCAGTTCAACCCCTTATTAACCCACGACACAAGCTGAATTGGGGGGCTGGATCGAAATGCGGGCGCAGCAGCCCACTTGGAGCCGCGGGGCTCGGTGATGTAGAACCACCCCTGCTGCCATAAATCGAAAGACTTGGTAAAGGATCCTTTCAGCCAAACAACACTGGCGAGCTTGATCACTATGGCACCATCGCACTCTGCCCGCTCCCCCTCTATCACTTGCGGCTTTTTCACACCAAAGGTCTTGAGCCACAAGCCGAAGTGCGGAGGAGTTCGGAGGAAGGCTTCGCACGTGACGATAAACGTCGAGATAAGAAGAATAGACTCCGGGACCAGATCGTGAAAATCTAGCCTGTAATAGAACATGATCCCTCGGACGAAGGGATTAAGTGCGAACCCTAACCCACAGAGGAAGTGGGACACGAACACGACCCTCTCGCCGGATCTGGGGGTGGGAATAACCTGCCCCTCGACCGGAAGCCGATGAAGGATTTCTGCGGTCAGATACCTCGCCGCCCAAAGCATTGCAATATCTCCCTCCATGACAGAAGAAGTCACCCACCGGCCTTGACGGCTAGATCCAGACATGATTGGAGCTTGTGGCGATTGAAACCTGGGTGTTGGAACTCGGGGTAGCATGGGTTGAGAAAGAAGCAAGAGTAAAAGAAAAAGACGGGTCTGTACCTTTATATATAAAGGCCGCGAATATCGAACGTCTCCTCCTGGGCCTTAAGACTTGCATGTTCCCAAGGAGTTGTACCCAAACGACGGTTGGGTTATCCATGTACGTGTTGATAAGAATCCCTTAAAAAAGGAGACACGATCTATGCTTGGATAAGACATACCAATAAAACCACGCCTTGAGGGGTGGGACGGCGGGCTAGCTAACGGCTCGAAAATAATGGCCGAACAGGGGTGATGTCATATTACCAGAAAGTCGTTAGCGGATCGGACTCATGAAATATTATCTCCTCTGTAGTTGTGTATACAGGTCCGGATACAATCATCACGTCCGAAGACTATCTGGGAGTTCGGGAAGAAGGGAACCCGCCTTGCAATGCTGAAGACAATCTACACACCGGACTCCTCGTCATTGAAGCCAGGTTCAGGGGCTACTGAGGGAGTCCTGGACTAAGGGGTCCTCGAGCGTCCGGACTGTTATCCATGGGCCGGACTGATGGGCTGTGAAGACATGAAAGCCTAAGACCGTACCCATGTCTGGATGGGACTCTCCTTGGCGTGGAAGGCAAGCTTGGCGACCAACTATGAAGATTCCTTCTTATGTAACCGACTCTATGTAACCCTAGATCCCCCCGGTGCCTATATAAACCGGAGGGAGTAGTCTGGATGGCAGACACACACATTACCATAGTCATACAGGCTAGGCTTCTAGGGTTTAGCCATTACGATCTCGTGGTAGATCAACTCTTGTAATACTCATATTCATCAAGATCAATCAAGCAGGAAGTAGGGTATTACCTCCATAGAGAGGGCCCGAACCTGGGTAAACACCGTGTCCCTAGTCTCCTGTAACCATCGACCTTAGACGCACAGTTCGGGACCCCCTACCCGAGATCCGCCGGTTTTGACACCGACAGCCGTACTTCTCGAATGACGCCGGCTTTCAGTAGCTTGTGGGTCTCCTGGGTGATGAACGAATGCTTCTCCAGAGCTTGCCGCCATGCCTTCCGCTTTACTGGGTGCGCATTTGGGCACACAATCAAGTGATGCTCGATTACTCCTCGTGGAACTCCGGCCAGATCCGCTGCTTCCCATGCAAACACCACCTTGTTTGCACACAAGAAGCTGACCAGCGCCTCTTCTTGGTATGGGGGGAGGTCGGCGCCTATGGTGAAGGTGGAGCCTGATCATCCGTCTTTGTCCACCGGCACCTACTTCGTTTCTACCCGATCTTGAGAGAACAACTGCTTCTTCTTTGTTGGTGCAGCCCCCGGGGCCTCCGGGGCTCCTTCCTCGCCCGACCACACAGCTGTCGCAGATATGAAAGAGAGCTTGAGGGCCAAGAGTGCATCCTTGGTGTCCCCCGCCACGGTGAGGACGCGCTGCTTCCCGGCATAATCATGAGGTTGTAGGCAGGATGAGTCGCCGCCATGAACTTGGCAATGTTGGGTAGCCAAGGATGGCGTTGTACGGAAGGCTGATGCAGGAGATGTCGAAGTCAATGAGCTCAGTGCGGTAGTTGTCGCGCGTGCCGAAGGTGACCGAGAGGCGGATCTGCCCCAGGGGGCAGGTGGAGCCATCAATGACCCCAGAGAAGGGCTTGGTGGGCGTAGCCGGTCGTAGGGGCACGTAGAGGAGGCTGAACACCTCTACGGAAACGATGTTCAAGCTGGCGCCACTATCTATGAGGGTCCTTGTGACCGCCATGCTGCATATGGTGGGGGTGCAGAGCATAGGGAGCGTGCCCACGCCAACTGTGGTCTCGGGGTGGTCCCTTGAATCTAAGTTGAGGTCGGACTCAGGGGTCGCCCAGCCCGGGGGCGACTGCGCGGCCCACGCATGTCGAATGAATTGCTTGATGTGGCGGTCCGATGCCGACGAACCGCCGAGGAGCGCCGCGACCGCGTTGGGTGCCGGTGCCGTGAATCGCGTGATGATTAAGCCGCACATCTCTTCCAAGGAGGCCAATAAGGACTTCGCTAAGCTGAGAAAACAGGTGTGCGGCTCTCCTACGAGGGCCATGGGCAGGCACTTTGCCACCACCTTGTAGTCGCCGCCAGCTGGTAGACGGCCTCTGTATAGGCCTGGAGGAATCCCACGAGGTCGGTCGTGCCGTTGTACCGTGGTGGCAGCGCCGGCCTGAACTTTTGCGGTCACTGCACCTGTTGCATAGTGGAGGAGGGAGCTCGGGGGCCCGCGCCGCCGCCGAGCACGGCCTACGGCCCAACGGGTGGTGCGGCGCCTGCCATGGATGGAAGCCGGGCGGCGAGGATGGAGCGCGGCGACGGGGAAGGAAGTTCCTTGACAAGAACCCCTACCTGGCGTGCCAAATGTTGGATTCGGGGCTCCATAGACCCTTGATAGATTCGAACACTGGGGTGCGTGCAGAACTCCACTTCCCCTGTCTGCCTACTCGTCAATCTCACGGTCTAGATCGATGAATAGGAAGAAGATGGGACAAGGCAGTTTACCCAGGTTCGGGTCACCTCGCGGTGTAATACCCTACTCCTGCTTTGTGGTGGATTGCCTCGAGGTGGGCTGAGGATGAACTAGTACAGTGGTGGAACAACCTCAGGAGGTGTGTTCTTGCTTGTGTGGCGGTGAGGGTGGTCTGAATGATCCGTCCCCTGCTATGGTGGCGGCTAGGCTATATTTATAGTGGCCTCGGTCCTCTTCCCCAAAAATGGAGGCGGGAAGGGATCCCACAACGGCCAAATTCGGAGGGAGACAACTCGTACATATTATCCTGACGAATGGTGGTCTTCGCCTACAAAGCTTCTGGTCATAACGCCATGGTGGGCTCGGTGATGACCTTCTTCCTATCATCCTGGCGATCTTGGTCTTGTTGCATGGAAATGGAAATCTTTGGTTGATTCCTTAGGACTACTCGCATGCGCTTGCTTCTTTAGCACCAAAGAGGAAAACTGTTGCACTGCGCCCGCTGGCGCCCGCCTGGCCTTGGTCGTCATGGCTTGCATCATCTGGACCTCACGAGGTGGGGGCTTGCATAGAGATCTCTGCTCCTCAGGAGCCAGCCTAGAGAGGTTGCTCCTTCTGGAGTCCTTGGCATCGTCCGCCTCGCGAGCGTCTTGTAGGTTGATGCCGAAGATGGGTCGTACCAGGCTGGTGATGGAGCCACGCTATGGGCCGCAGGCAGGCAAGTTTGGGTACCCTGGTTCCTAGAACGTCGACACACACCATCCTCCAGCCCTTCCCCATATCCCAGTGATTATACGCTCGTAGAGCACTTCCCTCTATATATCTCTATCGATATCTCATGCGGTAGACCCCTCCCCTCCCTTCTCGTATATCACACTGGCCCCATGCACATACATTTATGTATATAGGCCTCTCACACAAATTGCATTGACATGTATTCCCTCGCCATATCTTAGTATCTCTCACACACACGGACTACGTGTGCGAAAGAGAAGAGGTACACACACGCACTCATTCCCACATACAAACGCGCGGGTGCACGGTAGAGCACATTTCTACAAAAAATGAGTGTGTACAAAGGCTTTAAATGATGTGCCACTAGTCTATATCTATACCTCTATATCTATATTTATATCCATACTCTATACCCCTATATAGTGTGCGAATAAATTTGAAAGATGGTCGTTGGATGAAGCCAATCCGACGGTGTAGAGATGGCAAATCCAAGCACTACTGGCCATTGGATATCATCTACATTCCACCAGATTCCACAACATGTACAATCTAGAAGACTCCACGGTTGAACTTAAGCATAATGCACAAACCTCAAACCACAAGTACTTCTCCTTTGTTCTAGAATATTCCGTATCATAATTGCCCAAACTTATTTTCTACTTGAATTGCCATTATTTGTTTTTACTTTATGCTTTACAATGCACAATTGTGGCACCCCGATCCGTATGGAGCAGGGGGCCTTCGCACGTCAGCCCAGGATAACACCTGACGCACGACAGGTCCAAGATACAGCATTCCAGGTACAATAATATTGATCAAATAAACATGTATATGATTACATCATTGATGAATACATTTATCTGGAATAGCCTAAGGCTATTTAAATGGCGGCGGAAGTCTTGGTTTGGCATCATAACAACTCTGGCTGGGCTCCACAACTCACAGGACTGGCAAGATTACGACCTAGCACGACGGATCAAGTGAACCATACGAGTATGACCTACAAAAATGGCATGACATGCTAGGTCAATACATTGAATGTACTTGCAAGACAACCAAATACATAGCATCCAAACAAGCAGAAGAAAAAGCAGGAACCAGGTATATGCAACAACCTATCGTATATTAATTTCTAACCATGACATGATGTAGATCAACTGAGCATGAACAACATCATAGCATCTACTAATATGGAAATAACATGGCATATCAAAACATGCTTAAAACAAGGTAATAGCAAAACATACCTTATCATCTCAATCATGGCATATTTTAACCAATAAATCAAAGCATGGCATGGCATCATGAAACTATGTTGAAAAACTATTGTACAAATATTTAAGGCGGACATAACATGTTAACTTTATGCAACCATCTCTTGTTCTACTATGGTTTTTTAAGTGCAACACATTACTCATGCAATGTAACCAAACTTGTGCACCGAGTCCATCGGACTCTCTTACAAACGGGTTGCCTCGCAACCAAACGGTGATCACCCACGGATCACAAACGGGACCACACTTGGTTCAACACTCACCGAGACCTCGTCTTGTGATCAAATCAAAACATCGCCGTGACTTCGCATGACTATCTCATAGTCCAAGTCGCCACATTCTTGTTACCATATTAATTAATTTGATTAATTCAGTTTTATCCTCCATTTCGACGAAGACCCGATAGTGTAACCAACTACGAACTGTGTGCTATCGATAGACTTTATAAACACTCTGCAGAGGTAGCGCACTGTACCCACACCACGGAACCCATGGCCTCGTCATCCCATTCGGGTGGACCAACGGCGTTCCGACGAAACCGACCTACTGTCATGACACTCTCCCGGCCACTCCGACTCATTCCCCCACTGGGCTAGTCCTGGGTGGCCCCGTGTCTACCAAAGACACAACGACCACCGTCGTGGCCAAACATAAACGGTCCCAAACGGGGACCCGGTACCAATACAACAACAATGGGCACACAAGGCTTATGTCTGCCTACCTGATCAAGGTAGCGCGCACCCATAACCTTCCCTAGTTGGAGGCACCGGCGAGAGGCACGACAATTGATCGTATTAAGGCCTCCCCACAAAGGCAAATGTGGCTGCATTGAAGAAGTTCGATTTGGTGGCACATGACTCGATCCTATCGATGACGAAGGAGGTTGTTATTATTGAGTCATTTTATTAACTTTTCCATTATCATGAGCATATTTAATATGAATGCAACAATGAGCATGCAGCATACAAAAGCATGTAGAAAACGTCAAACTTCTCGAGTGCATAACTATAGCATAAAGGACATGACAATACTAAGTACTAGCATATTAACGATGCATTAAAATCATCATAGCATTTTATAACGATGTCATAAAAATCCAGTAGAGTAGTGACATGGCATTAATAATAACAACATACTAACTATCATAGCAATAAATGTCATGAAACACTAGCATACATGAAAGGCATAAAGGAATAACTGCAACTGAAAATAATAAGAAAACAATTGTAACTACACACACACAAGGTACAAGCAAAGTCGACATGCGAGTTCGGGGCTCATGATAAGAGGTTGGCTTGCCTGGGGCCGACAAATACTCTGGGAAGAAGTGGGGAGCGATCGCGGAAAGATTTGCCGGAAACACTTCTCTCTCGAAAGAGGATGGTTCACGGCAAAGGCAAAATGGTCATTTTCAGAATGTTGAAACATAATGAAAATGATGACAAAGAAGTGGGCTTTGGATTCACCTCATTCGGAGTTACGCATAAAAACAAACGAGTGTTTAAAGCTCAGGGACTAGTATGTAAAAATATCTCTACAAACAGGTCCCCGGGAGTTTCAACAGAACGCGTCTTTTCTGAGAATACGATTTCCAGAGAGGAAAACGCATTTCCGGCCGAAGGAGAGGAAGAATGCGCTTCTGTTAAGAGAAGACGTACTCTTAGGAGTACGCCTCCACTTAACCACGTTAGCTGGCCGGCCCGGTCAGCGCTGAGACGCCGACAGGTGGGGCCCGCCACTTATCCACATCAGAACCCAACTGGGTCAATGTGGAGTGACTGACGCGCGGAGCCTGCGGGGCAGGGTCGTCGTCTTCATCTCGCCCGCGTTCGCCCGTGGTCCAGAGGGAGATCGCCGGCGCGGGGGCTTGTCCGGCCGGCTCCGGCCATCTCTGGCGGCGCCCGACCTACCGAAACGATCAGCAGACGGAGGCGCCTCCATCCCTGCACGAAACGGGCCTCGGTGAGGGCGGGGATGAGGGCACCATAGACAACGGTGGATGGCGGCTTCGGGCTCGGGTGGATACGGTGCTTCGGTGGCGAAAGGAGGAGGCCGAGGCCACGGGGCGATTTGCCGGGGCATGGGGGATGCGGTGGTGATGGAAGAACGGCGAGGGGAGCGCGGCATCGCCGGAATCGTGGAGGACACAGGCGGTGGCCATGGCGACAGAGAGGGGTGGGGAGGGGCTCTGGAGCTCGAGGGAGAGGCTGGAGAGGAGTTGCGAGCTGGGAGGGAGCTCGAGGCAAGCTTAAATAGGCGTGAGGATGAGCTCTAGGGGAAGGGGGCGAGGCGACACACGGCGGGCGACGTGTTCGCGCATCGGCGACGGCGCAGTGTCGGCAGACGCGGCCAATGTGCTCGGGAAGCGGTGGGAAGGTGACTAGGGGAGAGTGGACGAGTGCCAGAGGCTCACGGAGATGAGCAATGCTCTGAGACAAGTAGAGGAAGAGGACAGAGGAGAAGAAAGCGACAACGGCACAGTGGTGCACTGTTCGTCCATTGGCACGGCTCGCCGGAGAAGAAAACGAAGAGGGGCAGAGGTCCAGGGGAAAGAGGACGCCGAGGGGGCACTGTTGGGCAACACTGGCGAGGCCAGAGCTGGTCGGAGCAGCGATGCCGCCTACAATAGTTGCTAGACCACCATTTTGGCTAGCTGCTCTCGTGATCACCACGGACAAGGCGCGCTCCAGGGTTTTTACTGGTGTAAAACCTTGTCTACCGCGTAGTCCTTCGAAAGTAAAGAGTTACTATTGTAAAGAAATGGGCAGAGACAAACTGAGTTGAGTAGAATAAGCTTCACAAGTTTGCTGTTGCAAACTTGACAGCATCCTAGATATAAAAGCAGAGGAGTAGAAAGGTAACAATGATGTATGGTAGGCTTAGGGTAACAAGAACTATGATTCTGGGAGTTTTGAAGTCATTAGGACAATTATTTGGCATAGTTGCTTTACAACTGCTAAAATATGTCTAGAAACTGGATGAGGAAGAAGCGCTTACTAGGAGTGATAGATTGAGCTAAGATTTGGCAAAGCTTGATGATTTGGACATACAGTGATGCTGTAAAAAAATTATACCAAATGGATTTGCTAAATTGGTGCTTGTTTCACAATCATCACTTTTGACCAAAAACTTAGGAAAATATTGGCTACATGAAATGAGCCAAGATCTTGGTAAGGTTAGTTATATGGATAGGAGAAGGCTTGGGAATATTTTCAGCTATAATGGAGCAAAATAAAATGCACTTGCTTCACAAACTGAAAAATTGGACAGAAAGCAAGATTGCTTCTATGCTCACATAGCTCAATGAAATGAGCTAAATTTAGGTGGAGGCTAATGATTTGGAATACTTGAGAAGGTGGAAAAGTTTCATCCCATTCGGATACTCTATGAAGGTACTTCCTTCACAAAGTTGTATTCTGGTCAGAAACTTTGAAAAAAAAAAATAGGACAAGGAGCTAGGATGAAAGGATTGAGCTCATATTTGGTATTCATAGGTGATTTATCAATGTTAATCACCCTACCAAATTACAGCTCAATTGGAAATAAGAATAAGGCACTTCCTTTGCAAACTTTCAGAGAACGCAGAAACTTGCATTGGATCATGTGCCAAACTTTTGAACTGTGGAACATGAGCTAATGATGGAACTAATGATTATATAGCAAGGTCAAGCTCCACAAAGTATTTGGGAATTTTCCTTGCCATAAAAATAGTAGTTCCTTTGAAAAATGGCAGAAATGCAATATTGGCTTAAAATAGGAAAAGGCAAGTTTACTTATTTTAATGGGGCCAATATTTTTGCCAGAGCTTAGATTAGGCATAAGTATCAACTCCACCAATTCTCATGAGATGGCTAGCTATGGCTTTGGATTTTATCCCTCAGACAGACAAGAAATGGAATAAATCACAATTTAAAAATATTGCATGAGACTTAGCAATATTTTTGCATATCCAAGAATTAGGTGGATAAGAGGGTCTCTAGGAGTGGATGGAATGATCAATAGATCAAGGAAAATGATGGCTCCTTTGTAATCACAAAGGCCACATATAAATCCCAGAACTTGGAATTAGGGTTTGAGAGAATTTGAGGTGTTGCAGATGAGGTCTTGCCCACTGACAAAGACATGAGCAAGGTTTTGAAGGGTTGAAAATGACCAGAAATCTCAGAGTCAACCAAAAATCCTCATGAGATTTTTTTTTGAAAAAAATGGTTGCCAGGAAGAAATAACAGCACAAAATTGATAACCAAATTTTGAGGCTGTTACAAACCTCCCCCCCCCCTTAAAAAGAATCTCGTCCTCGGGATTCCTAGGGTTACGGCAACAATAAAAGATAGCCACTCCGGGGAAACCTCTGGGTTAAATTTTACCCTTTGGTTAGATACAGACGAGTTGGGGTACCAATAATTGGTACACCCAGAGAGAGTCATGGGCAAAACAGGGTTACCTCCACGGCTAGGGGCACTGGAGATCAGACTCCCGAAAAATGCTGGATGCAGCCCAATGAACAGTGGTTTCAACCTCTGACACATGGGTCCAGGGCCCACTGGCAGCCTCCTTCTTCTACCTCCGGCTGGCTGCTTCATCTTCGTCGCTGCTCCGCGTGCGGCTTGGTGCAGCGCGCATATAGCTCCTAGGGCGATGAGGACCCTAGTGACGTAGTGCACGGCGTGCACGGCGATGGTGCAGCAAGCACTCACGTCGCAGGCCAGCACCGTGTCAGCACTGTTCGCGGATTCGCCTCCTAGACGCCGGTGAACGAGCGACGAGCGATTTCCCTGGACATCACTCACCGTACACCGGAGTTGGGATATAAAACCGGCAGCGCGGCTATCCTCCAACACACTAGCGCAATGCCGCTATACCACCTCTTCGGTTTGGACGAGATCGAGCCGAGCTCCTTTGGCGAGGTTATGTTCCTGGTGGCGCTGCGGTGGTTCCTCGCTGCTCTGCTGGGCACGCTAATCGGCTCATCGTTCCTCCTGATGATACTCATTAGGAACGAGCGGGCTCGAGGCAATGCGCGGTTCGGTGCGGTGGATCGAGGTGCGGGAGAAGATGGGGCACTGGGAGGTCCTCCGCCACGCTTGATCCTCTGCCGCTTTGCGCCGGCGGAGTAATTGCATGCTGCGGTGGAGCGGGGTGGCGACTTGCCTGCGTTACGCTAGGCAGATGTGAGGGTGACGGGGTCCAGACGAATGTGAGGTGGCTGCGCCAACTCAGGATACATACCGTGGTGCGGGAAAAATTTCGTGGATGATTCCACGAAAAAGTAGGTGTAGAGGTAGAATCAGAGTGGAAATCTGTATTGTGTTTGATGCACTGGTTTGAGAGAAATAAAGTTGGTAGTGTTTCTCTGGAAATGAAGTCGGAAACGAGAACTAAAGACGAGAATATGTCAGATGGAAAGGCCTCTGCGAGGCTCTGATTTTGGAAAGTCGGGCACACGAGGTGTGTACCGATAGGGAGGGATATGTGACTTTGCATTCCCGCGAGTACTGCCCGAAAGTACCCATGGGTGAACCGGGTGTGCGTGTGATATGCAGAATAATCTAAACTAGCAAATAGATGCAATAAACATGCGAAAACACAACATACAACTCCATACTAAAGTGTTTTAATGACAGTGGGCATATGTAATCCTGGTACACATATACCTACACCAGCGCGCATTTTATTATAGACTCGAGACGAGTCAATGTTATTTTAGTGTATGTGATCTACTAATTTAAATCTGGTTAGCAACATTTCGCCAACACTGTCAAACATTTCTGCTTGACAGAGCGACAAGCAAAAACAACACAAAAGCCAAAAGCACAAAAACATACATAACATACGGGTTACACCAGTGCAAGCATCCAACAAAGCACGAACGCGCTACGCGAGACTACTCACTCCGGGGTACATAATTCTATCCTCATATCAAGGATGAACAGAATGACTGACCAACTTGCAGAAACACCTGACTACGTGAGTAAAGTCATGCAGAAGACGGGCCTTACCAGGTCTCTCCGGGAGGGCGAAGACTGAGCCAATCTCCGTCTTCATCGTCCGAGAGCACTATGGGTGGAGACTCGGCTACTGGGGGTGTGGCTGAAGTTGATCCAAGTAAGTGCTGCTGGTGGATCCGGTAAAGAGCCTAGTCGAAGGTGATGGGGGTTGGTCTAGGCCACATCACATGCCGAGAGGGTAACACTGGTTCGGATGGCATGGGGTGAATAACTTGAGTTGCGAATCTACGAGCTTCACGATAAGCTTCCTTGACAACTCGCACTGCATCATTGTCCAAATTTCTAAACTCGACAAGCATCTTGGAAATCATCATCCCTTGGGCAGTGATATATTGCACCAGGCGAGCGATTGTGGGGTCATCTCCTTGACTAACAGGAGAAGGTTGCATTCCTGCTTCTGCCACAATGGGGAAAAAGCAGAACTCCCGCTTTTCTGCCACTTGCAGGAACTTGGTTCGGAGGTGAAGGATGGCCTCCACAGCAGTGGCCTGAATACCCAAATCAGTAGTGGGCATGGCTCTGCCCTGAAGAACCAAGGGCTGACCATCTGCTGCGGGACCTCGGCAGATGTGCACTCTAGCATCATAGCGATGAAGGTGAGGGACGGGTGCTGATTGGAACACCAGCTACTCGGGGCTAGCGTTACAGCCAAAGGCTTTGCTGAGCATCTCAATAAGGAGAGGTGGAAACCAGGGTGGTTGACGGCAAAGGTGCGGGTGTAAAACTTGGGAGCTTTTAGGGCTCTAGTCATGGCTGGAGTGTTACCAGCTAGGCTTCTCTGTAGGGACATGGCTGACTGAGGAGTGAGCGATCCGGCTAGTGAGAAGGGGATTTATATAGGCAGCTATGCAGGGCATGCCCACATGGTGCGGCACCTTACCCTGAAGGGTAAGCAGTGCGCCCGACCGAAAAAGATAAGGGCGCTATTCGTTCCACGGAACTAGGCGGGGACGGTGGGGTGAGGACTTGTCAGTCCCGACTACGCCACCTGTTGATTAACAGTGGCCATGCCGGATGCCAGGGATGGGTCAAATCCCTTGGGGTCATTAAGGGTTGATGGTAGCGGTGATCTAATGCTAGGATAATCTATGCCAGCCTGGCTGCTCTAATACCACGTCTTGTGGCACCCCGATCCGTATGGAGCAGGGGGCCTTCGCACGTCAGCCCAGGATAACACCTGACGCACGACAGGTCCAAGATACAGCATTCCGGGTACAATAATATTCATCAAATAAACGTGTATATGATTACATCATTGATGAATACATTTATCTGGCATAGCCTAAGGCTATTTAAATGGCGGCGGAAGTCTTGGTTTGCCAGCATAACAACTCTGGTTGGGCTCCACAACTCACAGGACTGGCAAGATTACGGCCTAGCACGACGGATCAAGTGAACCATACGAGTATGACCTACAAAACTGGCATGACACGCCAGGTCAGTACATTGAATGTACTTGCAAGACAACCCAATACATAGCATCCAAACAAGCAGAAGACAAAGCAGGAACCAGGTATATGCAACAACCTATCATATATTAATTTCTAACCATGACATGATGTAGATCAACTAAGCATGAACAACATCATAGCATCTACTAATATGGTAATAACATGGCATATCAAAACATGCTTAAAACAAGGTAATAGCAAAACATAGCTTATCATCTCAATCATGGCATATTTTAACCAATAAATCAAAGCATGGCATGGCATCATGAAACTATGCTGAAAAACTACTATACAAATATTTAAGGCAGACATAACATGTTAAATTTATGCAACCATCTCTTGTTCTACTATGGTTCTTTAAGTGCAGCATATTACTCATGCAATGTAACCAAACTTGTGCACCGAGTCCATCGGACTCTCTTACCAACGGGTTGCCTCGCAACCGAATGGTGATCACCCACGGATCACAAACGGAACCACACTTGGTTCAACACTCACTGAGACCTCGTCTCGTGATCAAGTCAAAACATTGCCGTGACTTCGCACGACTATCTCATAGTCCAAGTCGCCACATTCTTGTTACCATATTAATTAATTTGATTAATTCAGTTTTATCCTCCATTTCAACCAAGACCCGATAGTGTGACCTACTACGAACTGTGTGCTATCGATAGACTTTATAAACACTCTACAGAGGTAGCGCACTGTGCCCACACCACTGAACCCATGGCCTCGTCATCCCATTCGGGTGGACCAACGGCATTCTGACGAAACCGACCTACTGTCATGACACTCTCCCGACCAGTCTGACTCATTCCCCCACTAGGCTAGTCCTAGGTGGCCCCGTGTCTACCAAAGACACAACGACCACCGTCGTGGCAAAACATAAACGGTCCCAAACGGGGACCCGGTACCAATACAACAACAACGGGCACACAAGGCTTATGTACGCCTACCTGATCAGGGTAGCGCGCGCCCATAACCTTCCCTAGTTGGAGGCACCGGCGAGAGGCACGACAATGGATCGTATTAAGGCCTCCCCACAAAGGCAAATGTGGCTGCACTGAAGAAGTTTGATTTGGTGGCACCATGACTCGATCCCATCGATGACAGAGGAGGTTGCTATTATTGAGTCATTTTATTAACTTTTCCATTATCATGAGCATATTTAATATGAATGCAACAATGAGCATGCAGCATACAAAAGCATGTACAAAATGTCGAACTTCTCGAGTGCATAACTATAGCATAAAGGACATGACAATACTAAGTACTAGCATATTAATGGTGCATTAAAATCGTCATAGCATTTTATAACAATGTCATAAAAATCTAGTAGAGTAGTGACATGGCATTAATAATAACAACATTCTAACTATCATAGCAACAAATGTCATGAAACACTAGCATACATGAAAGGCGTAAAGGAATGACTACAACTGAAAACAATAAGAAAACAATTGTAACTACACACACACAAGGTACAAGCAAAGTCAACATGCAAGTTTGGGGCTCATGATGAGAGGTTGGCTTGCTTGCGGCCGACCAATACTCCGGAAAGAAGTGGGGAGCGATCGCGGAAAGATTTGCCGGAAACACTTCTCTCCCGAAAGAGGCTGGTTAACGGCAAGGGCAAAATGGACATTTTCAGAATGTTGAAACATAATGAAAATGATGCTAACAGAACGGGCTTGACGAAACGAAGAAGTGGGCTTTGGATTCACCTCATTCGGAGTTACGGATAAAAAGGTACGAGCATTTAAAGCTCAGGGACTAGTATGTAAAATTATCTCTACAAACAGGTCCCCGGCAGTTTAAACAGAACGCCACTTTTCTGAGAATACGCTTTCCACAGAGGAAAACGCATTTTCGGCCGAAGGAGAGGAAGAATGCGCTTCTGTTAAGCGAAGACGTACTCTTAGGAGTACGCCTCCACTTAACCACGTCAGCGGGCCGACCCGGTCAGCGCTGAGAGGCCGACAGGTGGGGCCCGCCACTTATCCACATCAGCACCCGACTGGGTCAATGTGGAGTGACTGACGCACGGGGCCCGCAGGGCTGGGTCGTCGTCTTCATCTCGCCCGCATTCGCCCGCGATCTAGAGGGAGATCGCCAACGCGGGGACTCGTCCGGCCGGCTTCGGCCATGTCTGGCGGCGCCCGACCTACCGAAACGATCAGCAGACGGAGGCGACTCCATCCCTGCACGAAATGGGCCTCGAAGAGGGCGGGGATGAGGGCACCTTGGACCACAGCGGACAGCGGCTTCGGGCTCGGGTGGATACGGTGCTTCGGTGGGGAAAGGAGGAGGCCGAGGCCACGGGGCAATTTGCCGGGGCATGGGGGATGCGGTGGTGATGGAAGAACGGCGAGGGGAGCGCGGCATCGCCGGAATCGTGGAGGACAGAGGCGGAGGCCATGGCGATAGAGAGGGGTGGGGAGGGGCTCTGAAGCTCGAGGGAGAGGCTGAGGAGGAGTTGTGAGCTGCGAGGGAGCTCGATGCGAGCTTAAATAGGCACGGGGATGAGCTCTAGGGGAAGGGGCGAGGCGACACGCGGCGGGCGACGTGTCCGCGCACCAGTGACGGTGAAGTGTTGGCAGACGCGGCCAACGTTCTCGGGAAGCGGCAGGAAGGCGACGAGGGGAGAGTGGACGAGTGCTAGAGGCTCACGGAGACGAGCAACGCTCTGAGACGAGCAGAGGAAGAGGACAGAGGAAAAGAAAGCGACGACGGCACAGTGGCGCACTGTTCGTCCATTAGCACAGCTCGCCGGAGAAGAAAACGAAGAGGGGCGGAGGTCCAGGGGAAAGAGGACGCCGAGGGGGCACTGTTGGGCAACACTGGCGAGGCCAGAGCTGGTCGGAGTAGCGATGCCGCCTACAACAGTGGCTAGAGCACCGTTTTGGCTGGCTGCTCTCATGATCACCATGGACAAGGCACGCTTCGGTTTTTTTACTGGTGTAAAACCTTGTCTACCGCGTAGTCCTTCGAAAGTAAAGAGTTAATATGGTAAAGAAACGGGCAGAGACAAACTGAGCTGAGTAGAATAAGCTTCACAAGTTTGCTGTTGCAAACTTGACAGCATCCCAGAGATAAAAGCAGAGAAGTAGAAAGGTAACAATGATGTTTGGTAGGCTTAGGGTAACAAGAACTATGATTCTGGGAGTTTTCAGGTCATTAGGACAATTATTTGACATAGTTGCTTCACAACTACTAAAATATGTCTAGAAACTGAATGAGGAATAAGCACTTACTAGGAGTGATAGATTGAGCTAAGATTTGGCAAAGCTTGATGATTTGGACATACAGTGATGCTGTAAAAAAATACCAAATGGATTTGCTAAATTGGTACTTGTTTCACAATCATCACTTCTGACCAAAAATTTAGGAAAAATCTAGGAAAATATTGGCTACATGAAATGAGCCAAGATCTTGGGAAGGTTAGTTATACGGATAGGAGAAGGCTTGGGAATATTTTCAGCTATAATGGAGCAAGATAAAATGCACTTGCTTCACAAACTGAAAAATTGGACAGAAAGCAAGAATTGCTTCTGTGCTCACATAGCTCAATGAAATGAGCTAAATTTAGGTGGAGGCTAATGATTTGGAATACTTGAGAAGGTGGAAAAGTTTCATCCCATTTGGATACTCTATGAAGGTACTTCCTTCACAAAGTTGTATTTTGGTCAGGAACTTTGAAAAAAATAGCACAAGGAGCTAGGATGAAAGGATTGAGCACATATTTGGTATTCATAGGTGATTTATCAATGTTAATCACCCTGCCAAATTACAGCTCAATTGGAAATAAGAATAAGGCACTTCCTTTGCAAACTTTCAGAGAAGGCAGAAACTTGCATTGGATCATGTGCCAAACTTTTGAACTGTGGAGCATGAGCTAATGATGGAACTAATGATTATATAGCAAGGTCATGCTCCACGAATTATTTGTAAATTTTCCTTGTCATAAAAATAGTAGTTCCTTTGAAAATGGTAGAAATGTAATATTGGCTTAAAATAGGAAAAGGCAAGTTTCCTTATTTTAATGTGGCCAATATTTTTGACAGAGCTTGGATTTGGCACAAGTATCAACTCCACCAATTCTCGTAAATTTAGGAGATGGCTAGCTATGCCTTTGGATTTTATCCCTCAGACAGACAAGAAAAGGAATAAATCACAATTTAGCAATATTTTTGCATATCTAAGAACTAGGAGGATAAGAGGGTCTCTAGGAGTGGATGGAATGATCAATAGATCAAGGAAAAATGATGGCTCCTTTGTAATCACAAAGGCCACATATAAATCCCAGAACTTGGAATTAGGGTTTGAGAGAATTTGAGGTGTTGGAGATGAGGTCTTGCCCACTGACAAAGACATGAGAAAGGTTTTGAAGGGTTGAAAATGACCAAAATCTCAGAGTCAACTAAAAATCCTCATGAGAATTTTTTTTTTTTAAAAAAATGGTTGCCGGGAAGAAATAACAGCACAAAATTGATAACCAAATTTTGAGGCTGTTACAACAATTCCATGAATCATAAAATAGATTAACTTTTTTATAAAAACTAATTGATTTTGAATGAGATGAACTATAAGAATTAAACGAACATCTACATCATGCTATATGACTCAAAGCTTACGTGCTATAGTGTGGTATTTATTCATAATTTGGTTGCCAAATCTCATGCGTGCAATGCACGTGTACCTTACTAGTACTTGCAGGATGTGCAAAACACGTAAATTAGAATTCCAATGGCACGCTACACAGTGTCTTTCCCTATTTCAGGTAATATATTATGATTAAAATGATGTGGGGGCATCCATGAAGCCACGTGGCACATGTGGAGGCGTTATCACGACCTCCTTGTGTGGATTGATCACAATGACGTGCTACAGGTTTCAGAAGAATGTACTCGTCATCTCTCATGCATACAAGCAGTACGTGCACGAATAAAACATGTACATGCATGCACTCATTCCCTCGCATGCACACGCGGGTACATGGTGAGATGCATTTTTGTACGAAGATCCGCCCCATGTGATAATTTGACGTGTGTAAAGTCGTTCACTTCATTGATGATCAATTAATACAGTGCATCAAAATTAAGTAGACATGAGGGAGGAAGTAGTTGAGAATAATTACTCCAGTGTGTGAATACGTATAGTTAAATCATGGGTTGCTACTTCCATTGGTCTCCTTCGTATTTTGTCCCAATTTTTAACTATAATGTTAAGTAACACAATATTTATGGGTGTCGTAAAAGTAAATGTAATCGAAAACTATGTTCAAATGTGATTCCAATGATATAATTTTTGGTGACAGGCATTAACATTTTCTTCGTTAAATTTTGGTCAAAATTGGCAGAAAAAATAAAAAGGGGGCCAATAAACTAGGACGCAAGCAGCATGATCAATTTTTACCTGGGTTACTATTGGTGGCATTTGTATTTGAATATTAACGAAGTGGAGTACTATTATTTATCTTAGCCTCGTAGGGATCTCCCGGTGCCTACGCTCGCCTCCCCGCCTAGCCCACCGGATCCCGCCATGGAGGATCCCGCCACGGATAATCCCTTAGATCCCAGGATCCCACGGGTTGCGCTCTCGTTGTGGCCCGTAGCACTGCCGCCTTTGAGCGACACCCACATGTGTTTCAGAGGGGATCCATTGCTCTGGATTCACAGATCGGTGGCGCCGGAGGACATGCCAGGGCTGCGTTTCAGGTGGTGGGCGGCAAGGGAAAATTGGATCGAGGAAGCGTCGCATCGATTGGAGACAAGTTCGAAGGAGTTGCGCTTGGCGAAGCACAAGGCGGAGCCGCAAGTCAATCGCAAGGGAGAGATGTTGAGGGATGTCAGCATATGGTAGCGTCGCGTTGATTTCAAGCTGGGGCTAATGGCAGAGATCATATTCACATATTCGACTACGGAGGAAAGAACACGCATGCCCGTGAGATGGGATGAGCAGCTGGTGCAACTGTTTAAATGGGCGGTATGAGAAGCCAAATCGCGAAGCCAGCTGCGGCGGCGGCACTGGGGATGCATCGTAGGCGAGGTGAGTTGCCCTCCTTCCCTGTCAGCGATGCAGTGACCTACTCGGTTGCTGCTGTAGTGAACTTGTGGCGCCATGGCGGTTTGCAACTGTGACAATCATTCCATCTATATGTATTGTATTCCTGTGAAAATACTTGGTCATTTGGGAAAAGATGGTAATTGATTTATCACTAGTTTTTGACTGCTCGGTCGTGACAATCACCCGAAGCCACAACCAGAAGTCTCCATCGCGTAATTCTTACGGTCGATCAGACCCGCGAAACGCATCGGCTTGGTCCGACATGTACGACCAGTTACATCGCTGACTTGTGCGGCCGCATTTGTGCAGTAGTACTTGAATTTTGTGTTCCAGGAAACTCATTGAGAGCCGTTTCTGACCTCGACCATCAATTAATCTTTAGCTTGTTCCCATCATATTCCAAAGTAGTACTACCATGCTATAATTAAGTGCAAACATGCTCACACCTAGTACGTATCAAACCTGAACGTGTTCCTGTAGGACTAAAAGTATGTCTAGAGGGGGGTGATTAGACTACCAGACCAAATAAATATCTAGCCTTTTCCCAATTTTAAGTCTTGTAAGATTTTATCAACTTATCACAAGTCAAGCAATCAACCTACACATGCAATTTTAAGAGTATAGCAGCGGAATGTAAATAATTGCATATGAAGGTAAAGGGAGGAGTTTAGAGGGAGCAAACGCAATGTAGACACAGAGATTTTTGGCGTGGTTCCGGTAGGTGGTGCTATCGTACATCCACGTTGATGGAGACTTCAACCCACGAAGGGTAACGGCTGCGCGAGTCCATAGAGGGCTCCACCCATGAAGGGTCCACGAAGAAGCAACCTTGTCTATCTCACCATGGCCATCGCCCACGAAGGACTTGCCTCACTAGGGTAGATCTTCATGAATTAGGCGATCTCCTTGCCCGTACAAACTCCTTGGTTCAACTCCACAATCTTCTCAGAGTCTCCCAAGTGACACCTAACCAATCTAGGAGACACCACTCTCCAAAAGGTAATAGATGGTGTGTTGATGATGAACTCCTTGCTCTTTTGCTTCAAATGATAGTCTCCCCAACACTCAACTCTCTCTCATATATTTGTATCTGGTAGAAATATGATTTGAGTGGAAAGCAATTTGGGGAAGGCTAGAGATCAAGATTCATATGGTAGGATTGGAATATCTTGGTCTCAACACATGAGTAGGTGGTTCTCTCTCAGAAAATGTATGCTGGAAGTGTAGGCACGTTCTGATGGCTTTCTCCATGAATGAAGAGTGGGTGGAGGGGTATATATAGCCTCCACACAAAATCTAACCGTTACACACAATTTACCAAACTCGGTGGGACCGAATCATGAAACTCGGTCGGACCGATTTAGTTCAAAATGTGAACGTTAGGCTTTTCGGTGGGACCGATATGATCAACTCGGTGAGACTGATTTCATTAGGGTTAGGGCATAACGTAATCTCGGTGAGACCGATCACATCAACTTGGTGAGACCGATTGCTTTAATAGGCAAACAGAGAGTTGGTCAGGCAAACTCGGTGGGACTGATTCGCTCATTTCGGTGAGACCGAAATGTTACGAAAGGGAAACATAGAATTCGCATTGCGAACTCGGTGGGACCGATCAATCACTTCGGTTAGACCGCAATGTTACGAAGGGAAACAGAGAGTTTGCAATCCCATCTCGGTGAGACCGAGATCCCTATCGGTGAGACCGAATTGATTAGGGTTTTTGGCTATGGCTATGTCAACTGAACTCGGTGGCACCGGATATATCAAATCGGTGGGGTCGAGTTTGACTTTTGGTTTGTGACATATGTGGATATGAGAAAGTGGTCGAGGGCTTTTGGGGCATATCACTAAGTATTTTGAGCAAGCAAGCCATTAAGCAACACCTCATCCCCTTTTAATAGTATTGGCTTTTCCTATGGACTCAATGTGATCTTGGATCACTAAAATGAAAATGTAGAGTCTTGAGCTCTAGCCAATATGTGTCCTTAGCATTTTGAGGGGTCCACATTCCTAGTCCATGCCATGCTAATAATTGAACTTTCTGAAATGATCATCTTGAAAGAGCATTGGTCCAATGAAGTATATGTTGTTAGGAATTACCAAAACCACCCAGGGATAGTTGCACTTTCAATCTCCCCCCTTTTGGTAATTGATGACAACATATAGATCAAAGCTTCGACAAATGATAATACGATTGAAATACATCGTCATTTTGAGAAGTATGTGATAAGCAAGAGCTCCCCCTAAATTTGCGCGTTATTTAAAATTTGCTTTTGAATGCAAATGCACAATCGATTAGGATAATGGGTTACTCTTCCATGTCACATACATCTTGGTGGAGCACTCAAAATGATAGAGAGTAAAAATATGCACTCATCACCAAGGCAAAGTGAATGATCTTATGTAGCGACCCGACCCAAATGGATCGATGTCTCTGTGCTTAAGTGTCATCCCTGGATCGGTATGCTGACACACACAGTACTCGAGGAATTATAACAGAGTTCAATCACACACTTTATTACATCGAGGTCCTCAAAAGAGTATTTATTACAATAATATGGCCAAATGCCATCTAGATAAAATAAATGCGGAAGCATCAAAAGTAAATGAGTCCATCAACTCCACGGCAAACTGAGTGCAGAACAACGACCTATCGCACCTTTACTCCTCGTCGAAAAACTCTGCAACATGAGATGTTGCAGCAGTGTAGGTCAGCACATGGATTATGCTGGCAATTTCACACCATAGATTAATAATAAATGAAAAGACTATCTCTATATGCAAATTTAGCTGGTGGAGGATCTAAGTTTAATTTTGCAAAAAGCTAATTTTAACCTACAACAAAGGAATAATTTTTTTACTACTAAATTAAAATGCCATTATTGAGAAGGTTCCTCCAACTCAATCCCAAAATTCCCAAGTTATTAGTAACCCAATAATTTCATTAAATAGAGTGATGAGATCAACCAATAATTCACTTCTAGATACTCAAGTTGTCCATAACAGGGGACATGGCTAATCATGATTAGTTTGTACACTCTGCAGAGGTTTGCGCACTTTTCCCCACAGGACTCGACCACCTCCATGATCGAAAGATCGAGACATAGTATTTCTGAAGTATTTCCTCCAAACCATGGGTAGACTGGTACACCTACTTTCCCCTACATCATCTAGTCTACCACGGAAAGAGGTCACACAACTTACACAACTATGCCAGAGCCCATAATGGCTTGTGGCTGCACACGAAAGTTTCTAGGCATGAAATATCTTATGATCCCTTTGAGCCTGGGTGGAGGACCTAGGGTAATGACACGGGTACTCTGGAATTCCCCTTGGGCAAGCACTGGTTACTCCAGGTGCCCCAAACAATCCACCCAGATGTGTATTAAAGTTGCCACCTTAGGTTATCCCAAAATTATTAACTCTCGCAACTTGCATGGATCACATATGCCAATCCCCGTCTACGAGCATGGCTAAGCAATATATATGACATAACGAAAATTCCCGAGGTGATCAAAGGTCGTAGGTTCCTACCAGATGAACTACAAAGCATAACCACATTTTCCCAATCCTACTCATGCAATCTTTGAGGGTGAAACTAATGCATAGTAAAACTGGGTATTGAAAATTATGATCAAAGTGCGAACTTGCCTTGCAGACATTCCTTGAACTATAAAGATTTGTAGTAGCAACCTTCGCACTCCGGATAATCTAGCGTAAGCAAGCAATAACATACATAAGCATACAAGCAAAGATCCAAAAAGAAAACAAACAAAAGACTTCGAAAAATTGCAAAAACACCCAAATAAAGTTTCTATATAGAACAATTTTTTTACAACAATAAAAATAAATGGTTTTCGTTTTAACAGAAATTATATGTCATAAGCTTCGATTTGCAAAAAGAATCACCTAAAACGGAGTTACGAAACTCGAGTTACGGCCTAACAAAGTTTGAATTCAGATCTGCTTGAATTCAAATTTTAAAATTTTCAAAAGTATTTTTCATTTGGTTCGGTGGATAGTGGATACTTTTATGAACTAGTAGGAAAAATAATCAACTAAATCGGATATATGGATTAAAAGATATACTAGAAACAAGATTTTATATAGAATCTGAGATTGAAAAAAAAATACTAGGAAAAGAGAAAAAATTCGTACCCATGGCTGGGTGCTCACCGGACTTGTCACCGACGACGAGGAAGAAGGTGGCTCTGGTGTGCTTCGGCGAAGGATGCGTGTGGGACGGTGGAGAGCAACGCGAGGCGGATCCGAGGAGCAGTCCCGCGGGGTCGATCTCGTCTCCTGGCGCGGTGGAGAAACCGCCGGAATCCAGAAACTCCGGCGAGCAATTGAGCGGGATGGGGGGGGGAACTCCAGAAGGAGAGGTCTTCGCACGAGGGTTGAGAGGGGGGATTCTTCATATAGGGCTTGGGGAGGTCAGAATCCAAGAAGATTGTGGTGTTTAATGGTGGCTGTTTCCGTGCCTCGTAATGGCCATTACAGGCGGCTCCAAGGCGCACTAGGAAGGGGAAGGAGTAGAGGGAGGTGAGGGGAACCGATTCAGAGCGATTTTGGAGCGAGGGAGAGGAGGGGAGTGGTGGGGCGCTAGGGTGCGGTGCTGCCCTGCGTGCGTGCGTACATGTTTCTGTAACAATGAGAGGAAGAAGAAGATAGCGCGTGGGCATGGGCCTGCCGGGCCGCTTTTTTTAAACGTTTTTTTACAGAAGCAATGAAACACCGAAAACAAAATAAATATAAGTCTAAAAATTTCCAGAAAATTCACATAGTTATGCGGTCTTACATATGACCTAGTGAACTTTTATCTGGCCTAAAATGCAAGTTTTAAAAATAAACATTTTTGCTAAACTAATAAATAAATTGCGAATAAAACCCAAAAAATATATTTTGATTCCAAATTCAATTTCCAATATTTTCCTTCTATTTTTTAAGAAGTCATTTTATCTTCTCTCTTTATTTTATTTGTGATATAGTGGGAATGAATTTTTTTGGTGAAATCAAATTTGCTCCATATCCCAACCTTGAAATTCTCAAAAATGGTTTTAGGGAAACTTCCAACTCTCTCTTTTAGTCCTTGAGTTGCTCAAAGTTCCTTGGATCAAAATTCAAATAAAACAAATGGGGAAACAATGCATAAATCATGGATGCATATGAATGATCTATTTATAAACATCCAAATTGAAAATTGGGATGTTGCAAACCTACCCCCCTTAAGATGAGTCTTGCCCTCGAGATTCGGGTTGGCTAGCAAAAAGGTGTGGATGGTTCTGTCGGAGATCTTCTTCTCGTTCCCAGGTGGCTTTTTCCTCAGTATGATGATTCCACTGAACCTTGCAAAACTTGATGACCTGGCTGCGGGTAACTCTGTTGGCAAACTCGAGAATCTCGACGGGCTTCTCCTCATAGGTCAGATCACTATCCAACTGTATGGCCTCCAGTGGCATTGTATCTCTCAAAGGAATATCGGCCATCTCTGCATGGCACTTCTTCAACTGGGAAATGTGAAACACATCATGAACTCCTGACAAGGATTCGGGTAATTCCAACTTGTAGGCAACTTCACCCATGCGTTCTAAAACTCTGTACGGCCCTACAAATCGCGGTGCTAACTTTCCTTTGACTCCAAATCGTTTAACACCTCGAAGTGGCGACACACGAAGATATGCTCTATCTCCAACTTCATAAGTTACTTCCTTGCGTTTAGTATCAGCATAACTCTTCTGCCTAGATTGGGCTACCTTGAGTCTATCACAAACCAGCTTGACTTTATCCTCTGAATCTTTAATTAAATCTTGTCCGAATAATTTACGGTCTCCAACTTCATCCCACATCAATGGTGTCCTGCACCTCCTTCCGTACAAAGCTTCGAAAGGGGCCATCATCAAACAAGCTAGATAGCTGTTGCTATATCCGAATTCTGCGTATGGCAAATTATCATCCCAACTATATCCATAATCTAGCGCACAAGCTCTCAACATGTCCTCCAGAATCTGATTGACTCTCTCGGTCTCCCATCTATCTGCGGATGAAAGGTTGTACTGAACTCTAGCCTGGTACCCAAAGTTTCATGTAATTGATGCCAAAACTTTGAGGTAAATTGTGTTCCTCTATCTGATACGATGGTCCTCGGAACTCCATGGAGACATACGATCCTGGTCATGTATATATTGGCCAACTTAGCACTTGTATATGTGGTTTTCACGGGGATGAAGTGAGCTACCTTGGTCAAGCGATCAACTACTACCCAAATAGAATCATAGCCTAATCGGGTACTGGGTTATCCTGTAATGAAGTCCATGCCAAACTTGTCCCACTTCCAATCCGGTATCGATAAAGGCTAAAGTAATCCTGCTAGTTTTTTGTGCTCTGCCTTAACCCTTTGACATACGTCACATACTGTGATATACCCTTTGACATACGTCACGTACTGTGATATACTCAGCAATATCCTTTTTCATATATGTCCACCAGAAACTTTCCTTCAAGTCCAAATACATCTTGGTGTTGCATGGGTGTATCGAGTAAGGCGAATCATGAGCCTCCTGAAGAATCAACTTCCTGATCCCTGTGTCATTGGGCACGTAAATACGCTACTCAAACCAAAAGGTTCCGTGTTCATCCTCCCGAAATCCTTCTGCCTTTCCTTGGTCCATCCTTTCCTTTATTTCCGCAATACCTTTGTCTAACTTCTGGGCTTCTCAGATCTTTCCCAACAAGGTGGATTGAATTTCCATTGCGGCAACAAAACCTCGTGGTACTATCTCCAATAGAATATCTCTAAGATCATCAATTAACTCCTGAGGTAATCCTCCTGTTGTGAGGGTATTGACATAACTCTTGCGGCTCAATGCATCTGCCACAACATTGGCCTTTCCTGGGTGATAGTGCAATTTCATGTCATAATTATTTATGAGCTCCAACCATCTTCTCTGCCTGAGGTTCAACTCCTTTTGCGTGAAGATGTATTTCAAACTCTTATGATCCGTGTAAACATCACAACAATTTCCGATAAGAAAATGTCTCCAGGTCTTGAGTGCATGCACTACGGCTGCTAACTCCAAATCACGCGTGGCATAATTCCGCTCATGAGGTCGAAGCTGACGTGAGGCATATTAAACAACTCTTCCTTCTTGCATAAGAACACCTCCAAGTCCCTGACGAGAAGCGTCGCAATACACCTAAAAATCCTTGTGTATATTCGGAAGAATTAGCAATGGGGCTGTGACCAAACGTTTCTTCAACTCCTGAAAATTGGCCTCACATTCCTCTGTTCAATTAAACTTGGTGTCTTTCTTCAATAACTCTGTCATGGGCTTTGTGATCTTGGAGAAATTCTCAATAAATCTCCGGTAATATCCTGCGAGTCCAAGGAAACTACGAATCTCTCCGACTGAGGTGGGTGCCTTCCATTCCGTGACGGCTTCAACCTTTGAAGGATTCACTTCTATTCCTTCTCCTGATATAACATGTCCAAGAAATCCAACTTCCTTCAACCATAATTCACACTTGCTGAACTTTGGATATAACTGATGTTCCCTGAGCTTCTCAAGAACCAAGCGCAAATGTTCCTTGTGTTCTTCTTCATTCTTCGAGTAAATCAATATGTAATCAATGAATACCACAACAAACTTATCCAAAAACTCCATGAATACCTTATTCATCATACTCATGAAATAGGCAGGGGCATTAGTCAAACCAAAAGACATGACCATATGCTCATAAAGCCCATATCTCGTGGTAAAGGTTGTCTTGGGTATATCATGTTCTCGAATCTTCAGCTGGTGATATCCAGATCGAATATCGATCTTTGAGAAAACTTTTGCTCCTTGTAGCTGGTCAAACAAATCATTCATCATCGGCAGATGGTACTTGTTCTTGATCGTCACCTCATTCAAGGAACGATAATCCACAACCATTCTCAAGGATCCATCCTTCCTCTCAACTAGAAGCACTGGGGCTCCCCAAGGTGATGAACTCGGTCGAATATAACCTTTCTCCAATAATTCCTTAATCTGCTTCTTAATTTCCTCCAGATCATTTGCGGGCATCCGGTACGGTCTCTTGGATATTGGTCTGGTGCCTGGTAACAATTCAATCAAAAACACTATGTCCCGATCCGGTGGCATGCCGGGCAATTCCTCGGGGAATACATCGGGATAATCCTTCACAACTGGTACTTCCTCCTGAACAGCTCCCGAAAGCGAATTCACTTGAGTCCTCCTTGGCGTATGCCTTGACACATACTTGATCCGTTTCCCCTCTCGGGTGGTGAGAAGAATCGACTTACCGGCACAATCAATATTCCCTTCATACTTGGATAGCGAGTCCATGCCTAGAATTACGTCCAATCCTTGTGATTCTAGGATGATGAGGTCTGTGGGGAAAACGTGTCTCCCTATGGTTAATGGCAACTGAAAACATCCCCGACTAGCCATATACTCTGCTTCTGGGGAACTCACTAACATTGGTGTTTTCAAGGGCTACGGTCGGCAACTTAAACATATCCACAAACCCCCTTGATATGAATGAATGCGATGCACCAGTGTCAAAAAGAACAAGGGATGTAAATGAATTAATCAAGAACTTACCAACAACGGTGTCAGGCTGGTCATAAACTTCCTCCACATTGACATGGTTCACCTGAACTCTGGTGAAAGGATTTGGCTTCTTTCCAGAGCTTCCATTGCCATTCCCCTTCTTCGCCTCGGGACATTCGGTGGCGTAGTGTCCGATCTTCCCGCACTTGAAACAGGTAATGTGGCTCAGATCCTTCTTTGCCGGTGTAGCAGGGTTGGAGTGATGCTGATTGTTGGTTCCTCCGTTTCCATTGCCATTCCTATGGACATTATGGTTGTGTCCATTCCCTCCATGATGTGAATGTCCTCCATGGTTATGGTGAGTGTGTCCACCATACTTGCCGGATCCTGATCCATTATTTCCCGAGTACGGGGTATAGCGGGGCTTCTGGTGAACTCCAGAGTTGTACTTTCCCTGTCCGTACTTTCTCTTGCGATTCTCCACCTGTTGTTGCTTGCCTTCCAGAATGAGAGCCTTGTCAACCAACTCTTGATAATTGTTAAAGGTAGCCATGGTCAACTGAAATCCCAGATCATCGTTTAGTCCCTCCAGAAATTTCTACTGCTTAGCGGCATCATGAGCCACGTCTCCGGGAGCATACCTGGATAACTTGCTGAATTCCTCCTCATAATCACCAACAGAATGATTTCCTTGGCGTAAGTTGCGGAACTCATGCTTCTTCAGACTCATAGCTCCGGCTGAAACATGTGCGGTACGGAACGCCTGCTGGAACTGATCCCAAGTCACATTGGCTATGGGGAATGTGGTGCTGTAATTCTCCCACCACGAAGCTGCTGGTCCATCCAGTTGATGTGCGGCAAAGCGCACCTTCTCAGCATGAATACATCCTGCGATGGTCAGCTCCCTTCTGATCTTGCGAAGCCAGTCATCTTCGACGATCGGCTCTGTGCTGCTAGAGAACACGGGTGGGTTCAACCTCAGGAAACGGGTAAGGTTGTCAGCCGGGGGTGGTGGTGGTGGGTTGTTGTTGTTGTTCTGATTCTGGATGAGTATCTGCATAAGGGGATTCTGGTTCTGGATCAACTGGGTAAGTTCTAGTGGGAATGCCAGGTCACGTCTCGGAGGCATCTGTTTGGTTTAGAGTGGATGAGAAATTAGAATAGAGTAAGGGCCTAATGAGAGAAATCACTACCCATATGCTTATGATAGCAAGAAAACTTCAAATCAAGCAGTTCACACAGATCACACCACACAAGCAAAACCTACACGTAAGGTCATATCCTCAAGAGATATGATCTCTTCATACTACCTCAAATCATTAGTTGGAGTCAACTTGGTAGTGGTGGTCTGAACTAAATCTCCTCAAATCAATGTCAACTCTAGCTTCTTCTTCGTCAATGATGTCTTCATAGGTCATGGTCTCATCGGGCTGAGCAACTTGGTGATGGGGTTCAACAACTATTTGATTGAAGTAAAGAAGAGACAGAAATGAATAGAGAAGAGTATAGACCAACGTGTATATAAGGAAGTCATAAAATAGAGTTTTCTTCCTATGGCTTTCCATTTCCTAGTGGTCGCGTCCTACAGTCAGTGTGTGCTCTGATACCATCTTGTAGCGACCCGACCCAAATGGATCGAAGTCTCTGTGCTTAAGTGTCATCCCTGGATCGGTATGCTCACACACACACAGTACTCGAGGAATTATAACAGAGTTCAATCACACACTTTATTACATCGAGGTCCTCAAAAGAGTATTTATTACAATAATATGGCCAAAGGCCATCTAGATAAAATAACTGCGGAAGCATCAAAAGTAAATGAGTCCATCAACTCCACGGCAAACCGAGTGTAGAACAACGACCTATCGCACCTTTACTCCTCGTCGGCAAACTGTGCAACATGAGACGTTGCAGTAGTGTAGGTCAGCACATGGAATATGCTAGCAATTTCACACCATAGATTAATAATAAATGAAAAGACTATCTCTATATGCAAATTTAGCTGGTGGAGGCTCTAAGTTTAATTTTGCATAAAGCTAATTTTACCCTACAACAAAGGAATAAATTTTTTTACTACTAAATTAAAATGCCATTATTGAGAAGGTTCCTCCAACTTAATCCCAAAATTTCCCAAGTTACTAGTAACCCAATAATTTCATTAAATAGAGTGATGAGATCAACCAATAATTCACGGCTAGATACTCAAGTTGTCCATAACCGGGGACACGGCTAATCATGATTAGTGTGTACACTCTGCAGAGATTTGCGCACTTTTCCCCACAAGACTCGACCACCTCCATGATCGGAAGATCAAGACAAAGTCTTTCTGAAGTATTTCCTCCAAACCCTGGGTAGACCTGTACACCTACTTTCCCCTACATCAGCTAGTCTACCACGGAAAGAGGTCACACAACTTACTCAACTATGCCAGAGCCCATAATGGCTTGTGGCTGCACACGGAAGTTTCTAGGCATGAAATATCTTATGATCCCTTTGAGCCTGGGTGGCGGACCTAGGGTAATCACACGGGGTACTCCGGGATTCCCCTTGGGCAAGCACTGGTTACTCCAGGTGCCCCAAACAATCCACCCAAATATGATACCGTCTATGAGCATGGCTAAGTGAAAGCACATTTGCTCCCTGGGTGGTTTTGGTAATTAATGACAACATACTTTGTGGTTGGACTAATGCCTTTATCAAGTATGTTTCAGGAAATCCAATCACATTGGCTATGGTAAAAGGACTGAAGAAGTGGACCCCTCAAAATGCTAAGGCAAGCATTGGCAAAAGCTCAAGACTCCATTTTTGGTTTAGTGATCCAAGATCACATTAAGTCCATAGGAAAAGCCAATACTATTAAAAGGGGATGAGGTTGTGTTGATGATCTGGTTGCTCAAGTGCTTAGTGATATATCTCCTTCAACTATCAGCAACTTTCACTACAATACACACTCATAAGTAATCTCGGACCAACCGATATTCCAAACTCAGTCACACCAAGATGAACCACCTCAGCCATAAGCCAAACCCTAGAAAAATCGGATATTCCGAGTTTGCAATCGGTCTCACCGAAACACGGGCTGCCAAGCTTCTGTAACCCTATGTCATCAAATCGGTGTCACCGAGTTGATAAAATCGGTCTTACCGAAATTGGCATGCTCCTGTCTTGGGTTAAATCGGTCTAACCGAGATGATATTTTCGGTCTCACCGAAACTGGCAAGCTCCTGTCTTTACTCAAATCGGGATAACCGAGATGGTATTTTTGGTCCCACCGAAAACCCCAACGTTCACATTATTTGAACTTTTGGTCTGACCGAGTTGTCAACTTCGGTCTCACCGAGATTGCTCAATTATGTGTGTAACGGTTGGATTTTTGTGTGGAGGCTATATATACCCCTCCACCCCCTCTTCATTCGTGGAGAGAGCCATCAGAAAGAACTACCACTCCTACCTTACACTTTCTGAGAAGAGAACTACCTACCCTTGTGTTGAGATCAAGTTGCTCCACTCCTACCATAAGAAACTTGATTTCTAACCTTCCCAAGTTGCTTTCCACTCAATCCTTTCTTCCACCACAGGCAAATCAGTGAGGAGAGTTGAGTGTTGGGGAGATTATCATTTGAAGCACAAGAGCAAGGAGTTCATCATCATCTACAACATCTATTACCTTTTGGAGGGTGGTGCCTCCTAGATTGGTTAGGTGTCGCTTGGGAGCCTCCGTCATCGAGATGTGGAGTTGAACCAAGAAGTTTGTAAGGGCAAGGAGATCGCCTACTTCGTGAAGATCTACCCCGAGTAAGGCTAGTCCTCCGTGGGCGTAGGCCATGATGGAATAGACAAGGTTGCTTCTTCGTGGACCCTTCGTGGGTGGAGCCCTCCGTGGACTCGCGCAGCCGTTACCCTCCGTGGGTTGAAGTCTCCATCCACGTGGATGTACGATAGCACCACCTATCGGAACCACGAGAAAAATCATTGCGTCTCCAAATTGCGTTTGATCTTCTCCACCTCTCTTTACTACATGTATAATTTACTTTCCGCTGCCCATACTCTAGAATTGCATGTGTAGTGTGCTACTTGACTTGTGTGTTATGCAAAATCTGCCAAAATCTGTCCTTGATAAAAGACAGAATTTTTATCTTGTCGAGTAGTCTAATCACCCCCTCTCTAGACACTCTCACCTTCTTCGATCCCTCAATTGGTATCAGAGCCTTGGTCTCCATTGCTTTGGTTTACACACCGTTGGAAGAAGATGGACGTGTCTACGTTTGGGAGTGTTAGCCATAGAGTGCCTATTCTTAATGGAGAGTCATATAACTCATGGAGGTATGAAATGCTTAGTATCTTTAAGATGTACAAGTTGTGCAAATATGTTGAGACCCCCTATGTGCCTCCTTTTGATCCCTTGCACCCTACCATGGATGAAGAGCTTGATTTGCTTCGTAACCTTAGGACTGTAAATCTTATCATTAGAGGGTTACCCGATGATTTGCTTAAGCTTGTTACAAACTTTGAGTGCGCCTATGCTATGTGGAAATTCTTGGAAGAACTTTATCCGGACTACTCTTTGAGAAGTCTTGATAAAATTCTATACAAGACTATTGAATCTGATAAGATGCACCCCAATGATCCCAACTTTGATAAATGCTTCTTTGAGCTTCGTGATCTTATGAAAAAGAAGGGTGATCCCGGTCTTATCAATGTTTTAATTAGAAATGCTCTTGCATTGCATTCCGAAGATTATTGTCACATTGACAAAACTAATGCAAGTACTTATCAAATTGACCTAGGTGTTGATGATGAATAATCTATGGGTCAATATGATGATGAGCATGAGCATGATGATGATTACTCCAATTCGGACACCGAGCTAGACAAGATCATGAAGAGTCTCAATCTTATGGCAAATCTGAGAGACTACATGTCCGGCGGAAAAGAGTGGATTCTTGATAGTGGATGCACCGATCACATGACCGGAGACAAAGACATGTTTCGAGAGCTTGCAAAGAACGATGGTCCACGCAAGTATGTGACTTTTGGAGACAACTCCAAGGGTAAGGTACTTGGCCTTGGTAAGGTGGCCATATCTCATGATAGCTCTATTCAAAATGTCATGCTTGTAAAATCTCTTGGATACAATTTACTTTCCGTGTCTAGATTAGCTGACTTTGGATTCAATGTGCTATTCACCAAAGTAGATTGCCAAGTCTTTCGTCGTGACAATCAAAACATGGCATTTACCGGTATCCGTAGAGGTGATCTATATATTGTTGATTTCACTAAGAAAGCCCAACCTAGAGCTTGTTTCATTGCTAAATCCTCTAAAGGTTGGTTATGGCATAGAAGGCTTGGACATGTTGGTATGCGTAATCTAGACAAGCTGATCAAAGGTGATCATATTCTTGGTGTTAAAGATGTTTTCTTTGACAAAGATAGACTTTGTAGTGCTTGTCAAGCAGGAAAACAGGTAGGTGGAAGTCATCCCGTGAAGAACATCATGACCACAAGGAGACCGCTTGAGCTTCTTCATATGGATCTCTTCGGTCCCAATGCTTACAAAAGCCTTAGTGGTAACTCCTTTGGTCTAGTTATAGTTGATGATTATTCCAAATTTACGTGGGTATTTTTCCTTGATGACAAATCGCAGGTTCAGAGGATCTTCAAAACCTTTGCCAAAAAGGCCCAAAATCAATTTGAGGTGAAGATCAAGAAAGTTTGGAGTGACAATGGAACGGAGTTCAAGAACGCCAATGTAGACTCTTTTCTCGATGAGGAAGGGATTCTACATGAGTTCTCGGCTACGTACACTCCTCAACAAAATGGAGTTGTTGAGAGGAAGAACCGAACGCTCATAGAGATGGCGAGAACGATGCTTGATGAATACAAGACACCGAAGCATTTTTGGGGAGAAGCGGTCGAGACAGCTTGTCATGCTATCAACAGGCTTTATCTTCATAAGCTCCTCGGCAAGACATCATACGAGCTCCTCACCGGTAACAAACCCCAAGTGGGATACTTTCGTGTCTTTGGTTCAAAATGCTATATCCTTGATAAGCATCGTCGGTCTAAATTTGCTCCTAAATCTCATGAAGGCTTTCTCCTTGGTTATGGATCAAACTCCCACACCTACCGTGTCTACAATAATTTCACCCCGAAAGGTTGAAGAGACGGTAGACGTGAAGTTTGATGAATCTAATGGCTCGCAAGTAGAGCAAATGCCTATTGATGTAGGAGACAAGGACCCATCGGAAGCTATCCAAGATTTATCTATTGGAAAGATCCGTCCCATGGAAGTGAAGGAGAGTACCTCATCTACATATGTGGAGCCCCCTACCTCACGGCGAGATGAACCTCAAGGCAACATGGAGGCCTCCACAAGTGGAACTCACCAAGATGAGGAAGTGCAACAAGAAGATCCACCACAACCTCCTTCTCCACCGCCTCAAGACAACACCAACAATAATGAAGAAGAAGAAGAGGAAGATGAAGATGATGAGGAAGCTCAGCCACAACCGCAACAAAAGCTATCCCGAGTCCGAGCAAGAGTCAAGAAAAATCATCCCGTGGAACAAATGATGAACGACATCAACTCCGGGAGAATTACTCGCTCTAAAACTCGCTTAGCTAACTTTTGTGAGCATTACTCATTTATCTCAAGTATTGAACCTATGAAGGTAGAAGAAGCACTTGAAGACCCGGATTGGGTGAACGCTATGCACGAAGAACTACACAACTTCGAGAGGAACAAGGTATGGACTTTGGTAGAGAAGCCCAAGGATGATCAAAACATCATTGGAACCAAATGGGTGTTTCGGAACAAGCAAGATGAAGATGGACAAGTCATCCGCAACAAGGCTCGTCTCGTAGCTCAAGGTTACACACAAGTCGAAGGTATGGACTATGGTGAGACCTATGCCCCCGTTGCTAGACTTGAGTCCATTCGCATTCTTCTTGCTTATGCCAATCACCATGATATTACTCTCTATCAAATGGATATCAAAAGTGCTTTCCTAAATGGTGAAATTGAGGAGGAAGTATTTGTAAAACAACCTCCCGGATTTGTGAATCCCAAAAAGCCTAATCATGTTTACAAATTGCACAAAGCTCTTTATGGTCTTAAACAAGCTCCTAGAGCTTGGTACAAATGCTTGACTAGTTTTCTTCTTGAAAAAGGCTTTGAGATTGGAAAGATAGACTCAACGCTGTTCACGAGAAGGGTTAATGGTGAACTATTTGTGTGCCAAATATGTGTTGATGATATTATCTTTGGTTCAACTAACCCTCATTTTAGCAAGAAGTTTGGACAGCTCATGTCGGAGAAGTATGAGATGTCCATGATGAGTGAACTCAAATTCTTCCTTGGGTTGCAAATCAAGCAATCTAAGGAGGGTACCTTTGTCTCACAAACAAAGTACACCAAGGATCTCTTCAAGAAGTTCAACATGCAACAAAGCAAAGGTATGAGTACCCACATGCCTACTAGTGGACATAATGACTTGACAAAAGATGGAGAACCCGTTGATCAAAGGGTTTACCGATCTATGATTGGTTCTCTACTATATCTTTGTGCTTCTCGTCCTGACATAATGTTGAGTGTATGCATGTGTGCGCGATATCAAGCAGCCCCTAAAGAATGTCATCTTAAAGCTGTTAAAAGGATAGTGAGATATTTGATACACACACCAAACTTTGGCATTTGGTATCCTAAGAGGGCCTCTTTCGACCTTGTTGGCTATTCCGACTCGGACTATGCCGGTGACAAGGTTGATAGAAAGTCAACTTCGGGTACGTGTCAATTCCTTGGTCGATCCCTTGTATCTTGGTCCTCCAAGAAACAAAACTCGGTATCATTATCCACTGCCGAAGCAGAATATATTGCTGCTGGTTCGTGTTGTGCTCAATTGCTATGGATGACACAAACGCTTAAGGATTATGGGATACATGTGAGACATGTTCCCTTGCTTTGTGACAATGAGAGTGCGATTAAAATTGGACACAATCCAGTGCAACACTCTCGAACAAAGCATATTGAAGTTCGTCACCATTTTATTCGTGGTCATATTGCCAAGGGTGACATTAATCTTAAGCATGTTCGTACTGACAAACAACTTGCTGATATCTTTACAAAACCTCTTGATGAGAAGGTGTTTTGTCGCTTAAGGAGTGAGTTGAACATCATTGATGCTTCAAACTTGGAGTAAGAACTCCATTGATGCATGCAAGGCATGAGCCCTCTTGACTAATCCTTGATATTTCTCTTATGATGATGATCATATGTCTTGGACACATTTGCCTCCTTGTATTGCATCTAACTCCTTGCAGGTACTTGGATGATCTACGCTCCACAAGATTACCACACACTCAAATCATGAGTAATCTTGTCATTGACCAAGTATCTAGCCATTTGGGATGTTGAGTTCAAGGAACAATATTCCACATATCCTTTTGACATTTTATACATCTAGTATTTCACTCTTGTCATCTTGGATATCCTTGAGTATTTCCTTGCTTGCCTAACCCATGTAGGAAGATGAACTACACAAGTAGAAATGGCGCTCCAACGTCACATTCAATGAGCACCTACATCAAGTTTACCTACATGAGCAAAGCAACAACAAGCCCAAGGTATGTTCTTCACATCTTTAAGGAGCTTTGCTCAAAGTCATGAGTACAAGCAGCTTCATAAGATGTGATCACATCAAATGCTTAATCGAAAAATGGCAACCCCATTTTGAGCTTAAATGATGAGTATGACCTATGATCAAATGTCCTCATTTGACTCCTAAGTCAATATACTCAAACATAGGTGACCTTGTCACCGACCTTTATCTAGATGAAGTACATATGTTTTGGAGTCTTTCTATTTTCCCTTATGTTCTCTCATTGAGTTTTCTTTAAACAAAAAAAACTTCATCTAGGAATCTTTTTCATTTCTTTTCTTATGTCTTTGTGAATATCCTTCTGGCTCTGAACAATTCCCCGAAAATCTTTCACAAATTCATTGCAAATCCTTTGAAACATTCCTTGCAAGTGAGCTGAATTATTTCTGTATTTCCTTGGAATTAAACTCGGCGTCACCGATTTAAATTTTTCGGTCTAACCGAAAAGGGTCCACCCTAAGTCCCTGACTTTCGGACCCACCGATCCATCTAATTCGGTGTCACCGATTTATCTGTAGCTCCACTCAATGTTCCTATTTGCCCTGTTGTGATTCTTAAGGATCCCACTTCTTTCTTTCCATCTTTCATGCCCTTCCTAGTTTGCTGTCCTTTTCGGCACTTGATGTCAAAGGGGGAGAAGACTTAGGGGGAGTAGGGGGAGAAGAGAAGACTTAGGGGGAGAAGAAAAGCAATATTATCTTAAAGGGGGAGAGAATCACATCAAAGCTTTGCCGTGTTTTACATTGGACATTACATTTGGCATCATTCTTTTGATTTTGCTCTTTCCATCAAACCCCTTGTTCTGAGAGAACAAAAAAGGGAGAGGAATCTTCACAATTGATATCTTATGGAAAGCAAAATCTCTCAGAATTCATTGAAAATCTTTTAGTTTTGGAGACATGTTTGCTGATTCAAGCGTGTGCTCAATATGAGACACTCTTCATACATGTCATCCCTGGCTTGGTAATCTTGATGTTCTTGCTGTTGGTTGAAGGAATACTCTTGTGTTATCTAACCTTGTTTTCCCAAGTTTATCTCTTCAGGTACAATGCCAAGGAACATCAAGGTAAGTATATGCACCTTGCAGAATGTGCATGATGGTGACTTGCTTGTGAATACTTGTTTGCAAGAAATCACCATGCACATATGCATTATCACTCACTTCTTTTCATCTGCTCTGATGCATATAGCCAAGCTGCATGTAGCACATCTTGCTTATCTCTCTTGTATGCTTGTGGTAGTCCAAAACCAAAATTTATGAAAATCTTGCACACTTGTAGGGGGAGCCTGTGTACTACATGCTTGTCAAAGCTTTCGTGATAATTCTGTCTTTCCTTCAAAAAGCTTTGATGTCTTGTTTAGAGTGATTTTAGTGTGTTGCCATCAATTACCAAAAAGGGGGAGATTGAAAGCACATTTGCTCCCTGGGTGGTTTTGGTAATTAATGACAACATACTTTGTGGTTGGACTAATGCCTTTATCAAGTATGTTTCAGGAAATCCAATCACATTGGCTATGGTAAAAGGACTGAAGAAGTGGACCCCTCAAAATGCTAAGGCAAGCATTGGCAAAAGCTCAAGACTCCATTTTTGGTTTAGTGATCCAAGATCACATTAAGTCCATAGGAAAAGCCAATACTATTAAAAGGGGATGAGGTTGTGTTGATGATCTGGTTGCTCAAGTGCTTAGTGATATATCTCCTTCAACTATCAGCAACTTTCACTACAATACACACTCATAAGTAATCTCGGACCAACCGATATTCCAAACTCAGTCACACCGAGATGAACCACCTCAGCCATAAGCCAAACCCTAGAAAAATCGGATATTCCGAGTTTGCAATCGGTCTCACCGAAACACGGGCTGCCAAGCTTCTGTAACCCTATGTCATCAAATCGGTGTCACCGAGTTGATAAAATCGGTCTTACCGAAATTGGCATGCTCCTGTCTTGGGTTAAATCGGTCTAACCGAGATGATATTTTCGGTCTCACCGAAACTGGCAAGCTCCTGTCTTTACTCAAATCGGGATAACCGAGATGGTATTTTCGGTCCCACCGAAAACCCCAACGTTCACATTATTTGAACTTTCGGTCTGACCGAGTTGTCAACTTCGGTCTCACCGAGATTGCTCAATTATGTGTGTAACGGTTGGATTTTTGTGTGGAGGCTATATATACCCCTCCACCCCCTCTTCATTCGTGGAGAGAGCCATCAGAAAGAACTACCACTCCTACCTTACACTTTCTGAGAAGAGAACTACCTACCCTTGTTTTGAGATCAAGTTGCTCCACTCCTACCATAAGAAACTTGATTTCTAACCTTCCCAAGTTGCTTTCCACTCAATCCTTTCTTCCACCACAGCCAAATCAGTGAGGAGAGTTGAGTGTTGGGGAGATTATCATTTGAAGCACAAGAGCAAGGAGTTCATCATCATCTACAACATCTATTACCTTTTGGAGGGTGGTGCCTCCTAGATTGGTTAGGTGTCGCTTGGGAGCCTCCGTCATCGAGATGTGGAGTTGAACCAAGAAGTTTGTAAGGGCAAGGAGATCGCCTACTTCGTGAAGATCTACCCCGAGTAAGGCTAGTCCTCCGTGGGCGTAGGCCATGATGGAATAGACAAGGTTGCTTCTTCGTGGACCCTTCGTGGGTGGAGCCCTCCGTGGACTCGCGCAGCCGTTACCCTCCGTGGGTTGAAGTCTCCATCAACGTGGATGTACGATAGCACCACCTATCGGAACCACGGGAAAAATCATTGCGTCTCCAAATTGCGTTTGATCTTCTCCACCTCTCTTTACTACATGTGCAATTTACTTTCCGCTGCCCATACTCTAGAATTGCATGTGTAGTGTGCTACTTGACTTGTGTGTTATGCAAAATCTGCCAAAATCTGTCCTTGATAAAAGACAGAATTTTTATCTTGTCGAGTAGTCTAATCACCCCCCCTCTAGACACTCTCACCTTCTTCGATCCCTCACTAAGCAATATATATGACATAACGAAAATTCCCGGGGTGATCAAAGGTCATAGGTTCCTACCACATGAACTACAAAGCATAACCACATGTTCCCAATCCTACTCATGCAATCTTTGAGGGTGAAACAAATGCATAGTAAAACTGGCTATTGAAAATTATGATCAAAGTGTGAACTTGCCTTGCTGACATTCGTTGAACTATAAAGATTCGTAGGAGCAAGCTTCGCACTCCGGATGATCTAGCGTAAGCAAGCAATAAGATGCATAAGCATACAAGCAAAGATCCAAAGAGAAAACAAATAAAAGACTTCGAAAAATTGCAAAAACTCCCAAATAAAGTTTATGCACAAAAAAATTACAACAATAAAAATAAATGGTTTTGGTTTTAACAGAAAGTATATGTCACAAGCATCGATTTGCAAAAAGAATCACCTAAAACGGAGTTACGAAACTCGAGTTACGGCCTAACGAAGTTTGAATTCAGATCTGTTTGAACTCAAATTTTGATTTTTTTCAAAAATATTTTTCATTTGGTTCTGTGGATAGAGGATATTTTTATGAACTAGTAGGAAAAAGAATCAACTAAATCGATATATGGATTAAAAGATATACTAGAAACAAGATTTGATATAAAATCTGAGATTGAAAAAAAAATACTAGGAAAAGAGAAAAAAATTCCGACCCATGGCTGGGTGCTCACCGGACTTGTCACCGGCGACGAGGAAGAAGGTGGCTCCGGTTTGCTTCAGTGAAGGATGCGTGCGGGACGGTGAAGAGCAGCGCGAGGCGGATCCGAGGAGCATTCCCGCGTGGTCGATCTCGTCCCCTGGCGCGGTGGAGAGGCCGCCGGAATCCAGAAACTCCGGCGAGCAATTGAACGGTATGGGGAGGGGAAAACTCCAGAAGGAGAGGGCTTCGGACGATGGTTGAGAGGGGCTCCCATGGATGCTTTATATAGGGCTTGGGGAGGTTATAATCCGAGAAGATTGTGGTGTTTAATGGTGGTTGTTTCTCTGCCTAGTAATGGCCATTACAGGCGACTCCAAGGTGCACTAGGAAGGGGAAGGAGTAGAGGGAGGCGAGGGGAACCGATTCACGGCGGTTTTGGAGCGAGGGAGAGGAGGGGAGGGGTGGGGCGCTAGGGTGGGGTGCTGCCCTGCGTGCGTGCGTACATGTTTCTGTAACGATGAGAGGAAGAAGAAGATAGCGCGTGGGCACGGGCCTGCTGGGCTGCGTTTTTTTAACGTTTTTTTATAGAAGCAACGAAACACCGAAAACAAAATAAATATAAGTCTAAAAATTTCTAGAAAATTCACATATTTATATAGTCTTACATATGACCTAGTGAACTTTTATCTGGCCTAAAATGCAAGTTTTAAAAATAAACTTTTTTGCTAAACTAATAAAATAAATTGCAAATAAAACCCAACAAATATATTTTGATTCCAAATTCAATTTCCAATATTTTCCTTCTATTTTTGGAGAAGTCATTTTATCTTCGCTCTTTATTTTATTTTTGATATAGTGGAAATGATTTTTTTGGTGAAATCAAATTTGATCCATTTCCCAACCTTGAAATTCTCAAAAATGGTTTTAGGGAAACTTCCAACTCTCTCTTTTGGTCCTTGAGTTGCTCAAAGTTCCTTGGATCAAAATTCAAATAAAACAAAAGGGGCAACAATGCATAAATCATGGATGCATATGAATGATCTATTTATAAACATCCAAATTGAAAATTGGGATGTTACAAACCTACCCCCCTTAGCCATGAAGCATCTTCCAATTCCTTCATTTGGTGATTCAAATATGTCGTAGGAGTTGGTTGACAGAAGTGCTAGACCGGCAACACCTTCATGTTGAGTGTATTCGGAATCGGGGTGATAACTTCTCTCGGAGTGATGGTCAGATTCGGAGCCGGATACCCATTCACCAATATGAGCTTGATCTCTTCGCTTTGTGTAGCTCCTTGATGACTTGTCCTTCCTTTCTGAATCCTTTCTTCTGCGAGAGGTTCTTCGTTCATAACGATCATCTCTACCCTTCTCTCTCTTGGAGGTGATTCTTCTCTTCCACTTCTCCTTTTAGGTGAGTCTTCTCTTCTTTTGTAGGGAGACATACATTCATTGGAGTAGTGTCCGGGTCTTCCACAATTGTAGCAATTACGCTCACGACTAGAAGATCTTTTGTCATTGTAGCACCTTGACTTGGAACTTCTTTCCTTGCTTCTATTCTTGTAGAACTTGTTGAATTTCTTCACCATTAGGCTCAATTCCTCATTGAAGGCTTATTTCTCACTTGATGATGTAGGAGCATCACATGAGGCTTTGTAAGCACCACTAGACTTATTGTGAAGCTATTCTTTATCCTTGAGTGACATCTCATGAGCAACAATTCTTCCAATGACTTCCGTTGGCTTGAGATCTTTGTAGTTGGGCATCATATGGATCAATGTGCACACGGTATCATATTTTCCATCCAAGGCTCTTAAGATCTTCTTCATGATGAATCTGTCGGTCATCTCTTCACTTCCTAAGCCGGCAATCTCATTTGTGATGAGAGCAAGCCTAGAGTACATTTCCGCGACACCTTCACCATCCGTCATTTTGAATTTGTCAAGATGACTTTGAAGTACATCCAACTTGGATTCCTTGACGGAGTCGGTACCTTTGTGCATATCAACCAAAGTGTCTCAAATTTCCTTTGCATTCTCAAGACGGCTGATTTTATTGAATTCTTCAGGGCACAATCCGTTGAAGAGGATATCGCAAGCTTGAGCATTGTATTGCAGCATCTTCAATTCTTCCGCGGATGCTTCACGATTCGGTTTTCTCCCATTGAAGAATTCACCTTGCAAGCCAATACACACAATAGTCCAATCTGCGGGGTTATGTCCAAGAATATGCATTTTCATCTTATGCTTCCAACTAGCAAAATTTATACCATCAAAGTAAGGACCTCTACGGTGGTAAGTTCCCTCGCTAGACGCCATACTCTCCTAGGTTGTGAAACCAACACTATGATCACCAAAGCTATGGAAATCAAGGCAAATGGAGACCAAAGTTCTGATACCACTCATAGGATCAAAAGTATGTCTAGAGGGGGGTGATTAGACTAGTTGACCACATAAAAATCTAGCCTTTTCCCAATTTTAAGTCTTGGCAGATTTTAGCAACTTATCACAAGTCAAGCAATCAACCTACACATGCAATTCTAAGAGTATAGCAGTGGAATGTAAATCCTTGCATATGAAGGTAAAGGGAGGAGTTTAGAGGGAGCAAACGCAATGTAGACACGGAGATTTTTGGCGTGGTTCTGATAGGTGGTGCTATCGTACTGATGGGCCTCGAACCCCTCGTTGGTTACCCCAAGTGGAAGGTGTAAGATGCAGTATGTAGAAGTGTTTTCCCTTAGCAAAGATGCCAAGGATCGAATCCTCAGAGACTCCTAGGTTCAACAAGTAGGTGTCAACTGCTAACGGCGCGGATTAGCAATCAACGTGGACCTGCACACAGATACAAATAACTTTGCTCCCAACGAGTACAGAGAGGTTGTCAATCCCTCCGGCCTTGTAGTTCACAAAGGATTAAACGCAAATGATAGTAGTGATAGATAATGTTTTTCAATAGTAAGTAAAAGCGAAAAGTAAATAGCGGATGTGATCAATGATGGTAATATGGACCGGAGTCTCATGATGTTCACTAGTGATGTCTCTCTCCCACAAGACGATAAAACAGCTATGTGAGGTAAACAAATTACAGCTGGGCAATTGACAGGACCACAAACGCAAACCAATGCTGACTACATTGCAAGAAAGGTTGAGGTTCAAAGCATGGGCGGTACGCCAAAGTAAGTAGACCGAAATCCATCAATATCTACTACTAATCATCCACCTTGAGATATCTATCCAGAACATCTCGCTGGTATTAAGTTGCGAGTCCCACCCATAGTGTAAACTCAATGCAACAGACAACTGCATTAAAAGAACTTTGCGTAAAGTAAACAATCCTTGCACCCGCGGGCACAAGCACCGTTGTTTTCCCCCTTGTGGCAACACACATCCCCTAGACTCATGTTTCTGTCACTCAAGCTAGTCATCGAGGGGCATGAACCCACAATCGAGCATAATGTTCCCTCTTGGAGTCACTACGTATTACTTGGCCAAAGCAATAAATAACAACAGAGAACATGCAAGAATTACTTATGGACATAAATATAAAAGAGATAGATCAAATATATTACTCAAGATCAATCTGAACATAATCTCATAATCCATCGGATCCCAGCTAACTCAACATAGCAACAGCATAAGAATTACATATGTGCCTCGATCATGTAGGGCAGCTCACGAGGACTAATTAGTGAAGCACAAGAACGGGAGGAGAACATCACATAGCTACTGGTCATGGACTCATGGTCCAAGGGAGACTACTCACGAGTCATCCGGGAGGCGTCCATGGTGGTGGAGAAGCTCCCGGTGGTGATCCTCCCCTCCGGCAGGGTGCCGGGAAGAGTTCTCCTGGTGCTCCCGATCTTGGAAGCGGCGGCGGCGGCGGAACAGAGATGGGATCGCGAAAAGAGTTTCTGTTCTGAGGGTTTCGGAGGACGCTTTAAATATATGCCAAAGGGGGGCATCGGGGAAGCTTCAGAGGGCCCAGGAGCCCCCCCGGCGCGGCCCAGGGGGGGCGCGCCGCCAGGGCGCCTGGAGCCCTGG
>LR738710.1:273293604-273352973 GCA_902687465.1 Secale cereale
TTCGGACGCACGGTAGTTTCCGGAACGCTGATTTTTTATATAATTTTTCTGGATTTTTCCTGGCAGTTCTCGTAACGTGAAAACCTGAAATACAAAAACAGCCGAAAACAGAAACTGGCACTGGGGTGCACTGGATTAGTAAGTTAGTCCAAATATGATCAAAAGTGTATGGAAGTGTATGAATATCATAGCAATATCACCCAAAAGTGGCATGGAGCAAGCAGAAATTATAGATACGTTTTGGACGTATCACGTACATCCACGTTGATGGAGACTTCAACCCACCAAGGGTAGGGGCTGCGCGAGTCCACGGAGAGCTCCACCCACGAAGGGTCCACGAAGAAGCAACCTTGTCTATTCCACCATGGCCATTACCCACGAAGGACTTTCCTCACTAGGGTAGATCTTCACGAAGTAGGCGATCTCCTTACCCGTAGAAACTTCTTGGTTCAACTCCACAATTTTGTCGGAGGCTCCCAAGTGACACCTAACCATTCTAGGAGACACCACTCTCCAAAAGGAAATAGATGGTGTCTTGATGATGAACTCCTTGCTCTTGTGCTTCAAATGATAGTCTCCACAACACTCAACTCTCTCACACGGATTTGTATTTGGTAGAAAGATGATTTGAGTGGAAAGCAACTTGGGGAAGGCTAGAGATCAAGATTCATATGGTAGGATTGGAATATCTTGGTCTCAACACATGAGTAGGTGGTTCTCTCTCATAAAATGTATGTTGGAAGTGTAGGCATGTTCTCATGGCTTTATCCACAAATGAAGAGTGGGTGGAGGGGTATATATAGCCTCCACACAAAATCTAACCATTACACACAATTTACCAAACTCGGTGGGACCGAATCATGAAACTCTGTCGGACCGATTTAGTTCAAAATGTGAATGTTAGGCGTTTCGGTGGGACCGATATGATCAACTCGGTGAGACCGATTCATTAGGGTTAGGGCATAACGTAATCTCGGTGAGACCGATCACATCAACTCGGTGAGACCGATTGCTGTAATAGGCAAACAGAGAGTTGGTCAGGCAAACTCGGTGGGACCGATTCGCTCATTTCGGCGAGACCAAAATGTTACGAAAGGGAAACAGAGAGTTTGCATTACGAACTCGGTGGGACCGATCGCTCACTTCGGTTAGACCAAAACATTACGAAGGGAAACAGAGAGTTTGCAATCGCATCTCGGTGAGACCGAGATCCCTATCAGTGAGACCGAACTGATTAGGGTTTCTGGCTATGGATATGTCAACTGAACTCGGTGGCGCCGGATATATCAAATCGGTGGGGCCGAGTTTGTCTTTTGGTTTGGGACATATGTGGATATGAGAAAGTGGTTGAGGGATTTTGGAGCATATCACTAAGCATTTTGAGCAAGCAAGCCATTAAGCAACACTTCATCCCCTTTTAATAGTATTGGCTTTTCCTATGGACTCAATGTGATCTTGGATCACTAAAATGAAAATGTAGAGTCATGAGCTTGAGCCAATATGTGTCCTTAGAATTTTGAGGGGTCCGCATTCCTAGTCCATGCCATGCCAATCATTGAACTTTCTGAAATGATCATCTTGAAAGAGCATTAGTTCAATGAGCTATATGTTGTTAGGAATTACCAAAACCACCCAGGGATAGTTGCACTTTCAGTTCCCACTATGCAGGTTTTAGTACTAGTGCATTATTAGGCTATAAAAAGGGGAACTATACCTAGCCTAAAATCACTCTACCTTCCTCCTCATAATTCTTTCTTGTTCGTCCGTCCTTGCCTTGGCCGGTGTGCACAGCTCTAGTCCGAGAACTACTCATAGCAACAGAGCGGCGACCAAGGCCACGGAAAGAAAAGAGGGCTCGCCGCCTCGTACAGACCTCGAAAGATCACTCATGGGCAGGCAAGGGATCCCAGGAGTGGCCTAGCCGCGGAGGCGAACATGCCGAGCTGGCGGTGCTGGAGTCATTATCCCTCAATGACATGCCCGATCAGCTCAATAAGCAGAAGGAGTTCATCGACAGCTTGGTGGAGCCGCTGAAGGAGAGCCTCGACGACATGCCGGCTAAGCTCAATAAGTGGGAGGAATTGACCGCCGGCTTGGTGATGCAGCTGAAGGAGAGCATTGCCTCAGGTAAGAAGGCGACCGGCGAAATCCTGGAACTTCAGGAGGACAATGCGAAGCTCCGCCACGAGCTCGACCTGCTAGAGGAGGAGAATGTCGGCTGGAAGGAGGTGCATGAGAAGAGTAGTTCCTCCGTGATGATGTTGCATGCCCTCGTCATGGAATAGAAGGAGGAGTTGGCGAAGCTCCGCATCGAGCTCCCGGCTGATGTCAAGGTACGTAATGCGACTGTGGAATAGATGATGAAGGCTCGCGTCAAGAAATCCCATGTCATGGACAGAATGAAGAAGATGGTGGAGAAGACGAGCAAGGAGATGAAGGTCGTGGAGGCGATGAAGAAGCAGTTAGGACTTCGTGGTCAACTCTTCATGAAGTAGAGAGCAGTGCCCCAGACTTGTGTCTGCATCTTCCTTCTTTTTTTTGGGGGGGGGGGCAATCTTCCTTCTTCTTTTGCTCCCGTGTTTCTTCTTTTGTTGCAGGTGTTTCGCCGCATGTGTCATGTTCTCTGCGAGGCATGAAGAGAACAATGCTACTCCCTCCGTTTTAGTTTACAAGTCCTGCTCTTATACCTAGGTTGCCAATTTCATCACCGTAATATAAACTATATAACACAAAAATTATATCGTTTTAAAATAGAATATCTAAAGTTTACAATGGTATGTTTTTTGTAATATATGACTTCTATTAGGTTGGTCAAATTGACGACTTAGGGGTACGCGCACGCCTTGTAAACCGAGAGAGAGGGAGTAGCGATGAGCGGCGCCGTGGGATCGCCATGTCGCACTGGGATGTCATGTTTCACGCTCCTCCATCGTACTAGTCCTACTCCAGTGGAAAGTAGTATACCGCACGGTTATTTGCTCCTCCTCAGGTCATCGGCAACATTTATACGAGAAGTCAAATCACAAGGCCCCACCTTCCAGCGGTAATGAGCCGTCAAATCACAAAGGCCCTCGCCTCTCATGAAACTGACCAAGGAGACTGCCCCAACCTCTAGCTTTTTCAAAATACTTTTGTACAATAGCAGTATCGATGGATTGCGCCATGGAGCAAAACTAACAAGATGAAATTAAAGAAAAAAGGTGGTACATATAGAGAGCGCTCGTCGCCAAATTATGCATATAGTACTATTAAAAAAGCTAGTACGTGCTTAGATGGGTGCATACTGAAGAGTTAAAGTAACGAGAAGGAGCATAAAATAGTTCCGCTAGGGGCTCCGCACAACACACCCCTCAAATAAAACTAAGCACCCTGATATTAAACTAAGCAACTAATCCGGTAGACACTGTATTAGAACCACCATGAGCAACGACACTGCCACCTTACTCGGGCTCCTCGTCTACGTGCTCAACATCGTCCTTGTCCCTCTTCCTCTTGGCCGATACTTCTTTGCTTGAACCGCACACTTGGCTCCCGCTCATCGTCCAACCCTTGTAGATATTGAAACAAAGGTAGGCATCCATTGCAGTGTAGTGGATGTGGTCTATATCTAGTACATTCCACTCCCATGCAAGATGAAACTTGGGCGAAGGCTTCTTTAGTTTACGGTATGAAGGATCAACCATGGCTGCTGCCAGGGTCAGCATTGAAGGCTGGTCGAAGGACACCAGCTGAGTCCTCTGGAGGTCGAAAGGCTGGCCTACAATGAGGCCTATCCGACCTAGGACTCTTTTGTCATTCGTAAAGTCTACAATAACGAATTTGACTTTGCCGCCCGCGAGGAAGTTCTTAAATTCCTCGCACTCGACGTCGGCATGGAATATGTGGTAGACCAAGCACAAGTTATGCACGCAAACCTTGATCACGGTGGGCTTCTTCATATCTTCCTCCTTTAGATGCTTCACTTTTCCCAGGACTGTGGTGTACTCAACATCTAGCCCAGCGACCCACTCATCACCATTTGAATTTTTGAACATGCTTATGAAACGAGCAAGGCATCTTTTCACCATCGCAGAAGAACGGGTGTAGATGACGTCAAACTCATCGCCAGTGATGGTTCTAACATTGTACTCACCGGTGATCATGGACATTTGGGACTCCATGTATTTGGGAGGAGGGTTAGGATTAGTGGAACTACTATAATGTGAAAGGACGGGACGACTAGGAGCGAACTGTCGTAATGCTAAAGGACGGATGGGGACGAGTAGGAGCGAGCTGCTAGCGGTTTCCCGATTGTAAAAATGCTGAGTGGGGAGTGTGAACGGCAGGGTAGTGGCTTGCCCAGTGGATAAATGGATTCATGCACAGTACTATGGGGGCCCAATTAGATGTCATGTCTACTAAAAGCCCAATTAAATGGCTTCATGCATCTGCGTGTTCGCACGTCAAGCGTCAGGAATATTACAAGTGATACAGAGCTTTCCATGCTCCCATGATACGGGCTTCCGAGAGCCCTTGGATCCGAAATTGAACGATTTCATGGAGTGATTCTAGACCTATGGGTGAATATCCTATCCTGGAGGGTTATTCTGCAAATTTTCAACAACTTAGCATGCGACCTTTCGATCTCAGATCCAAGGGCTGTCAGCAGCCCGTATCGTGGTCACGCCTACCAGACCGTCGCCTCGCTCGAGCGGTCACGCCCTTGGAGATTTCAGACGGCTATAAATGAGCATTTTTTTGCCTACTTTGCATGCATGAAACTACTTCCTCCTTCCAGGTGCGTTAGGCTATCTGATGTTTGCATGTCATACATAGTCATCGCTTAGTCACTCATACAACAAGGTTAGCTATAAGGTTGGCTATAAGAGTATTGTCTTTTACTTCTCTCTATCTCTTTCTGTGTAGTATTTATTGCATTGGCCAAGGAGTAAGGAGTATAATACTTGGCACCTGTATACTCCCTCTATTTCAGTTTACAAGTCCTGCGCGTATACCTAGGTTGCCAATTTTATCACTGTAATATAAACTGTATAACACAAAATTTATATCGTTTGAAAATAGAATATCTAAAGTTTACAATGGTATGTTTTTTGGTAATATATGACTTCTATTAGGTTGATCAAATTGATGACTTAGGGGTACCCGCACGCCTTGTAAACATAGAGAGAGAGAGAGAGGGAGTACCATGGAGGTGGTCAAGAATCGGGAGACTCACCCCGGTCGTAGCGCCGCAGTAATAATGATAATGGCAAGTCAAATCACATGGCCCCACCTATCCAGCAGTAATGAGCCGTCAAATCACATAGCCCTACGTTTGCAGCAGCCTACTCCCTCATCTTCTCGCCTCTCTGTCAAACTGACTAGGCAGAACTGCCCCGCCTACCGCGCGGGAAAAGCCCCGCCCTCAACTTTCAAATATAATTTTGTATCCATGGATTGCATCATGGATCAAAGCCTCAAGAAAAATGGCGGTACACATGTATGCAGCATGCCCATCGCGTTCGCGTCGCACCCCAGACGGTCGGTGGGTCGGTCTGGCACACCGCTCTCCGAATGGAGCGCGCGTCATATTGCGTTTGCACACACATGTGGGACCGCAATTGAGAACCGACCATAGGCACCCCCCCGTCCCCGCAAGTCGGCTGAGTTAATAGAAGAGAGAGAGAGACAAGCGATAGTACTGGAGCAGTGTTGTAAACACGTCGATGCCTGGACGATCCCTGCACGACGCGGGAGACCAGTTCGCCCATGCATGTAAGCAGACTCTAGTAGACGGCTGGATATTCTATCGTCTACATATCGTGCAGATTGTGTTGTACAGGGCTGTAGTTCTGATGAGAAATATAAAAAAGGTTTCCTATCATCTCGCAATATTAGGTGTGATGTGCTTCGGATCACTACGGGGGTTAAACGGCAAAAACTGCATTCCTCCAAGGCACTGGTCATTGGGGGCACATGCACGAACACTACTCGGTTGCCACCTAGGTCAAGCTGGCTATGTTAATTAGGACATCTATCCATTGACCCCTTTTCTACATGTTTGTCTTTAATTTGAGCTTTGATCCTCGTCTAGTTTGTCCGTCAGGATTCATGTTGTCTCCTTGGGGCAGTGGGTTTTGGTTTCTTGTCATGTGGCATTTTTTTCGTATTACATGTTAATCCGGTGCGCTTCAGATCAAAATGACGACAACCTTGCTTTCGGGGCACGTGCATCAAGACTTCTCGACAGTCATTGACGAGGTCAAGCCAGCTCCGGTAGATAAAGAAAACTACTCCACTATATAGGCAGGATCCTCCGCGCGTGCTTGCTAGTCTTACTCTCTTCACACGCTCTCATCCTATCCAGATCTAAACACGACAGCGGTGGCCACACTCTCTCTCTCTCTCTCTGCTCGCTGATGGTCACAGATCCTACCGAATTCCCTCCGCCGAGGAAGGTGAGAAGGTGCAATGTTCACGCAGTCGTCCTTAGCGATGGCTCTTACCCACTGTCGGCGCATTCCGATCAGCGTGCCTTGCCATTTTCTTCCACAATGCACCGGCTAGGGAGGGCCTCTGACCCCTTCTTCCTCCATGCCGTAGTGTGGGCAGATCCGGCCTCCCGCCGCCCACCTAGTGACATCCCGGCGACCCTCAGGTATAACTTCCTTCAAAATCGGCCTTGCTCTGTTGCCTCAGCTTCTCACGTCGTTGCATTTGTATCTTGTACTATTTCTCAGGCCCCCTCATAGATAGGATCGATCAGTTGTTCGAAAGCCGCCTAAATGTTTACTGTTAAGAGGTAAAACTACTTCATGCAGTCGAATCTAGTACTACTTGGTTCAAACAGGGAAGAAAGGGGGTGGGGAAGATTTGTTACCTAAATCTAGGACTTGGTCGAAAGAGGAAATAAAGGGGGCGAAAAGTAGCAGAGACTGGCTATCCAACTGGTCTCTTTGTCTAATAGGGAAATAAAGGGTAACGCGGTACAAACTCAATATAAACTGATCTATTGGTTGAAAAGGAAATAAAGTGGGGACTGGGAGACGCGTCAACAGAGTATGTCCAGCACTAGATTTGCTAGCCTCACACAGTATAAGGTGGCTACAAAAATGGGACCAACCCAGGTATCCTGTTTGGATGTTTATTGCCCCGAGCTCCTCTTATGTAATGCCACTGGTAAAAAAGTAGCAATCCCACTGTTTAAGTAAGGGCACGTTAAACCAATGTTGTTTTCAATGTAATGCCCCTAGTAATATGAATCAATGGCACTGTTTTTCATTAACTGCTAAATTTCCCATTAAGATAAGTTGCTTCTTGTTGTTAGAAATGCAACTGTCCCGGTACGCCTACTCTCCCATGCCCAAATACCAACCCTTTAGCAGTTGTTAATGTAATGTTGCTGGTAAAATTAAGCAATGGCACCATTAAAGTAATGTTGTATTTAATGGTTGTCATAGTTAATCCTAATGCCCACACTAATATCTAGGAATGCTGCTGCTTTAGAAACTGCTATTGTCCTTGTAGGATCGCCATTCAGATAAGGAACATGCTTCTTTTCATTTGATGTATGTTTCATCACTTATTAGCACCCTCCTTTCCACCTTTTTGTGCAAACAGAGATATACATTTCATGCTTGATCTTAGTTGAACTGCAGAAAATGATATCCAAATTATAGCTGAACATTCCAGGAGCTTCATGACCAACCTTGATGTTAGTCAATTTTATTGCAAGTAATGAACAAGAAGCTGCTAGCTCATGGACCAAGTACTTGCTAACTGCATGGTGCAAACATTGCTTCATTTTAGGTGAACTGCACAAAAAGGTCCCATGAATTGAATCATCCATGTTGGTGACTGGTGTCATCCCTTCTACGATGGCGTTGACTGCAGATATGGTTCCCATAACGAGGTATGTTCCTTTCTGGTCCGACCGTTTGCCAAAGATCCTGCATGTTGACTCTGCTCTTATGCTACTGTTTTGGCACTACCATGGTAAAACATTAATGTTATTATTTTGGACCTTAATATAGTGGCACTATTAATTTGAGGCAATGTTTTGGCACCGCTAGTGCCACTGATTTTTTTTTATATCAAAAGAGGGGTTTCCTTCTATTTCATTAAAGATACCCAACCATAGAGAACCATTATCCGACAACATCTCAGTGTAAATGGGCAGTTATGCAACTACTACTAGAACAGACTAAGTACTAGCAGGAGACAAGTTCGCCACATAAGATAGGCAGGTAGGGAGACGCAACACCAGCTTGAACAAGTTTGGATTACAACCCAAATGCTACCACAGAAACATCAGGGGGGAAGATAGGGACTGAAAGAGCCAGCTTTAGCATCCCAGTCTAAGCACCCCCGGCCTCCATCCTTGCAACGCACGGTACACCTCTCTTGCCACCTGCTCGACCCTAGTGCCACTGATAAAATGAAGTAATAATACAGTTAAGATAGAGCGAGTGTCCTCTCTATCATTTCATTTCCAATGTAGATAAAGAAAGTGCTTCTCTTTGTTAGTGTATGTTTCATCATCTAGTCCCATTGTTAATGTTTAAGTGTTTCTGCAAACTGGGCTGCTTAATTTTAGTTGATCTAGGGAGAATTGGGTCGATTTCCAGTATGAGGTCTACCGTATGAGGCATCGCACGGCCCATCTCGCCTTCACACCATGGCATACTGTGATACTATCACAATATTTTCCCATTAAGAAAATGAAGTTTCTTCTATTTATTAGTGTATGTTTCGTCAACCAGTGCCACTATAACGTAATCATGCTTTTTCATTATTTGTGCAAACAGGGTTATTCAGCTGCATTTTGGTGGTACTGCACAAATGTATGGATGGAACGGCATATATGCAGAGTCTGAGGTGCAAAGTAAAAAATTACCGACACCAAACATGCTCCATCTAAGCTTTGGGGCTATCTGTGGACGGATCTTTCTCGGCAACAAATCCTCTAATCCAATACTAGTAGCTTATATTGGCACTTTTCTAGGGAGTACTCTTTTCTGAAAGAAGCACCAATCGATTTTATTTATTTGTACGTGGTGTTTGTTTTTGGTCCAGAGCTATTTTAGGGTCATTGGCGTAGTACCGTGAGACTGATTGTAAGCATGATTTTCATTAGTTGTCCCACTGATTGTAAGCATGAGCAGATGGGAGATTAGGTTAGTGTGAAGCTTACCTTAAACCCTACCGCCGTCGTTGAAACGAGGTGAGCAGTGAGGGAACCGTGGAGCACGGCGGGGAAGCGACGTCGCGCCATCCGGCCTCCTCTTGCGGTGGGAGAACGAATACTCATGTGGCTCCGGCTGGCACCGCACCCTCACGAATGGCACGTCGTACTCGATCGATTCGTTATCCTGTGGATGCTCGACCTTCGACCTATACGCCCACCACCTCCGCCTGACTTTCTCATCGGGCGAATCTGTCAGCTTCATCGCCCAGAGGAGATACTTGATGAACTCGAAGGACTGCGGCATGAGTGCCGCCGGGGAGTACATCGTCGCCCTCATCACAGTCGTCTCGCTCTTTCGCATACATTGCCACATGGCCCTCACCGTCCTCGAAATCTCACACTCGTTGTCAAAGCAAGTAAGGATCTCCTTCAACCTGGCTAACATTGCCTGGTCGCCGTCGGTGATCTGCCCGATTCACTGCTCCATCCTCGCCATAGATGTCCTTCTGAGAGGTCCGGTGCTAGCTTTGGAATATGGGAGGAGAGACGATGGTCTTGCAATGAAGAAGAGGGAGAGGCGAGGCGGTGGTTTTGCAATGGAGAAGACGGAGAGGAGAGGGGGTGGTTTTGCAATGGAGAAGAGGGAGAGGCGAGTTAGTGGTTTTGGAATGGAGATGATGGAGAGGAGAGGGGGTGGGTTTGAGGGTTAGGATCCTCTGCAGTAGCGCACCATGCAGTACGGTCACTGCCGTCTGGACCTGGCCCCACATGTCATCCCCAGTACAGCACCATATAGTACTACAGATGATCTCAACCCGGTTTTGCAATGGAGAAGAGTGAGAGGAGCATGCGGCAGTGATTTAGGATTGAACAAGAGGGCCCGCGCGCTATGACTGGATCAATTTCAAAATCAATTTATCCTTCAATTAAGAAAGCGACCCCACATTAACTAGTCTCCCTTGTATTCTGGGTCATATTTGACCATGATTTTCACAAATAAAATATATGTTATACATTGCAAAAATAATATAATTTGGAAGTACATTTAGATACGAACCAAATGATACAATTTTTTATGACATGCACTCACATTTTGCTTGTCAAATACAGTACATGGTCAAACTTTGACCTCAAAATACCCAAAACAATAAAATACTTCCAAGACCAGCGTCGCGCCTCTCCTCTTACATTTCAAAACCACCACCGCTCCTCTCCCGTTCTAATCCAAAACCAGCGCCGCTCCTCTCCTCTTCCATTCAAAAACCACCGCCGGCAAGTGAAGGTGCTATGGAGAAGTAGATCGATGGAGGAGTACAACCGATACGTGAGGATCACAAACGGCGGCCCTGTGAAGCTAGCCAGGATGTTGGAGATACAGTCTTGGTTTGACAACCCGGAGCAATTAGCGACGACGGCGAAAGCGATGGCCAAATATCTGGAAAAGAGCGAAAAGGAAGTGATACATTGGGAGGGAGTCGCACGGGAGTACAGAGAGCACACAGATTCACCGAATCTGAACATGAGGCAGTGGTGGTGGGAGTATCAATCCAAGATGGAGCATCCACCAGAGATTAAAGGATCGGGCATCAACACGGTGTCGTTTGTGACGGTGTCGTGGCAGAGCAAGTCGGTAGAGTCTTCGTCGACCATACCCAACTGCAAGAGGAGAAAAGCAGTTGGCGCGACGATGCTTCCCCGCCATCCTCTCCCTCGCCGTTCACCTCGTCTCACGGGGCAGCTGTCTGCCGCCAAGGAATAGGAGGGGACTGCCCCCCATAGTCTCAGGAGGAGCTTAGGGTTGTCAATATATGCAGGTTGTGAATTGTGTTTTGTGTTGTGTACTTTTGATACGTCTCCAACGTATCTATAATTTTTTATTGTTCCATGCTATTATTTATGAATTCTTGGATGTTTAATGGGCTTTATCATTCAATTTTATATCATTTTTGGGACTAACCTACTAACCCAAAGGCCCAGTCCAGATTGCTATTTTTTTGCCTATTTCAGGGTTTTGCAGAAAAGGAATATCAAACGGAGTCCAAACGGAATGAAACCTTCGCGAGAGATATTTTTGGAGAAAATCACACACGCGGAGCTTGAGGACCAAGTCAGGGGACAGAGAGGTGGCCCTCGAGGGTGGGGGGCGCGCCCCCCTTCCCAGGGCGCGCCCCCTGCCTCGAGACCTCCTCGTGTGGCCCCCGGTGCCCTCCTTCTTCCTATATAAGTCCACGTACCCCAGAAACTCCATACGCAGAGAGAAAACCCTAATTCCACCGCCGTAGCTTCTGTTCAGATCCCATCTTGGAGCCTATTCTGCAGCTCCACCGGAGGGGGATCCATCACGGAGGCCTTCATCATCATCATCATCGCCCTCGCCATGAGTTGTGAGTAGTTTACCACAAACATTCGTGTCCATAGCTAGTATCTAGATGGCTTCTTCTCTCTCTCTCCGGATCTCAATACAAAGTTCTCCTCGGTCTTCGAGGAGATCTATTCGATGTAATCTCTTTTTGCGGTGTGTTTGTCAAGATCCGATGAATTGTGAGTTTATGATCAAGGTTATCTATGAAAGATATTTGGTTCTTCTCTGAACTTTTTATGTGTGCTCATAATATCCTTGCAAGTCTCTTCGAAATATTGGTTTGGTTTGCCTACTAGATATATAGTTCTTGCAATGGGAGAAGTGCTTGGCTTTGGGTTCAATGTTGCAGTGTCCTTTCCTAGTGACAATAGGGGCAGCAAGGCACGTATTGTATTGTTGCCATCGAGGATAAAAAGATGGGGTTTATATCATATTGCTTGAGTTTATCCCTCTACATCATGTCATCTTGCTTAAGGCGTTACTCCGTTCGTATGAACTCAATACACTAGATGCATGCTGGATAGCGGTCGATGTGTGGAGTAATAGTAGTAGATGCAGGCAGGAGTCGGTCTACTTGTCTCGGACGTGATGCCTATATACAATGATCATGCCTAGATAGTCTCATAATTATTCGCTTTTCTATCAATTGCTTGACAGTAATTTGTTTACCCGCCGTAGAATATCGCTATCATGAGCGAAGCCACTAGAGAAAACTATGGCCGCCGGGTCTATTCTCAACATATCAATCTACATCTACTTTACTTTTACCGCTTTTATTTGTTGTTTTATTAAACAAAAAATACCAAAAATATAAACTATCATCTCTATCAGATCTCACTATCGTAAGTGACCATAAAGGCATTGACAACCCCTTATCACGTTGGCTGCGAAGTTCTTATTTGTTCGTGCAGGTGCGAGGGACTCGCGCGTGGTCTCCTACTGGATTGATACCTTGGTTCTAAAAAACCGAGGGAAATACTTATGCTACTGTGCTGCATCTCCCTTTCCTCTTCGAGGGAATACAACGCAAGCTCGTGAAGTAGCAAGAAGAATTTCTAGCGCCGTTGCCATGGAGGCCTACGCAAAAGTCATATAACAAGTACCTATCACAAACCCTTATCCTTCGCATTGCATTTTTTGCCTCTCGTTTTCCTCTCCCCCACTTCACCCTTGCCATTTTGTTTGCCCTTCTTCCGCCGTGTGTTTATCGTTCGCTTGCTTCTTGTTTGCTTGTGTTGCTATGTGCCCTCAATTAGCTTGCATCTTCGCTTGTTAAAGTATGGATCCTCATCCACTTGCTAATCTCTTTAAGAGATCCAATTATGTTGAACCAATTGCTAGTGAGCTGCGTGCACTAGATTATCCTTGTGGGGTTTTGCTTGAAATTTATGAATCTGAAAATTGTGAGGAATTGTTAAAAGAAAAAGTGATTCATGTTAGCTCCTTAAATAAAAATCATGATTGCAATGATGTTACTATAAATTCTATTAATGTCAGTTGTGCTAATAATATGCAAAACCCTAAGCTTGGGGATGCTAGTTTTGCTATGTCTACTACTTGTTACAATGATCATGATTGGGGTGATTCTTCTTTTGATCTCGAAAATTTATTTAATCCCCATGATGAATATAAGATTGATAATAATGTTTTCATTAATATTGAAAGTGGGTTTGGAAGAGTGTCAACTTTAGATCCCACATACTTGGAGAATGTTCAATCTTATGAAACTTTTGATAAAAGTGGGTCTGGAGAGGTCATGACTTTAGTTAATGTTAATCCCACTATTTTGGAAGAGTGTCAACTTTGCATGCATGTGGATCGTGTTGAGAATATGTTATGTGATAGCTATTTTGTTAAATTTGATCATGATCCTACATGCAATTATTATGAGAGAGGAAAATATGGTTGTAGAATATTTCATGTTACAAAATTACCTCTCGTTATGTTGAGATTGCTATTGTTTCTTTCTCCTTCCTTGCATATGCTAGATCTTGCTTGTCTTGGTAATTTGTTTTCCTATAAGATTCCTATGCATAGGAAGTATGTTAGACTTAGATGTGATTTTCACATGCTTTATGATGCTCTCTTTGTGCTTCAATTCTTATCTTTCATGTGAGCATCATTGAATTATCGTGCCTAGCTAGGGGCATAAAACGATAGCGCTTGTTGGGAGGCAACCCAATTTTTTTGTTGCTGTTAGGGAATAAATATTGCATCTAGCCTCTTATTAGATGTGGTTTCATGTTTTGTTTAGTGTTTGTGCCAAGTAGAACCTTTGGAAAGACTTGTGTGAAGTTTATATGATCTTGCTGTGAAAAAAAGAATCGTTAGCGCTCGCTAAGTAGTCGTGGGATTTTACTAGAGCGTGATTTTTAGTTGATTCTTTTTGCTGCTGATTGGTAGACAAATTGCGCAAATTTATCAATTTAGTTTGAAATTTTTGGAGTTCCATAATTAGGCGATCCCTGCGGATTACTACAGACTGTTCTGTCTTTTACAGATTCTGTTTTTCGTGTGTTGTTTGCTTATTCCGATACATCTATGAGTAATATTTGAGGATATGAACCATAGAGAAGTTGGAGTACTTTAGGTTTAACACCAATATAAACAAAGAATGAATTCATTGCTGTACCTTTGAGTAGTGGTTTGCTTTCTCATACTAACGGAGCTCACGAGAATTTTTGTCTAAGTTTTGAGTTGTGAAGTTTTCATGTTTTGAGTATTGCTTTGATGGACTATGGAACAAGGAGTAGCAAAGGCCTAAGCTTGGGTATGCCCATGGCACCCCAAGTAAAATCAAGATAATCAAAAGCCTAAGCTTGGGGATGCCCCGGGAAGGCATCCCCTCTTTCGTCTTCATCCATCGGTAACTATACTTGGAGCTATATTTTTATTCGCAACATGATATGTGTTTTGCTTGGAGCGTCTTGTATAATTTGAGTCTTTGCTTGTTAGTTTGCCACAATCATCCTTGCTGGACACACCTATTTGAGAGAGTTAAATATGGCCTAGAAATTATTAGAACACACTATATGCTTCACTTATATCTTTTGAGTTGAATAGTTTTGTCTCTAGCGCTTCACTTATATCTTGTAGAGCATGGTGGTGGTAATATTTTGTAGAAATTGTTGAACTCTCATGCTTCACTTATATCTCTTTGAGAGTCTATTAAAACAGCATGGTAAAGTGTTTAGGCCAAAGAAACTAGTCTTCACATGATAAACATACAATGTCAATGTAGTAAAAAAATTCACACCAAGTGCATTGAATAGAATGAGATGTTGGATGCTTGATAATTGTTTTGAGACATGAGGATAGTGATATTAGAGTCATGCTAGTGGATTTTTTATGAAATTGAGAAATACTTGTGTTAAGGTTAGTAATTCATGTATCATGCACGTATGGTGAACCGTTATGTGACGAAGTTAGAGCATGAGGTATTTGTAGAGTGCCAACCTTTCAATGGAGGTCGGGGGCGCGCGATGATAAACTCCTACCAACCTCCCCCCTAGGAGTATGCGTTGATTGGTTTGTTCTGATGACTCGTAGATTTTTGCAATAAGTATATGAGTTCTTATGACTAATGTTGAGTCCATGGATTATACGCACTCTCACCCTTCCACCATTGCTAGCCTCTCTTCTACCGCGCAACTTTCGTCGGTGCCATAAACCCACTATATGTCCTTCCTCAAAACAGCCACCATATTGTTCCTCAAAACAGCCACCATACCTACCTATCATGGCATTTCCATAGCCATTCCGAGATATATTGCCATGCAACTTTCCACCGTTCCGTTTATATGACACGCATCATATTGTCATATTGTCATTGCATGATCATGTAGTTGACATCGTATTTGTGGCAAAGCCACCATGCATATTCTTTCATACATGTCACTCTTGTTTCATTACACATACCGGTACACCGCCGGAGGCATTCATATAGAGTCATACTTTGTTGTTGTAGTATCGAGTTATAATATCGTGTTGTAATGAACGTGTGATGATCATCATTATTAGAGCACTGTCCCATTGGAGGAAAGGCTGAATCTATAAAGCCCCTCCGCAAAAAAAGGAAAAAAAAAAGAGAAAGGCCAAAGAAAAAAAGAAAGGCCCAATAAAAGAAAAAAAGAAAAAAAAAGTAAAAAAAAGGGACAATTGCTACTATCTTTTTCCACACTTGTGCTTCAAAGTAGCACCATGTTCTTCATTGTAGAGAGCCTCATGTTTAGTTACTTTCACATACTAGTAGGAATTTACATTATAGAACTTGGCTTGTATATTCCAAGGATGGGCTTCCTCAAATTCCCTAGGTCTTCGTGAGCAAGCAAGTTGGATGCACACCCACTAGTTTCTTTTGTTGAGCTTTCATTCATATTTAGCTCTAGTGCATCTGTTGCATGGCAATCCCTACTCACTCACATTGATATCTATTGATGGGCATCTCTATAGCTCGTTGATACGCCTAGTCGATGTGAGACTATCTCCCTCTTTTGTCTTCTCCACAACCACCTCTATTCCACCCATAGTGCTATGTCCATGGCTCACGCTCATGTATTGCGTGAAAGTTGAAAAGTTTGAAAAGATAGAGTATGAAAACAAATGCTTGGCTGAAATCGGGGTTGAGCAAGATATGAATATTTTTGTGTGATAACAAGGGAGAATAGCCAACACTATATGATTTTGTAGGGATAACTTTCTTTAGCCATAGTATTTTTGAGAAGACATGATTGCTTTGTTAGTATTGCTTGAATTATTGTTATTTCTTATGTCAATATAGACTTTTATCTTGAATCTTTCAGATCTGAACATTCATGCCACAATTAAGAGAATTACATTGAAAAACTATATTGGTTAGCATTCCACATCAAAAATTCTTTCTTTATCATTTACCTACTCGAGGACGAGCAGGAATTAAGCTTGGGGATGCTTGATACATCTCCAACGTATCTATAATTTTTTATTGTTCCATGCTATTATTTATGATGTCTTGGATGTTTAATGGGCTTTATCATTCACTTTTATATCATTTTTGGGACTAGCCTACTAACCCAAAGGCCTAGTCCAGATTGCTGTTTTTTTTGCCTATTTCAGGGTTTGGCACAAAAGGAATATCAAACGGAGTCCAAACGGAATGAAACCTTCGCGAGAGATATTTTTGGAGAAAATCACGCACGCAGAGCTTGAGGACCAAGTTAGGGGACAGAGAGGTGTCCCTCGAGGGTGGGGGGTGCGCCCCCCTTCTTAGGGCGCGCCCCCCTGCCTCGAGGCCTCCTCGTGTGGCCCCCAGTGCCCTCCTTCTTCCTATATAAGTCCACGTACCCTTGAAACTCCATACGTAGAGAGAAAACCCTAATTCCATTGCCGTAGCTTCTATTCCTGTGGAGATCCCATCTTGGAGCTTCTTTCGGAGCTCCACCGGAGGGGGGGTCCATCACGGAGGCCTTCATCATCATCATCATTGCCCTCACCATGAGTTGTGAGTAGTTTACCACAGACCTTCGGGTCCATAGCTAGTATCTAGATGGCTTCTTCTCTCTCTCCGGATCTCAATACAAAGTTATCCTCGATCTTTGAGGAGATGTATTCGATGTAATCTCTTTTTGCGGTGTGTTTGTCGAGATCCGATGAATTGTGAGTTTATGATCAAGGTTATCTATGAAAGATATTTGGTTCTTCTCTGAACTTTTTATGTGTGCGCATAATATCCTTGCAAGTCTCTTTGAATTATTGGTTTGGTTTGGCCTACCAGATCTATAGTTCTTGCAATGGGAGAAGTGCTTGGCTTTGGGTTCAATCTTGCGGTGTCCTTTCCCAGTGACAGTAGGGGTAGCAAGGCATGTATTGTATTGTTGCCATCGAGGATAAAAACATGGGGTTTAAATCATATTGCGTGAGTTTATCCCTCTGCATCATGTCAACTTGCTTAAGGCGTTACTCTGTTCGTATAAACTCAATACACTAGATGCATGCTGGATAGCGGTCGATGTGTGGAGTAATAGTAGTAGATGCAGGCGGGAGTCGGTCTACTTGTCTCGGACATGATGCCTATATACAATGATCATGCCTAGATAGTCTCATAATTATTCGCTCTATCAATTGCTCGAAAGTAATTTGTTTACCCACCGTAGAATATCGCTATCATGAGAGAAGCCACTAGAGAAAACTATGGCCCCCGAGTCTATTCGCAAAATATCAATCTTCATCTACTTTACTTTTACTGCTTTTATTTGTTGTTTTATTAAACAAAAAATACCAAAAATATAAACTATCATCTCTATCAGATCTCACTATCGTAAGTGACCGTAAAGGGATTGACAACCCCTTATCACGTTGGTTGCGAAGTTCTTATTTGTTTGTGCAGGTGCGAGGGACTCGCGCGTGGTCTCCTACTGGATTGATACCTTGGTTCTCAAAAACTGAGGGAAATACTTACGCTACTGTGTTGCATCTCACTTTCGTCTTCGAGGGAATACAACGCAAGCTCGAGAAGTAGCAAGAAGAATTTTTGGCGCCGTTGCCGGGGAGGCTTACGCAAAAGTCATATAACAAGTACCTATCACAAACCCTTATCCTTCGCATTACATTTTTTGCCTCTCCCCCACTTCACCCTTGTCCTTTTATTTGCCCTTCTTCCGCCGTGTGTTTATCGTTCGCTTGCTTCTTGTTTGCTTGTGTTGCTATGTGCCCTCAATTTGCTTGCATCTTCGCTTGCTAAAGTATGGATCCTCATCCACTTGCTAATCTCTTTAAGAGATCCAATTATGTTGAACCAATTGCTAGTGAGCTGTATGCACTAGATTATCTTTATGGGGTTTTGCTTGAAACTTATGAATCTGAAAATTGTGAGGAATTGTTAAAGGAAAAAGTGATTCATGTTAGCTCCTTAAATAAAAAGCATGATTGCAATGATGTTACTATAAATTCTATTGATGTCAATTGTGCTAATAATATGCCAAACCATAAGCTTGGGGATGCTAGTTTTGCTTTGTCTACTACTTGTTACAATGATCATGATTGGGGTGATTCTTCTTTTGATCTTGAAAATTTATTTAATCCCCATGATGAATATAAGATTGATAATAATGTTTTCATTAATATTGAAAGTGGGTTTGGAAGAGTGTCAACTTTAGATCCCACATGCTTGGAGAATGTTCAATCTTATGAAATTTTTGATAAAAGTGGGTTTGGAGAGGTCATGACTTTAGTTAATGTTAATCCCACTGTTTTGGAAGAGTGTCAACTTTGCATGCATGTGGGTCGTGTTGAGAATATGTTATGTGATAGCTATTTTGTTAAATTTGATCATGATCCTACATGCAATTATTATGAGAGAGGGAAATATGGTTGTAGAAATTTTCATGTTACTAAATTACCTCTCGTTATGTTGAGATTGCTATTGTTTCTTTCTCCTTCCTTGCATATGCTAGATCTTGCTTGTCTTGGTAATTTGTTTCCTATAAGATGCCTATGCATAGGAAGTATGTTAGACTTAGATGTGATTTTCACATGCTTTATGATGCTCTCTTTGTGCTTCAATTCTTATCTTTCATGTGAGCATCATTGAATTATCGTGCCTAGCTAGGGGCATAAAACGATAGCGCTTGTTGGGAGGCAACCCAATTTTTTTGTTGCTGTTAGGGAATAAATATTGCATCTAGCCTCTGATTAGATGTGGTTTCATGTTTTGTTTAGTGTTTGTGCCAAGTAGAACCTTTGGGAAGACTTGTGTGAAGTTTATATGATCTTGCTCTGAAAAGCAAAATCGTTAGCGCTTGCTAAAGTAGTCGTGGGATTTTACTGGAGCGTGCTATTTAGTTGATTCTTTTTGCTTCTGATTTTTAGACAAATTTCGCAAATTTACCAATTTAGTTTGAATATTTTGGAGTTCCGGAAGTAGGCGAACCCTACAAATTACTACAGACTATTCTGTCTTTGACAGATTATGTTTTTCGTGTGTTGTTTGCTTATTCCGATGCATCTATGAGTAATATTTGAGGATATGAACCATGGAGAAATTTGAGTACTGTAGGTTTAACACCAATATAAACAAATAATGAATTCATTGATGTACCTTTGAATAGTGGTTTGCTTTCTCATACTAACGGAGCTCACGAGAATTTTTGTCTAAGTTTTGTGTTGTGAAGTTTTGAGTATTGCTTTGATGGACTATGGAACAAGGAGTAGCAAAGGCCTAAGCTTGGGGATGCCCATGGCACCCCCAAGATAATCAAAAGCCTAAGCTTGGGGATGCCCCGGGAAGGCATCCCCTCTTTCGTCTTCATCCATCGGTAACTATACTTGGAGCTATATTTTTATTCGCAACATGATATGTGTTTTGCTTGGAGCGTCTTGTATAATTTGAGTCTTTGCTTGTTAGATTACCACAATCATCCTTAATGGACACACCTATTTGAGAGAGTTAAATATGTCCTAGAAATTATTAGAACACACTATATGCTTCACTTATATCTTTTGAGTTGAATAGTTTTTGCTCTAGCGCTTCACTTATATCTTTTAGAGCAAGGTGGTGGTAATATTTTGTAGAAATTGTTGAACTCTCATGCTTCACTTATATCTCTTTGAGAGTCTATTAAAACAGCATGGTAAAGTGTTTAGGCTAAAGAAACTGGTCTTCACATGATAAACATCCAATGTCAATGTAGTAAAAAAAATCACACCATGTGCATTGAATAGAATGAGATGTTGGATGCTTGATAATTGTTTTGAGACATGAGGATAGTGATATTAGAGTCATGCTAGTGGATTTATTATGAAATTGAGAAATACTTGTGTTAAGGTTAGTAATTCATTTATCATGCACGTATGGTGAACCGCTATGTGACGAAATTAGAGCATGAAGTATTTGTTGAGTACCAACCTTTGTGTGGAGGTCGGGGGCGCGCGATGGTTAACTCCTACCAACCTCCCCCCTAGGAGTATGTGTTGATTGCTTTGTTTTGATGACTCGTAGATTTTTGCAATAAGTATATGAGTTCTTATGACTAATGTTGAGTCCATGGATTATACACACTCTCACCCTTCCACCATTGCTAGCCTCTCTTGCACCGCACAACTTTCGTCGGCGCCATAAACCCACTATATATCCTTCCTCAAAACAGCCACCATATTGTTCCTCAAAACAGCCACCATACCTACCTATCCTGGCATTTCCATAGCCATTCCGAGATATATTTTCATGCAACTTTCCACCGTTCCGTTTATATGACACGCATCATATTGTCATATTGCCATTGCATGATCATGTAGTTGACATCGTATTTGTGGCAAAGCGACCATGCATATTCTTTCATACATGTCACTCTTGTTTCATTGTACATACCGGTACACCGCCGGAGGCATTCATATAGAGTCATACTTTATTGTTGTAGTATCGAGTTGTAATATCGTGTTGTAATGAAAGTGTGATGATCATCATTATTAGAGCATTGTCCCATGGGAGGAAAGGCTGAATCTATAAAGCCCCTCCGCAAAAAAAAGAAAAAAAAAGGAGAAAGGCCAAAAAAAAAGGCCCAAAAAAAAGAAAAAAAAGGGACAATTGCTACTATATTTTTCCACACTTGTGCTTCAAAGTAGCACCATGTTCTTCATTGTAGAGAGTCTCGTGTTTAGTCACTTTCACATACTAGTGGGAATTTTCCTTATAGAACTTGGCTTTTATATTCCAACGATGGGCTTCCTCAAATGTCCTAGGTCTTCGTGAGCAAGCAAGTTGGATGCACACCCACTAGCTTCTTTTGTTGAGCTTTCATTCATATTTAGCTCTAGTGCATCCGTTGCATGGCAATCCCTACTCACTCACATTGATATCTATTGATGGGCATCTCCATAGCCCGTTGATACGCCTAGTCGATGTGAGACTATCTCCCTCTTTTTGTCTCCCCCTTTATCATTTACCTACTCGAGGATGAGCAGAAATTAAGCTTGGGGATGCTTGATACGTCTCCAACGTATCTATAATTTTTTATTGTTACATGCTATTATTTATGAAGTCTTGGATGTTTAATGGGCTTTATCATTCACTTTTATATCATTTTTGGGACTAACCTAGTAACCCAAAGGCCCAGTCCAGATTGTTGTTGTTTGCCTATTTCGGGGTTTGGCAGAAAAGGAATATCAAATGGAGTACAAACAGAATGAAACCTTCACGAGAGATATTTTTGGAGAAAATCACGCACGTGGAGCTTGAGGACCAAGTCAGGGGACAGAGAGGTGGCCCTCGAGGGTGGGGGCGCGCCCCCCTTCCCTGGGCGCTCCCCCTGCCTCGAGGCCACCTCGTATGGCCCCCGGTGCCCTACTTCTTCCTATATAAGTCCACGTACCCCAGAAACTCCATACACAGAGAGAAAACCCTAATTCCACCGTCGTAGTTTCTGTTCCCGTGGAGATCCCATCTTGGAGCCTATTCCGGAGCTCCACCGGAGGGGGATCCATCACGGAGGCATTCATCATCATCATCATCATCGCCCTCACCATGATTGTGAGTAGTTTACCACAGACCTTCGGGTCCATAGCTAGAAACTAGATGGCTTCTTCTCTCTCTCCGGATCTCAATACAAAGTTCTCCTCGGTCTTCGAGGAGATCTATTCGATGTAATCTCTTTTTACGGTGTGTTTATCGAGATCCGATGAATTGTGAGTTTATGATCAAGGTTATCTATGAAAGATATTTGGTTCTTCTCTGAACTTTTTATGTGTGCTCATAATATCCTTGCAAGTCTCTTCGAATTATTGGTTTGGTTTGGCCTACTAGATCTATAGTTCTTGCAATGGGAGAAGTGCTTGGCTTTGGGTTCAATGTTGCGGTGTCCTTTCCCAATGACAGTAGGGGCTGCAAGGCACGTATTGTATTGTTGCCATCGAGGATAAAAAGATGGGTTTTATATCATATTGCTTGAGTTTATCCCTCTACATCATGTCATCTTGCTTAAGGCGTTACTCTGTTCGTATGAACTCAATACACTAGATGCATGCTGGATAGCGGTTGATGTGTGGAGTAATAGTAGTAGATGCAGGCAGGAGTCGGTCTACTTGTCTCGGACATGATGCCTATATACAATGATCATGCCTAGATAGTCTCATAATTATTCGCTTTTCTATCAATTGCTCGACAATAATTTGTTTACCCGCCGTAGAATATCGCTATCATGAGAGAAGCCACTACAGAAAACTATGGCCCCCGGGTATATTCTCAGCATATCAATCTACATCTACTTTACTTTTACCGCTTTTATTTGCTGTTTTATTAAACCAAAAATACCAAAAATATAAACTATCATCTCTATCAGATCTCACTCTCGTAAGTGACCGTAAAGGGATTGATAACCCCTTATCGCGTTGGCTGTGAAGTTCTTATTTGTTTGTGCAGGTGCGAGGGACTCGCGCGTGGTCTCCTACTGGATTGATACCTTGGTTCTAAAAAACTGAGGGAAATACTTACGCTACTGTGCTGCATCTCCCTTTCCTCTTCGAGGGAATACAACGCAAGCTCGAGAAGTAGCAATTTTGAGAGTAATTTCAGATAAGAATGTCAGATTTTCAGTATTGAGCATATGAAGTATTTTATGAAATCTAGATATATATTTTTAGCACTTCAAAAATGTAGTTTCATATAAAAGTGCAGAAAATGTGATTCTTAGAGAAGAAACTGCAAGTTTCAGTTTCAGAGGGCGGAGCATTTATATTACCACGTCTTTCTCGAACAGGAATAACATTATGTTGGAAGTTTTATTCATGGTTGAAAATGGAACTACTAGCCAGTTAACATCATGCTGATCAACAGTCATGCATAGCACATCTTCATATGATGCACAGTCAAAAAGATATGTTATTTTCAAAATGCCCACACAATGTTGAGTGGGAAAAACAGAGAAAATAAGGGACGGAATTTCGCCCAGTGTTGGAGGTGGTGTGTGTAGATGACAATGGGGACCCATATGTCAGTAATGGCAGAGGCAAAAAATTGGTGACATTTTCCCAGCATCAGGTGGAATCGAACCCGGGCGGAGCAGCGGTTGGGGAGTTGAACCAGGCCACTCGGCTACTTCAGAACTTTACGTAGAAGTTTGGGACAACTTCTACCACTACTGTAGCACGTCTTCCCCAGCTTTGGTGCGTTCTCGTCTGGGGCCTGGACGTCATCCTCCGCCTTTGTGCGCTCACCGTGGTGCCGCTATCTGCCGTTGTGAACATGCTCAACAAACGAGAGAAATCTGGAGAGGACTATACGTGGAGAGGCGGACAATCAGGACCCACCAGGGCCATGGTCGTACGCTAGTAAGTGCCTCATTGAAAAAACACTTCCACCTAATGCTATACTCACGTTGGGGCCCACGGGTTTGTCAACATGGTAACTCCTACTAAAGAGATAAATTTACAATGAAGCTAGTTATCTGGGTGCTAGCAGGGGTATCATTCACTATTAGTGGGCCAACAAGTATCAACTGTTTTTTTAGAAATGTATCAGCTAGGTTGTGTGTTGACTAGTCTAGGCATTTTTTAACATGCGCAGCCCACGACAGGCGGTTTGTATTTTTTTAGGGCCATCATATTAATGTCAATTGTGTTAATGATATACAAAACCCTAAGCTTGGGGATGCTAGTTTTGCTATGTCCACTGGTTGTTGCAATGATCATGATTTGGGTGATTCTTCTTATGGTCTTGAAAATTTATTTAATCCCCATGATGAATATAAGATTGATAATAATGTTTTTAATAATATTGAAAGTGGGTTTGGAAGAGTGTCAACTTTAGATCCCACATATTTGGAGAATGTTCAATCTTATTAATTTTTTGATAAAAGTGGGTTTGGAGAGGTCATGACTTTAGTTAATGTTGATCCCACTATTTTGGAAGAGTGTCAACTTCGCATGCATGTGGATCGTGTTGAGAATATGTTTTGTGATAGCTATATTGTTGAATTTGCTTATGATCCTACATGCAATTATTATGAGAGAGGAAAATATGGTTTTAGAAATCTTCATGTTACTAAATTACCTCTCTTCATGTTGAGATTGATCTTGTTTTCTTTTTCTTCCTTGCATATGCTAGATATTGCTTGTCTTGATTTGTTTTCCTATAAAATTCCTATGCATAGGAAGTATGTTAGACTTACATGTGTTTGCGTTTTATGCCTAGCTAAGGGCGTTAAACAATAGCGCTTGTTGAGAGGCAACCCAATTTTATTTTTTATTTTTTATTTTTGGCTCTGTTTTTCAAGTTTTACACATTATTACTTCTGTAGTAATTGTGTTTTTGGTGTTTTAATTAGTGTCTGAGCCAAGTAAGACCTTTGTGATGGCTTACGGTGATCGTTGATTTGATTTTGCTGAAAAACAAAAAACTTTTGTGCCCAGTGCAGAAATTCAATAAATCACTGGAACGTCGAAACCTTCTGAAACTTTTACAAAAAGTTGATATACAAATTCCCCACGTCGTCCAATTTTTTCAGAATTTTTAGAGTTGCAGAAGTATGCGAAGTTTTCAGATTGCTAAAGACTGTTCTGTTTTTGACAGATTCTGTTTTTTATGTGTTGTTTGCTTATTTTGATGCATCTATGGCTAGTATCAGGGGGTATGAACCATGGAGAAGTTGGAATACATTAGATATTACACCAATATTAAATTAGAATAAGATCACAACAGTACCTTGAGTGGTTATTTGCTTTGTTTTACTAACGGAGCTCACGAGATTTTCTGTTGAGTTTTGTGTTGTGAAGTTTTCAAGTTTTGGGTAAGGATTTGATGGACTATGGAATAAAGAGTGGCAAAATCCTAAGCTTGGGGATGCCCAAGGCACCCCAAGGTAAAATTCAAGGACGGCCAAGAGCCTAAGCTTGGGGATGCCCAGGGAAGGCATCCACTCTTTCGTCTTCATCCATCGGTAACTTTACTTGAGGCTATATTTTTATTCACTACATAATATGTGGTTTTCTTGGAGCATCTTGTATGATATGAGTCTTTGCTTTTTAGCTTGTCACAATCATCCTTGCTGTACACACCTTTTGAGAGGGACACGCTTCATTCGTGATTTATTAGAATACTCTATGTGCTTCACTTACATCTTTTGAGCTAGGTAATTTCCCTCTAGTGCTTCACTTATATCTTTTTAGAGCACAGCGGTGGTTTTATTTTGTAGAAATTGTTGAACACTCTTGCTTCACTTATATTATTTTGAGAGTCTTAAAGAACAGCATGGTAATTTTCTTGGGTTATGAATTTAGTCCTAATATGATAGACATCCAAAGGAGATATAATAAAAACTTTCATATATAGAGCATTGAATACTATGTGAAGTTTGACTCCTTGTAATTGTTTTGAGATGTTAAGATGGTGATATTAGAGTCATGCTAGTGGTAGTTTGTGAGGTTAAAGAAGTAATTGTGTTAAATCTTGTGATTCCCGTAGCATGCACATATGGTCTCCTAACTATGTAACCGAATTGAAGCACTTTGTATTTTGAGTGTTTGTCTTTGCGTGAAGGTCGGGGGCGCGCGATGGTTAACTTCTACCAACCTCCCCCCTAGGAGCATGCATCGTAGTACTTTGCTTCGAAAGCTAATATTTCTTTTCACAATAAGTATGTGAGTTCTTTATGACTAATGTTGAGCCCATGGATTATACGCACTCTAACCCTTCCACCTTGCTAGCCACTCTAGTGCCGGCAACTTCCGCCGGTGCAAAAACCCTCCTTATACCTTCCTCAAAACGACCACCATACCTACCTATTATGGCATTTCCATAGCCATTCCGAGATATATTGCCAGGTAACTCCACCGTCTCGTTTATTATGACATGCTTCACCATTGTCATATTGCTTTGCATGATCATGTAGTTGACATAGTATTTGTGGCAAAAGCCATCGTTCATATTTTTCATACATGTCACTCTTGGTCATCGCACATCCCGGTACACCGCCGGAGGCATTCATATAGAGTCATATATTTGTTCTAGTATCGAGTTGTAAGTAAATAAATGTGTAATGAACATCATTATTAGAACATTGTCCCAGGTGAGGTTATCAATAAAGAGACCAAATGAGTCTCAAAAAAAGAGAAAAGGGTCTCCAAAAAAGGAGGAGGCTACAAAAAAGAGAAAAAGAGAGAAGGGACAATGTTACTATCCTTTTTCCACACTTGTGCTTCAAAGTAGCACATGATCTTCATGATAGAGAGTCTCCTATGTTGTAACTTTCATATATCACTAGTGTAAATTTTTCATTGTAGAACTTGGCTTGTATATTCCAATGATGGGCTTCCTCAAATGCCCTAGGTTTTCATGAGCAAGCAAGTTGATGCACACCCACTAGTTGTCTTTTTGAGCTTTCATACACTTATAGCTCTAGCATCCGTTACATGGCAATTCCTACTCACTCACATTGATATTGATTAATGGACATCTCCATGGTCCGTTGATTTGCCTAGTCGATGTGAGACTTTCTCCCTCCTTTTGTCTATTACCACCTTCTATTCCACCCATAGTGCTATATACATGGCTCACGCTCATGTATGTGTGAAGAGTCGAAAAGGTTTAAGAATGTTAAAGCATGAAAACAATTGCTTGATTGACACCAGGATGGGCATGATTTTTACTTTGTGTTAAGAAGAGGGTGCATAAATGACTATATGATTTTGTAGGGATAACTTTCTTTAGCCATGTTATTTTTTAAGCTATGTAGATTACTTTTTAGTATGCTTGAAGTATTATTGTTTCGATATTGATAAACGTTTGTTTTGAGTCTTATGGATCTATACTTCATGCCACAATAAAGAATATTACATTGATAAATATGTTGGGTAGCATTCCACATCAAAAATTCTGTTTTTATCATTTACCTACTCGAGGACGAGCAGGAATTAAGCTTGAGGGATGCTTGATATGTCTCCAACGTATCTATAACTTTTTATCGTTCCATGCTATTATAATATCTATCTGGATGTTTTATGCATTTATATGCTATTTTATATTATTTTGGGACTAACCTATTAACCTAGTGCCAGTTTCTGTTTTTTCCTTGTTTTTGAGTTTCGCGGAAAAGGAATATCAAACGGGGTCCAAACGGAACGAAACTTCACAAGGATTTTTTTTTGGACCAGAAGACATCAGATGGACTTGGAGTGCACGTCAGGGGAGCTGCGAGGCGGCCACAAGGACGGAGGGCGCGCCCCTCACCCTTGTGGGCCCCTCGAGTGTCTTCTGACCTAATTCTTCAACCTATATATACCCATATATTCCAGAAACATCAGAACATCCATCAAAACCACTTTTTCGCCGTCGTAACCTTCTGTTCTCGCAAGATCCCATCCGGAGGCCTTTTCCGGTACTCTACCGGAGGGGGAATCAACCATGGAGGGCATCTACATCAACCCTATTGCCCTTCCGATGAAGTGTGACTAGTTTACCACAGACCTACGGGTTCATAGCTGGTAGCTAGATTGCTTCTTCTCTCTCTTTGATCCTCAATACCACGTTCTCCTCGTTGTTCTTGGAGATCTATCCAATGTAATCTTCTTTTGCGGTGTGTTTGTCAAGATCCGATGAATTGTGGGTTTATGATCAGATTATCTATGAATAATATTTGAGTTTCTTATGAATTCTTTTATGCATGAGCTTATATCTTAGTAATTCTCTTCGAGTTTGGCCAACTAGATTGATATTTCGTGCAATGGGAGAGTGCTTTGCTTTGGGTTCAATCTTGCGGTGCTCAATCTCAGTGACAGAAAGGGACATGACACATATTGTATTGTTGCCATCGAGGATAAAAGGATGGAGTTTTCATCATATTGCTTGAGTTAATTCCGCTACATCATGTCATCTTGCTTAAGGCATTACTCTGTTCTTATGAACTTAATACTCTAGATGCAGAATTGTTTCGGTCGATGTGTGGAGTAATAGTAGTAGATGCAGGCAGGAGTCGGTTTACTTGTCTCGGACGTGATGCCTATATTCATGATCATTGCCATATATGTCGTTATAATTATTCGCTTTTCTATCAATTGCTTGATAGTAATTTGTTCACCACCGTAATATTTGCCATCATGAGAGAAGCCTCTAGTGAAACCTATGGCCCCCGGGTCTATTTTACATCTTATAAGTTTCAAATCTACTATTTTGCAATCTTTTACTTTTCAATATGTAAACCAAAAACCAAAAAATATTTACTTTACTTGTTTATCTATCTCTATCGGATCTCACTTTTGCAAATAACCTAGAAGGGATTGACAACCCCTTTATAGCGTTGGGTGCAAGTTGTTTGATTGTTTGTGCAGGTATTTGGCGACTTGTGCCTAATCTCCTACTGGATTGATACCTTGGTTCTCAAAACTGAGGGAAATACTCCCTTCACTTAGTTGTATCTCCCTTTCCTCTTCAAGGGAAATCCCAACGCAAACTAGGGAAAATAGCGAGGAAGCACCGGTGAAAGCGTACGTAGCTTTATCTGTCTGGTCGCGAACGTGTACGTACATAGCGGTCAATCGGTCTCTCGGCAGCGATGAACCGTGGTCGAGTAAGGAGCGACATGTGTCATACGTACAATCCCTTTAAAACCATGTACGTGTACGTACAACCATATAGCAAAAACTATGGCTATGTACATACATAGGGGTGGAGTCTCGAACGCCTACTCGCGCATACGTACGGCCAGGGCTGGTGTACATGGAGAGGCATCAAATGGCGGAAACGGCATCGTGTTCATCGGTAGCCAACCGGCGGGGTCGGAATAGAGAGACATCATCGTGTTCATCAGGAGGCAAACGACTTGGACGGAACAGCCGAAACCTGGTGTGGCGTACCGCAAGACGGAAGGAAACGGCCTTCTGCTGGAGCGCGTACGGTCGAAATGGGGTCCTGTTCATTGGGAAGGGTTTGGCGTACCGCAAAACGGAGGAAACGGCCTTCTACTCGACCGACTACGATCGGAACGTGATCTTGTTCATCAGGAGGGGTCTGGCGTACCGCAAAACGGAGGAAACGGACTTGTGTTGGAGCGCTACGGTCGAAACGGGGGTCCTGTTCATCGGGAGGGGTGTGGCGTACCGCAAAACGGGACTCCACGGGCTACTGTTCACCCACCGTCGACTTCCTGCAGCCCCCACCTGCACTGTTCATCCACCGCATCTTCCTCTGCCACCACCGGCTACTGTTCAACCAGCCCTCCATGGGGTCCTGTTCATCCAACCAGCCCTCCATCGGCTACTGTTCAACCAGCCCTCCATGAGGTCCTGTTCATCCACCCCCAATGCCTCGGCTGTAGCGGCCTCGTCTCGGGGTCATGTTCATCAAGCGGCAACCGCCTACTACTACTACCACGGGCTCATGTTCATCCAACTCCCACCGGGAACTGTTCATCCAACCCCAACCACGTACGTCTCGACTCGTTCAACCAACCCCACATTCACTGTTCATCAAGAGGCAGCGGGTTCGATCGGCTTCAGTAAGCAGCAACAGCGATCGGCTGGATTCAGTTAATACAGCCAAGGGATCGATCGCTAGGGTTCAGTACCGTAGCCTAGTGCAATCGCTCGGGTTTAGTAGCGAACGCCTCGCTCGGGTTCAGTTAGAGCCCAACGCCTCGCACACACGCGCGTACGTATACGAGAGAAACACGAAACCTCCGTGCATCGCTCTGCCCTGACCACCCACCGTAACCGGGAACTCCCCAAAATTTTCCTCATGGACGGCCCAAAGAATGTCATGCGGGTGCGTCTCTAGCCCACCCAGGACGAAAAGCCCATTTTCTGTCATGATTTTTTGTCATAGAAGTAGGAGCCCACACATCTATGATGATACGTGTTTTTGTCACAATTATCGTCATCGAAGTGTCATAAGCATGACAGAAAAAAAATCGTTCGGCCCAAAATGTCATGGATGTGTCTTTTTTGTAGTGATTTAAGGAGTTCATGTATTCACTAAGTGCTAATGCTTTGTTTCGTTTCTCTATCAAAAGGAGGCCTTAACATCCCTTAGTTTCCAATAGGACCCGCTGCTACGGGAGGTAGGACAAAAGATGTCATGCAAGTTCTTTTCCATAAGCACGTATGACTATATACGAAATACATGCCTACGTTACATTGATGAATTGGAGCTAGTTCTGTGTCGCCCTAGATTATAACTGTTACATGACGAATGTCATCCAACATAATTATCCATCACTGATCCAATGCCTATAAGCTTTTCACATATCGATTGCTGCTATTGTTACAATCACTACAAAACTACTACTATTACTATTACTGTTACTATTGCTATCGTTACTACTGCTATTAAATTATCCTACCACTGTGATACTGATCACTTGCCGCAGGTATTTAGTCTCCAGGTGTGGTTGGACAACTGCTAATACTTGCAAATATTCTTTGGCTCCCCTTGTGTCAAATCAATAAATTTGGGTTGAATACTCTACCCTCGAAAACTGTTGCGATCCCCTATATTTGAGGGTTATCAAGGGTTTCTTCCAAGGCTTTCTAGTTGATGGCCTCAATGTAGGGCTGGGAGGTACTCCTTATGGTAGACAGTGGAAGCTCTACCTCATTCATCGACGAGAAGTTGGTGTTGCTCATGTCAGGAGTGGTCTCGCTACCGCACGCGTGCCGTGTCAAGGTGGCTGATGGTTGTGAACTCTGTTGCACAGTTTCCTTTCCTGTATCCAAGCGGTCATCGCAAGGGCACGAGTTCAGCACAAACATGAAGGTTTTGTCGCTCGGCACTTATCACGTCATCCTTGGTATGGAGTGCCTGCAACATCACAGTCCCATGATGATTGATTGGAAGGGAAAATATCTGTAGATTCCTTTGGGCAATGGGACAACCAAATTGTTTAGGCACGAAGCCAACACCAATTTCTCCCATGTGATCAATAGCTTGCAACAAAGTCTACATAAATAGGGATGTTGATGCACGTCGTATATTTGTTTGCTGCCCAAGGTGATTCAGATGCTGCCATGTCAGAATCACTAGATCTCCAAGGGTTGTTAGCGGAGTTCGAGGATGTGTTCGGTGAGCCCACAGAACTGCCACCTAGGCATGCATGCGGCCACAAAATTCCTCTCATGCCAGGGCGCAACTAGTGAACATCGGGTCGTACTGCCACAAGCGAGAACACAAAATGGAGATTAAGCGGCAGGTTCAAGAACTGTTGCAGGCCTGCGTGATCCAACACAGTGTGAGCAACTTATCCACTCCTATCTTCCTTGCCAAAAAGAAAGACGTCACTTGGTAGTTGTGCATTGATTACAACCACCTCAATGCCATGACTTTTGTCAGTAAGATCCCTATTCCAATCATCGATGAACTCTATGATGAACTTCATGGTGGTACTTGGTTCTCTACATTGGATCTTCGAGCCGGCTACCATCAATCCAACTGGCCGAGGGGGAGGAGTACAAAACAACATTTCAAACACATTCAGGGCACTTTAATTTCAAGGTGTTATCATTCGGGCTTGCTGGTGGCCCGACAACTTTCAATGGTGTTATGGTAGTTACAATGCATCCACTGCTTAGACACTGTGTCTTGGTGTTCTTTGACGATATTCTCGTCTCAACAAAACTTGGGAAGAGCATGTGGACCATTTGAGGCAAGTATTGTCACTCCTCCAACACGACCAATAGAAAGTGAAACGATCCAAGTGTGAATTTGGGCAGCGACAACTCTCTTATCTCGGGCATTTCATCGCTGAACAGGGGCTGGAAATTGAACCAAGTAAAATCAACGCAGTTCAGACTTGGGCCACACCGATCAACATCAAATATGTGCGCCTTTTCTTGGGCCTGACCGAGACTATCAGTGTTTTGTTTCGTGGCTTTGGGGTTATTGCACAACCTCTGTTCAATCTTCCAAAGAAAGGGATTCCGTATGCGTAGGCAGACAACACGGAGAAGACATTCTAACTCCTCAAGCACAAACTTGTCACGACTCTTGTCTTGACATTTCCGAATTTCCCCAAGACCTGCTCGGTCGAGGCTAACTCTCGTGATAGAGGAATTGGTGCAGTCCTACATCAGGCAGGCCACCCAATAGCTTTTATGAGCAAAAGCCTGAGCCCCAAGTATCAAGGACTATCTACATATGAGGAAAAGTACTTGGCCATCGTGGTGGCCGTGGATCAATGGCGACCGTACTTGCATCACAATGAATTTGTGATCCCTACTAGTCAGAAAAGCCTCATATACCTCGAAGAGCAACGATTGAACACCCCCTAGCAACAACGAGCGTTTACCAAGCTCCTTGATCTTCAGTGCACTAGTATAAGAAAGGATCGCAAAATGTTGCCGTTGATGCCTTGTCGTGCACACAACCACAGGAGGTCTTGTTTGCTGTCACCTCCTGCCAGCCAACCTGGATAGAGGATGCGTGGCCAGTTATAACTCCAACCCCAAGCTCAGAAGATCTTGGAACAATTAGCAATCATGCCTGCTCCAAAAGGGCGATTCACTTTGACACATGGCATCTTATGTTTCACAGACCGTATTTGGTTGGGAGGCTCAACTTCATTGCGGCAAATAATCATCTCAACCTTCCATGACAGCCCCATGGGGGGCCATTCCGAATTCCCCGCCACTTTCAACCGTATCTGTGCCTGGCCCAACATGAAGGCCCATGTGCTGCAATTTGTGCAATGTTGCACTGTTCCTCAACAAGCGAAAGCAAATCGCGTTGTGTCACCCAGCCTCCTCCAACCCCTTCTGTTTCCTAAGGAGCCGTGGGAAATGAGCATGCTAGATTTCATCGATGGATTACCTCAGCCAGGCAAGTTTAACTGTCTCTGGGTCACTATGGACAAGCATACCAAGTTTGCCCATTTATTGCCCCCCGCTCACCCGTACACAACAACCAAGGTGGCTCTGTTGTACATGAACACCATCTACAGTGTGCATGGGCTTCCAGGATCCATTGTCTCCAATTGAGATCCTGTCTTCACCAGCCACTTATGGCAAGAATTGTTCAAGCTTGCGGGCACTCAACTAAGGATGAGTACGCCTAACCACCTCAGATAGATGGATAGTCCGAGAGGGTTAACCAATGCGTGGAAACCTACCTGCATTGTTTTGCTCATGCCTGCCTGCGTAGATGGAGTTTGTGGATACCCATGGTACAATTCTGGTACAACACAACCGACCATTCTAGCATGGGGATGTCTCCTTTTAAGGCCATCTTTGGTCACGAGCCACAACACCGATGGATCACACTACCCGCATCCTACTCAGTGCCATCCATTTAGTCCTGGCTAGACGAGCGTGCAATAATCTAGGACCTGCTCCAACAACACCTCAATCGAGCACATCAGTATATGAAACAACAAATAGACAAGAGACATTCGAACCGTAGCTTCGAGGTTGGTGATTCAGCCTTTCTATTGCAACCATACATCCAAACATCAGTAGCCAAGCGAGCGAACCACAAGTTGGCATTCAAATATTTTGGTTCGTTCACGATCATCGCCAAGATCAATTAGGTGGCGTACAAGTTGCAACTGCCACTCGAATAGCAAGATGCCTAGTGTTCCATGTTTCGCAACTGTGATGCCATTTGAGCTCTGTTATGGACACTTCTGCTAGTCTCCCAAGGGGGGCAAGCCTCGACGCAAGGAGGGGATGTCAACATTAGTGACGTGGTCACCCAGGGAAAGGACAGGCTAGCTACCACAACGGCGCAACCACGTCGCACACGCCAAGTCAACAGAAGGTACGCGGGGCCAGAGTGGGCCACTGCGGCTACCGCCCTACCTCACACCACTTAACCGGAGAGGAGGAGAGGGAGGAGGCCATGCGATGGATCAACAACAAGAAAGGCACATCTCTTCCCTCACCTACCTCCTTCTCCTACCTTCCCCTTCCTTCCTCCGTGAGATCTCGATCCATTCGCTACCTGTAACTGATATTGAAGGGAGTAGATCGGAGTATTGTTGCCATATCGTGTGCATACTCTTACAAAGGTAGAAACCATGGCCACATGCGTGCATACATAGAGGCTTGAACGAACATGTCTGGATATTGATCGGACGCGTCGGCAGCAATCAATGCATTTCCCCTTCCTCTATAGATTTAGGGTTGAGACCTACTCGGAATGTGAAAGTGCAACTAATCCCCGGGTGGTTTTGGCAATTAATAACAACATATATATCATTGAACTAATAGTTACTTGAGAATCATTTCAGAGAAGTTCAGTGATATGGGTATGGCAATGACTGAAGAAGTGGACCCCTCAAAATGCTAAGGCGAGCATTGGCAAAAGTTCAAGACTCCATTTTTGGTTTAGTGATCCAAGATCACATTGAGTCCATAGGAAAAGCCAATACTATTAAAAGGGGATGAGGTTGTGTTGATGATCTGGTTGCTCAAGTGCTTAGTGATATATCTCCTTCAACTATCAGCAACTTTCACTACAATACACACTCATAAGTAATCTCGGACCAACCGATTTTCCAAACTCAGTCACACCGAGATGAACCACCTCAGCCATAAGCCAAACCCTAGAAAAATCGGTCATTCCGAGTTTGAGATCGGTCTCACCGAAACATGGGCTGCCAAGCTTCTGTAACCGTTTGTCCTCAAATCGGAATAACCGAGTTGATGATTTCGGTCCCACCGAAACTGGCAAGTTCCTGTCTTGACTCAAATCGGACTAACCGAGATGGTATTTTCGGTCCCACCGAAAACCCCAACGTTCACATTATTTGAACTTTCGGTCTGACCGAGTTGTCCACTTCGGTCTCACCGAGATTGCTCAATTATGTGTGTAACGGTTGGATTTTGTGTGGAGGCTATATATACCCCTCCACCCCCTCTTCATTCGTGGAGAGAGCCATCAGAAAGAACTACCACTCCTACCTTACATTTCTGAGAAGAGAACTACCTATCCTTGTGTTGAGATCAAGTTGCTCCACTCCCACCATATGAAACTTGATCTCTAACCTTCCCAAGTTGCTTTCCACTCAATCCTTTCTTCCACCATAGCCAAATCAGTGAGGAGAGTTGAGTGTTGGGGAGATTATCATTTGAAGCACAAGAGCAAGGAGTTCATCATCATCTACAACATCTATTACCTTTTGGAGGGTGGTGCCTCCTAGATTGGTTAGGTGTCGCTTGGGAGCCTCCGTCATCGAGATGTGGAGTTGAACCAAGAAGTTTGTAAGGGCAAGGAGATCGCCTACTTCGTGAAGATCTACCCCGAGTAAGGCTAGCCCTCCGTGGGCGTAGGCCATGATGGAATAGACAAGGTTGCTTCTTTGTGGACCCTTCGTGGGTGGAGCCCTCCGTGGACTCGCGCAGCCGTTACCCTCCGTGGGTTGAAGTCTCCATCAACGTGGATGTACGATAGCACCACCTATCGGAACCACGGGAAAAATCACCGCGTCTCCAAATTGCGTTTGCTCTTCTCCACCTCTCTTTACTACATGTGCAATTTACTTTCCGCTGCCTATACTCTAGAATTGCATGTGTAGGGTGATGCTTGACTTGATCATAATTGTGAATCTGCCAAAAACTGTTCTTGATCAAAAGGCAGAATTTTTATATCTACAAGTAGTCTAATCACCCCCCCCCCCTCTAGACATACTTTCGATCCTACAAGTGGTATCAGAGCTCCACCCATGAAGGGTCCACGAAGAAGCAACCTTGTCTATTCCATCATGGCCTACGCCCACGGAGGGCTTGCCTTACTCGGGGTAGATCTTCACGAAGTAGGCGATCTCCTTGCCCTTACAAACTTCTTGGTTCAACTCCACATCTCGATGACGGAGTGGTACAAGTGGTGTGTTTAAGTTTTTGTTATACACTTCGGATTCACCGAAACTGAAAATCGGTCTGACCGAAATGCATTCTGTGAAAACTTAAAACTAAGATTTGAACTCATTTTGTTTGCAAAAACTTCTGCAGATTGTGATAACTCTTCTACTCTGCCTATACCTTATCTATTCACAGGTTGTCAGCCATGTCAGATGCCAGTGACAGCCAGAACAGATCAGAGTCACCTTTTGCGGACATTCCGGAAGCAGACACTAGTCCTGAGGCTAGTAGTCCAGTTGATGATGGTGAGAGGAGTACACCTAGTGGCTTGCCTCCTGCAGCCACCAGAGCCAGAAAGGAGAGGAATTCTGATGATGAGGATTCTGATTTCATTGCTGAGGAAGAGGTCTCCTCCAAGCCTAAGATAAAGGTTGTTGCCAAAGAGCAACAAGGTCAGCAGTCAAAGAAAGGCACCAGCAAAGTCAAGCAATCAGCTGTTGCCAAGAAGCTGAACTTGGGAGAGCCAGCCCCAAGCAAAGTGAAGAAAACATCCAAGAGGAAGAGGGTTGTGTATACTGATCCTCATGCAGATGCAGCAGCCGAGGAAGATGAAGAAGAAGAAGCACCCTAGCCTGCTCCTCAGAAGCAGAAGCTCATGGGTGATGCAATTAGGGCTGGAGCCACTTCAAAGCCCAAGAAGCCTGCTCAAGCTAAGGCAGCTCCAGCAAAGCCTACTGCCAAGCCCAAGAGGACAACCAGGAACATTCCAGCATCTGAGAAGAACAAGGGTGATGTGCCACCAGCTGATTCTGATGAGGAAGAACAAGTGTTGCTGAAACTCCGTCCAAAACTGCCACTTCACAATGATGCTCATCCTCAAGCCGAGGATATGAAGGCAAGGAAAGATAGAGGTCTCAGGCTATGGAGACAATCTGATCCATATGCCGTGAGGAGAAGGACTGCTGTAGACCCCAGATTCCACACCAGAGAGCAGCAGGACTTCTATGAGACTGTGCTGATGGACAAGAAGCCAATAGTTGCAGATACCAGATACGTTGACTGGAAATACATTGACAGTGAAGAGCACAGAGACTTCTTTCCCCATGTGCATGAAAGCTTCACTGCATGTGGAGTTGCTGAGTTTGTGGGTCAGAAACTGACAGATTGGAACGATGAGATGATTATGCAGTTCTATGCCACAGCTCATTTCTATCCTGATGGGAAGATCACCTGGATGACTGAAGGTCAAAGGTTTTCTTCTTCTGTTGAAGAATGGGCAGAACTTCTGAATGCTCCAGTGCAAAGAGAGGATGACATTGATGTCTATGGGATTCCAAAGAAGAACCATGATTCCATGAAGAACATGTACAAGGAGATCCCCGCAGCAGATTTGGAAGTGTGGAAGCTCGGCTCAGTCTACTATCTCCAGGCAGGTTTACCTACCACTAACACTATTATGAGGCATACCTTGATGCCCAAGTCTGGAGATCATCGCATGATCAGAGGGTATTCTATCAACATGCTGCATATACTTGATGAGAAGGCACCTTTCAAGGTGATGGACTTAATGGTAGAGACCATTAAGAGGACTGCAGCTGACCAGAAGAGGTCATGTGGATTTGCCCCACAGATTCAGATGCTTATCAATGCCAAGTTTGGCACGGGCAAATTCTTGTTGGATAGGAAACACTTACCCCTGCAGCCAGAGCATGAAGATAATGTTGTTGTGATGGACGAGGAGGATCCAACATCGGTTGAAGGTCAAGCCAAGATTGAAGCTGCTAGGAAAGCCAAAGCTGATAAAGAGGCAGCAGCAGCAGCAGCTAAACCAAAGAGCTTCGGAGAGCAGATTCTTGAAGCTACCCAAAGGATTGAACAATGTCTGGCCAGCATTGAACAATATCAGGAGAGCTTAGAGAGGATTGTTGACGAGAAGGTCCACGCTCTGGACGTGAAGCTGACTGAACTTCAAGTGACCGTCAACAAGCTTGAGGCAGACATGGAGGAAGCTAAGCAGGACAGGGCAGAGCTTGTGCAGGATGACTTAGTCCAGGACTCTCATCGCCAGACTGCTCCGGTTCCCAGAGGATCCCGATCAGCTGCTATTCCAGTGACTGACACCAGGACTACCACTTCAGCACCTCCTATAGCTCCAGCAGTCACTCCAGCCACAGCTCCAGTATCCACTCCTCCAGCGCAGACATCAGCTGAAGTCTTCGCCGATGCCGTCATTTCTACTCCGACATCTACCCAGACGGGAGCCGCCAGCAGAGCCCACAGTGACGTTTAGCTCTATACTTTTTCGAACTTTTTGGTAACTTGTTGCCAAAGGGGGAGAAATTGTATAGATCATAGGGCTTCGAGAGAGAGTGTGCTCTTTCGTTCTTTTGCGGTTTCTTTTGGTACTTTTGGTTCTTGAAACTTTCAGTGTGCTTGATACTACGTTTGATGCTACCTTAATGAGTGCTTAGTCATACTATGCTTTAATGTGTGCTTAATGCTTATCATATGCTATTCCTATCTTGTATGGCTATTTACTCATGTCTTGGTGATTGGGTGCATATTATTCATTCTTATCATTTTGTGCGCTCCACCAAGATGTATGTGGCATGGAAGAGTGACCCATGATCCTAATCGATTGTGCATTTGCATTCAAACGCAAATTTTAAATAATGCACAAATTTAGGGGGAGCTCTTGCTTATCACATACTTCTCAAAGCGACGATATTATTCATTGATTATATCTTTTGTCGAAGCTTTGATCTATATGTTGTCATCAATTACCAAAAAGGGGGAGATTGAAAGTGCAACTAATCCCCGGGTGGTTTTGGCAATTAATAACAACATATATATCATTGAACTAATAGTTACTTGAGAATCATTTCAGAGAAGTTCAGTGATATGGGTATGGCAATGACTGAAGAAGTGGACCCCTCAAAATGCTAAGGCAAGCATTGGCAAAAGTTCAAGACTCCATTTTTGGTTTAGTGATCCAAGATCACATTGAGTCCATAGGAAAAGCCAATACTATTAAAAGGGGATGAGGTTGTGTTGATGATCTGGTTGCTCAAGTGCTTAGTGATATATCTCCTTCAACTATCAGCAACTTTCACTACAATACACACTCATAAGTAATCTCGGACCAACCGATTTTCCAAACTCAGTCACACCAAGATGAACCACCTCAGCCATAAGCCAAACCCTAGAAAAATCGGTCATTCCGAGTTTGAGATCGGTCTCACCGAAACATGGGCTGCCAAGCTTCTGTAACCGTTTGTCCTCAAATCGGAATAACCGAGTTGATGATTTCGGTCCCACCGAAACTGGCAAGTTCCTGTCTTGACTCAAATCGGACTAACCGAGATGGTATTTTCGGTCCCACCGAAAACCCCAACGTTCACATTATTTGAACTTTCGGTCTGACCGAGTTGTCCACTTCGGTCTCACCGAGATTGCTCAATTATGTGTGTAACGGTTGGATTTAGTGTGGAGGCTATATATACCCCTCCACCCCCTCTTCATTCGTGGAGAGAGCCATCAGAAAGAACTACCACTCCTACCTTACACTTTCTGAGAATAGAACTACCTACCCTTGTGTTGAGATCAAGTTGCTCCACTCCCACCATATGAAACTTGATTTCTAACCTTCCCAAGTTGCTTTCCACTCAATCCTTTCTTCCACCACAGCCAAATCAGTGAGGAGAGTTGAATGTTGGGGAGATTATCATTTGAAGCACAAGAGCAAGGAGTTCATCATCATCTACAACATCTATTACCTTTTGGAGGGTGGTGCCTCCTAGATTGGTTAGGTATCGCTTGGGAGACTCCGTCATCGAGATGTGGAGTTGAACCAAGAAGTTTGTAAGGGCAAGGAGATCGCCTACTTCGTGAAGATCTACCCCGAGTAAGGCTAGCCCTCTGTGGGCGTAGGCCATGATGGAATAGACAAGGTTGCTTCTTCGTGGACCCTTCGTAGGTGGAGCCCTCCGTGGACTCGCGCAGCCGTTACCCTCCGTGGGTTGAAGTCTCCATCAACGTGGATGTACGATAGCACCACCTATCGGAACCACGGGAAAAATCACCGCGTCTCCAAATTGTGTTTGCTCTTCTCCACCTCTCTTTACTACATGTGCAATTTACTTTCCGCTGCCTATACTCTAGAATTGCATGTGTAGGGTGATGCTTGACTTGATCATAATTGTGAATCTGCCAAAAACTGTTCTTGATTAAAAGGCAGAATTTTTATATCTACAAGTAGTCTAATCACCCCCCCCTCTAGACATACTTTCGATCCTGCAGAATGTGGGATCAGAAGACAGCTGTTTCACCTCTCCTGAGTCCCCACGACATCACCACCTGTTAGGAGCCCTCCTAACCGGTGCACATACTTGGGCTAGCCCGTGAGACATCATATGGGCCGGGCTGGGCTGTGCACACGTTGAAACGTTGCTGGCTATAAGTAAGTGGAGAGGAGGCAATGAGGGGGGTATCCAGTGGATCACGGCATGAACCCGGCGGCAGCTCTCTCCTCTTCCCCTACCTCCAGCTCACCTCTGTTCTTCCCCTTTCTCTCATTCGTGTATCCAATTCATGTAATAGCTACTGGATTCGTGGGATGAAGTGAGTGTAGATCGTGTGTATCACATATGTATCCTAACTTCTGGTATTCAGAGCCAGTCCACCATCCATTCCGCCCAAAAAAAATTAGTCATCGCCTTCATCTTGTTCGACGAAATGACTAGCCACCAAATGTCCTCAGATCAAGTTCTCAGCATGGTGGTGGAGCAAGCGATTTACCCTATCACTACTGATGTATTGTATTCCCTCTTCGCTCCTTTTGGTATACAGCAGTTGGTGGTGTATCCCCAAACAAAATCAGAGGATGGAGAGCCTTGTGTAGCGGCGGATGTCCAATTCATTTAGGCGCACACGGCGGCGCACGCGTTCGCGTACTGGGATGGTTGTTGCATCTACTACCGGTGTTGTCGCCTGCAGATGTAGTGCGCTACACTCGATGTGTTGCCGACCCCAGTGTCTCTTTCACCCATCGTCGTCAAGGAAAACTGTCACACTGTGGTCGACCTCAACAACTCCACCGCAGCCATCTCTGGTCATGACGGCAAGTCCCTCGGGGCTGCCAACATCCCTGCGGTGGCCAGCACCATCACACCGCCTCACATCCATGATACATCGCCCAAGTCTTCCCTCAAGAGCGACTGCCGCATCCCTATCGCGGGCACGGACGAGTACACATTGGTGGCGGCAATTCCAGAAGTCGTCATAGAGCTCACCGTCTTCCCCGACGTGCCCTCCACCACCATGGCCCAGGAGGTCCTCGAGGTCATCCACGGCGCGCCTCCTTCCTGCATCACGATGGTGCACATCACCTCTTCGACGGATGGCTCGAACCAAGTTATCGCCACCAACGGCGTCAACAAGGTCACCACCAATCTCCTCAAGCCTGCGGTCGACCTCAACGACAACGAGGTTGAGCAGCTCGCACCTGTACAACCAATTCGCTCCATCAACACGGGCACCTTCTCCATCACCGAGGAGGTCGTTCCTTCCGGGGCGTCCACCACCGATATCGATTCCAAGGACGACATGCAGGAGCTCGATGCCTCACTTTTGATCTCCATCAACACCTCCTATCTTGTGACAAACAAGGTTTCAACCATCAAACTGATGCAGTTGTTCGTGGACCATGACATGGATTTGCCACCCACAAGGCACCACAGGTTGCTGATATGTCCGATGCCATGGCCATCACTATGGGGAGACCTTGTAGATGGTAGGGAGGTACGACCCATCCCTTGGCCTTCGTTTCCTGTGAAGAAGTTCATGGAGCATCCATTCCAGTTTGTCCAATTGCTTGATATGACCACTAGCACCTTTCCTATGGTATCATGTCAGGCTGGAGAACTTGTGGGCAATTACAACGTACACCGCATCCAGATAACCTCTGACGAGCCCTTGTGCTTATGGTCTTTGCAACAGAACAATGTTGGTTCCTGTCACTGTAAGCACACTAAGCTATTTTCTTGTAGTAAACAGTGGCCTTCAAAACATGGTACATGCACTATTATTCTTGCTCCTGGAATGCATCATTCTGGTGTTGCTCCTATGGTTGTACATCAGTTTCGGCGTGCGAAGAAACACAATGCTTGGAACACGACGAGTGGTTTTAGTTTCCAGTTAATACAGTGTGAGCCAATGCTATCTTTTGATCTAGCTAACATCACTGAACAAGAGCAGCTCACTTTCTTGGGTTTTGCTCAGCCAAGGAATTGTTGTGAGGCTGGGTCAAAGAGAGTGAAATTCAACACTCTGTCTGTTTTCCCTAATTTATCTAAACATTTCCAATGGAAAGTTGCATGGCCACTTAGTTCCAAGAGGAAAACATCTGCTAGCAGGCCTTGTCTTATGCCATGGTCGTCATTTGCTTGCTCTCCTGAAGAAGTGATTCTGAAGTATATAGGGCTGCTACCGCAGGTTACATATGCGATGCAGTATTTATCTCATGATCTGAATTCTTGGAGAGCATCCTTGAGGCATTCGCCAAGTGCGTGACTGAAACCATGTACTTATGAGAATTTTGCTTGTTGGATCCCCACATGTCCCGAGTCAGCCGATAATGCAATTTATGGGTGATCTGAACATGGGTGTTGTGGTATGGCGTCTACTTATCTGTTCTATGGCTGCACAACTATTTCAGAACATGTAGCAAATGGGCGCTCTAAGTCTCTAAGCACATGATGTTCGAACATTTTTTTTTCTTTAGTTCATGCAAATTGGGCCATATGAACTAGGTTGTGCTACTGTTATTTACTTGCTTGAGGACTATTTGAGACAAGTTAATCTTGAGCTACGGCGGGAATGGCCACTGCTAGTAAAAGCTAATTTCAACAAGTTGTGTTCACTCGGGTTGTTTGATTCAGATTGTACATTATGCTTGTTCCCTTGGAATCCAGGGGGTTATTTGTTCAGAATAACCACGAAGTTTCTTACTTCTAGTAGTGGTTCACAATGGCATGTTATGTGTATCATTGCGGAGTCCAGCCAGTGCTTCTCTCAGATTGCAAAAAGTGACTGGTTGTTTCCTATTTGTTGGAAGGTGATTGCTGACATTGATTATGAGCTGCGGCGTCGACCAGATCAAACAAAAGATTGTGGTGTGCTTGTGAAGTTCAGAATATTGCATATTTTTCTAGTTCCTTTAGTCAAGCTGCAACCATGGCCTTCCTGCAGATATACATTCACACATTTCGAGCAACGGTTCTTTCCTCAATTACCTTTTCCTAGGACTGACAAAATGCGAGACACAAGGCGGCACATGAACATTTCAGTACAGTGGCAGTGTTTACATCAAGAAGAATTTAGCGGGAGTGACCATTGTGATACAGATGACAATTCTAAACTAGATGGCCTATACATGGTAGCAGGCTGCTATGGCACTGGGCATATGGTGTTGTATCCTTGCCAACCATCTCACACGGACTTAATAGTGGTTCTGACCATGGCACCACATCGCTTCAAAAATTTCTATGGCCTATATAGTTTCAACGACAGTCCGACAAGGGAGTTTCCAGAATTTGATGTATATAGAGCTATACTTTTAGATTATATGCTCAATTATGCTATGGACGAGATTGGATCTGGTCGAGGCGTCTACTCATTGGACATATCTTGGGATCCTGGAGGGATGGCATGGCCATTGTTACCCGTATTGGCTCAGCGAGTGGTCTTCGAAGGAGAAACATGTGTCATCATCTTAACTTCGGCCTACCTTGTCCACGCCAACTACATTTCATTTCGGCTACCGCATGGACACCGATGGATTCAAGGTACAACAAGTTTTGTGGGATGAGGGAGGTGTGAGCCTTTCGAGTCTTATACATCCTTCGGGGGGCCCTACCTTGGCCACAACCACTGCTTTGCCCTCGTCGAAATCTACCCCGGCTTCGGCTACCACCGTGACTACGACCGCTTCTTCGAGCTCGTCCAAGTCCACCTCAACAATTGTTACTATTGCGACAACTACCATGGCGACCCCAACATGATTGATGATCTGCAAGCATCGTGGGATCCTGGCGACCTCTTCAGGACAGCGGCTTGGGGGCAAGCCGCATTTCAAGGAGGGGGGATGTTAGGAGCCCTCCTAACCGGTGCACATACTTGGGCTAGCCCGTGAGATATCATATATGCCAGGCTGGGCTATGCACACGTTGAAGCGTTGCTGGCTATAAGTAAGTGGAGAGGAGGCAACGAGGGGGGTATCCGGTGGATCACGGCATGAACCCGACGACGGCTCTCTCCTCTTCCCCTACCTCCAGCTCACCTTTGTTCTTCCCCTTTCTCTCATTCGTGTATCCAATTCCTGTAATAGCTACTGGATTCGTAGGATGAAGCGAGTGTAGATCGTGTGTACCGCATGTGTATCCTAGCATCACCCTTTTCCCTACGGCTGGTCTTCCCACACCTCTTCGTGCACCGTTGGCCTCTATTCTGCCAATGACCTTGGTGGACGCTGTGCGGCCTGCACTCCGGCCAGCGCCAAAAGGCACGTTACTGAAATACTACTACTTGTACAGATGGAAGCTCACGTTGGTCGTGGTTTGCTCTTTTTCTTTGCAAAAAAGAAACTTGGTCGTGGTTTACTCCAAGCACAACATTTCTGCTCAATCACAGTGCACGAGGTCTCGGAAAACGCGGCGTGTTACTTCGCTCGCCTGGACCAGCGCGCGTTGTTTAATTAATACGGAGTACTCCTACTACTAGTAGCAGCATTAATAATTGGGAGAAAAGGATAAAACAAGAAAGATGCGGGCCAAAATTTTACTACTCCCTACAACACTGCCAACAAAAGCTCCACTGCCATTGTCTGCAATGGCGTCTCGGCCTTTCCCACGGGAGCCCTCTTGCTCTCGGCCTCCTAGCTCTAGCTCTCTCTTCGCCTCCGTTCAAATGGGCTCCTCGCCTGCGCCTTCACCTTCCCCTTCCACTTCGCCGCCGATGCCCATGATAGGGAGGGCCGGCAACCTCACCGTCTTCATCACGCCGCTGTCGCCGGCCAGCACCCCGCGGTCCTCGCGCCCGTCCGCCTCCCCAAGGCCGGACTTCTCCACCCCTACCTCCCGCACGGGCACAGGCACGGGCACGGCACTGCCTCCGCCGACGTCGGCCTCGCCGCACAAGAGCGCTAGCCCGCCCGCGCCGCCGGTCAAGTTCTCGCCCCCTGCACCGCCCGTGAAGGTATCCCTGCCTCCTGTGCAGGTGCCCCCGCCGCAGTACGGAAAGGCTTCTGCGGGGGGCGAGCACGACGGATCGGCGTTCGGCTTCTTATGGGACGCCGTAGCGCGCGTGCAGGAAGGTGATGGGGGAAAACATTTCAATTGCATCTCAGCTTTCTCTTCACATTTCCTGGATTGCGGGTTCTGATGCGCCGGATTCTTCTGGGTTGCCGCAGCGCACGCGAGCCTGGACGAGTACGTCGCCAATTGGTTCGGATTGGATCAGTCTAAGTACCAGTGGGCTCTCAACGACTACTACGACAACACCGGCAAGGTTCGTGCTTTTCGATTTCTCCTCTGCAGTTTCCCTCTAGCTTTGAGGAATTCGATTCCATGCGTGTCCCCTTTTCATTCATGTTCTTAACTGGATCTGCGACTGCATGTGAGAACAATTTGAGATAGAGTTTCATACTAATTCTGCAGTCTTTATAATTATGATAATTATTGTGATGAAGATTTGGTGGGTGAATTGCATCTGTGGTTGACGCTGCTCTTAGTTATCAGTTGAGGTTCAAGTGTTGATTAGATAGTGGTGGTACCTAGTGCCTACTGCAAAACTAAAGTCAATCTCATCTTGTTATAGTATCTGTAAAGCTGGAAAAGGAAGATAGAAACACAAGGCAAGAATAGATGCCTAATCGCACCTTTTAGCTCCTATAGAAATGATGAGGAATTTCCCTGGGCACAAAATGCGCATTAGGCTTGTCATATGTCTAGAGTAGCATACTTTGAAGCTTTTGTAAAGTTGTTCCCCTGTTCTAGCTTTGAGTGCACCGGCTGTTTGAATTGATTATAGCGTCTCAACATTGTTATGTCCGCCATATGTTTATTCTTGACAATCATCACTCACTGGCAAGCAGGTGAAATAACAAAGTTCTTTGCTATTATGTTATTTGCATCATTCAAGTGCTCATGTCATTAATCTAATTCTACCCTTTAACCTTCAACATATGTTCAAACGCAGAAATGGCACTAGAGTGATAGGAGGTGTGATTGGGAATTTGGGAGAAACAAGCATAATAGTACCAGGGTGTTACTACAGGTCAAAATAGATGTCTTTGGTACCATACTTGGTTGATTAGTGTATCTATAATTCTGTACTACAGGTCAAAATAGATGCCTGTTTGGTTGATTAGTGTATCTATAATTCTGTACTTAGGTCATTTCATAATGTGGCCCATATATTGCATAGAGGACTGGGCAGTAGCCCCGTGGCAAGGTCGCTGTGGCGCACCTTGCAGACCGGAGTTCAACTCCCGTCAGGGGCGAATTTCCGTGATCTCACCCGGGTAGGCTTCATCTATAATTTCACATTCATAGTACAATTTGGTGTTGAAGGTGGTTGGCGTTCAATTTTCCAATGGTCGGAGTATTTTTAATTGTAGGAGATGTCATCATGTTACAATAGTGATATAGCAAATTGGTAGAAGCGCTGGGCTGTTAAAAATATAGTATTCAGTAAGGGTTTGTTGAACCTTTTACTATGGAGATGGTGTTACTATGCCCTCCAGTTCAAAAGGGCAAGTCGTATTGTAATATACTTAAATTCTCGGTTACTATAGTACTCTGAAGGCAAGACATGTTATAAATGTTTCAAAAGATATCGATAGCCAGAGTCTGTAACATTTGACTGCACATAATCTAAGAGCATCTACAACCGGACCCCTCAAATTCTCCTATAGGTCCAGGCGGACGGCCCTGTTACGAAGTTGGCACCCAACCGGATCCCTCAAAACCCCCTATACGTCCGGGCTGTACGGCACCCCCCAAACCCAACCCATGTGGGCTGGATATGGGGAGACCCGTGTGTGTTCGCCACATCAGACTGGCCCACCCTGACCCCACAAATATGCGCCCCTAGCTGCATCCTGGACCAAACCCTAGCCACTCGACTCCACTTTCGGTACGCTCCCCCCCCCCCCCATGCCCCTCTCCGGCACGGCGGGCATCGGATCTTAGTCTGGCAAGTCTGGATCCGTCGACTAGGACATCATCCCATGCAACAACGAAGGAGTTGGCTGTCCGGCTGGCTCTCTGCGGTTCTCGGGAGGAAACCCGAGCTCCGCCACTGGAGTCACTCATGTTAGAGTTGTGTCGAATATTATGTACAAGGTAGGTTACAATTGGACTCTGAGTAATATTGTGTTTAGATAGGATATGGAGTCGTGTCCTAATAGGACACTTGTATCCTAGGTCTCTCATATATAGTGAGGGTGGACACACGATGTAACCTATACAAACATAATAGCGCAGGAATGCAGGGGAAGCCGGCGGCATGTCCAGGGCGACCGGGTGCGATATTGTAGCGTTGTCATGGGGAGGAGCACCCATAGTCAGGCCCCGGGGATGTAGCCATATCGGTGAACCTCGTTAACAAATCTCGGTGTCGTGTTCGTGTGATTGCTTGGTCCTCGGATGATCGACAGAGTGCCTCGGTTTTAGCCTATCAAGTGGTATCAGAGCTAGGTTGTTCGGAGGTTGCTGGATTGTTGTCGTCGTCCGTTCTCGCGAAGATGGTATACGAAGAAATCAGTATCGACATTGATTGGGAATTCTTCGTGGAAGCCGTCCGATCGCTGGGATCAGATGAGATCGAGAAGGAGCAATATGGCGGCGGCGAACTCGTGTACATCATGTAGTCGCAGGAGCGTATCACGCGGCGATGTGGCATCAACGTGGAACTCGGCGGGCGGCGTGTACGATGGTGGTCTTCGGTAGATCGATATGAGTCGTATAGTAGCGGGACACGTACAGAGGCAGCAGGTCGGTTCAGTTGCGGAGAGCCGGAGACGCGCGTACGAAGCAGCCGGAGGACAAGTGCCGATGTTCTGGGACTTGTAGGCTTGCACGTTTGGAGATTTGTTTGGAAAAAAAGGAGGATCGTGTCCTCGTGTTCGATGTGGAGAGAGGCAGCAACAGATCAAATCAAGCGAAAGGAAAAATCCATTGATACATCAATCGGGAACTAGCAAGGGACTTAGGCAAGGCAAAAGCTAGCATCGGGAGTTAAAGCCAAGACACGAGCTGCTCACGTGAAGACCAAGTTTGGTTGGTTTTGCTAGTAGTACGCGGAGCTTCTCTTCGGGTACTTGGGGCATCACGTTTAAAGCTCGACTGATTTTTCGCAGAGTCAGCCGTACGAAGAACCATGGTGCCAACGAGTATCAAGTTTGAGGTGGAGAAGTTCGACGAAAGTGAAAACCTTGGGTTATGGTGGGTGAAAGATTTGTTGGCACAACAGAGATGCTTGAAAGCGTTGCAGGAAGTCATGTCAGCTAAGATTGAATTATCATGTGATGGATGGAAATTCACGGAAGACGATTTGGGAGCCTCGAGCGTGTCGTGCAGCCGGACAAGTTCGGCTGGGTCGGACTGGATAGTCTGATGGATCGACGTGAGTCGGTTGGTACAGAAGACGGTGGTGGGATCGGCGACGATGACATAGGAGCGTGATGCTGATGGTGACCGACTTCTGGGGCGTGGAAACACGTGGCACAAGCCCGAGGCTTGTGCGGCTTCGACAAGACTATGGCGCGGATTGATTCAACGTGTCGTATACACAGAGCTTGAAGTCGATGGGGCGCGAGGGTGGACTGATCATCTACCATATAGTCATGTTGAAGGTGGAGATGGATTGAGGGGCTACGGTGTAAGGATCCAGAGAATCGAAGCCTATTTCAGTGAGGGGAGAAAAAAGCGAGTAACACGTAGTTTAGACTGGAGCCCAGTGGTCTGATGGTACTCTGCAGTGGGGTTGAGTGGTGTGGTTTCGCGACCCTTGAGACTCGACCAGGACAGCGGAGGGTCGACGCGGTAATGGCAGCGAGGCATGCGGTACGCACGGGGCATGGACATGGGTCAGGGCTCTAGTGGCCATACATGTGGTGAGACAACTGCGAATTTGACTCGGGATGATTATAAGCAATGGTGAAATTCCTTCAAGTTTCAGATAGGCGGTCAAGAAAGGAGCGGTGATGTTGAGTTCAGGTAATTTTTATGTGTGACACCCAATATGTGAGTTGTTCACTTTCACACCCAATAAGCAATGGTGTCACATCCAATAAGCAATGGTGAAATTCCTTGAAGCTTCGGATAGGCGGTCAAGAAAGGAGCGGTGATGTTGAGTTCAGGTAACTTTTATGTGTGACACCCAATATGTGAGTTGTTCACTTTCACGCAAGTCAATGATCAGTGTGTGATGGCGTTGGACGGATACTCTGGAAATTGGGAGCACAAACTAAAGTAACAAGGAACTTAATTTTGCTCTAGTGTTGACTATGGTCAAGAAAATAAAGGATTACAAGTTGCAGGTGCAGTCATATGGAGTCTTTGGAGTAGCAACGGTACTCATGGGATATGCTCAAGTCCAATGTACAAGTTCGACGCATTGACGAATTCAAGGTGGTGGAGAATATTATTCGCCAATGTGGAGTTTGTTAGAGTTGTGTCGAATATTATGTACAAGGTAGGTTACAATTGGACTCTGAGTAATATTGTGTTTAGATAGGATATGGAGTCGTGTCCTAATAGGACACTTGTATCCTAGGTCTCTCATATACAGCGAGGATGGACACATGATGTAACCTATGCCAACATAATAGTGCAGGAACGCAGGGGAAGCCGGCGGCATGTGCCGGCGTCCAGGGCGACCGGGTGCGTTATTGTAGCGTTGTCATGGGGAGGAGCGCCCATAGTCAGGCCCCGGGGATGTAGCCATATCGTGCGCGTGTGATTGCTTGGTCCTCGGATGATCGACAGAGTGCCTCGGTTGTATTCTAACAACTCCGGTGGGAATCGATTGCGTCCTCGCAAGTGGGGCTTGGACCCGGCGGGGGGCGCATGACCGCGGCGGAACCAGAGGCGGCGAGCAGCGGCTGGAGGTACCGGTGCACCTAACCGGATGGCTCCGGGCTAGCAACACAACCCCTGTAGTGGAGCCTTGTCCCCGTGACCTTGTGCTCCGAGTCCAAGGTCAACGCCGCCAGACGGCACATGCACTGATGCGTCAATGAGAAGTTGTGCCACGCCACGGAGGACAAGAGCGCGGATGCCCTCCATGCCCGCATCCTGGCGAAGCTGCAAGCCCAGGCGGCGTGTGCTCTCGCACTGGAACAAACGCGGTCCCTCCGTGCCCTCGGCGGCCTGCCCCCCAAAGAGGAGGAGGCCGGTGAGGCATCTGATAGCTCAGTGAGCAGATCTGACTTGACCCATATTGCGTCTTTCGATCGTTACTTATGTGACGAAGAGGGCAAGGGCAAGGGCGGCGTGGGTGAACTTCCTCCATAGCCATATTTTATAGCTAGTAGAACATGCCAATTTTTGGTAGTCCGGTGGCATGTATGAGAACTCCCCTATGCTATGTGTGTTGATCTAGGTGAACTGCGTATGCTGGTTTGAACGCTGCATGAAGATTGTATGGAATTGGGGGTTTTTGTATGAGGGGGACGTCTGTGAACGCAGACATTTGAGGGGTGATCGGGCGCTGTCCGCAGACGTGTTCGGGCACTGTCCACGGAGGTATAGGGGGTCACATTTGCGAGTTGCGGCTGTAGATGCTATAAATTATTTATTTCTGTTTCAAAATAAAATCATCCTCAAACCTGGCTATTTTAGTATTGTCAAGGCTTAAAGAAAATTGTTGCTTAGATTAGCGGAAATGGGTATATGAAAATATATTCAATGGTGCCCTTTATTGTATCTCTTGGCACTTAGAGCATCGTAAGGGTATTCTAACACATTTGTATGGCTTCTACAACTGGATTAGCTATGATGAATGCATGCATGCATTCAGTTCGGTTCTAACTTTCCCTGTCACACACCCCACGCCCCACGCCCACGCCCACGGTTCTATCTGCCCCATTGAACTTGGGTTCTGCAGCTGCAATTTAGAAGAACGTTGGATATGATTTTTTTTTCAAGAAAACGCAAAGGACCTTTGCATTTCATTTCATGGTAAATGTAGAACATGCCTCCTAGGAGGTGAGCGGTACAAAGTCATACGAGCTATCAATGGACGGCCTAGGTTGTGGGCAGAACAACCCAAAGCCCTTGGGCTCCAGCCTTTGCCCAACATCGGGTCTCATCCTTGATCCTATCCACTAGCGATTTACAGTGCGAATATTATTTGATATTAAGAATAGAGTTATTAGTTTGCCAGCTAGGATTCATTTCCTTTTATCGACTTGATGAATGTGTTCTTCAGGGTTATCTGCCCTTGTGTCCCGAAATCATACCTCCGTGCATATGCGGAAGCAGTTTATTAATTCGAGGGGTGTCTCACATGCCCTGCGGTTGTGGATTTTTTTACGCACTTGTTGCTCCATTCAATAAAATCTGATGGTAGAAACTAGGGTTCTACCGGGTCTAGATCGGAGGTTGTAGGGGAAGGAGGGGGCTGGGCGCGGCTGGGCACACGGTCGTCGGCGGCTGGGCGCCATCCTGCGCGTGGGAGGAGGCGGCGGCGGCTGACAAGAGGCGGCTAGGGTTAGGTCTCCCAGCTCCCTAAGGAAGCCAAGCAAATATGATTGCTTCTTGCTTAATCTCAAAATGGATCCTTACATGAGTTTGTATAATCCTCCTAATGATATAATTGGGCTAAGCCCCTAACACGATAAGATAACTGGGCCAGGCCCCTAACTGCGTGGCTGTAGTATGTGCCGCTCATAACATTTCTCCCCGCCTGCACAAACAGCTCGTCCTCGAGCTGGAAGGCGGGGAAGCTCTTGCGAAACTCCTTGAGGTGATCAACCGTCGCCAAACATCTCCGCGGCAGCTGGGGCGGGCAGGTCGCCGAGCTCGGCGGTGGCGGCGTCCTCCTTAATGTAGTCTGCAGCCTCCTGGTAGAAGAGTCGTGGGAAGACGTGGCCGGGCACGTAGGGCTCGTCGCAGTTGAAGCACAACACTTGGTGGCGACGCTGGAGTTGCTCGGTCGGGGTTAGCCGGCGGAACGGGCACGCCGCGGTCGCGGCGAGGGGTGCCGCGGAAGCCTGAGCAGGCCGACCCTGTGCGGGAACATCCGTCCAGGGTGGCGTCCCAGCGGTCTGGGACGGTGACGCCTCCTGTATGGCCACCGCGCGACGCTCGAACGCGCGGGCGTAGTACATGGCCGTCTGGAGGTCCTGGGGTCCCTGCAGCTCCGCGTCCATGCGGATATGATCCGGCAGACCGCTGACGAAGAGCTCGGCCCGCTGGCGAGCCGTCATGCCGGGCGTGTGGCATGCCAGGGCCTGAAAGCGGTCGGTGAAGTCCTGCATCGTAGAGGTGAAGGGGAGACGACCCAACTCCGCCAGCCGGCTCCCGCGTATTGGCGGCCCGAAGCAAAGAAGGCAGAGCTCGCGAAAACGCTCTCATGGAGGCATGCCGCCCTTGTCCTGCTCGAGAGCGTAATACCAAGTTTGTGCGGCGCCTCGAAGGTGATATGAAGCGAGCCAGGTGCGGTCCGACGCGAGCGTGCGTTGCCCCTGGAAGAATTGGTTACACTGATTAAGCCAGTTGAGGAGGTCCTCGGTGTCGTCGTAGGTGGCGAAGGCGAGCTTGGCGAAGCGCGGCGCCGTCTGGGTATGACCGCCGTGGGGGTACGGCTCGGCGCTGCGGAGCAGCGGCGCTGGGTCGGTGACCACAGGGGGGCCCTCGTGGAACGGCGACGCGTCGAGTCCAACGTAGGGGCTCGCGGAGCTGGAGAACCCGTCGTATTGCGCCTGCTGCGACGGAACGGGCGGCGGTCCCGAGGCCATCGTGTAGACCGGCTGAGATGATGACTCGGTCAACCAAGCCGGTAGGGGACGGCGTGGGCGGCAACCGGACTTGGTGGATTGGGACTCCCGCCTGCGCGGTCGATGCGGGGCCGGAGCTGACCGGCGGAGGCTGCTGCGGTGTCACGCCGGGCGCGGCCGAGGCCGCCAGGAGCCGCGGTTGCCACTGCAGCCAGGGTGGGGCGGTGGTGGATGGCAGCTGCAGCGGCCCAGCGAGTGCGGCGGGGGCCGCCTGATGCGGTGGCTGCCGCAGCAGCCACGACGGCGTGGTGGCGGCCATGGGCGACGGCCACTGCGGGGTGGTGGCGGGCGGCGGCTGCAGCTGCAGCTGCCCAGCGAACGCCGCGGAGGCCGCCGAGGACGGCGAGTACCATGGCAGGGCCGACGGACCGATGGCGGCTGCCGGCGGCCCGTAGGGACTGGCCAAGTATAGCCGGATCTCCTGGACCGCTATGACGAGGTCGTGGAGGACCCCAGTGACCTCCTCCGGGGTGTAGACTCCGGCGCCCGGCACGACGGAGGGAGGCGGCATATGTAAGGTGGGGGCGCTGGTGATGGGGGCCAGCGGCGCGGTGGTGGAGAGCAGCGGCGCCGTGGTGGTGACGGGGAGTGGCGGGGGAGTCGCGGTGGGCAACGGGGCGGTGGCGGCGGCGGCGGGCAGCGGTGGTGGTGGCGACGGCGATGACATGATCGAACCCGAGCTATCTGATACCAAACTGGTAGGAACTAGGGTTCTACCGGAACTAGATCGGAGGTTGTAGGGGAAGGAGGGAGTTGGGCGCGGCTGTGCGTCGTCGTGCGCGTGGGAGGAGGCGGCGGCGGCTGACAAGAGGCGGCTAGGGTTAGGTCTTCCGGCTCCCTAAGGAAGCCGAGCAAATATGATTGCTTCTTGCTTAATCTCAAAACGGGTCCTTACATGAGTTTATATAATCCTCCTAATGATATAATTGGGCTAAGCCCCTAACACAATAAGATAACTGGGCCAGGCCCCTAACTGCCTGGCTGTAGTATGCGCCGCTCATAACATCTGATCATTTACTTGGACCAAATCAGTGAGATGGTTATTTCAATGGAGAAGGTTAAATGTTGCATCTTTCTGATGTTGCTGCAGGAAGTGGAATATGGCAAGGCTGGGAAGCCAAAGGAGCTTACTACTACTACTAAAGTGCAGAAAGTTTAGAAGGTTGGTCCATATGGTTAAACATTCACTCCTTTTTGTTTCTCATCCTACATTTGCTGATTGTTTGCATGTTTAATCCTCTTGGCAGCAACTTCATTCCAGGTTGTGTGTGTAGTGAAGCAAAGTTCTATTTGTTAGATCTTGTCATTGGGGCTTCAAGAGTTTTTGCCTCTTTATCTGCCTGATGAAGTAGGATCTACATTTGACACAAGCGGCACTTAGATCATGGAGTCTGAAGTTATTGTTTTTTGTTGGCTCCTTTGTGGGTCTGCTGTAATCTGAAACGCAAATTGCGTATTTGCAGTGGCTAAATGTTGCGGTTCAACATCTTATCACATTGTCTTGCATTGCATAGATTGCACGGCATAAATTTCCCTCATCATTTTCACTTTACCCCTGCTGGTGCTGGGTCTGGATCCCCTCGGCGAGTGATCATATCTCACTGCATATAGTTTGTCCTAAGTGACCCTTGTTAGTGCTCACTTATACTCGTACTTTTCTCTCCCAAAACTTACTGAGCTCCTTTTCGGTACACCACCTCACTAAACGTATAACGAGGGCAGTATGGCCTTTCGACAAGAAGTATACCACTTCTGCAAGTTTGCCCACCTGATCGGCCGGCCCCACCTTGCCTGCCTATGAAGACGTTTCAAGTAGTTCACAAAAAAAAAGGTGTCCTGGTGGCCGGGCCCCATAGCATAAACCCCTCGTATGATCTTCGATTCATGACTTCCAGCTGCGCTTGGATCCTTACCGAGGAATCTGACGGTATTTTGCACCAGTCTTTTGTAGCGACAGGCATGAGGGCTAGCTAGAGACTGATCTTGGATCGAATCTTCATCTGCTTCCGGCGGCCTATCGTCGGGAGAGAGCCTAACCTTTGGCTCCCTGACGTTCGTCGCCGATGGAGCAGGCCGGCCGACATCAACCCACCATCTCGCTCCACACGTACTATCTACATCGGCAACGTCGCCTTCGTCACCAACACCAGCGGCAATCTTCGATTGTATCTGCCAGACTGCCACCCGTCCGATATGGGACACATAGCGAGTTTCCAACCCCGGCGACCTTCACGGCCGGCCTCACCAATCCCTTCCCGTTCAGACTAGGGTGTTAAACATTGTAACATGTGCGTGCGTGTGGTTGTTGTAATCTGGTTAGGCTTAGAGATATGATCCCATATTCTGTTAGGTTACTTGGAGATCAATCCTAGCCTAACCAACTCATGTAATCTTGTGGCTTTGAGCCCTATATTAACACGCACGCGTCCCTGCGCAAAGCATACGCTTAAGCCTAGTTTTCTACATGGTATATAGAGCCAAACTCTTCCATCGCATCTAGATGTCCTCGTTGTCCTCCTCCGCCATGGCCACGCCCTCCCTCGCTTCCCTCGGCCATACCATCACGGAAAAGCTGAACCGTGAGAATTTCCTCGTCTGGAGGGCGCAGGTCCTGCCGCATGTTCGTGCGACGGGCATGATGTGTTTTCTGGACGGCTCCCAGAAGGAACCCGCCGCTGAGATCCGCACGAAGAGGGATGTCGCCGGCAAGAAGGAGGTCACCGTCGTCGCCAACCCAGAGCACGCCATCTGGGTTACCCAGGACCAGCAGGTGCTCTCGTTTTTGATCGCTTCTCTCTCTCGCGAAGTGCTCCTGCAGGTCAGCAACTGCACGATGGCCGCCGCCACCTGGAGTGCTCTCCTCCAGAGCTTCTCCTCGCAATCTCGCGCCCGCATCATCCAACTTCGCGACCAGATCGGCCACACCAAGAAGGGCGACATGTCGGCGGCTGCCTACTTCACTAAGGTGAAGGGGCTCGCTGACGAACTTGCAGCCGCCGGGAGGCCTCTGGATGAAGATGACGTTGTCTCCCACATCATCTAGGGGCTCATGCACGAGCCGGAGTACAACGGGTTCGTCTCCGCCGTCTCCACGCGCACCATCACCGACCAGCCAATCGGCCTAGACGAGTATTCTCGCTGCTGCTTGCTGCTGAGTCACGCATCGCCGCACAGACCGCCGCCTACTCCGCCAACCTCGCTGCAAAGGGCGGAGGCCGTGGCAACTCCAATCAGGGAGGCTCTCATGGCGGCGGCAACAACGGCTCCCGTGGCTACAACAACAACAACACGGGCGCCCGCTTCTTCGACAACTACTCTGGTGGCGGCGGCTCTGGTGGAGCGCCTCGCCAGGGTGGTGATCGCGGTGACCGCGGTGACCGCTAGAAGTGTCAAATCTGCAAGAACGAGGGGCATGGTGCGTGGCGCTGCAAGAAGCGCTACGACCGCAACTTCAACAACAACGTGCGTAATCCTGCTGGTGGTGGAGGTGGTGGTGGCGGCGGTGGAAATCGTTCTGCCAACGCCGTCCACTCCTATGGAGCCGATACTAACTGGTATCTCGACTCCGGCGCAACCAACCACGTGACCGGTGAGCTGGAGAAGCTTGCTGTTCATGATCGCTACACCGGCTCGGAGCAAATCCACACCGCAAGTGCTCAAGGTATGGACATTACACATGTCGGTCATTCAGTTCTATCTACTCCTCATGGCTCCTTAGATCTCAAGAACATACTTCACTCTCCGCATGCCAACAAAAGTTTACTTTCTATCAACTCATCAAAGATAATCATGCTTTTCTTGAGATTTACCCTGAAACCTTTTTTGTTAAGGATCGGGCCACCCGGAGGACCATTCTTCAAAACGAGAGTAGGGGTGGTTTGTTTCCTGTTTCTGGCCGGCAAGATGCTCCTTCTCCACAAGTTCTAAGTGTGATCAAACCATCTACTTCACGGTGGCACAAGCGCTTAGGACATCATCCTGCATTACCGGTGGTTCATAAAATTCTTCGTGATTTTAGTCTTCCCGTGCCAAATAAGCAAGATCATTTGCTGATTTGCGATGCTTGTCAGATGGCCAAGAGCCATCAACTTCCCTATCCTAAGTCTTTTAGTGTGTCAAAAGCTCCTTTAGAGCTTATTTTTTGGATGTATGGGGTCCTGGACCCGTCTCTGTAGGCAGACAAAAATATTATGTGAGCTTTATTGATGATTTTAGCAAGTTTAGTTGGATTTATTTGCTCAAAAATAAGTCTGACGTGTTTGAGAAATTTCATCTCTTTCAACAGCATGTTGAACGTCTGTTTGATCGCAAAATTCTTGCTATGCAAACGGATTGGGGGGGGGTGAGTATCAAAAACTCAATTCCTTCTTTGAGCGCATTGGCATCACCCATTATGTCTCGTGTCCACATGCTCATCAACAGAATGGATCTGCAGAACAGAAGCACCGGCATATTATGGAAGTTGGTCTGTCCCTTCTTGCCCATGCCTTTATGCCGTTAAAATTTTGGGACGAGGCGTTTCTTACCGCTGTGTATCTTATTAACCGTGTCCCTAGTAGGGTTATCAAACACCAAAAGCCTCTTGAACGTCTCTTTGGCAAGAAACCTGATTATACTTTTCTCCGCATCTTTGGGTGTGCCGTTTGGCCTAATTTGCGTCCTTTCAATAAGCACAAACTTGAATTTAGGTCAAAACAATGTGTCTTCTTGGGATATAGCAGCCTACACAAGGGATACAAGTGCCTCGATGTAGCCTCTGGTCGTGTCTATATTTCTAGGGACGTTGTCTTTGATGAACACGTGTTCCCTTTTGCCAAACTCCATCCTAATGCTGGGGCTCAACTACGCAAAGAGCTCACTCTTTTACCCGTTCATCTTTTGCCATCACCTCGTTTTGATCAAGGGGGAGTAGTAGATGCTGATGACCACATGTCTATGTCTAATAATACCTTTGATCAAAACCCTGATGCAAGTATGCAGGAAAACAGAGAAGATTTTGGCGAAAATTCATATGATTTTATGCATGCAGATACGACAGAAGAGGTTGCAGAAGATCCAGACGTAAATCCCGGGGCGAATCGCTCGGGATTCGTGGCGCCAGATGCGTCAGCTGGCGCAGGAGAATCCCCGGTGGGATCCGCGACGTCTCCTGATTCGCCGGCAGGCCGGGCTGGGTCACGCAGCGGGCCCGTGGTCCGTCTCATCGCCCGACAGCCAGCCTCGGTGGTGCCTGGTGGCCCACCCCCACGTGCGGGTGGTCGGTCCCCGGGTGTGGACGAGCGTGATCCACGTCACGCGGGCGGGAACGCGTCCGACAGGACGCTGCATGCCAGCCCAGACGTGCCAAGTGGCAGCTCTGGAGAGGCGATCCCGTCTCCCGATCCGGATCCGCAACAGGAGTTCTCTCTCGGATCTTCTGCGGATGATTCCGATACAGCCGTGTCGTCTTCTTCAAATTGTTGGGGAACGTAGTATTTTAAAATTTTCCTACGATCACGCAAGATCTATCTACCAGATGCATAGCAACGAGAGGGAAGAGTGTGTCTACGTACCCTCGTAGACCGGGAGCGGAAGGGTCAAGTGACGCGGTTGATGTTGTCGAACTTCTTTGCGATCCAACCGATCAAGCACCGAACGTACGACACCTCCGCGTTCAGCACACGTTCAGCTTGATGACGTCCCACGAGCTCTTGATCCAGTTGAGCTTCACGGGAGAGTTTCGTCAGCACGACGGCGTGGTGACGGATATGATGTGTTCACCGGCGCAGGGCTTCGCCTAAGCTCCGCGACGGTATGACCGAGGTGTGATTCTGTGGAGGGGGGCACCGCACACGGCTAAAACAATTCAACTTGTGTGTCTTTGGGTGCCCCCCTGCCCCCGTATATAAAGGAGCAAGGGAGGGAGGCCGGCCAACTCTTCCTGGTGCGGCTAGGAGTGGACTCCTACTAGGAATAGGATTGCAATCCTATTCCTAGTAGGATTCACCAAAAGGAAGAAGGGGGAAAGGAATAGGAGAGGTGGCGCCCCCCCC
>LR738710.1:273353054-273371935 GCA_902687465.1 Secale cereale
GTAACACATCATCTCGTGACTAACTCATTAGTCTTTTGCTTGCAAGGCTTATTATGATGTGTGTTACCGAGAGGGCCCAGAGATACCTCTCCGACACTCGGAGTGACAAATCCTAATCTTGATCTATGCCAACACCACGAATACTTTCGGAGACACCTGTAGAGCATCTTTATGATCACCCAGTTACGTTGTGACGTTTGATAGCACACAAGGTGTTCCTACGGTATTCGGGAGTTGCATAATCTCATAGTCATAGGAACATGTATAAGTCATGAAGAAAGCAATAGCAGTTAAACTAAACGATCATAGTGCTATGCTAACGGATGGGTCTTGTCCATCACATCATTCTCCTAATGATGTGATCCCGTTGATCAAATGACAACTCATGTCTATGGCTAGGAAACATAACCATCTTTGATCAATGAGCTAGTCTAGTAGAGGCATACTAGGGACATACTGTTTTGTCTATGTATTCACACATGTATTAAGTTTCCGCTTAATACAATTCTAGCATGAATAATAAACATTTATCATGATATAAGGAAATAAATAATAACTTTATTATTGCCTCTAGGGCATATTTCCTTCAGTCTCCCACTTGCACTAGAGTCAATAATCTAGCTCACATCGCCATGTGATTTAATACCGATAGTTCACATCGTTATGTGATTTACACCCATAGTTCACATCGCTATGTGACCAACACCCAAAGGGTTTACTAGAGTCAATAATCTAGTTCACATTGCTATGTGATTAATACCCAAGAGTAATAAGGTGTGATCATGTTTTGCTTGTGAGAGAAGTTTAGTCAACGGGTCTGTCATATACAGATCCCTATGTATTTCGCAAATTTCTATGTCTACAATGCTCTGCATGGAGCTACTCTAGCTAATTGCTCCCACTTTCAATACGCATCCAGATTGATACTTAGAGTCATCTGGATTTAGTGTCAAAGCTTGCATCGGCGTAACCCTTTACGACGAACTCTTTATCACCTCCATAATCGAGAAATATTTCCTTAGTCATCCAATTACTAAGGATAATTTTGACCGCTGTACAGTGATCTACTCCTGGATCACTATTGTACCTCCCTGTCAAACTCTTGGCAAGGTACACAACGTGTTTTGTACACAACATGGCATACTTTATAGAACCTATGGCTGAGGCATAGGGAATGACTTTCATTCTCTCTATATTTTTCTGCCGTGGTCTGGCTTTGAGTCTTACTCAACTTCACACCTTACAAATCAGGCAAGAACTTCTTCTTTGACTGATCCATTTTGAACTACTTCAAAATCTTATCAAGGTATATACTCATCGAAAGTCTTATCAAGCGTCTTGATCTATCTATATAGATTCTTGATGCTCAATATGTAAGCAGCTTCACCGAGGTCTTTCTTTGAAAAACTCTTTTCAAACACTCCTTTATGCTTTCCAGAAAATTCTACATCATTTCCGATCGACAATATGTCATTCACATATACTTATCAGAAAGGTTGTAGTGCTCCCACTCACTTCTTGTAAATAGAGGCTTCTCCAAAAGTCTGTAAAAACCATATGCTTTGATCACCTCATCAAAGCGTATATTCCAACTCCGAGATGCTTGCACCAGTCCATAAATGGATTGCTGGAGCTTGCATAATTTGTTAGCACCTTTTGGATCAACAAAACCTTCTGGTTGTATCATATACAACTCTTCTTTGAGATATCCATTCAGGAATGTAGTTTTGACATCCATTTGCCAGATTTCATAATCATAAAATGCGGCAATTGCTAACATGATTCGGACAGACTTAAGCATCGCTACAGGTGAGAAAGTCTCATCGTAGTCAACTCCTTGAACTTGTCAAAAACCTTTCGCAACAAGTCGAGCTTTGTAAACAGTAATATTACCGTCTTCGTCGGTCTTCCTCTTGAAGATCCATTTATTTTCGATGGCTTGCCGATCATCGGACAAGTCAACCAAAGTCCACACTTTGTTCTCATACATGGATCCCATCTCAGATTTCATGGCTTCAAGCCATTTTGCGGAATCTGGGCTCATCTTCGCTTCCTCATAGTTCGTAGGTTCATCATGGTCTAGTAACATGATTTCCAGAACTGGGTTGCCGTACCACTCTGGTGCGGAACGAACTCTGGTTGATCTACGACGTTCAGTAGAAACTTGATCCGAAGTTTCATGATCATTATCATTAACTTCCTCACTAATTGGTGTAGGAATCACTAGAACAATTTCCTGTGATGTACTACTTTCCAATCCGGGAGAAGGTACAATTACCTTATCAAGTTCTACTTTCCTCCCACTCACTTCTTTCGAGAGAAACTCCTTCTCTAGAAAGGATCCATTTTAGCAACGAATATCTTGCCTTCGGATCTGTGATAGAAGGTGTACCCAACAGTCCCTTTTTGGGTATCCTATGAAGATTTACTTCTCCGGTTTGGGTTCGAGCTTATCATGTTGAAACTTTTTCACATAAGCATCGCAGTCCCAAACTTTAAGAAACAACAACTTTGGTTTCTTGCCAAACCACAGTTCTTAAGGCGTTGTCTCAACGGATTCAGATGAGGCCCTTATTTAACGTGAATGCAGCTGTCTCTAATGCATGACCCAAAACGATAGTGGTAAATCGGTAAGAGACATCATAGATCGCACCATATCCAATAAAGTACGGTTACGACGTTCGGACACACCATTATGCTGTGGTGTTCCAGGTGGCGTGAGTTGTGAAACTATTCCACATTGTTTCAAATGAATACCAAACTCGTAACTCAAATATTCTCCTCCACGATCAGATCGTAGAAACTTTATTTTCTTGTTACGATGATTCTCTACTTCACTCTGAAATTCTTTGAACTTTTCAAATGTTTCAGACTTGTGTTTCATTAAGTAGATATACCTATATCTGCTCAAATCATCAGTGAAGGTCAGAAAATAACGATACCCGCCGCGAGCATCAACACTCATTGGTCCACATACATCAGTATGTATGATTTCCAACAAATCTGTTGAGGCATGGTTCGCAAGCACCAAGTGATTCATAATCAAGTGATTCCAAAAGTCCATCATTATGGAGTTTCTTCATGCGTTTTACACCAATATGACTTAAACGGCAGTGCCACAAAGAAGTTGCACTATCATTATTAACCTTGCATCTTTTGGCTTCAATATTATGAATATGTGTATCACACGATCGAGATCCAACAAACTATTTTCATTGGGTGTATGACCATAGAAGGTTTTATTCATGTAAACAGAACAACAATTATTCTCTAACTTACATGAATAACCGTATTGCAATAAACATGATCAAATCACATTCATGATCAACACAAACACCAAATAACAGTTATTTAGGTTCAACACTAATCCCGAAAGTATAGGGAGTGTGCGATGATGATCATATCAATCTTGGAACTGCTTCCAATACACATCGTCACTTCATCCTTTAACTAGTTTATGTTCATTATGCAACTCCCACTTCGAGTTAATACTCTTTAGCAACTGAACCAATATCAAATACCGAGGGGTTGCTATGAACACTAGTAAAATACACATTAATAATCTGTATATCAAATATACCTTTGTTCACTTTGCCATCCTTCTTATCCGCCAAGTATCTAGGGCAGTTCCACTTTTAGTGACCATTTCCTTTGCAGTATAAGAACTTGTTTCAGGCTTGAGTTTAGCTTTGGGTTTCTTCACGGGAGTGACAACTTGCTTGTCATTCTTCTTGAAGTTCCCCATCTATCCTTTTGCCCTTTACTTGAAACAAGTGGTCTTGTTAACCATCAACACTTGATGCTTTTTCATGATTTCTACCTTCGCCTACTTCATTATCGCGAAGAGCTGGGAATTCCTTTCGTCATCCCTTGCATATTATAGTTCATCACAAAGTTCTACTAACTTGGTGATAGTGACTAGAGAACTTTGTCAATTACTATCTTATCTGGAAGATTAACTCCCACTTGATTAAAGTAATTGTAGTACCCAGACAATCTGAGCACATGCTCACTGGTTGAGCTATTCTCCTCCATCTTGTAGGCAAAGTACTGTCAGAAGTCTTATACCTCTCGACACGGGCATGAGTATGAAATACTAATTTCAACTCTTGGAACATCTTATATGCTCCGTGGCGTTCAAAACGTTTTTGAAGTCCCGGTTATAAGCCATAAAGCATGGTGCACTAAACTATCAAGTAGTCATCATACCGAGCTTTTGTCAAAACGTTCATAACCTCTACATCTGCTCCTGCAATAGGTCTGTCACCTAGCGGTGCATCAAGGACATATTTCTCTGTGCAGCAATGAGGATAATCCTCAGATCACGGAACAATTCCGCATCATTGCTACTAACATCTTTCAACTTGGTTTTCTCTTGGAATATATGAAAAAAAAAATGGGGAGCAACATCGTGAGATATTGATCTACAACATAGATATGCTAATACTACCAGGACTAAGTTCATGATAAATTAAAGTTCAATTAATCATATTACTTAAGAACTCCCACTTAGATAGACATCCCTCCGGTCATCTAAATGATCACGTGATCCAAATCAACTAAACCATGTCCGATCATCACGTGAGATGGAGTAGTTTTCAATGGTGAACATCTTATGTTGATCATATCTACTATATGATTCACGCTCGACCTTTCGGTCTCCAGTGTTCCGAGGCCATATCTGTATATGCTAGGCTCGTCAAGTTTAACCCGAGTATTCTGCGTGTGCAAAACTGGCTTACACCCGTTGTATTTGAACGTAGAGCTTATCACACCCGATCATCACGTGGTGTCTCGGCATGACGAACTTTCGCAACGGTGCATACTCAGGGAGTACACTTATACCTTGAAATTTAGTAAGGGATCATCTTATAATGCTACCGTCGTTCTAAGCAAAATAAGAAGCATAATAAGATAAACATCACATGCAATCAAAATATGTGACATGATATGGCCATCATCATCTTGTGCTTTTGATCTCCATCTTCAAAGCACCGTCATGATCACCTTCGTCACCGGCTTGACACCTTGATCTTCATCGTAGCATCGTCGTCGTCTCGCCAACTATTGCTTCCACGACTATCGCTACCGCTTAGTGATAAAGTAAAGCAATTACATGGTGATTGCATTTCATACAATAAAACGACAACCATATGGCTCCTGCCAGTTGCCGATAACTTTACAAAACATGATCATCTCATACAAAACCGTATAACTCATCATGTCTTGACCATATCACATCACAACATGCCCTGCAAAAACAAGTTAGACGTCCTCTACTTTGTTTGTTGCAAGTTTTACGTGGCTGCTACGGGCTTAGCAAGAACCGTTCTTACCTACGCATACAAAACCACAACGATGTTTCGTCAAGTATGTGCTGTTTTAACCTTCACAAGGACCGGGCGTAGCCACACCTGATTCAGCTAAAGTGAGAGAGACAGACACCCGCCAGTCACCTTTAAGCAACGAGTGCTCGTAACGGTGAAACCAGTCTCGCGTAAGCGTACGCGTAATGTCGGTCCGGGCCGCTTCATCTCACAATACCGCCGAAGCAAAGTATGACATGCTGGTAAGCAGTATGACTAGTATCGTCCACAATCTCATTGTGTTCTACTCGTGCATATCATCTACGCATAGACCTGGCTCATGATACCACTGTTGGGGAACGTAGTATTTTCAAAATTTTCCTACGATCACGCAAGATCTATCTACTAGATGCATAGCAACGAGAGGGAAGAGTGTGTCTACGTACCCTCGTAGACCGAAAGCGGAAGCGTTTATCAACGCGGTTGATGTAGTCGTGCACCTTCACGATCCGTCCCGATCTAGTACCGAACGTACGGCACCTCCGCGTTCAGCACACGTTCAGCTCGATGACGTCCTCGCCTTCTTGATCCAGCAAGACGGGCGAAGTAGTAGATGAGTTCCGGCAGCACGACGGCGTGGTGACGGTTGTTGATGAAGAATAATCTCTGCAGGGCTTCGCCAAGCACTACAGAAACTAGACGGAGGATAAACTAGAGGGTCGGGGTAGCCGGCACACGGCTTGGTGTATCTTGATGTATCTTGGGTGCTAGCCCTACCCCTCTATTTATATGTTGAGCCTTGGGGTCGAAACTTGGAGTAAAAGCCTTCACAAAGTCGGTTTCACCCGAAAGGCAAGAGTCCTTCTCGGACTCCAGGGCCAGACGCCAGGGTTCCCGGCGTCTGGACCCAGACGCCAGGGACCCTGGCGTCTGGCCCCTGGACTCCGCAAAACTTCCTTTTGCACTTTCCAAAAACCTTGTGTGCTTTCCCTTTTGGCCCAAATAACGTGTTCTCAAACACTATTATCTCATATATTAATCTTTATCTCCGGACCATTCCGGAGTTCCTCGTCATGTCCGTGATCACATCCGGGACTCCGAACAACATTCGGTCACCAACATACATAACTCATTAAATACTATATCGTCAACGAACGTTTAAGCGTGCGGACCCTACGGGTTCGAGAACTATGTAGACATGACCGAGACATCTCTCCGGTCAATAACCAATAGCGGAACCTGGATGCCCATATTGGCTCCTACATATTCTACGAAGATCTTTATCGGTCGAACCGCATAACAACATATGTTGTTCCTTTTGTCAAGCGGTATGTTACTTGCCCGAGATTCGATCGTCGGTATCTCTATACCTAGTTCAATCTCGTTACTGGCAAGTCTCTTTACTCGTTCCGTAACACATCATCTCGTGACTAACTCATTAGTCTTTTGCTTGCAAGGCTTATTGTGATGTGTGTTACCGAGAGGGCCCAGAGATACCTCTCCGACACTCGGAGTGACAAATCCTAATCTTGATCTATGCCAACACCACGAATACTTTCGGAGACACCTGTAGAGCATCTTTATGATCACCCAGTTACGTTGTGACGTTTGATAGCACACAAGGTGTTCCTACGGTATTCGGGAGTTGCATAATCTCATAGTCATAGGAACATGTATAAGTCATGAAGAAAGCAATAGCAGTTAAACTAAACGATCATAGTGCTATGCTAACGGATGGGTCTTGTCCATCACATCATTCTCCTAATGATGTGATCCCGTTGATCAAATGACAACTCATGTCTATGGCTAGGAAACATAACCATCTTTGATCAATGAGCTAGTCTAGTAGAGGCATACTAGGGACATACTGTTTTGTCTATGTATTCACACATGTATTAAGTTTCCGATTAATACAATTCTAGCATGAATAATAAACATTTATCATGATATAAGGAAATAAATAATAACTTTATTATTGCCTCTAGGGCATATTTCCTTCACAAATCGGCTTCTACAACAGCTTGAACGACTAGCCGCCACCTCCTGGGCGCCCCAACACCAGATCTCAAAGTGGTATTGTTAAACCTAAAGTATATAAAGATGGCTGTGTACGTTGGGGCTCATTTTGTGCAACAGGTGAACCACAAAATTTTGGAGAAGCATTGGGTGAACCTCGTTGGAGGGAGGCAATGTATGAACAGTATGCTGCTTTAATGAAGAATAAAACTTGGCGTCTAGTTCCACCCGTCAGAGGCAGAAATATAATTGACTTCAAGTGGTTCTATAAGGTAAAGAGGAAATCTGATGGCACCATTGACAGATACAAGGCACGTCTGGTTGCTAAAGGTTTTAAACAACGGTATTGGATTGACTATGAGGATACGTTTAGTCCAGTGGTAAAAGCTGCTACTATTAGATTAATTCTCTCAGTTGCAGTGTCTAGATGTTGGTGCATAAGACAACTAGATGTAAAGAACGCATTCTTGCATGGTGTTTTAGAAGAGGAAGTGTTCATGAGGCAACTGTGACGCCTAAAGACCGACGTCCCAGAAGATTCCAGATGTTCCGGGTTCTCCCGTGTGTTTCATTTGTGCTTGTGTTATTTATTTTGCATTGCATCATGTCATATAAAAGCTGCTACTATTAGATTAATTCTCTCAGTTGCAGTGTCTAGATGTTGGTGCATAAGACAACTAGATGTAAAGAACGCATTCTTGCATGGTGTTCTAGAAGAGGAAGTGTTCATGAGGCAACTGTGACGCCTGAAGACCGACGTCCCAGAAGATTCCAGATGTTCCGGGTTCTCCCGTGTGTTTCATTTGTGCTTGTGTTATTTATTTTGCATTGCATCATGTCATCATGCCATCATGACTTTAATTCTGCAACTCAACCAAATAAATTGTGTGGATCTTCGATCCATTTAAATTGAGGGAAGAGTGACTTCTCTTTATAACATATCCTCCTAATAATTATGGAGCTATTATAATTAATCCATTAATTTGGAATATCCAAACACATTTGCAATTAATTCTCTTGCCTTTGTTGTCTTAATTCCCGGCCTCAGATTTTGTCCTCAAATTCTAGCCCATTTGGATTTCATCTAAAGGGTTTTCTAAATTCAAATAGTTTGACTTTTATTCAAACTTGTTTGAATTTTCATCTTCCAAAACCTTCCAACATTTTTTTATAAATGTCCTTACATTTTTGTGAGTCCGGGAAGATAATCCCCATGCCCAATTCTTTCCTTAACCCTCTCTTTCTTTTTCTTCTCTCTTATTCTTTTCTTCTAAAAGAATATGAGGGGGAGAGAGAGCTGAGCCGGGCTACATCATTCCACCTCCAGTCCGGCCCATTTGCACTAAGGCCTCCATAGGCCAACTCCAGCGCCCCCTGCGCAACCCTAGCCCCCGAGCACATCTCCCCATCGCTCCCTTGTCCCTTTCCCCAGCGCCGCAGCTACTCTTCCTCGCCCCCTCTTCCTCACCTCGCGCAGCCAGGAAGGGCAGAGGCCCGATGCGCCCGCGCCACCAAGCGCCGCCTCTCCGCCTCGATTTAAATCGACGGCCACCAGGAGCCTCGCCGGCCTCAAGCGCCCGCCACCGGCGCCTGGATCACCGCGCCGTCCCTCCTTTCCCCGCTCGTCCACGCCGCACGCACCATGGTCTCCCGCCTCGCGCCTCCATCACCAAGCCATCGCCGCCTGCCTGCTCGAGGATGCCCGAGGCCAAGCCTCCTCTTCCCTCCTCTGCTCGGCCCCGAATGGGTCGCCAGCGCCGAGCTCCTCAGGAACTTCCTCCCTCGATTCCTCAACGTCGACTGCATCGCGCCGCTGGGTACAGCCTCTCGTGCCTCCGCCAGGTCCACCCCTCTTGGGACGTCGCAGCTGCTCCTCCCGGCGGAGCTCGCCATAGCCAGCCAGGCCACCATCGTCACTCTGGTCCGGCGTGACCAGCATGACCAGTTCCGTTGCCTCGCACCCTGTCCTCGTTGCGAGAAGGAACGTCCACGCCAAGACCCGCTCCATTTTGCTCGACGCCAAGACCGTCAACATGGTGCCCCTGTTTGCCGTGCGCAACCTTTTGTTGCTGCCATGTCTCTGTCCAAGACCATCTTCATTATTTTTTTCGCCAAGATACCAAGTACCACGACGCACGAAGACCCATGAACGAACACGCCAAGTTCCACTACCGTCACAAGAACCGAGTCCGACAAGTCCGAAGACCCCAAGTACCTCTACCGACGACTTGAACATCTACGAACGTGTACGACGACCGTCGCCGAAGACCCGTGTACGACTACCGTCGCCGAAGACCATCGACATGTACAACTACCGTCGACCGTGGATGGCAAGTTCCTCGCCGTGACCCCGAACGTCTACGAAAACGTGAACGGCTACAAAACGTGTACCACGACCCGCGAGTACCACTACTTCCTCTACGATCTCGAGCCGCCCCGAAACGCATGCTTCAAAGGTATAACCCCGAGACGATGACCCGTGGACGAATGCTTGTGTTGTATGAGATGAATCGGATGTTTGCATCGTGTCCGTTGTGGCCCTCGTTTGCCTTGTCGCCGACCCGTGGGAACCGGGCAACCGGGTGCACCCCATCGTCTTTGCATTCACGCTCACGCCACCTTTCTTTTGCACCGATCTCTCGACGAGTTACCGGAACCGATATGTTGCGTGGCATCATTTTCGGATTCGCCGCCGTGGCCCCTTTCTTTCCACCACGGTGACAAATACTTCATATCTCTTCATGTTAACGTTTACTAAAAATTGCATAAAACTTGATCATGTCATCCGCATCATGTTAGCAACATTAAATGTGTGAATTGTTGTTTGCTTAAAATTGCTAAACATGCATATGGGGATTTTCCGGAATTGTTGTTGTAGTTTCCGGCCTCATTTAAACTTGTTGACTTGTGTTGTTTTTGAGTGCTTCCTACCTTGCCATGCATTGCATCCTATATAGACTTGTCTTGCATCCTACTTGGTTGAGCATATTGTCATGTTGCTTGTGTTGTTTTTCTGTGCTTCCTACCTTGCCAGGTATTGCTTCCTGTATAGACTTGTCATGCATCATACCTTGCCATGTATTGCATCATATATAGACTTGTGTTGTTTTTCTGTGCTTCCTACCTTGCCATGTTTTGCTTCCTGTACAGACTTGCTGTGCATCATACGTAGACTTGTTTTGCATCATACTTGATTGAGCATATTGTCATGTCTCGTGTGGTGTGTTTACCGTGTTGCTTGTTTCTTTCCGGTTTGCTTCTCTCGTTAGCTCCGGGTTCATTCCGGAGTTGTGAGGTTTGTTCGACTTCTGCATGGACTTGTTCTTCTCCCTCGCGGAATCCCAGGCAAGATGACCATCCCCTTGGATACCTTTACTATCATTGCCATGCTAGAAGTCTCGATGCTATCGCTATATGTCGCGCTACCTATCTTTTGTTGTCAGCCTCTTCTTGTTGCCATGAAACCTCTAACCTTTGAAACCTTGCTAGCAAAACCATTGTTTGGCCATGTTACCCGCTTGCTCAGCCCCTCTTATAGCGTTGTTAGTTGCAGGTGAAGATGAAGATCGTTCCAGGTGGGAACTTGTTGTCGGAATATCACAATATCTATTATTATTATTAACACACCTATATACTGGGCATGGGTGGAAGGCTTGGCCTTTTGCTCGGTGTTTTGTTCCACTCATGCCACCTTAGGCGCCGATAAACCGGCATTATGTTCCTTGATTTTGCGTTCCTTACATGGTTGGGTATATGGGGACCCCTTGACACTTCGTCTTTGAATAAAACTCCTCCAGCAAGGCCCAACATTGGTTTTAATTTGCTCATAATAACAACTTAATTAATTAATTAATTGCATAGGGAGTCATGTCCCCGGGTTCTTAATTCTACATAACAGGGGGGTCAGTGCTGATGGTGTTGGTCCCAAACGGGCGGACTGCGGGGCCACCACGGGGAAACTCGAGGATTGGCTCCCGTAGGATGTCCCATCCGGTCGTGGCCTGAGACGAGATACGCGTGGCTACTATCAGGGTGTCGGCACGCCGGGAGGTCTTGCTGGACTTGTTTTACCATTGTCGAAATGTCTTGTGCACCGGGATGCCGAGCCTGATCGGATTTCCCTAAGATAAGGGGTGATGATATTATATTTATCACTTCAGCTGATCGTGAGAGGTTGTGATGGGCTAAGTTGGGACACCCCTGCAGGGTTATGATCTTTCGAAAGCCGTGCCCGTGGTTATGTGGCAGATTGGAATTTGTTAATGTCCGGTTGTAGAAAACTTGACAGTGGATCCAAAGTAAAACACACAACTGTGTGAGTAACCGTGACTGCCTCTTTTCACTTTGAGAAGAGAACACGGTGGGGTTATGTTTGACTCGTAGGTAGTTCAGGATCCTTAGCGATCACTACTAGTGTGCGACCGTTTGCGTAGATGATCATCTTATTCTTGTACTCGTAAGTTAGCCATCATATGTTTTGCTTTGCCGCTGCTGCAACCTCACCACTTTATCTCCTCCTACCCATAAAGCTTTGCTAGTCTTGATACCCATGGTTATGGGATTGCTGATTCCTCGTGGCTCACAGATACTACAACACCAGATGCAGGTTCTGCCGAGATTGACGCAGGAGATGGATCAGAACTTCAGTGGGAGTTCGATGAAGAGCGTAGCCTTATGTATGTGACGTTTTCGACGATCGGTAGTGGTTTCTACTAGGGGCGATTCGGACCTGTGGCTTTATGTATTTGGTATCTTTCTTTTGGATCTTCGCCCGTAGTCGGGTTGTGATGTTTTGGATGATGATTTGCTTATGTAATGTATTGTGTGACATGGCGAGTGTAAGCCAACTATCCTTTTGCAATTTCATCCCTATTTTTACATGAGTCGTGCAAAGATACCAAACTTGAAATCATTCTAGAATGGGCTTATACCTTTAAGTCGTGCCTCGACACGCAGGAGGTATAGTCCCATCCTGGGCATTACATCAACCTCTTGGGTATGAGAATCCAAATGCACCACGTCATATTTGCAAACTTGATAAGGCATTGTATGGACTAAAACAAGCACCTAGAGCTTGGTACTCTAGGCTCTCCTCTAAGCTACAATCACTTGGATTTACTCCCTCAAAGGGAGATACCTCTTTGTTTTTCTATCACCGACGTGGGATAACCATCTTTATGCTTATTTATGTTGATGATATAGTTGTCACTAGTTCATCATCTAAAGCAGTTGAAGCTCTTCTTATGGACTTGAGCAAGTAGTTTGCACTTAAAGATCTTGGCAGTCTTCACTTCTTCCTTGGGATTGAGGTAAAGAGTGCAAAAGATGGAATTGTGTTGTCACAAGGAAAATATGTGCAGGAAGTACTTCAGAGGACGGGAAAGAAAGGATGTAAGCCATCATCTACACCTTTGTCTGCCTCTGAGAAAATGTCTCTTCATCTTGGAGAGGTCCTGGGAGCAGAGGACTCCACCAGGTACAGAAGTATTGTAGGAGCATTACAGTATTTGACATTAACTAGACCAGATATCTCATACCTAGTGAATAAAGTATGTGAGTTCTTACATGCTCCTACTAGTGCACATTGGACTGCAGTAAAGAGGATACTTAGATATCTTCAAGGGACACAGAGTCATGGACTAAAGATTGGAAAGTCAGATTCGATGCTTGTAAGTGCTTTCTCAGATGCAGATTGGGCAGGTTGTCCTGATGATAGAATATCAACATGAGGCTTTGCAGTGTTTCTTGGCAGTAATTTGGTTTCCTGGAGTGCTCGCAAACAACCAACTGTATCCAGGTCAAGTACAGAAGCTGAGTACAAGGCCTTAGCTAATGCCACTGCAGAGATTATCTGGGTTCAGAATTTGCTAATAGAGTTGGGTGTCTCTCATCTAAGAGCAGCATCACTTTGGTGTGACAATCTTGGTGCAACCTATTTGTTTGCTAATCCTATCTTCCATGCCAGGACGAGGCATATTAAAATTGACTACCACTTTGTTCGAGCAAGAGTGGCTGATAAACTGCTGAATATTAGATTTATACCTACGGGTGATCAGGTGGCAGATGGGTTCACTAAACCTCTCACCTTGCGGCAATTAGAAGCTTTTAGGCACAATCTCAACTTAGAAAGTTGTGATTGAGGGGGAGTGTTAAACAAAGTGTGCGTGCGTGTGGTTGTTGTAATCTGGTTAGGCTTAGAGATATGATCCCATATTCTGTTAGGTTACTTGGAGATCAATCCTAGCCTAACCAACTCATGTAATCTTCTGGCTTTGAGCCCTATATTAACACGCACGCGTCCCTACACAAATCATATGCTTAACCCTATATTAACCTCGAACTCCAAGAGTGGCAGATGAACGATGCACAAAGCATCATATAGAGGCCGGTGCCAGGAGGCCAGAAGTCAGGCAACACCGAGGAGCACGACGCGGCGTTGGACGCCAATGACTTCGATCATACAATACAAGCCGCGAAGACAAGGAACCAGGAAGGGTCCATCCGTGACCGCTTCGGTTTCGCCCAGACCTCCAAGACAATCTATGAGCCCGAGCTATGGAACCCTACGGGCTAGAAAAGGAAGCTCCGATACCTAGGCTAACGCCAGGCATCACACCCACGTGCTTTGGCTACGAGGTTATTAGACATCAATTTCCCCAGCCGTAGAGATACTACTTGGGTAATCAAGGGCCACGAGCTTATAGTAAACCGTGCCCAATGCAACATGCAGAAAATAGAAACTCACATTGAACACTAAGTTAATGATATAAAATGACATATAAAACATACAAGATTGATAATATTATGTCATGAAATAATAAAAATATATAGATACGTTGGAGACGTATCAAGTGTTCAAGACGACCGAAGATAAAACCGATCAGTATCGAGTTACCAACTCATGAATAAGGCGTACTGGACTTTTTTAATCAAAAGAGTAATTGAAAAAAAACTACCACTTTAGAGGTATTGATTTGAGAAATCTACTAGGAGCACTTTTTAATTTTTGTCTAAAACCTACCACAATTGTGTTAAATATTTGCTAAAAACTACCACTTTTAGTTAGTGATCAGTTTACACGATTTATACAGGCTTATGGCTGGTGGACCCACCTGTAAGGGCTAACATGGCAGGAAAGTCGGCTCTTTTTTTTTACTGTTATATTTGTCGTTATTACCTGTGGGACTTCGGTTCACCGGATGGCAACGGCGACGAGCAGTAGCGGTGCACGACACAAGAAGGCTACATAGCACGTGATAGCATGGAAGGAGCAGTAAAAGAATTGTGTGCTCACTAGGAGTGCTAAACGGAGTTCGAGGTTAACTCTGCAGCACCAGAGCAACGTCTTCGGCAACGATGGCGGCCAAGGCAGCATGGAGCTCGTAGCAAGGTGGGCCGAGAACGAGGGATACGATTGCATGTGTCAGGAAGCTCATGAATAACCTAGGGAAGGCTAGGGAGGCGTCGTGGGCGAATGAGGATCAGGAACATAAGAGATCGGGCTTGGTGGGGCGTCACCTAAGGTGAGGGAGACAATGTCCCTGTCGTCGATTTTGGAAACCTCCCCTCTTAAATTCATTAGGGTGTGCTTTGTGTAGGTGTAATTCAAACGGTAATCCAAATAGGGCCTTATGCATTTATGAATTATGGGACATGGATGAGCTCTTGGACATGTTTTCTCGGCCCTGGATGGCCTTTGGCCATGGGGACAACTGACGGCAACGATGACCGAAGCTTCGGCTTTGCTGGGAGAGCAAGAGTGAGGAAGACTGAGGGTGTGGCGAGGTGCTAGGGTTGCGGGAGGGAGATATGGTGGTCCTCGGGGACAGTCTACGACCGGAGACAGAGGTGGGAGGGCAGCCATGGCCGTAGCGACCACCACGTCATCTCCTGTTGTGGAGAGAGAGAAAACATGGAGGTAGTGGTGGAGAGAGAGTGTAGGTATCACCCAGCAAGTCCTCACTGGCCGTAGGTAGCCGCGCGCCCAACATCTCCCATGTCTCTTGAGATTTTTGTAGAACTGATAGGTGGGTCCCACCTATAATAACAACAAATATAAAGGTTTATAAATGGAGTTGACATGTGGGTCCCGCCGATCATAAACACGTTTAAATCATCGAAAACGGTTAGTAACTAAAAGTGCTAGTTTCTAGCAAATATTTAGCACAATAGTGATAGGTTTTAGTCAAACTTTAGTAGTAGATTTCGGGAACCAATACCTGTGAAGTGGTTTTTTTTTGTGTAAGTTACTCCTAAAAACAGGTGTCTATCTCACAACTCTCACTATTGGAAAGGCAGTAACAAGATGGGTGAGTGAATTGTAAAAAACACAACATTTGAAGTTCTCATCCGAAATTGCCACCACATTTCTCGAGCGCCCAAAAATCCACCTCTTTTCTTGTTAAATTTCTCAATTAACACTTATGCCCGATTTCGGCCAAATTAATCTGATTTCTGACAGTTGGGGCTGTTGGTCAGGTCCATGTGGCACTATATGGTCATTGGTCAACATAAATGGCATTGACGGTTAACTTGAAGGAGGGCCCAGCTGTCAGGGTCTTATCCACCCCTCGTCCACCCGCTCTGTGACGCCCCCGATTTGACCGTACACTAATAATGCACGCAAATGTGTACGACCAAGATCAGAGACTCACTGGAAGATATCACAACACAACTCTAGACACAAACAAAATAATACAAGCTTTATATTACAAGCCAGGGGCCTCGAGGGCTCGAATACATAAGCTCGAATACACAAGAGTAAGCGGAAGCAATAATATCTGAGTACATACATAAGTTAAACAAGTTGCCTTAAGAAGGCTAGCACAAAAACAGCACGATCAAAAAGGCAAGGCCTCCTGCGTGGGACCTCCTAACCACTCCTGGTCGTCGGCGGTCTTCACGTAGTAGTAGCCTCCATCGGGGTAGTAGCAGTTGTCAAGTGTGGCATCTGGCTCCTGAACTCCAACATCTGGTTGCATCAACCAGAAAGAAGAAAGAAGGGGAAAAGGGGGAGCAAAGCAACCGTGAGTACTCATCCAAAGTACTCGCAAGCAAGGATCTACACTACATATGCATTAGTATCAATGAAAAGGGTAGAATCTGTGGACTAAGTTGCAGAATGCCAGAATAAGAGGGGGAGAAGCTAGCCCTATCGAAGACTAGCATCTTCTGGAAACCACCGTCTTGCAGCAACAAGGGGGAGTAGATTAGTATATCATAATTCATATTTATGTTGTTGTTCCAACGCTCCGGGATCCTTTCTCGACTCCCGAAGCAACATATCCAAACAATGCCTCAACATCCAGTTCTAGTTGTAGCGATCGGGATACAACTCCAAGTGTCCGTTACCGTAGGACATGCTATCGATAGATGTTCTCTTCCCTGCAGGGGTGCACCAACGTACCCAACACGCTTGCTTAACTCCGGCCGGACACACCATCAGGTCATGCCCGCCCTGGGCCAAACAATACGCCGCAACCCGACCTAGGCTTAATAGAGAGGTCATGCACGTCGGACTAAACCCTACGCCCCCAGGGGTCATGGGCCAATCGCCCCGGGAACTCCTGCACGTTGCGTACGCGGCCAGTGAGCAGACCTGGGTAACCTCCTTAAAAAGGTAGGTGCTTAAGCAGTCCAACCCGGCGCGCGCCGCTCAGTCGCAATGACGTCAGTTAAGCTTCGGCTGATGCATACGACGCAGAACGCCCATACTATGCCCACGTGATGGTTAGCGCTATCAGGCCAGAGGCCCCTTGGATCAAATATCCAAACTGTTTAGTGTATTGGGAACGCGCGGTAACAAGCAGAGACTCACGAACATGTGACCCCATCGCCCCATCTCGAGGACTTGCGGCAAAGGCGAGTGCCCGGCCACGCCTCGTATTTATCTCGCGGGCACCTTCCAGGTCAACCCGACTACACATCACTCGCAATTAAGCTCGCACGGGTACCCCTCAGGGTCGACCCGTCTTTAGTAACCAGGTTCAGGGTAAAGTCATAGTAACCATAGTAACTGTGTGTCTGACACCAAAGTAAAACCTGAAGAAATCACCCTCGATGGAATTCCACCTGATGTTTATCGTCAAGGTGAACGAAAGAGGAGTCACCCTCGAGGTCCACTCATGAGGAGTTGCATGACAATGTCGTTATCGGGAGTGGAGAAAGAGGAATCACCCTCGATGACCACAACCGATGAACTAACCTACAAGGTTAACATCAGAAGTGCTGATGAGGTCTCACCCACGGCACTCGATAGTAACCCAGTAGTGTCGAGCAACTAAGGGGAAAGTGATGTGCGGTGCCGGGTCCTGGTCTTCGATCTTGTTGATCGGGTCTTCTGATAATCCAGCGGGGCAGTCGGGACAAGGTAGGAGGTCACTGGTGGATCTCTAACCAGCCTATACTACGCAGTTTAGTATAAACATGTAAGGTATGAAAGCAGTATCAACAACATGCTATGCATAAGAATAGAATCATACAAAAAGCAGTATCAGTTCTATTGCAAGCATAAGAGAGAAGAGAATGGGCGATATCGGAATGATCAAAGGGGGTTGGATTGCCTGGTTGCTCTGGCAAGAAGGAGGGGTCGTCAACACCGTAGTTGATCACCGGGGCATCTTCGGTCTCGGGGTCTACCGGAGAGAAGAGGGGGGAGAAACAGTAAATACAAAGCATATAGATGCAATAAATAAGCACGACAAGTTAACACGCAGTGCTAGGGTACTCTAACGCGGTGCTACACGATACCCACGAAGGGGGATAACATCCGGGAAAGTATTCCCGAAGTCTGGCTTTTTCGGACAGATGAAATGGAGGGGGAAAGTTGCATGTTTGCTATGTTAGGAATGTGTGGCGGATGAACGGACCGCGTATTCAGATTGGTCTCGTCATTCTGAGCGATTTTCATATATAAATCATTTTCATCCGAGTTACAAATTATTTTATATGATTTTCTAAAGTTTTAAACATTTTCTGGAATTTATTTAATTAATTTAAATCAACATTATCCAAAATAGTGAAAGGTGATGTCAGCATGACATCACCATGACGTCAGCAGGTCAACAGGTTGACTAGGTCAAACCTGGCATGTGGGACCCACCTGTCAAAGACTGTTTAGTTAACTAACAGTTAATTATATTAATTAATGATTAGGCTATACTAAATAGAATTAATTAGGTTAATTAATTAATATTTTAATATTTATTTAATATATTTTGTATTTTATATTTTTTTAAAACAAGGGCCTGGGCGCTTGGACCCATAGGTCAGTGGCACAGGCCAGCGGGGCTGGCTTTTAACGGGCGTGCGCCCGTGTGCCCGCACGGTGCGACACAGGGCGCCAGCGGGGCGGGGCCGTGGCCACGGCGCGGCCAGGGGAGGGCGCCGGCCGGCCGGTCCCGTGGCTGGCGGCGGGCGGCGAGCGCGCGAAGCAGCGGCGTGCTGCCGCGGCACCTGCAGTGGCCAGAAGAGGCGGGGACAGGCGCCAGCGCCGGACGCGGAATGGCCAACGGCGGCCGGAGAAATCGCCTGAGGCGGCGTGCGCGCGGGCGGGGGGGG
>LR738710.1:273371988-273389068 GCA_902687465.1 Secale cereale
GGCGTGGTCCACGTACGGGTCACGACCGGCGGGGCTTGGTGGGGTGTGGCAGGGCGGGGATGTAGTAGTACGCAGCGGCGGCGGCGATGCTACACAGTAGGACACAACGGCATTACGTGAGAGGGCGAGCGGGCATCGCAGGGCACGGCAGGGCGAGTGGCGCAGAAGGGATGCGGGGGCGGAGGCAGGTGCGGGCGAAGGGGCGGCGGCCGCGGGCGCGGTCAGTGGGCAGAGGCGGGGCTGCGGCGACGCGCGAGGAGCAGGAGGTTAGCGATGGATGGGTGCGGCTCGGCCGGAGTAGGCACAACGGGGTGGAGGCGTCGGCGAGCAGCACCACCAAGGGTGCGCGGGGTGCAGGCGGACGAGGCATGCCAAAAGCATGGGGGAGAGGCGGGGTAGACGATGGTGGACGAAAGCGCGGGCTGCGGCGAGCGGGGCAGGTGCGGTCGGCGGCCTACGACGAGCAGCGGCACTAACACGAACTAAATCGAACGGAAACGAAGCCGGCGACCACTTCCCGCGGAGGCCGACAGTGGTCCATCGCAGAACTAACTACAGAGGGAGCGACCGAAGCCGAGAGATGGAGGAGGGGGTGCGCGACTCACCTCGAGGTCATGGGAAAACTCAGGGAAGCCTGGGTTGTCGGAGTCGTGGGGATCGACGACGGAGCATATGTCGCATCTGATGAAGGGCTTCGACGCGGACGGCGTCCCTGCAGCACCACAGCCTCGATCCAGTGGCGGGGACGAAGGAGACGACCACGCCGGAGCTCATGGACATCGCGGAACGACGTATGGTGGCCGGTGGACACGTGGACGAGCATCGACGACGACGACCATCTCTCTGTTGGCTCGGATTCAAGGAAGGGAGGGGGCGAGGAAGAAAAACAGAGAGAGCTAGGGTTTGGGGGTGGGGCGCCGTTGCTAAGTAGGGCGAGGGGGGGGGCGTGGATGCGCGCCACGGCGCCATGGCATCGGTGGATGTGCTCCATGATGCCTCACTGCTACAGGTTGAAGAAAACCAGTGTGGGCTGGGCCTTCGTGCACTGTAGCACTTAGGTCCAGTGGCACTGTAGCAGATGGGCTTTTACTTCTTCTTTTCTCATACCTTTTGTCCTTGCTTTGCATTTAGTTGAGCTAGCAAATGGATTTAGTTGAACCCAATATTTAGCATATAAATACTAGACTATGTAATTATCTAGCGCGACAAGTTTCAAATATTTTTGAATAGTTTAAATATTTGTTTAGCTTTAAATGGTTAATTTAAATGATGTTGGTTCTGTTTTGAATATTTTAGGGTCATTTAAATATCCCAATTGATGTTGTTTTACTCATGAAAATTAGTTAGTGAAAAACTGGAAACCAATGAACAATTTTGTTTTGCTATGAATAAATATTAATTTGACTTTATTTTAAATTGAATTTGAATTTGGCTTGGAACAAAGTGAGGTTTTAGAAAAATAATTGAGATGACATGGCATCATTACTGAGTGGTTACTGTAGCTTGATTATCCGGGCATTACAAATCTCCTCCACTACAAGAAATCTCGTCCCGAGATTTAAGAGGTGGAGTAAGGGGGAAAGACTCGGGAAGGACGGAGCTCAACACAAGATAGGTACGTGGGGACTATCTCAATGAACGTGGCATAGAGGCATCTCTCGAGTTGAAATTCAAGAAAGTCATCGAGAGCAAGGTGTGGTGCGATAAGAAGCTTCAACCGGGTAGAAAATCGTTAGTTGCCTTAAACAAAGGGTGAAAGGGGTTCAGAAAAATGGGAAAAGTATTGCGTTTGATACGAGAATAAATCGCCTCTCGGAAGGCGGCTCGGGATTTTCATATGAAGCCAAGCATGAGAAATGACCTTAGAAACAAGGGTGTACAGGAGAGTCAGGTTTTGATCCTGTGGAACTGTGGGTTATGGGCCCACCATGTGGGTTAAAAGTAGTAAGGGTGCTGACATCTTGCACTGTCATGAAAGCAAGGCATGACAGGGGATTGCCTATCAGTTATGCTGGCAACAACGTTGGTACCAAGGCGAGGAACGAAGAGAACCATTTTCCTGCTCGTTAAGACGAGGCGGACCAATAAGCAAAGTTCTCGTCCATCGGTGTTACCGGAATGTCCTCAACAATAGTAACAGGGTTATAATTGACAGGGTTATACACCGAGGTGTTTATATAAGCAGGGAATCATCGCTGCTCATATAAGTCAGATTACAAGGAAGGTTAAACAAAACAATGGAAAGGAAAATGTGTTTATACTCGAGTATCAAGAGTATAACTTTCCCCAAGGAAAAGCAGAGCATGATTTACATGATAGGGCTCCAAGCATGTAACAATTTAGACAAAAGGAGCGAGGATATTCATGACGTTATCCATACAACAGTGTTTGGATAAGTGATCAAGAAACATTTAGCATTGCGCCTCAAATGTGCCTTGTTGATATTTGAGTACCACAGTCATGCTTCGGGATAGCATTGACATGGTCTTTAAGCAAAGGTCAGACCTTGGATACACTAGGGTCCATCGGAAATAACTTATAAAATAAGTCATACAATTTCTGCAAGGGAAGATGAGGATGTGGCCGACGGGCTCAGCAACAATTCCTCGAGATCTCCATAGCATGAACAAGTTTGTGATGGAGGGAATGCAAGAATGTTGTCGGTGTTAATACAAATCATCGAGGGGAAAGGATGGTATTTCCCATCACGAGTTCGATTTACAATTTGGAAGGAGGCAAATCATTGTTGATGATGATTACGACACATTTGTCGAGAGATTTCATTAAGATGTAATCGATCGGCGATGGCATCAAGTCAAGTGAATGATGGAGCGAAAGGTTATTGTAACCACTAGTACATTACAAACTTGAAATCAAGCTAGTTGTTCAAGGCGAAATGATATACCGAGGAAGATCGGTGTAAGCTTAGCTTATTGTCGAAATCGTGCTCCGGGAAGAAGGACCAGGTAGCACAGTTAAATAGATGCAAGATAAAGATATAGCCGTTCAGGCTAGATATGACTTGAAGAATTAATAAACTCATAAGCAATGAAGATTACTTAGAGTTATGGAATCGGAGTGCGGAATTGATTCACTTATCGGTGTCCTTGAGTGTCTAACACCTCAGAACCCGGGGGAAATTGGAACCGGTGATAAGTAATACTTGAAGAAGAACTCATAAGAAGTATGCAGTTCCGTGATAATCTCGAGATACCTGGGGGTAATACTCGATGACAGCTCCAAGTAGAGGTTGGGCTGGGGTATTGCTCTATTGGAGACAAGTGCTTAAAGCTGCACGAGAAATGGTATTTAAAGGAGAACATGGTCGGAACCATGATTAAAAAGGCCAGATCCCAGATATAAGATGAACTTATATCAAGGGGGTAATTAATTTAAGAGAAGCTTTGATGATAAGATCTACATCGTGTCCATGGGTATGAACAGAAAGTTCAAGCTTGACTCCCACTTCTTCAATGCATAAGCTTTCATTCACTGCTCTTTTAAAATGAATTGAATGCGAAGACTTGCCTGGTGAATTACCAGAGGAGTATGACCCTTGGAAAACTTTCGGGTTTGCACAGATTAAGGAAGGCATAAGTTCAACCCATCGGGGCATTTTACACTCATACTACGCAAACTTCAGGAGCAAATTATATAAGCTCGAAAGCAGAGCATGGTTGAGAAAGCAGATGATATATTTTACCCAAGGCATTATATATCATGGCAGAACATACAAGGTATTTGAATATGACGGACGCTGTCGGATAAATTCCGACAAAGGATCCGGTGATCTACAAGGGATCTGATGTGAGCATCCGTACTCAACGAGAAGAAGAAAGAATGCAAGGATATCAGTTTATATAAACAACTGACTATTTCAAAACTCAACTGCAAAAGGAATTATGATTTCCAAATCAAGGGATCAGAAGCAAATGCTCTAATTAAGGATGTGCAAGTTGAAATGACTCAGGGGTGCAATCGAGAACAATTTGATTGGTCGAGAACCAGCTCATGTTCAACATGACATCTGAGCCGGAAGGATGAATTCTAGGATTGACGATTGCGAGCATTCGCAACATGTTGAATCAACTAACTCAAATGATAAGGACAAAGGATGTCAATAAGATTACTAGACTTATGGGGTTAACCATAATGTAAGCAAGCAAGTATTCCAAGAGCAATAGGCTGCTGAGGATTTTCGAAGATTGAATAGTGTTTCAAAGACCTTTGTGAAGTGCATGAACAACTGGGGATGAACGGATCCCCAGTAAGTGTGATGAATTATTCATACATGTATTCATGCGGAAAAGGAGCTGCAAGGCAGCAGGAAAAAGGATTCTCGAAAGTCGGAGAATACTTTAGGGTATCTTGTAATAACAAGAACAACCAGGGATGCAAGTATGAACGGCGAGGGTACGCAATTATTCATAAGGATTCAACGGTATTATGGATCGCAAAAGAAATGAACACAAGTTCTCGGGAGTAGACCGGAGAGTATCTTCGAAGTCTTCTGGTGAAGCGGGCTGAAGGAAATATGCCCTAGAGGCAATAATAAAGATGTTACTTGTATTTCCTTATATCATGATAAATGTCTTTTATTCATGTTAGAATTGTATTAACCGGAAACTTAGTACATGTGTGGATACATAGACAAAACAGTATGTCCCTAGTATGCCTCTACTAGACTAGCTCATTGATCAAAGATGGTTATGTTTCCTAGCCATAGACATGAGTTGTCACTTGATCAATGGGATCACATCATTAGGAGAATGATGTGATGGACTAGACCCATCCGTTAGCATAGCACTATGATAGTTTAGTTTTACTGCTATTGCTTTCTTCATGACTTATACATGTTCCTATGACTATGAGATTATGCAACTCCCGAATACCGTAGGAACACCTTGTGTGCTATCAAACGTCACAACGTAACTGGGTGATCATAAAGATGCTCTACAGGTGTCTCCGAAAGTATTCGTGGTGTTGGCATAGATCAAGATTAGGATTTGTCACTCCGAGTGTCGGAGAGGTATCTCTGGGCCCTCTCGATAGCACACATCATAATAAGCCTTGCAAGCCAAAGACTAATGAGTTAGTCACGGGATGATGTGTTACGGAACGAGTAAAGAGACTTGCCAGTAACGAGATTGAACTAGTTATAGAGATACCGACGATCGAATCTCGGGCAAGTAACATACCGATGACAAAAGGAACAACGTATGTTGTTATGCGGTTTGACCGATAAAGATCTTCGTAGAACATGTAGGAGCCAATATGAGCATCCAGGTTCCGCTATTGGTTATTGACCGGAGACGAGTCTCGGTCATGTCTACATAGTTCTCGAACCCGTAGGGTCCGGACGCTTAACGTTTGATGACGATCGGTATTATGAGTTTATGAGTTTTGATGTACCGAAGGTAGTTCGGAGTCCCGGATGAGATCACGGACATGACGAGGAGTCTCGGGACGTCCGAGACATAAAAATTTATATATTGGACGACTATATTCGGACACCGGAAGCGTTCTGGAAAGTTTCGGAATTTACCAGAGTGCCAGGGGGGTTACCGGAACCCCCCGGGGGAATGGTGGGCCCTGGTGGGCCATAGGGGAGAGAGAGGGCAGCAGCCAGGAGGTGGCGCGCCCCCTCCCTAGGAGGAGTCCGAATAGGACAAGGGGAAGGGGGCGCGTGTGACGCCCGAAGACCGACGTCCCAGAAGATTCCAGAAGATTCCCGAAGTTCCAGACGTTCCGGGCTGCCCGTGTGTTCTTTTGTGCTTGTGTTATTTATTTTTGCATTGCATCATGTCATCATGCCATCGTGTTCTTATTTTTTTGCATCTCAACTAAATAAATCATGTGGGCCTTCGGTCCATTTAAATCGAGGGAAGGTGACTTCTCTTTATAACATATAAAAGCCTCTCAATATTTAGGGAGCTATATAATAAATATTCCATTGTTTGGAATTACCCGCAACACACTTGCAATATTTCCCCATGTCTTTTCCACTTCGAGTTCTCCTACAAAAAAACCTTGCCAATAATTCTTTCCGTTGTTTCGAGGTTCCTCCAAAAATTTGAACATTTTTGGACACTTCAATAATCACGTCTTAGTTCAAACCTATTTGAATTAAATTCAAATATGTTTGAATTATTTTCGTTCACGCCTTTTCTATTTTTCTCGGACCGTGCTCTTTTTATGATGCCCGAGAAAAAATACTCCCTTGTGCAAATTCTGCTCCTAACCCCCTCTATCTTTTTTTCTTTTCTTTGTCTCTATTTTTTTCTTTTCTCTCTTTTATTAAGAGAGCCCAGGCCTCCCTCTCCTCTTTACAGCCGCAGCCCTCTGGCCCAGGTCGCCAGCCTCATTAGGCCGCCTCCATCTCCTGGCCAATAGGCCCAGCCTCCCTCTGCTCCCCACGGCCCAACAAATCCTCCCGTGGCTCGACCGCAGCTAACCCTAACCCATCGCCAGGCCGCATCGCTCCTCTCCCTCTCGCTCCTCCCTCTCATCCCCTCGCGCCGCCAGTTTCCCCTCGATCCATCTGGCTCGTCCCGCAGCCTCGCTCTCCCCCTGCTGCTTTGTTCCCCTCCGGCCGCCTCTTCCGTCCTCCGTCGCCGGGGCCAGCGCCGCGCCCCCATCCTCGTTCCCCTGCAGCGCGAGCCTCGCAGCCCGACACGCTGGCCGCTCCAGTGCAGCGCCGCGGTGCTGCGAGCCGGCCGAGCCTGCCACGCCCTCGTCCTCCCTCCGCCGGCTCCCGAGCCGCGCCCCGCCTAGGCCGCCGCGGTGCTCCTCTTCTGCCACCGAGCGCCTCCAGGAAGGCCTCCGCTCCGCCGCACGCCGTGGCCTTCCCTCTGGCCAGAGCGCCCCGCCTCGCCGCCCCGGGCCTCTCCCTCCATCGCCCGTCCCTTCGTCACCAAGGCCAGAGCCAAGGCCGAGCCCCGCGCAGCGCCCCAGGCCCGAGCAGCCTCGCTCCCCTCCGTCCCGGCGCCAAGACCTCCCCGACAGCCTCCACGCGTCGCGACCCTCCTTCCTCTCGATGCAGACTCGTCCCCATCCCGAGGCCCCAGCTCCCGCAGCGCCCAGGTCGCCCGTCCTGCTGCCTCCATCCTCCAGAGGCCATGGCCTCTCCTCCAGGGCGCCGTCCCCTGCTGCCTCCTCTGCTGCCTCAAGCCGAGACCGTGCTGCCACTGTTGTTTTGTGTGTTGCTTGTGCTGTTGAACTTGACAGGGAACCCGTGTACGCCTATACGACCAAGTACCACGACGACCGAACGGCTACGATGACAAGTACATCTACGAACGGGAACGCCTACACGACTACACGATGACCCGACAAGTACCACGACGACCCGAACCGCTGCGTACGTGTACATCTACAACGAGTCCGCCAAGTACCACGACGACCTTATGACAAGTACCACGACGACCGAACGGCTACGTTGGCGAGTACCTCTCCGAACGGGATGTGAACGACTACACGTGTACCCCTACGGAACGACTTCTTCCTCTTCGGACACGTGAGCGCCTTCTTCCTCTACGATCTCGAACCGCCCCGAAACGCACGCTTCGAAGGTATAACGAGACGACCCCGTGGATGACTCGTGGAATGTTTGCTCGTGTTGTATGAAATGTTTCCCGTGTGTGCTCCGTGTCGTTTCGTCCGTTTGTCATGTTCCTCGGTTGCCTCGTCACCGACTCGTGGGAACCCGGTAACGGGATCGCCCCACCTTTCATCTCGTTTGACTCGCTCACGCCATTTTTCCTTTTGCACCGGACTCTCAACGAGTTACGGGAACCGATATGTTGCGTGGCATCATTTTCGGATCGTTGCCGTGGCCCCCTTTCTTTCCACCACGATGACTATTTCTCCTTATCATCTATATCTCTTTTAAGTCAACCTTTTAATAAAAATTGCATAAACTTGATCATGTCATCCGCATCATGTTAACAACACTAAAATGTTTAATTGTTGTTGCTGTATAATTACTAAACATGCTCATGGGGATTTTCCGGATATGTTGTTGTTATTTCCGGCCTCATTTAAAATGCCTAAATAGTGTAGTTTTATTATGCTTCACCTCTTGCTATGTTAAAAACACTTTAATCTTGTCTTGTTAATTAACGAGAGTCAACTAAATAAATAACATGTGGTGTTTCGTCAATATGCAACTCGTTGCATATTGAGCTCCACTTAACTTGTAGTGTTGTTTGTGCACTTTGCCATGCCATGCATATTTTAAGCCGGACATGCATCATACTTGGAAGTGCATCATATGCCATGTTTATGCTTGTATGTTTACCGTGTTGTTTGCTTCTTTCCGGTTGCTTCTCTTGATAGCCTCGGTTTCGTTCCGGAGTTGTGAGGATTCGCTCGTCTGTGTTGCTCCGTCTACTTCGTGGATCCGTTCTTCTCCCTTGTGGAATCCCAGGCAAGATGACCGAACCCGGATACCATTACTATTTTCGCCTATTGCTAGAAGTCTCGATCTATAGTTTTGCCTCGATGCCCATGTTTTCCTGTCAGCCTCCTATTGTAACCATGAACCTGTTTAACCACCCTACCTATGCAAACCTTTGATAGGCTATACGTAGGCTTCGCTCAGCCCTTCTTATAGCATTGTTAGTTGCAGGTGAAGATTGAAGATGCTTGCTTCATGTTGAAGTTTGGTTGGGTTATATCACACTATATAAATGCTTAAAATGAAATCATCTATATATTGGCAAGGGTGGAAGGTTAAGCCTTTTGCTTGGTGATTTGTTCCACTCATGTCGTTAGGAACCGTATAAACCGGTGTTATGTTCCTTGATTATGCGTTCCTAACACGGTTGGGGTGTATGGGACCCCCTTGATAAACCGCTAAGTGCTAAGTCTTTTCCAGCAAGTCCCAACATTTGGTACTATTTGCCTAATAACAAACTAATAAAACTTGCATGTGGACTAGCTATCCCTTTTATTTTAATTCAACAACCCCGGGCCAGTGCTCCACATGAGTGTTGGTCCGAAACGGGGAGTCTGCGGGGCCACCTCGAGGAAACTCAAGGTTTGGTAAAAACCTGTAGAATCGCCCATCCGGTCGTGTCCTGAGACTAGATACGCGCGGCTACCTATCAGGGTGTCGACACGCCGGGAGGATTTGCTGGATTAGCCTTACCTTAGTTCGGTTTAACTTGAGCACGGGATTCCGAGAATACTCGGGTCTTCCCACCTATGGAGTTGCGACTCCGCGGATCGTGGGCTTGTAATGGGTCAAGTTGGAACACCCCTGCAGGGTTTGAACTTTCGAAAGCCGTGCCCGCGGTTATGTGGCAGATGGGAGCTTGTTAATATCCGGTTGTAGATAACTTGACACAATGTTCCAATACACTACCAGCGTGTGTACCGTGACTGTCAATTTCCGAATAGGGATTCGGGAGTTGAACACGGTGGGGTTATGTTTGACTGGCTTTATCTAGGATCACTTCGTGATCATCTCTCGACCGAGGCACTTCTCTTCTCGCTCTCTTTTACGTAAGTTAGTGCTAGTTGCTGCTGCAGACTCTTGTTGTTCCTTCACCTCTTGTTATTTCTTCAGCCTTGTCCACACCCAAGGCTTAAATAGTCGTGTTACCCGGGAACGGGATTGCTGAGTCCTCCGTGGCTCACAGTTACTTCAACACACCAGATGCAGGTTCAGCCGAGTATGATGCAGGAGATGGTTCAGTACTTCACCAAGAGCTCAATGAAGAGCGTGGCCGTTTGCTTGTGACGTTTCGACGATCAGTAGTGGTTTTTCTACTAGGATTCGATCCTGACCTGTGGCTTTATGTTGTTTTGGTATCTTCCTTTTGGATCTTCACCCGTAGTCGGGTTGTGATGTTTTGGATGATGATTGCTTATCTAATGTATTGTGTGAAGTGGCGAGTGTAAGCCAACTATCTCCTTTTGCAATTTAATCCCTCTTTTGCATGAGTCGTGCAAAGATACCAAACTTGAGATCATTCTAGGATGGACTTATACCTTTAAGTCGTGCCTCGACACGTAGGAGGTATAGTCCCATCCTGGGCATTACAGCGCGGCCCCTCTTTCCCTCTCCCTCTCCCTCTCTTTCCTTCCCCCTTCTTCCTTCTTTGGTAGTTCCTACTAGGAATAGGATTGCAATCCTATTCCTAGTAGGATTGCAGCCCTAGCCGCACCATAGAGGGCCGGCCGGCCTCCCCCCTTGCTCCTTTATATACGGGGGCAGGGGGGCACCCAAAGACACACAAGTTGAATTGTTCTAGCCGTGTGCGGTGCCCCCCTCCACAGAAACACACCTCGGTCATACCGTCGCAGTGCTTAGGCGAAGCCCTGCGCCGGCAGATACATCATATCCGTGACCACGCCGTCGTGCTGACGAAACTCTCCCGTGAAGCTCAACTGGATCAAGAGCTCGTGGGACGTCATCAAGCTGAACGTGTGCTGAACGCGGAGGTGCCGTACGTTCGGTGCTTGATCGGTTGAATCGCGAAGAAGTTCGACTACATCAACCGCGTCACTTGACGCTTCCGCTTCCGGTCTACGAGGGTACGTAGACACACTCTTCCCTCTCGTTGCTATGCATCTGGTAGATAGATCTTGCATGATCGTAGGAATTTTTTTAAAATACTACGCTCCCCAACAGTGGTATCAGAGCCAGGTCTATGCGTAGATGATATGCACGAGTAGAACACAATGAGTTGTGGGCGATACTAGTCATACTGCTTACCAGCATGTCATACTTTGCTTCGGCGGTATTGTGAGATGAAGCGGCCCGGACCGACATTACGCGTACACTTACGCGAGACTGGTTTCACCGTTACGAGCACTCGTTGCTTAAAGGTGACTGGCGGGTGTCTGTCTCTCTCACTTTAGCTGAATCAAGTGTGGCTACGCCCGGTCCTTGTGAAGGTTAAAACAGCACATACTTGACGAAACATCGTTGTGGTTTTGTATGTGTAGATAAGAACGGTTCTTGCTAAGTCCGTAGCAGCCACGTAAAACTTGCAACAACAAAGTAGAGGACGTCTAACTTGTTTTTGCAGGGCATGTTGTGATGTGATATGGTCAAGACATGATGAGTTATACGGTTTTGTATGAGATGATCATGTTTTGTAATGTTATCGGCAACTGGCAGGAGCCATATGGTTGTCGCTTTATTGTATGAAATGCAATCGCCATGTAATTGCTTTACTTTATCACTAAGCGGTAGCGATAGTCATAGAAGCAATAGTTGGCGAAACGACAACGATGCTACGATGGAGATCAAGGTGTCGCGCCGGTGACGAAGGTGATCATGACGGTGCTTTGGAGATGGAGATCAAAAGCACAAGATGATGATGGCCATATCATCTCACATATTTTGATTGCATGTGATGTTTATCTTATTATGCTTCTTATTTTGCTTAGAACGACAGTAGCATTATAAGATGATCCCTTACTAAATTTCAAGGTATAAGTGTTCTCCCTGAGTATGCACCGTTGCGAAAGTTCGTCGTGCCGAGACACCACGTGATGACCGGGTGTGATAAGCTCTACGTTCAAATACAACGGGTGTAAGCCAGTTTTGCACACGCAGAATACTCGGGTTAAACTTGACGAGCCTAGCATATGCAGATATGGCCTCGGAACACTGGAGACCGAAAGGTCGAGCGTGAATCATATAGTAGATATGATCAACATAAGATGTTCACCATTGATACTACTCCATCTCACGTGATGATCGGACATGGTTTAGTTGATTTGGATCACGTGATCATTTAGATGACCGGAGGGATGTCTATCAAAGTGGGAGTTCTTTAATTAATATAATTAAATTGAACTTTAATTTATCATGAACTTAGTCCTGATAGTTTTTGCATATCTATGTTGTTGTAGATCAATGGCCCGTGCTACCGTTCCTTTGAATTTTAATGCATTCCTAGAGAAAGCTAAGTTGAAAGATGATGGTAGCAATTACACGGACTGGGTCCGTAACTTGAGGATTATCCTCATTGCTGCACAGAAGAATTATGTCCTTGAAGCACCGCTAGGTGACAAGCCCCCTCTCGCTAATGTAGACGCTTTGAACGTCTGGCAGTCGCGGTCTGATGACTACACGATAGTTCAGTGTGCCATGCTTTACGGCTTAGAACCGGGACTTCAACGATGTTTTGAACGTCATGGACCATATGAGATGTTCCAGGAGTTGAAGTTAATATTTCAAGCAAATGCCCGGATTGAGAAATATGAGATTTCCAATAAGTTCTACAGCTGCAAGATGGAGGAGAATAGTTCTCTCAGTGAACACTTGCTCAGAATGTCTGGGTACTACAATCATATGACTCAACTTGGTTGCAAAGTTGACGAGGATAGTGTTATTGATAGAGTTCTTCAATCACTGCCACCAAGTTATAAAGGCTTCGTGATGAACTATAATATGCAAGGGATACAAAAGACAATTCCCGAGCTCTTCGCTATGCTCAAGGCTGCGGAGGTAGAAATCAAAAAGGAGCATCAAGTGTTGATGGTTAACAAGACCACTAGTTTCAAGAAAAAAGGGCAAGGGAAAGAAGGGGAACTTCAAGAAGAATAGCAAGACAGTTGCTACTCCCACGAAAAAACCCAAGTCTGGAGCCAAACCTGAAACTGAGTGCTTCTACTTCAAGGGGACTGGACACTGGAAGCGGAACTGCCCCAAGTATTTGGCGGATAAGAAGGATGGCAAGGTGAACAAAGGTATATGTGATATACATGTTATTGATGTGTACCTTACTAATGCTCGTAGTAGTACCTGGGTATTTGATACCGGTTCGGTTGCTAATATTTGTAACTCGAAACAGGGACTACAGATTAAATGAAGATTGGCTAAGGACGAGGTGACGATGCGCGTGGGAAATGGTTCCAAAGTCGATGTGATCGCCGTCGGCACGCTACCTCTACATCTACCTTCGGGATTAGTTTTAGACCTAAATAATTGTTATTTGGTGCCAGCGTTGAGCATGAACATTATATCTGGATCTTGTTTGTTGCGAGACGGTTATTCATTTAAATCAGAGTATAATGGTTGTTCTATTTTTATGAATAATATCTTTTATGGTCATGCACCCTTGAAGAGTGGTCTATTCTTATTGGATCTCGATTGTAGTGATACACATATTCATAATATTGAAACCAAAAGATGCAAGGTATAATGATAGTGCAACTTATTTGTGGCACTGCCGTTTGGGTCATATTGGTGTAAAGCGCATGAAGAAACTCCATAGTGATGGAATTTTGGAATCACTTGGTGCTTGCGAACCATGCCTCATGGGCAAGATGAGTAAAACTCCGTTCTCCGGAACTATGGAGCGAGCAACAGATTTGTTGGAAATCATACATACTGATGTATGTGGGCCAATGAGTGTTGAAGCTCGCGGCGGGTATCGTTATTTTCTGACCTTCACTGATGATTTGAGCAGATATGGGTATATCTACTTAATGAAGCACAAGTCTGAAACATTTGAAAAGTTCAAAGAATTTCAGAGTGAAGTAGAGAATCATCGTAACAAGAAAATAAAGTTTCTACGATCTGATCGTGGAGGAGAATATTTGAGTAACGAGTTTGGTCTTCATTTGAAACAATGTGGAATAGTTTCACAACTCACGCCACCCGGAACACCACAGCGTAATGGTGTGTCCGAACATCGTAACCGTACTTTATTGGATATGGTGCGATCTATGATGTCTCTTACCAATTTACCGCTATCGTTTTGGGGTTATGCTTTAGAGACAGCTGCATTCATGTTAAATAGGGCACCATCTAAATCCGTTGATACGACACCTTATGAACTATGGTTTGGCAAGAAACCAAAGTTATCGTTTCTTAAAGTTTGGGGCTGCGATGCTTATGTGAAAAAGCTTCAACCTGATAAGCTCGAACCCAAGTCGGAGAAATGTGTCTTCATAGGATACCCAAAATAGGCTGTTGGGTACACCTTCTATCACAGATCCGAAGGCAAGATATTCGTTGCTAAGAATGGATCCTTTCTAGAGAAGGAGTTTCTCTCGAAAGAAGTGAGTGGAGAACTTGATGAGGTAATTGTACCTTCTCCCGAATTGGAAAGTAGTACATCACAGAAAATTGTTCCAGTGATTCCTACACCAATCAGTGAGGAAGTTAATGATGAAGATCATGAAACTTCGGATCAAGTTTCTGCTGGACGTCGTAGATCAACCAGAGAACGTTCCGCACCAGAGTGGTATGGCAACCCAGTTCTGGAAATCATGTTACTAGACCATGATGAACCTACGAACTATGAGGAAGCGATGATGAGCCCAGTTTCCGCAAAATGGCTTGAGGCCATGAAATCTGAGATGGGATCCATGTATGAGAACAAAGTGTGGACTTTGGTTGACTTGCCCGATGATCGGCAGGCCATCGAAAATAAATGGATCTTTAAGAGGAAGACCGACGCAGACGGTAATGTTACTGTTTACAAAGCTCGACTTGTTGCGAAAGGGTTTCGACAAGTTCAAGGAGTTGACCACGATGAGACTTTCTCAACTGTAGCGATGCTTAAGTCTATCCGAATCATGTTAGCAATTGCCGCATTTTATGATTATGAAATCTGGCAAATGGATGTCAAAACTGCATTCCTGAATGGATATCTCAAAGAAGAGTTGTATATGATGCAACCAGAAGGTTTTGTCGATCCAAAAGGTGCTAACAAAGTGTGCAAGCTCCAGCGATCCATCTATGGACTGGTGCAAGCATCTCGGAGTTGGAATATACGCTTTGATGAGGTGATCAAAGCATATGGTTTTATACAGACTTTTGGAGAAGCCTGTATTTACAAGAAAGTGAGTGGGAGCTCTGTAGCATTTCTAATATTATATGTGGATGACATATTATTGATTGGAAATGATATAGAATTTCTGGATAGCATAAAAGGATACTTGAATAAGAATTTTTCAATGAAAGACCTCGGTGAAGCTGCTTATATATTAGGCATCAAGATCTATAGAGATAGATCAAGACGCTTAATTGGACTTTCACAAAGCACATACCTTGATAAGATTTTGAAGAAGTTCAAAATGGATCAGTCAAAGAAAGGGTTCTTGCCTGTATTACAAGGTATGAAGTTGAGTAAGACTCAATGCCCGACCACTGCAGAAGATAGAGAGAAAATGAAAGTCATTCCCTATGCCTCAGCCATAGGATCTATCATGTATGCAATGCTGTGTGCCTTGCTATAAGTCTAGCAGGGAGGTACCAAAGTAATCCAGGAGTGGATCACTGGACAACGGTCAAGAACATCCTGAAATACCTGAAAAGGACTAAGGATATGTTTCTCGTGTATGGAGGTGACAAAGATCTCGTCGTAAACGGTTATGTCGATTCTAGATTTGACACTGATCCGGATGACTCTAAGTCGCAAACCGGATATGTATTTTTATTGAACAGTGGAGCTGTCAGTTGGTGCAGTTCCAAGCAGAGCGTCGTGGCGAGATCTACGTGTGAAGCGGAATACATAGCTGCTTCGGAAGCAGCAAATGAAGGAGTCTGGATGAAGGAGTTCATATCCGATCTAGGTGTAATACCTAGTGCATCGGGTCCAATGAAAATCTTTTGTGACAACACTAGAGCAATAGCCTTGGCGAAGGAATCCAGGTTTCACAAGAGAACAAAGCACATCAAAAGACGCTTCAATTCCATCCGCGATCTAGTCAAGGAGGGAGACATAGAGATTTGCAAAATACATACGGATCTGAATGTTGCAGACCCGTTGACTAAGCCTCTTCACGGGCAAAACATGATCAGCACCAGGACTCCATGGGTGTGAGGATCATCACTTTGTAATCTAGATTATTGACTCTAGTTCAAGTGGGAGACTGAAGGAAATATGCCCTAGAGGCAATAATAAAGATGTTATTTGTATTTCCTTATATCATGATAAATGTCTTTTATTCATGCTAGAATTGTATTAACCGGAAACTTAGTACATGTGTGGATACATAGACAAAACAGTATGTCCCTAGTATGCCTCTACTAGACTAGCTCATTGATCAAAGATGGTTATGTTTCCTAGCCATAGACATGAGTTGTCACTTGATCAACGGGATCACATCATTAGGAGAATGATGTGATGGACTAGATCCATCCGTTAGCATAGCACTATGATCGTTTAGTTTTACTGCTATTGCTTTCTTCATGACTTATACATGTTCCTATGACTATGAGATTATGCAACTCCCGAATACCGTAGGAACACCTTGTGTGCTATCAAACGTCACAACATAACTGGTTGATCATAAAGATGCTCTACAGGTGTCTCCGAAAGTATTCCTGGTGTTGACATAGATCAAGACTAGGATTTGTCACTCCGAGTGTCGGAGAGGTATCTCTGGGCCCTCTCGGTAACACACATCATAATAAGCCTTGCAAGCAAAAGACTAATGAGTTAGTCACTGGATGATGTGTTACGGAACGAGTAAAGAGACTTGCCGGCAAGGTTGTCAGAATCGCGATTCTATTATACGATTCTATGACTTTACGATCCAAACTAACCCCTATGATTCTACGATTTTAGTTCATAGAATCTACGTTTCTACGATTCTGATAGTGAAGATTCTACGATTTACGATCCTACCGTCGGAGCTCCGATCCGATTCAAAATCACGATTCTGACAACCTTGCTTGCCGGTAACGAGATTGAACTAGTTATAGAGATACCGACGATCGAATCTCGGGCAAGTAACATACCGATGACAAAAGGAACAACGTATGTTGTTATGCCGTTTGACCGATAAAGATCTTCGTAGAACATGTAGGAGCCAATATGAGCATCCAGGTTCCGCTATTGGTTATTGACCGGAGATGAGTCTCGGTCATGTCTACATAGTTCTCGAACCCGTAGGGTCCGCACGCTTAACGTTTGATGACGATCGATATTATGAGTTTATGAGTTTTGATGAACCTAAGGTAGTTCGGAGTCCCGGATGAGACCACGGACATGACGAGGAGTCTCAGAATGTCCGAGACATAAAAAAAATATATATTGGACGACTATATTCGGACACCGGAAGCGTTCTGGAAAGTTTCGGAATTTACCAGAGTGCCGGGGGG
>LR738710.1:273389207-273445412 GCA_902687465.1 Secale cereale
GGGGGTTACCGGAACCCCCCGGGGGAATGGTGGGCCCTGGTGGGCCATAGGGGAGAGAGAGGGCAGCAGCCAGGAGGTGGCGCGCCCCCTCCCTAGGAGGAGTCTGAATAGGACAAGGGGAAGGGGGCGCGGCCCCTCTTTCCCTCTCCCTCTCCCTCTCTTTCCTTCCCCCTTCTTCCTTCTTTGGTAGTTCCTACTAGGAATAGGATTGCAATCCTATTCCTAGTAGGATTGCAGCCTTAGCCGCACCATAGAGGGCCGGCCGGCCTCCCCCCCTTGCTCCTTTATATACGGGTGAAAGGATCGATATGGTTGACTAGAGGGGGGGTGAATAGGCAACTAACAATTTTTTAACTTTTCTTAACCACTTTAAATTAAACGACAAAGTAAGTTGTCTAGATATTCTACTAAGATGACAACTAAAGGAAAGAAGGATAACAAGTACACAAGCATGCTATACGAGTTGAACAAGTAAAGCATGCACAAGTAAAGGTAAGAAATAACCACAAGTGGAACCGGTGGAGACGAGGATGTGTTGCCGAAGTTCCTTCCCTTTGAGGGGAAGTACGTCTCCGTTGGAGCGGTGTGGAGGTACAATGCTCCCCAAGAAGCCACTAGGGCCACCGTACTCTCCTCACGCCCTCACACGATGCAAGGTGCCGTGATTCCACCAGTGGTGCCCTTGAAGGCGGCAACCGAACCTTTACAAACAAGGTTGGGGCTATCTCCACAACTTGGAGGCTCCCAACAAAACCACGAAGCTTCACCACAATGGAATATGGCTTCGAGGTGACCTCAACCGTCTAGGGTGCTCAAACACCCAAGAGTACCAAGATCCGCAAGGGATTAGTGGGGAGAATCAAATATCTCTTGGTGGAAGTGTAGATCGATGCCTCCTCAAGCAATCCCGAGCAAATCAACAAGTTTGATTGGCTAGGGAGAGAGATCGGGCGGAAATGGAGCTTTTGGAGCAACACTGGAGTAGTGGGGGAAGAGGTAGGTCTTCTTGGAGAAGAAGACCCCCTATATATAGTGGGAGAGCTAATCCAACCGTTATGTGCGTTTTCAGCCCGCAGAGAGCGGTAGTACCGCACGTAAGTTGCGGTACTACCGCTCTGGGAGCGGTACTACCGCTAGGTAAAAACTTGCGACATGATTGAAGACCACGGATGAAATAAATTACATCCGCGGCTACATCCGTAGAGAAAACGGTAGTAGCAAAACGCGACACGGTACTACCGCTTGGAGTAAGCGGTACTACCGCATAGGATGCGGAAGTAAAAATTTACTTCCGCACCTACTTCTGCACTTAGAATCAGTGCCGGGCCAGATATCCGGTACTACCGCTCTAGAGCCGCGGTACTACCGCTGGTGCGGTACTACCGTGTCTTCAGGCGGTACTACCGCGTGGCTGTGCGGTACTACCGCTTTAAGGAGCGGTACTACCGCTTGCCAGGTAGATGATTTAGTTAAGAAGTCAAGTTTTCCATATACGATAATAAGCGGTTGGAACTCCAGAGAAGCGAGGGAAAGGTGGTGTGAGAGAAAGATGTGTACGTGTTGATTCCACCCAAACCTTTCCGAAGCGGACCCCCTCTTAATAGTATGGCTTTCCTATTACTCAAATCCACCGACAGGGAGCAAAAAGGAAACACCGTCTTCCATCGAATCCGAGGGGCAATCAATCGTCTTGTGCCTAAGTGAGATATACCTGTAGGAGCTTAGAGCACACGATTAGTCCGCAAAAGCATTGTCATTAATCACCAAAACTACTTAGGGAGAAATATGCCCTTACAATCTCCCCCTTTTTGGTGGATTGATGACAATACGGGATTTGCACAGGAATAAAATACGAGAGTATGCAATCCTAAAACTAGATTATAGGTGAGCTCCCCCTGGATGTGTGCCTACACAAGATTATGCTTTGGACTGCACAACACACATACAAGGTTCAGTGCTCCGCCTATATTCTTCACAAAATAAACTCCTTATATACCACTGAGCACATAAACAAGGGAAAGTAAATTAACTGCTCAGGACATAATATTAAAGACATAACGACGAGTTGAACGATAGAGAAGCATATGTCTTACACCATACGATAGTCTCACGCACACGACACAAAAGCACGCAAATAAACAGAGTTCGAAAAGAAACAACTGGCAACTGGCACAAGACGCAAATCACTCTCTCCCCCTTTGTCATCGAGACACCACAAAGGGGAAAGAGGACACTAAGAAGGGTGGCAGCCCTGGAGAAACTCAGTCATCGTACTCATCATCAGATCCCGGCCGCTCCTCCTGACGCTCCTCGTCAGACTCTGACCACTTGTACCCCTGACGGGCCATCCAAGTTGCCTCAGGGGTGATGTTATCCTCGGACCCCTTTGACACGTCCTCTCCATAGACCGCCAAGAGCTTCTTGTCACGCTGGCGTGTCTTCTTGTCAGTCACATGAGCCCTATATTGACCTTTAGCCTGCATGCAGAAGAGGGCCTTCAGCTTTTGCTTAAGCCTTTTAGCCCAAGAAGGCTCCTCCACAGCAGAGGAGGAAGAAGGAGCAAATATTCCAGGGCCTTCATCACCAGCCTCCTCCACATGCTCCTCATCAGTGCCCATCTAGGCTGCAGCAGCTTGCGCACGAGTGGTGGTGTTGGCCCATCGAGTCTTGATGCATAGACTGATGTGATCATGACGGAAACAGTCGGCCTCGAACTCCTCATCAGGGTATAGCTTCTCCCAAGTCTTGGAGATCAGCAGAAACAAGAATGGACCATAGATGGGTACCTTGCGAGTGTAGATTGCAAAATGGAGCTCATTCCACATGATATGGGAAATATCAAGTGGTGCAGTCTGGGTCGTGCGAGCCTCTTCACACATCAGCAGCATGTCAACCAGGTAGGCATGGACCTTGTCCTTGTCTCCAACGCGAGGGAACAGAGTGTTGCGAAAGATCCGATACATGATGTCCAAAAAGGGGTTCAACACCCATGTCTTCTTGCCACTAGCAAGAGTCTTCTCCACATAGAATGGTAGCAGCTTGTCTTTGTTGGCAGATTCAGGATTGGCGTGAGGCCGAAATCCAACTGGGTTTTGGAAACCCTCATCAGGAATCTGGAGAAGATCCATGAACTCCGTCCAAGATGAAGTCATCTTGTGACCATTGGTCATCCATGTCATTGGGCGATCATCCTTGGTGTGGAAATGGACTGATGCATAGAACTGAGCAATAATCTCCGGATCAAAATCATTCTGGAAGGTCATGATGTGCTCAAGTCCCAACTGCTCGACCAGATCCAGAGCCTCGACAAAGTAGGACCGGTTGGAGTCCTTCCGCATGTGGTCCACATCCACCCAGTGAGCATCCACGTACAGGTTGGTCTTGCTCTTGAGCACCTCCTGGTAGATGCGATACTGCTGCCTGGTCCAGAAAAGCTCATCTCCAGGAAACTGAGCACGGAGTTCTCCATAGGGGTTGTGCTTCCTCCGTGCCATGAACTCATTCGCTGGCATTTCTTCCATAGTCATCGAGGATTCCTTTTGCTTGTTGGCGGCAGTCTTGTACCTGCGCTGGGGATTGGAGCCCTCTGGCACATCACTGGGGTTGCGCAGACGCTTGGACCCGGTGTCGCGGACAGGGTTGGTACGACGAGCATCGAAACCGGAGCCACCACCTAAAACACAACCACAAGAACACGACAAAAACACAAAGAGAATCAATGCCAAAGCCTCAAAAAGCACAAGAAACCAGTAGAAAGAGGAATGTGTACATGCTACGAAGACAATATGACACAAGCGGTAGTACTGCTGACCAGACGCGGAAGTAAAAAATTAGTACCGCTTAGTAAGCGGTAGTACCGCATGGTGGATGCGGTAGTACCGCATACTCTGCGGTAGTAAGAATGTACTTCCATGTACATGAGCGGAAGTAAAAAATTAGTGCTGCTTGCGGAGCGGTAGTACCGCGTTGGGGAGCGGTAGTACCGCTCGGCAAGCAGTAGTAAAATTTTACTTCTGCCAGAGCGGTAGTACCGCTAAGGACAGCGGTAGTATCGCTGTGGTCAGATCTGATCTGGACCAGATCGGGTGGTAGTACCACGGTTCTCCAGCGGTAGTACCGCACAGAACAGATCTGAGAGGAACAGATCTAGAGAAGGCCATATAGATCGACTAGCGGTACTACGGCTGATCATAGTAACTTGGTAGCAACATACATATTCGTATTTCTAATGCAAAAACACTCTCCTACATCCTAAACTTCCATGGATAAGAACACAAAGAACACAAGAACACTAAGCATCTCCCCTAACCCTAAAAATCAACAACAAGGCAACAAGAAGTGGGGAAAATGGGAGAAACCTTCATCCATGGCAAGAGGGCACGGTGGGGAGCGATCCCACCGGTCGGAATGCGAGGAGAGTGGCCGAGGGAGGAGATCCGGCGAGGTCCTCCGGTGGCGTTCTTGAGAGGGAGAGATAGGGACGACGTGGGGGTTAGGAGTGAATGGGTATGGGGGAGTTGGAACTCCCCCTGCCTGCTTATAACCCCCACCTGTTCGAATATGTGCGGTAGTACCACGGTCATCGCGGTAGTACCGCTTGCGCGGTAGTACCGCTCGCCAAGCGGTAGTACCGCCCTACCAGCGGTAGTAAATAAATACTGCCGTGCTGGTCGTGCGGTAGTACCGTAACCCCTTTGCGGTAGTACCATAAACAAGCACGGTAGTACCGCTCCTCCAAGAGCTTGCACGTTTTGACAAGAGGCTTTAAGCAAAGAAGAGAGAAAAGCAAACGCACGCACAAGCAAAGCAAATAACACAACTCCTCAGAGGAGGGCGGTGGCCGAGGCCACCTATGTTTGAGTTCATAGATATGGCACCGCGAAGAATTATCCTTGGGCCCATGACCAATACTCGACTTGAAGCATTTAAACTAACTATGTATGGAAAATGATAAAGACTTGATTAGTTTATGCATAATGGGGGGAGGAACGGTTCATTGAGAGAACAATACTCCCCCTATGTCCATGCCTACATCTAGACAAGATAACTATATTGAGTGTGAGGGGTGTGTGCACAGACTCAAACCACATTGCTCAAATCGATGATATTTAGCTCATGCCTTAACTCGCGAAATCTTGCTTCATCCAATGGCTTCGTGAAGATATCTGCAAGGTTATCATGAGTGTTGACGTAGTGAAGCTCGATCTCTCCTTGCCTTATGTGATCCCGGATGAAGTGATACCGAATCTCAATATGCTTCGTCTTGAAGTGTAGCACCGGGTTGAGAGAAATCTTGATGGCACTTTCATTGTCACACCAAAGAGGCACTTTGTCAGGGATATTACTAGCAGGTATGAACCAACTAGTGTAAACCGAATTATGGTAATATAGTTGCATCATTGTAATACTTAGTAGAGGCTACGGCCCATGAGATCTTAGGGCCCGTGTATAGAGTTACGGTTTGTAAACCGCCTGATCATGTAACTTGAGAGATAAGGAAGAAAGAGCAGAGACCGAGGCGGACACAAGTATGAGCCGGCCTCGGGACTCTGTAAACCGGACCGGGCGTCGCCTCTATATAAAGGGACGACCCGACGAAGGTTCAGGGACAAGCAAGAAACAACCCGTCGGGACACAGGCAAGCGATCCGCTCCCTGTTCATCGACGCCCAAGCAATACCAAACCAAACTAGACGTAGGCTTTTACCTTCATCGAAGGGGCCGAACTAGTATAAACCCTCTGTGTCCTTTGTGTACTTTTAACCCCTTCAAGCTAACCCATGCGATGGTTCCATTATCAAGTCCGTTAAACCGGACATCTGCCGTGTTAATTCCACGACAGTTGGCGCCCACCGTGGGGCCTCCGCACGATGGTTTCTAGTTCTTGAAGAGCAGCTTTGAAGGGCTCAAGGGTTACGCGGTCGGCCGGATGACCAAGAGTCGCCGCGGCCGGATTTACATCGACGACGCGGGCTGGGGACCGGAGGCCGATTCAATCGAATACGGGTACCGGGTTCCCTTCGGCGGCATCCACGTCTTCATCAGCAAAATCGGCGAACCGGGACCTGAGTCGGACGTCTTCCCCAACATCGTCGAGCCGGCTCAGCGTGCGAGATCGGCCCGGATTCAGCCCGCCATGAAGCACGTTTTCATCGGGGCGGTTCACGGGGTTCAAGTCGAGGACGGATCGGGTGCCGGGGGCGAGACAGTTATCTATTCCGACGATGAATCTTCATCCGGAGAGACTGAGTCTTTGTATCAGTTGCGGGACGGCCGGTTGAAAGTGCAACTAATCCCCGGGTGGTTTTGGTAATTAATAACAACATATATATCATTGAACTAATAGTTACTTGAGAATCATTTCAGAGAAGTTCAGTGATATGGGTATGGCAAGGACTGAAGAAGTGGACCCCTCAAAATGCTAAGGCAAGCATTGGCAAAAGCACAAGACTCCATTTTTGGTTTAGTGATCCAAGATCACATTGAGTCCATAGGAAAAGCCAATACTATTAAAAGGGGATGAGGTTATGATGATGATCTGGTTGCTCAAGTGCTTAGTGATACATCTCCTAAAACTATCAGCAACTTTCACTGCCATAAACACTCATAAGTAATCTCGGTCCCACCGATAATCCAAACTCAGTCACACCGAGATGAACCACCTCAGCCATAAGCCAAACCCTAGTAAACTCGGATATTCCGATTCTGAACTCGGTTTCACCGAAACATGAGTTGCCAAGCTTCTGTAACCTTCTGTCATCAAATCGGTGTCACCGAGATGATGAAGTCGGTCCCACCGAAACTGGCATGCTCTTGTCATTGCACGAATCGGACTAACCGAGATTGTATATTCGGTCCCACCGAAAACCCCAACGTTCACATTATTTGAACTTTCGGTCTCACCGAGTTGTCCACTTCGGTCCCACCGAGATTGCTCAAATGTGTGTAACGGTTGGATTTTGTGTGGAGGCTATTTATACCCCTCCACCCCTCTTCATTCGTGGAGAGAGCCATCAGAAAGAACTACCACTCCTACCTTACATTTCTGAGAAGAGAACTACCTACCCTTGTGTTGAGATCAAGTTGCTCCACTCCCACCATATGAAGCTTGATCTCTAACCTTCCCAAGTTGCTTTCCACTCAATCCTTTCTTCCACCACAGCCAAATCAGTGAGGAGAGTTGAGTGTTGGGGAGATTATCATTTGAAGCACAAGAGCAAGGAGTTCACCATCATCTACAACATCTATTACCTTTTGGAGGGTGGTGCCTCCTAGATTGGTTAGGTGTCGCTTGGGAGCCTCCGTCATCGATGTGGAGTTGAACCAAGAAGTTTGTAAGGGCAAGGAGATCGCCTACTTCATGAAGATCTACCCCGAGTAAGGCTAGCCCTCCGTGGGCGTAGGCCATGATGGAATAGACAAGGTTGCTTCTTCGTGGACCCTTCGTGGGTGGAGCCCTCCGTGGACTCTCGCAGCCGTTACCCTCCGTGGGTTGAAGTCTCCATCAACGTGGATGTACGATAGCACCACCTATCGGAACCACGGGAAAAATCACCGCATCTCCAAAATTGCGTTTGCTCTTCTCCACCTCTCTTTACTACATGTGCAATTTACTTTCCGCTGCCTATACTCTAGAATTGCATGTGTAGGGTGATGCTTGACTTGATCATAATTGTGAATCTGCCAAAAACTGTTCTTTGTCAAAAGGCAGAATTTTTATATTTACAAGTAGTCTAATCACCCCCCCTCTAGACATACTTTCGATCCTACAAGTGGTATCAGAGCTTTGGTCTCCATTGTATTGGTTTCCATTGCATTGGACTCCATAAGCTTGGTTTCACAACCTAGGAGAGTATGGCGTCTAGTGAGGGTAATTTTCGTAGAGGTCCTTACTTTGATGGTACAAATTTTGCTAGTTGGAAGCATAAAATGAAAATGCATATTCTTGGTCATAACCCAGCCGCATGGGGCATTATTTGTGTTGGTATGCAAGGTGAATTCTTCGAGGAAGGAAAAGTTCCGGATCACGAAGCTACACCGGAAGAATTGCGGATGTTGCAAAACAATGCTCAAGCTTGTGACATTCTCTTCAATGCCTTGTGTCCCGAGGAGTTCAACAAAATCAGCCGTCTTGAAAATGCAAAAGAGATTTGGGATACTTTGGTTGAAATGCACGAAGGTACCGAGTCTGTGAAGGAATCAAAGCTAGATATTCTTCAAGGTCAACTTGACAAGTTCAAGATGAAGGATGGTGAAGGAGTCGCTAAAATGTACTCTAGGCTTGCTCTCATCACAAATGAGATTGCCGGCTTAGGAAGCGAAGAAATGACCGACCGATTCATCATCAAGAAGATTCTCAGAGCTTTGGATGGAAAGTATGACACCGTGTGCACTTTGATCCAAATGATGCCAAACTACAAGACTCTCAAGCCAACCGAAGTCATTGGAAGAATTGTTGCTCATGAGATGACACTTAAGGATAAGGAAAAGCTTCACAACAAGTCGAGTGGTGCTTACAAAGCTACAAGTGATGCTCCCACAACCTCAAGTGACAAGTTAGTTTCCAATGAAGAGATAAGCCTAATGGTTAAGAACTTCAACAAATTCTACAAGAATAGAGGCAAAGAGAGAAGCTCAAAGTCTAGATCATATGATGAAAAGAGATCTTCTAGTCGTGATCGAAACTGCTACAATTGTGGAAGACCCGGACACTACTCAAATGAGTGTACGGCTCCCCACAAGAGAAGAGAAGAATCTCCAAGAAGAAGAAGTTCAAGAGATGAGTCACCTCGGAAAGAGAGAAGGAGTAGAGATGATCGTTATGAACGAAGACCCTCTCGGAGAAGCAAGGATTCGGAGAGGAAAGACAAGTCATCAAGGAGCTACACAAGAAGAAAACATCAAGCTCATGTAGGTGAATGGGTCTCCGGCTCCGACTCCGACAATCAGTCCGATGGAAGCTATCACTCCGACTCCGACTACAGTCAAGATGAAGGTGTTGCCGGTCTTGCTCTTGTATCCTCCAACTCCAACTCCTACGACTTATTTGATTCACCAAATGAGGGAATTGGAAGATGCTTCATGGCTAAAGGCCCCAAGGTATCACACCCTAAATTCATTGACTTCAATAGTGATGAGGATGACTTGCTTGGTGAAGATGAGCTCTTGCATGATAAATCCAGTGAGCCTAGTAACGATGAACATGCTAGTAGTCTTTATAGTCAAGAAGAGTCGAATGACAATGCTATGAAGGAGATTGAGCGTCTAACTAAAGAACTAAACACTCTTAAGTTAGCTCATGAAACAACTCAAGAAGATCATAGAGAGCTCCTAAGATCTCATGAGAAGCTACGCTTCGAGAAGCTCACTCTAGAGCAAGAACATGAGTTTCTAAAAGCAATCAATGACGATCTTCGAAAGAAGAGTTCTTCATATCTTGCCAAACGACTTCTCTTGTCTAATTTCTTGCCACCCATTAAGACTAAGCATGACAAGCATAAGAAAAATTCTTCCTCTAGCAGTAACAATAACCATGTTAAATCCAATGTTGTTGCTTCTAGTAGTTCTCTTGATTCCACTAACAATGTTTCAAGCCAAGTTACACTTGAGCAAGAGAATAGTTTATTGAAAGGGATCATAGAGAAAGGTGTCTACAAGAGTCTTGCCGGAAGCAAGAACTTTGAGGAAATTGTTCGCAAGCAAGGAAGGCACCGGAAGAATCAAGGAATTGGTTTTGAGCGAAAGTTCAACGCCGAAGGTGTTGAGTGGGAAGAAGGTCAATATCCTACTCCACAGTTTGTTTCTCAAAAGGAGAAGTATGATCCTACTTCTTCGAATATGGAACAAGCTCAAGATGACCTTCCACCACAAGACCACAAGCTAAAAGCCAAGGACAAGCTTCAAGAGGAGATTGATGCATTCGTTGAAGCACCTCAAGCCATGGTCAAGTGGGTTCCCAAGGAAACATCAAGTTCTACTTCGTCAAGCTCAACTACAACCCCAAGGATTCCCATCAAGATGATGTGGATCCCGAAGAAGAAGAACTAGAAAGTTCTTGAGGGTGACTCCGCCAACATACTTCACTCACATTCATTTTGGCAAAGAACTTGTGCAATCAACTTCCATATCGTGCACTAGTTCATGGAGTCACAAACCCTCTTGTTGGTAAGTCAAGGGACAAGGTAATCATTGCCTTCATGGACATCATCTATTGTGAACTTCAATCTATGTCCATGGATATCCTTGTTTGTTCCTTGTGGGACTAACCCATGTAGGTATTGAAAGTGCCCGAATCCAAAGGATAGCTCCCAACTCTTGATGATCTCCATCAACATTGAGCATCCACATCTTCAACATCTACATGAAGTCTTCTACGACAACCCAAGGTTAGTTTAACCCTTTAAAAGGGGTTCTCACATCTAGGGGGAGCTTTGCTCTAAAAATTGAGCTAAAGCATCTTCAAATGATGTGAACACATCAATGCTTTATGTAAAAGTGGTAACCCCACTTGTGCTTAAACGATGAGTATGACATATGATCAAATGTTCTCATTTGGCTCCTAAGTCAAAATACTCATATAAAGATGACCTAGTCATCGACAAATTGTGTGTTAGTTGCTAGAGTTTTGGTTGTGCATGTTTGACACATATTTCATTTGCTATCTTATTGTGTGAGCATGTTGGATGCATGATTTTATCCATTCGAGGACATCCATTTGTTGTTTTGGTTGTTTTGATTTTTCTGACCAAATGGATGGACAAGAATGCCTAAGTACCTCCCCTAGCTATCTATGCTTTCTTGTCTCAAATTCTATTCATGCTTACATCACAAACTTTGAACAAGTCATTTTCGGACCCTCCGGGTGAGGAGCACTCGGAGCCACCAATCCGTCTAGGGCTAATCTCCAAAACCTTCTAATTGATTTCGGTCAGACCAACTCACTCAAACTCGGTCAAACCGAAAGCATTTAGACTGATCTAGGTTTTCATCTCGGTGAAACCGAGTTGTGATTTTCGGCGTGACCGAAGTGCATAACTGCCTAACAGTTATCCATCTCGGTGCCACCGAGTTTTACAACTCGGTCCCACCGACAGCAAAGGGGTATATATTCCAAGGGCCGCGCGTGTTGATTCCTCCTTCAAACGTTTCGCCCTCACATCCCTTGCTGCCGTCGCCTTGGTCTCCGGATCGTCGCCGTCGTCGCCTGTGCGCCCACGCCGCAGGTCTCCGTCGCCGTCAACGGCCATCTCCTCCGCGCCGTTGCCGCCGTAGAAAAACTCCACCAAGTTAGGGTGAGTTTTGATCCCACTCGTGCTCCCATCTCCGATTCAATGCACGTTTGGATTGCCTAGTATCTTGCCACGATTGAAATCCTCCTGTACACCAGATTGGTTCGTTTGAACTAGATTCGAGTAAAAAAATTTAGGGTTAGGTTTCCACGGAACACATCTCGGTGAAACCGATTTTATAATTTCGGTGTGACCGATTTGGCCTATGGCCATTGCACTGCACCCTTCGGTCCAACCGAGTTGTGCAAAATCGGTGTGACCGAAATGAAGTTTTTGTGAAACCCTAGTGTTTTCGGCAGGACCGAAACCCACTTCGGTCAAACCGAAAGTGGTGTGTCAAGCTTCTGTTTAACACTTCGGATTCACCGAAACTTAAACTCGGTCTGACCGAAATGTCTTCTGTGAAAACTCAAAACTAGAATTTGAACTCATTTTTTTTTTGCAAAAAAAAAACTTCTGCAGTTTGTGATGACTCTTCTTCTCTGCCTATACCTTATCTATTCACAGGTTGTCAGCCATGTCGGATACCAGTGACAGTCAGAACAGGTCAGAGACACCCATTGCAGACATTCCAGAGGCAGACACTAGTCCTGATAGCTCATCTGATGATGGTGAGAGGAGTACACCAAGTGGCATGCCTCCTGCAGCCACCAGAGCTAGAAAGGAGAAGAATTCCGATGATGAGGATTCAGATTTTGTTGTTGAGGAAGAGGTGACCTCAAAGCCTAAGAGGAAGGTTGTTGCCAAAGAGCAACAAGGTCAACAATCTAAGAAGGGCACCAGCAAAGTCAAGCAGTCAACTGTTGCTAAGAAGCTGAATTTAGGAGAGGCAGCTCCAAGCAAAGTGAAGAAAACCACCAAGAGAAAGAGGGTAGTACATGTGTCAGATTCTCATGCAGATGCAGCAGCAGAGGATGAGGATGAGGAAGCACCCCAGCCTCCTCCTCAGAAGCAGAAGCTCATGGGTGATGCCATTAAGGCTGGAGCCACATCAAAGCCCAAGAAATCTGCTCCAGCTAGGGCAGCTCCAGCAAAGCCTGCTGCCAAGCCCAAGAGGACCATCAGAAACATTCCAGCGTCTGAAAAGAACAAGGATGATGTGCCACCAGCTGAGTCTGACGATGAAGGACAAGTTTTGCTGAAACTTTGTCCAAAACTGCCACTTCATAATGATGCTCATCCTCAAGCTGAGGACATGAAGGCAAGGAAAGATAGAGGTCTCAGGCTATGGAGACAAACTGACCTATATGCCGTGAGGAGAAGAACTGCTGTAGATCCCAGATTTCACACCAGAGAGCAGCAGGACTTCTATGAGACCGTGCTGATGGACAAGAAGCCCATAGTCGCAGACACCAGATATGTTGACTGGGAGTACATTGACAGCGAAGAGCACAGAGATTTCTTTCCACATGTGCATGAAAGTTTCACTGCATGTGGAGTTGCAGATTTTGTAGGTCAGAAATTGACCAGTTGGAACGATGAGATGATAATGCAATTCTATGCCACAGCTCACTTCTACCCTGATGAAAAGATTACGTGGATGACTGAAGGTCAAAGGTTCTCTTCTTCTGTTGAAGAATGGGCAGAAATTCTGAATGCTCCAGTGAAACGAGAAGATGATATTGATGTATATGGGATTCCAAAGAAGAATCATGAATCCATGAAAAACATGTACAAAGAGATTCCGGCAGAGGATTTGGAAGTCTGGAAGCTCGGCTCAGTCTACCATCTCCAGGCAGGCTTACCTACCACTAATACCATTTTGAGGCATACCTTGATGCCCAAGTCTGGAGATCATTGCATGATCAGAGGATATTCTATCAACATGCTGCATATACTTGATGAGAAAGCACCTTTCAAGGTGATGGACTTAATGGTAGAGACCATTAAGAGGACTGCAGCTGACCAGAAAAGGTCATGTGGATTTGCCCCGCAGATTCAGATGCTTATCAATGCCAAGTTTGGCACGGGCAAATTCTTGTTGGATAGAAAACATTTACCACTGCAGCCAGAGCATGAAGACAATGTTGTTGTGATGGATGAGGAGGATCCGACATCTGTTGAAGGTCAAGCCAAGATCGCAGCGGCTAAGAAAGCCAAAGCTGACAAAGAAGCAGCAGCAGCAGCAGCTAAACCAAAGAGTTTCGGAGAGCAAATTCTTGAAGCTACTCAAAGGATTGAACAACGCCTGGCCAGCATTGAACAGTCTCAGGAGAGCTTAGAGAGGATTGTTGACGAGAAGATCCACGCTCTGGACGTGAAGCTGACTGAAATACAAGTGACCGTCAACAAGCTTGAGGCAGACATTGAAGAAGCAAAGCAGGACAAGGCAGAGCTTATGCAGGATGACTTAGTCCAGGATTCTCATCGACAGACTGCTCCGGTTCCCAAAGGATCCCGATCAGCTGCTATTCCAGTGACTGACACCAGGACTACAGCTTCAGCACCTCCCACAGTTCCAGCAGTTACTCCAGCTCCAGTGTCCACTCCTCCAGCACAGACATCAGCTGAAGTCTTCGCCGATGCTGTCATATCCACTCTGACATCAACCCAGACGGGAGCCGCCAGCAGAGTCCACAATGACGTTTAGCTCTATGCTTTTTCGAACTTTTTGGTAACTTGTTGCCAAAGGGGGAGAAATTGTATAGATCATAGGGCTTCGAGAGAGAGAGTGCTCTTTCGTTCTTTTGCGGTTTCTTTGAGATACTTTTGGTTTTCGAGACATTCAGTGTGCTTGATACTCCGTTTGATGCTACCTTAATGAGTGCTTGGTCGTACTATGCTTTAATGTGTGCTTAATGCTTATCATATGCCATTCCTATCTCGTATGACTATTTACTCATGTCTTGGTGATTGGGTGCATGCTGTTCATTCTTATCATTTTGTGCGCTCCACCAAGATGTATGTGACATGGAAGAGTGACCCATGATCCTAATCGATTGTGCATTTGCATTCAAACGCAAATCTTAAATAATGCACAAATTTAGGGGGAGCTCTTGCTTATCACATACTTCTCAAAGCGACGATATTATTCATTGGTTATATCCTTTGTCGAAGCTTTGATCTATATGTTGTCATCAATTACCAAAAAGGGGGAGATTGAAAGTGCAACTAATCCCCGGGTGGTTTTGGTAATTAATAACAACATATATATCATTGAACTAATAGTTACTTGAGAATCATTTCAGAGAAGTTCAGTGATATGGGTATGGCAAGGACTGAAGAAGTGGACCCCTCAAAATGCTAAGGCAAGCATTGGCAAAAGCTCAAGACTCCATTTTTGGTTTAGTGATCCAAGATCACATTGAGTCCATAGGAAAAGCCAATACTATTAAAAGGGGATGAGGTTATGATGATGATCTGGTTGCTCAAGTGCTTAGTGATACATCTCCTAAAACTATCAGCAACTTTCACTGCCATAAACACTCATAAGTAATCTCGGTCCCACCGATAATCCAAACTCAGTCACACCGAGATGAACCACCTCAGCCATAAGCCAAACCCTAGTAAACTCAGATATTCCGATTCTGAACTCGGTTTCACCGAAACATGAGTTGCCAAGCTTCTGTAACCTTCTGTCATCAAATCGGTGTCACCGAGATGATGAAGTCGGTCCCACCGAAACTGGCATGCTCTTGTCATTGCACGAATCGGACTAACCGAGATTGTATATTCAGTCCCACCGAAAACCCCGACGTTCACATTATTTGAACTTTCGGTCTCACCGAGTTGTCCACTTCGGTCCCACCGAGATTGCTCAAATGTGTGTAACGGTTGGATTTTGTGTGGAGGCTATTTATACCCCTCCACCCCCTCTTCATTCGTGGAGAGAGCCATCGGAAAGAACTACCACTCCTATCTTACATTTCTGAGAAGAGAACTACCTACCCTTGTGTTGAGATCAAGTTGCTCCACTCCCACCATATGAAGCTTGATCTCTAACCTTCCCAAGTTGCTTTCCACTCAATCCTTTCTTCCACCACAGCCAAATCAGTGAGGAGAGTTGAGTGTTGGGGAGATTATCATTTGAAGCACAAGAGCAAGGAGTTCATCATCATCTACAACATCTATTACCTTTTGGAGGGTGGTGCCTCCTAGATTGGTTAGGTGTCGCTTGGGAGCCTCCGTCATCGATGTGGAGTTGAACCAAGAAGTTTGTAAGGGCAAGGAGATCGCCTACTTCGTGAAGATCTACCCCGAGTAAGGCTAGCCCTCCGTGGGCGTAGGCCATGATGGAATAGACAAGGTTGCTTCTTCGTGGACCCTTCGTGGGTGGAGCCCTCCGTGGACTCTCGCAGCCGTTACCCTCCGTGGGTTGAAGTTTCCATCAACGTGGATGTACGATAGCACCACCTATCGGAACCACGGGAAAAATCACCGCGTCTCCAAAATTGCGTTTGCTCTTCTCCACCTCTCTTTACTACATGTGCAATTTACTTTCCGCTGCCTATACTCTAGAATTGCATGTGTAGGGTGATGCTTGACTTGATCATAATTGTGAATCTGCCAAAAACTGTTCTTTGTCAAAAGGAAGAATTTTTATATTTACAAGTAGTCTAATCACCCCCCCCTCTAGACATACTTTCGATCCTACACCGGTCTGAGGGTGAGTCCGACGAAGACAGTATTCCGGGCCCCTTTGACCCGCCAAACCGGGTGGCTATCTTTATGGCCGGTTCACAACCTACGCCGCAGTCCACGATGATTGGGGCGACAGCAGAAGCTGGTGCAGGGGGGAGTGGCCAGGCCCTCTCACCCGCTGACGTTTGATGGCTTCTCGCCCCTCGTTGGTTACCCCAAGTGGAATGTTTGAGATGCACTGTAGCAGTAGTTTTCCCTTGGCAAAGATACCAAGGATCGAATTCCCCTGAGACTCCAAGGTTCAACAAGAAGGTGTCAACTGCTAGCGGCGCAACTAGCGATCAACCGGACCTGCACACAGATACAAATAACTTTGCTCCCAACGAGTACAGAGAGGTTGTCAATCCCTCCGGCCTTGTCGTTCACAAAGGATCAAACGCAAGAGATAATAGTGATAGGTATAATTGCAACTAGTAAGTAAGAACTGAAAGTAAATAGCGGATGTGATCAGTGATGGTAATATGGACCGGGGTCCCATGATGTTCACTAGTGATGTCTCTCTCCCAAAAGACGATAAAACAGCTATGTGAGGTAAACGAATTACAACTTGGCAATTGACAGGATTATGTGCACAAACCAATGCTAACTATGCTACAAAGAAAGGTAGAGGCTCAAAAGCATGGGCGGTACGCCAAGGCAAGTAGACCGAAATCCATCTGCATCTACTACTAATCATCCACCTTGAGATATCTATCCAGAACATCTCGCTGGTATTAAGTTGCGAGTCCCACCCATAGTGTAAACTCAAAGCAACAGACAACTGCATTAAAAGAACTTTGCGTAAAGTAAACAATCCTTGCACCCGCGAGTACAAGCACCGTTGTTTTCCCCCTTGTGGCAACAGCACATCCCCTAGACTTATGTTTCTATCACTCAAGCTAGTCATCGAGGGGCCTGAACCCACAATCAAGCATAACGTTCCCTCTTGGAGTCACTACCTACTACTTGGCCAAAGCAATAAACAGCAACGGAGAACATGCAAGAATTACTCAAGAACATAAATATAAAAGAGGTAAATCAAATATATTACTCACACACAATCTGAACATAATCTCATAATCCATCGGATCCCAGCAAACTCATCATAGGAACAGCATAAGGATTACATATGTGCCTCGATCATGTAGGGCAGCTCACGAGGTCTAATTAGTGAAGAACAAAGAGGGGAGGAGAACATCACATAGCTACTAGTTATGGACCCATGGTCCAAGGGAGACTACTCACAACTCATCCGGGAGGCGTCCATGGTGGTGGAGAGGCTCCCGGTGGTGATCCTCCCCTCCGGCAGGGTGCCGGGAAGAGTTCTCCTGGTGCTCGCGATCTTGGAAGCGCGGCGGCGGCGGAACATAGATGAGATCGCGAAAAAGGGTTCCGTCCTCGAGGGTTTCGGGACGCGGTGTAAATATATGCCAAAGGGGGGCATCAGCGGAGGCCTGGGGGGCCCAGGCGCCCCCCCCCGGCGCGGTCAGGAGGGGGGCCGCGCCCCCAGGGCGCCTGGAGCCTTGGTGGCCCCCCTCCGGCCCTACTTTGGCCGCATGGAAGCTTCCGAAACCCATATTTTTTATATATTTTTCCCGGAATTTTTCTGGCAGTTTACGTAATGGGAAAACCTGAAATACAAAAACAACAGAAAACAGAAACTGGCACTGGGGTGCACTGAGTTAATAGGTTAGTCCAAATATGATCAAAAGTGTATGGAAGTGCATAAATATCATAGCAATATCACACAAAAGAGGCATGGAGCAAGCAGAAATTATAGATACGTTTTGGACGTGTCAACATCCCCAAGCTTAATTCCTGCTCGTCCTCGAGTAGGTAAATGATAACAAGCATAATTTCTGTGGTGACATGCTATTAACCATATAAGAACTTTTTACAGTCACATGACAAGTGCTTATTGAGACAATGAGTCTGTAGTAATTAAGTTGCCTTATGAGAAAATCACAAAGAACTGAAAGTTTTACAATATGATACTGAAACACTCAATAGATTCGTAATGAGCATGGTGTGCAAACATGACAAAGTGATATCTCGCTTGCCCCCTTTAGTGAAGCAAAACATAAATGCAGGGGCACCTCCAAAGTTTAAGCAACGACTAGATAAAATGATTTCAGAATAAACGATATCATAATCATGCAAAAGACAATGGTACTTTGGGACAATGCACATTACACTCAGAATGACAATCATGCTCTCAATAGTTGGTGCTTTAAAGAAGGTGGAGACTCTCGAACTGTGGCTTTTGATGGCAAGGTTGAAAACCCGTGGTCGGAAACAAAAACTAAACATGTACCAGAGCTCTTGGTTTTAAAAACAGAGGTAATAATTATTTTTTTAGAATATGCATATTTCGTTAACGAATGCTAGCAGATAACTCAATCACTTCTTGAGCTGGACAAGTTTCGAGGAACGGCTCCCGCATGAGGACGATCACATCCTCTTAATCTCCTTTGTTTATCACTGCCAAAGTTTTCTGATTTCTCATGAACAAAGCGTGAAGGAGGGTTTGTTTGTTGTATAATTTTTAATGAGCCGGGCGCACTCTATGCCAGTTCCTTCTCGTATTATGGGTTTGCACATTAGACATGCAATCCCGGGGTGAAGCTTGTCCAACTTAAAAAGATCATGAATTAACCACTACTTCCTCATGAACTAAAACAGAGGCACAAAAGAGAAATGCTTTTTTTGAATAATTTCGAGATGGTACATGAAAGTCTTCGTTAGGAATGGCAGGTAAATACCATGTATAGGAAGGTATGGTGGACTCATATGGCATAACTGGTTTAAAGGATTTTGGATGCACAAGCAGTCAGTCCGCTTAGTACAGGCAAAGGTTAGCAAAAGACTGGGAGCGACCAACTAAAAGAGCAATGACGGTCATAATCATGCAGAGCGATAAAGCAACATTGAATCAGGCATGGAAGTTATATCGCTACTCAGAAACTAAAGATCATCAAGGCTTGATAGACTTTCTTTACAGTCTTAAATATGCGTGAGCATACGCCAAGTCAATCAAAATAAATTCCTGGAGGAAGATATCACTAGACCATACCACATCATAGGCAAACAAATCATGTTGGTACTCCAATAACACATTGAGAACCCCCCAGCTATTTGAGACTAACCATAAGAAAACATGAACTACTAAGCACCATTATGCACATAGCATTTTTATCATAGACATATCGACCAATGCAACAGAAGCCAACTCTCTTAACAAGATAAGCATGATAACTAAAGAGAGTTCCAGCGACCAACTAAACAAAAGCTCTTTAAAAAGATAAGCATGAAAACTAAGAGCTGAACATGATAGTAGCTATTGAAAGACAAAGAACACACACAGCAAGGATAGACATGAAAATTCTATGTTATGTTCTAGGTTGAAGTGGAGCGTGTTTCTCTCCCACACAAAGAAAGCTGAGTTCCAACTCGTTATGAACAGCAAGCAAAGATAAAAAAAACTAAAAAGGAAACTAAAAGCAAGACGCTCCAAGCATAGCACATAACACATGAAGTGATAAAAATATAGTGGAACGAAAGACGAACTGATGATGTTGATGGAGAAGGGGATGCACGGGGGCATCCCCAAGCTTAGACGCTTGAGTCTTCTTGAATATTTCTTGGGGGTGCATGGGGGCATCCCCAAGCTTGAGCGTTTGACACTCCTGAATCTTTTTATCATCTTCCCTCGCACACTTGAAAACTCCCTTCATACATAACTCATCATAATCTGATTAGCGAGGTTAGTACCCATAATAAAATAATTGTTCCTTGCTGGAAATAAGGATATTCTTGAAGGTCTACTGTTTCTCAAGATTGCCAAAAGGTTTTTGCAAAGAAAAAGCAAGCTCAAGGTTTGCAAAATGAAGGAAAGGCAAAACAGGGAAGAATCTGTGAAAAACAGACCAGCAGGTAGTAAATGATTTTTTTGGGGCACTTATGCAACTCAAATCAAAAAACTCAGAACAGACGCCCGAAAGACAATTGTATAGAGCACGCTGTCGAAAAAATTCAGACCAAAAAGATGATCTGGTGATTTTATACGAATTTTTCTGTCCAATGACAGAATCTGTTTCCTGGACAGCACGTCACAACTTTTGAACTTTCTTGCAATCAGAGGCTACACTTGGCACAAATCTGAAAAGTAAAGATACAATGATGATGCTACTGTAGTAACAACATCAAGACACAACAAAAGCAAAATAAAATTTTATTCATTGTGGGCTGCCTCCCAAAAGCGCTTTCTTTTATGCCTTTAAGCTAGGCATAATGCAAAGAGGAATCAATAATCATCATAATAATCGGAGTTATAAATTGCTTCAAATGGTTCCTCAACAAGTTCACTCTTATTCCTTCCAGGAAAGGGGTACACACCTTTTGCCTTCCCGCGTAAGCGGATTTGTCCCTTACCTATATCGATGAAGCCCTTTACGGCTCGGAGGAAGTCCCTTCCAAGCACTATATTTTCTTGGTTTGGCTTCATGATGAAGAAATCAACCATTGCAATCCCTTTAAGGAATGTAACTGGCACGTCTTTTATTCTTCCCTGGATCTCAGAAATATCTCCATTAGTGTGTTCATGATGAGATGATAATCTATCCATGTTAAATTTTAAAGAATCATGAACAATTTTTGGCATAGTAGAAACCATAGATCCAATATCACAATAAGCAAGGAAGTCTTGATTAGAGATGCTAATCCTAACAAAAGGCTCCCAATCATTGTCTATTTCCAAAATATCTCTCTTTTTGGGTTTGGGTTTCTCTACCTTCATTAAGTCTAGAGCATCCATTCTCTTTTCAATAGTAGCAAGTCTGTCTATGACAGTATCAAAATTATGATCATAAACAAAGTAACTAGATAGACCATGTATAATTTCAAGAGCTCTAGCTTCATCACACTCTAGGAAGTCTCCTTCAGCTATAATATCAAGAGAGTGTTTACACCATTTAAAAAGACCATGGTAAAAGTTTCTAAGCACAATTTTTATAGGTATCCAAGGCATAATTCTCCTATGTGCATCAGAAATAATGTCCCATGCTTTCTTCATATTTTCTCCATCCCTTTGATGGAAATCTAGAACTTCTGATTCCCTCAAAGCACCAAATCCTAACATGCTTGACTAAACAGAAAGGACTACTAACAAATAATAATTTTTTTTTGTGATTTCTTTGATAAAAGACACTAAAGCAAAAACTGAAAGGTAAACTAACAAGACTAAAAAGCAAAGGTAAAAGATAGCGTGCAACTCCCCTATCTTGAAGAGTGGAGTCCCCGGCAACGGCGCCAGAAAACTTTGCTTGATGGCTTCTCGCCCCTCGTTGGTTACCCCAAGTGGAAGGTTTGAGATGCAGTGTAGCGGTATTTTTCCCTTGGCAAAGATACCAAGGATCGAATTCCCCTGAGACTCCAAGGTTCAACAAGAAGGTGTCAACTGCTAGCGGTGCAACTAGCGATCAACCGGACCTGCACACAGATACAAATAACTTTGCTCCCAACGAGTACAGAGAGGTTGTCAATCCCTCCGGCCTTGTCGTTTACAAAGGATCAAACGCAAGAGATAATAGTGATAGGTATAATTGCAACTAGTAAGTAAGAACTGAAAGTAAATAGCGGATGTGATCAGTGATGGTAATATGGACCGGGGTCCCATGATGTTCACTAGTGATGTCTCTCTCCCAAAAGACAATAAAACAGCTATGTGAGGTAAACGAATTATAGCTGGGCAATTGACAGGATTATGTGCGCAAACCAATGATAACTATGCTACAAAGAAAGGTAGAGGCTCAAAAGCATGGGCGGTACGCCAAGGCAAGTAGACCAAAATCCATCTGCATCTACTACTAATCATCCACCTTGAGATATCTATCCAGAACATCTCGCTGGTATTAAGTTGCGAGTCCCACCCATAGTGTAAAGTCAAAGCAACAGACAACTGCATTAAAAGAACTTTGCGTAAAGTAAACAATCCTTGCACCCGCGAGTACAAGCACCATTGTTTTCCCCCTTGTGGCAACAGCACATCCCCTAGACTCATGTTTCTGTCACTCAAGCTAGTCATCGAGGGGCATGAACCCACAATCAAGCATAACGTTCCCTCTTGGAGTCACTACCTACTACTTGGCCAAAGCAATAAACAGCAACGGAGAACATGCAAGAATTACTCAAGAACATAAATATAAAAGAGGTAAATCAAATATATTACTCACACACAATCTGAACATAATCTCATAATCCATTGGATCCCAACAAACTCATCATAGCAACAGCATAAGGATTACATATGTGCCTCGATCATGTACGGCAGCTCACGAGGTCTAATTAGTGAAGAACAAAGAGGGGAGGAGAACATCACATAGCTACTGGTCATGGACCCATGGTCCAAGGGAGACTACTCACAACTCATCCGGGAGGCGTCCATGGTGGTGGAGAGGCTCCCGGTGGTGATCCTCCCCTCCGGCAGGGTGCCGGGAAGAGTTCTCCTGGTGCTCCCGATCTTGGAAGCGCGGCGGCGGCGGAACAGAGATGAGATCGCGAAAAAGGGTTCCGTCCTCGAGGGTTTCGGGACGCGGTGTAAATATATGCCAAAGGGGGGCATCAGCGGAGGCCTGGGGGGCCCAGGCGCCCCCCCGGTGCGGCCAGGAGGGGGGCCGCGCCCCTAGGGCGCCTGGAGCCCTGGTGGCCCCCCTCCAGCCCTACTTTGGCCGCATGGAAGCTTCCGGAACGCTGATTTTTTATTTATTTTTCCCGGTATTTTTCTGGCAGTTTACGTAATGGGAAAACCTGAAATACAAAAATAGCAGAAAACAGAAACTAGCACTGGGGTGCATTGAGTTAATAGGTTAGTCCAAATATGATCAAAAGTGTATGGAAGTGCATAAATATCATAGCAATATCACACAAAAGAGGCATGGAGCAAGCAGAAATTATAGATACGTTTTGGACGTATCAACGTTCTATCCACCTTGGTCGAGGAGTTTACAGCCCGAGCCATGGCAGAGATAGCTCCAGCAGACAAGGCGCAACATGATGCAGAGCTCCTTCAGCTAAAGGGCCGGATTGATCAAGCGAGGGAAAGTCTGAAAACTGAAAAGGCTATGATAGCAATGAGGCAGGCAGAGCTAAATGATCAGGCTTTTCATCTAAGGATGGAGCAGGCCTCTGAGGGAGTAAGGAGTCAGAAGTACCAGTCTCGTCTACCGCCGGTTTACGAGGCGACGGATCTTTTCAGGACACCAGGAGCGGGGCCCAGCAATGATCCGGCTTTAAACCGGAGGGCAGCCCCAACGAGGGATGAGCCGGTTCAGCAGCCTACTTCGGAGCAAGATCGGCGGATCACGTCTGCGCCTCACGTTCCCACCCCTCCGGGTCATTATTCAAATCCTTTGGACAACATCGTTCCTGCTGCTTCACGCTTGGCCACTTTACCCATCGAGGGGACATCCCCTGTGGCGTTGGAGGCGCGTAGGGTCAAGGATCTGCTTAACACGGCATTAACGCAACAGCAAGCATATTCTCATAGCAGGGAGAGGCTCCACTCAACGCCACGCCACAGCCGGAGTTACACTAGGCATTGGGAGGAACCAGAAGTGTCTAGTAGTGAACGCAGGCGACACCGTCACAGACAAAATAATCCGGCAGGCGCGGATGCACAAGTTCAGGATGCAAATCGGGTTAGATCGGTGGGTCGTGAGGAGATCCGTCAAGTGACGCCGGTTCACACAACCACAGCAGAGACAGGAGTCACAACGAGTTCCTTTGGGGTGCAATGTCTTATCCCTGCTTTACGGAGCGTGAAGCTGCCCAAGGATTTTAAAGGTCCACGAGAGGTGCCTAACTACACAGCAGATTTGGCTCCAGAAGCTTGGGTTGAGAGTTATGAAATGGCCATGGAAATGCTGGACGTGGATGAAGCGGCTTGTGCGAAATACTTTACCATGATGCTTGAAGGTACACCCCGGACCTGGCTAAAGGGTTTACCCCCTAATTCTATCGGGTCATGGGGAGAGCTACGTTGCCAGTTTATCAAGAACTTCAAGGATACATGCAAGCAGCCGATGTCGATAGTAGATCTAGCAGCCTGTGTGCAAGGAGAACAGGAGTCTACAAGTGCATGGGTGCGGCGAGTGTCAGAAATCTTGCACTCTTCGAATGGTATCAATCCCAGTACGGCAATAGTGACACTGGAAAACAATTGCCGGTTTGAGTCTCTAAAGTTAAAACTGGGACGGCTTAAACGGGATTGTAATGATATGGGAACTCTCATGAGCGCTCTGGTAAAATACGGGGACTCCGACAACAATAAGTATCCAGAAGCGGAGGGAGACAAAGCTGGAAAGATCAATAAGCCTGGTAAACCGACACAGGTTAACCCGGCTGGTACCAGTTTCTTAGGCAAACGAAAAGCGGAGGGTGGCTCTGATTTCGTGGCCAATACCCAAGTTCAGGGGGGTTTTTAGTGCAATAGGGGCAAACCACCTCCACAAACCGGCGGAGGGAATGTTAGCTGGGAGCAGGAGTTAAATGTGCCTTGTCCGAAGCATAGCACAAGGGAACGACCAGCAAAGCACACTATAGGAGAATGCAAGCCTTTGATGGAAGACATAATGAGCCGCGTCAGCTCTAACAACGGGCCTCCAAACGGCGGTTCAGGCCCGGGGTTTTACGGTCCGGGTCACCAGGGGAACGGCTCCGGATCAGGATATCGTGGCAACAATAGTGGTTATAATAACCGAGGCAATAATCAATATGGTCAAAGTGGTTATAATAATCAAGGCAATCAGCCGCATGGTCAAGGTGGTTACAATAACCAAAGCAGCCAACAACAGGGCCAGGGTAATCATAATAACCAAGGTAATCAGCAACATCATCAGCAGCAGCAGCAATCCGGATATTAGAGTAATCCGAAGGAGTTGAGTAGTGGGCAGTATCATGTGTTCACCACGAGTTTGTGTAAACGAGATCAAAAAGTTTTGAAGCGGGCGGTCCACGCGGTTGAACCGGCGACGCCGCAATTCCTACGCTGGTCAGAGCAGTCCATTGTGTGGAGCAGTGAGGACCACCCGATGCGAGTTGATAATCCGGGCCACTTGGCCTTGGTGGTAGCACCACAGGTGGGTGGCTACAAGTTCACTAAAGTTCTCATGGACGGCGGCAGTAGCATCAATATCTTGTATTATGAGACTTTCCGTCGCATGGGGCTGACGGATAAAAAGCTAAGACAATCAAACACGGTGTTTCATGGAGTAGTGCCAGGTAAATCAGCCTACCCAGTTGGGAAAATTGACCTAGAAGTTACCTTTGGAGATGAACAGGATTCCAGGTCAGAGATAATAACTTTTGAAGTCGTCAAGATCCAGAGCCCTTATCATGCTCTGTTCGGGAGGACGGTTTATGCCAAGTTTATGGCCAGGTCGTGTTATGTTTATCTACAGCTCAAGATGCCGGGTCACAAAGGAATAATCACGGTTCATGGAAGTCACAAGATTGCATTGGAGTGTGAAGAGGGAGACGCTGCCTACGCGGAGGCAGTATGTGCTACAGAGGAGTTGAAGTTTTACAAGGATAATGTTGATCCGGCAGATATGACCCCGTTGAAAAAGCCGACTACGGAGCATGATCCGGCGTTGAAGTTTAAATCGGCGGAGGAGACCAAGCAAGTTTATTTTGTGCCAGGCGATTCATCCAAGCAATTCACTATCAGCGCTAACCTTGATCCCAAATAGGAAGGCGCGCTCATCGAGTTCATCCATGAGAACCGGGATATCTTTGCATGGAAACCTTCTGACATGCCGGGTATACCGAGGGAACTCGCTGAGCATAGTCTTAACATTGATCCGAAGTTTAAACCGATCAAACAGTATCTGCGCCGCTTCAACGAAGAAAGGCGCAAGGCTATAGGAGAAGAGGTGGCCAGGCTTTTAGCCGCAGGGTTCATAGTTGAAGTTTTTCATCCGGAATGGTTGGCTAATCCGGTGCTGGTGTTAAAGAAGAATGGAAAGTGGAGAATGTGTGTGGACTACACAGACCTCAACAAAGCTTGTCCAACTGATCCTTTTGCTCTCCCTCGCATTGATCAGATCATCGATGCTACAGCGGGATGTGAGCGGCTAAGTTTTTTGGATGCATACTCAGGATATCACCAGATCAAGATGGCGGTTAAGGACCAGGAGAAGGCAGCTTTCATAACTCCTTTTGGTGCCTTTTGCTATGTATCTATGCCTTTGGGGCTCAAGAGTGCCCAAGCAACTTATCAGCGTTGCGTACAGAACTGTCTTAAGGGGCAGATAGGGAGAAATGTTCATGCTTATGTGGATGATATCGTGGTGAAGTCAAGAAAGGAGGAGACGTTGATAGAGGACTGAAGGAAATATGCCCTAGAGGCAATAATAAAAGTTATTATTTATTTCCTTATATCATGATAAATGTTTATTATTCATGCTAGAATTGTATTAACCGGAAACTTAGTACATGTGTGAATACATAGATAAAACAGAGTGTCCCTAGTATGCCTCTGCTAGACTAGCTCATTGATCAAAGATGGCTATGTTTCCTAGCCATAGACATGAGTTGTCATTTGATCAAAGGGATCACATCATTAGGAGAATGATGTGATGGACTAGACCCATCCGTTAGCATAGCACTATGATCGTTTAGTTTTACTGCTATTGCTTTCTTCATGACTTATACATGTTCCTATGACTATGAGATTATGCAACTCCCGAATACCGTAGGAACACCTTGTGTGCTATCAAACGTCACAACGTAACTGGGTGATCATAAAGATGCTCTACAGGTGTCTCCGAAAGTATTCGTGGTGTTGGCATGGATCAAGATTAGGATTTGTCACTCCGAGTGTCGGAGAGGTATCTCTGGGCCCTCTCGGTAATGCACATCATAAGCCTTGCAAGCAAATGACTAATGAGTTATTCACGAGATGATGTATTACAGAACGAGTAAAGAGACTTGCCGGTAACGAGATTGAACTAGGTATAGAGATACCGACGATCGAATCTCGGGCAAGTAACATACCGATGACAAAAGGAACAACGTATGTTGTTATGCGGTTTGACCGATAAAGATCTTCGTAGAATATGTAGGAGCCAATATGAACATCCAGGTTCCGCTATTGGTTATTGACCGGAGATGAGTCTCGGTCATGTCTACATAGTTCTCGAACCCGTAGGGTCCGCACGCTTAACGTTTGATGACGATCGATATTATGAGTTTATGAGTTTTGATGTACCGAAGGTAGTTCGGAGTCCCGGATGAGATCACGGACATGACGAGGAGTCTCAGAATGTCCGAGACATAAAGATTGATATATTGGACGACTATATTCGGACACCGCAAGTGTTCCGGAAAAGTTTCGGATTTAATTGGATTGCCGGAGGGGGTTACCGGAACCCCCTACGAGGGGGGATGGTCCATAGTGGGCCTTGAGGAAAGGAGAGAGGCAGCCATAGAGGCTGGCTGGCGCCCCACCAGGGGATCCTTGTTGGACTAGGATTGGGGTGCGCCACCTCTCCCTCTATTTCTTTTTCCCTCTCTTCCTTCTTGGTAGACTCCTACTAGGAATAGGATTGCAATCCTATTCCTAGTAGGATTGCCCTAGCCGCACCATAGGAGGCCGGCCGGCCCTCCCCTCTTGCTCCTTTATATACGGGGGCAGGGGGGGCACCCAAAGACACACAAGTTGAATTGTTCTAGCCGTGTGCGGTGCCCCCCTCCACAGAAACACACCTCGATCATACTGTCGCAGTGCTTAGGCGAAGCCCTGCGCCAGTAGATACATCATATCCGTCACCACGCCGTCGTGCTGACGAAACTCTCCCGTGAAGCTCAACTGGATCAAGAGCTCGTGGGACGTCATCAAGCTGAACGTGTGCTAAACGCGGAGGTGCCGTACGTTCGGTGCTTGATCGGTTGGATCGCGAAGAAGTTCGACTACATCAACCGCGTCACTTGACGCTTCCGCTTCCGGTCTACGAGGGTACGTAGACACACTCTTCCCTCTCGTTGCTATGCATCTGGTAGATAGATCTTGCGTGATCGTAGGAAAATTTTAAAATACTACGTTCCCCAACAGTGGTATCAGAGCCAGGTCTATGCGTAGATGATATGCATGAGTAGAACACAATGAGTTGTGGACGATACTAGTCATACTGCTTACCAGCATGTCATACTTCACTTCGGCGGTATTGTGAGATGAAGCGGCCCGGACCGACATTACGCGTACGCTTACGCGAGACTGGTTTCACCGTTACGAGCACTCGTTGCTTAAAGGTGACTGGCGGGTGTCTGTCTCTCTCACTTTAGCTGAATCAAGTGTGGCTACGCCCGGTCCTTGTGAAGGTTAAAACATCACATACTTGACGAAATATCGTTGTGGTTTTGTATGCGTAGGTAAGAACGGTTCTTGCTAAGCCCGTAGCAGCCACGTAAAACTTGCAACAACAAAGTAGAGGACGTCTAACTTGTTTTTGCAGGGCATGTTGTGATGTGATATGGTCAAGACATGATGAGTTATACGGTTTTGTATGAGATGATCATGTTTTGTAATGTTATCGGCAACTGGCAGGAGCCATATGGTTGTCGCTTTATTGTATGAAATGCAATCGCCATGTAATTGCTTTACTTTATCACTAAGCGGTAGCGATAGTCGTAGAAGCAATAGTTGGCGAGACGACAACGATGCTACGATGGAGATCAAGGTGTCGCGCCGGTGACGAAGGTGATCATGACGGTGCTTTGGAGATGGAGATCAAAAGCACAAGATGATGATGGCCATATCATGTCACATATTTTGATTGCATGTGATGTTTATCTTAGTATGCTTCTTATTTTGCTTAGAAGGACGGTAGCATTATAAGATGATCCCTTACTAAATTTCAAGGTATAAGTGTTCTCCCTAAGTATGCATCGTTGCGAAAGTTCGTCATGCCGAGACACCACATGATGATCGGGTGTGATAAACTCTACGTTCAAATACAACGGGTGTAAGCCAGTTTTGCACACGCGGAATACTCGGGTTAAACTTGACGAGCCTAGCATATGCAGATATGGCCTCGGAACACTGGAGACCGAAAGGTCGAGCATGAATCATATAGTAGATATGATCAACATAAGATGTTCACCATTGAAACTACTCCATCTCACGTGATGATCGGACATGGTTTAGTTGATTTGGATCACGTGATCATTTAGATGACTAGAGGGATGTCTATCTAGGTGGGAGTTCTTAAGTAATATGATTAAATTGAACTTTAATTTATCATGAACTTAGTCCTCGTAGTATTAGCATATCTATGGTGTAGATCAATAGCTCACGATGTTGCTCCTCGTTTATTTTTTATATGTTCCTAGAGAAAACTAAGTTGAAAGATGTTAGTAGCAATGATGCGGAATTGTTTCGTGATCTGAGGATTATCCTCATTGCTGCATAGAGAAATATGTCCTTGATGCACCGCTAGGTGACAGACCTATTGCAGGAGCAGATGTAGACGTTATGAACGTTTTGACAAAAGCTCGGTATGATGACTACTTGATAGTTTAGTGCACCATGCTTTACGGCTTATAACCGGGACTTCAAAAACGTTTTGAACGCCACGGAGCATATAAGATGTTCCAAGAGTTGAAATTAGTATTTCATACTCATGCCCGTGTCGAGAGGTATAAGACTTCTGACAGTACTTTCCCTACAAGATGGAGGAGAATAGCTCAACCAGTGAGCATGTGCTCAGATTGTCTGGGTACTACAATTACTTGAATCAAGTGGGAGTTAATCTTCCAGATAAGATAGTAATTTACAAAGTTCTCTAGTCACTATCACCAAGTTAATAGAACTTCGTGGTGAACTATAATATGCAAGGGATGACGAAGGTAATTCCCGAGCTCTTCGCAATGCTGAAATCGGCGAAGGTAGAAATCAAGAAAGAACATCAAGTGTTGATGGTTAATAAGACCACTTGTTTCAAGTAAAGGGCAAAGGGATAGAAGGGGAACTTCAAGAAGAATGACAAGCAAGTTGTCACTCCCATGAAGAAACCCAAAGCTAAACTCAAGCCTGAAACTAAGTGCTTCTACTGCAAAGGAAATGGTCACCGGAAGTGGAACTGCCCTAGATACTTGGCGGATAAGAAGGATGGCAAAGTGAACAAAGGTATATTTGATATACAGATTATTGATGTGTAATTTACTAATGTTCATAGCAACCCCTCGGTATTTGATACTGGTTCAGTTGCTAAAGAGTAGTAACTCGAAATGGGAGTTGCATAATGAACAGAAACTAGTTAAAGGATGAAGTGACGATGTGTATTGGAAGCAGTTCCAAGATTGATATGTTCATCATCGCACACTCCCTATACTTTCGGGATTAGTGTTGAACCTAAATAAGTGTTATTTGGTGTTTGTGTTGAGCATGAATATGATTTGATCATGTTTATTGCAATACGGTTATTCATGTAAGTTAGAGAATAATTGTTGTTCTGTTTACATGAATAAAACCTTCTATGGTCATACACCCAATGAAAATAGTTTGTTGGATCTCGATCGTGTGATACACATATTCATAATATTGAAGCCAAAAGATACAAGGTTAATAATGATAGTGCAACTTATTTGTGGCACTGCCGTTTAGGTCATATTGGTGTAAAGCGCATGAAGAAACTCCATAGTGATGGATTTTTTGAAATCACTTGATTATGAATCACTTGGTGCTTGCGAACCATGCCTCATGGGCAAGATGACTAATACTCCGTTCTCCGGAACTGTGGAGCGAGCAACAGAGTTGTTGGAAATCATACATATTGATGTATGCAGACCAATGAGTGTTGAAGCTCATGGCGGGAATCGTTATTTTCTGACCTTCACTGATGATTTGAGCAGATATGGGTATATCTACTTAATGAAGCACAAGTCTGAAACATTTGAAAAGTTCAAAGAATTTCAGAGTGAAGTGGAGAATCATCGTAACAAGAAAATAAGAGTTTCTACGATATGATCGTAGAGGTAAAATATTTGAGTTAGCGAGTTTGGCCTTTAGTAAAAACAATGTGAAATAGTTTCACTACTCACGCCACCTGGAACACCACAGTGTAATGGTGTGTCCGAACGTCATAACCGTACTTTATTAGATATGGTGCGATCGATGATGTCTCTTAGCGATCTACCACTATTGCTTTTGGGGTTATGCATTAGAGACAGCTACATTCACGTTAAAATAGGGCACCATCTAAATCCGTGGAGATGACACCGTATGAACTGTGGTTTGACGAGAAACCTAAGCTGTCATTTTTTTAAGTTTGGGACTGCGATGCTTATGTGAAAAAGTTTCAACATGATAAGCTCGAACCCAAATCGGAGAAGTAAATCTTCATAGGATACCCAAAAGAAACTGTTGGGTACACCTTCTATCACAGATCCGAAAGCAAGGTCTTTGTTGCTAAGAGTGGATCCTTTCTAGAGAAGGAGTTTCTCTCGAAAGAAGTGAGTGGGAGGAAAGTAGAACTTGATGAGGTAATTGTACCTTCTCCTGAATTGGAAAGTGGAACATCACAGAAACTAGTTCCAGTGATTCCTACACCAATTAGTGAGGAAGCTAATGATGATGATCATGAAACTTCAGATCAAGTTTCTGCTGAACTTCGTAGATCAACCAGAGTTCGTTCCGCATCAGAGTGGTACGGCAACCCGGTTCTGGAAGTCATGTTACTGGACCATGATGAACCTATGAACTATGAGGAAGCGATGATGAGCCCAGATTCCGCAAAATGGCTTGAGGCCATGAAATCTGAGATGGGATCCATGTATGAGAACAAAGTGTGGACTTTGGTTGACTTGCCCGATGATCGGCAAGCCATCGAAAATAAATGGATCTTCAAGAGGAAGACCGACGCTGACGGTAATGTTACTGTTTACAAAGCTCGACTTGTTGCGAAAGGTTTTCGACAGGTTCAAGGAGTTGACTACGATGAGACTTTCTCACCCGTAGCGATGCTTAAGTCTGTCCGAATCATGTTAGCAATTGCCGCATTTTATGAAATCTGGCAAATGGATAACAAAACTGCATTCTTTAATGGATTTATTAAAGAATAATTGTATATGATGCAACCCGAAGGTTTTGTCAATCCTAAAGGTGCTAACAAAATGTGCAAGCTCCAGCGATCCATCTATGGACTGGTGCAAGCATCTCGGAGTTGGAATATACGCTTTGATAAGTTGATCAAAGCATATAGATTTATACAGACTTACGGTGAAGCCTGTATTTACAAGAAGTGAGTGGGAGCACTACAACCTTTCTGATAAGTATATGTGAATGACATATTGTCGATCGGAAATGATGTAGAATTTTCTGGAAAGCATAAAGGAGTGTTTGAAAGGAGTTTTTCAAAGAAAGACCTTGGTGAAGCTGCTTACATATTGGGCATCAAGATCCATAGAGATAGATCAAGACGCTTGATAAGACATTCGATAAGTACATACCTTGATAAGATTTTGAAGTAGTTCAAAATGGATCAGTCAAAGAAGGAGTTCTTGCCTGACTTGTAAGGTGTGAAGTTGAGTAAGACTCAAAGCCAGACCACGCCAGAAAATTACAGAGAGAATGAAAGTCATTCCCTATGCCTCAGCCATAGGTTCTATAAAGTATGCCATGCTGTGTACCAAACATGTTGTGTACCTTGCCATGAGTTTGTCAAGGGGGTACAATGGTGATCCAGGAGTAGATCACTGTACAGCGGTCAAAATTATCCTTAGTAACTGGATGACTAAGGAAATGTTTCTCGATTATGGGGGTGATAAAGAGTTCGTCGTAAAGGGTTACGCCGATGCAAGCTTTGACACTAAATCCAGATGACTCTAAGTATCAATCTGGATGCATATTGAAAGTGGGAGCAATTAGCTAGAGTAGCTCCATGCAGAGCATTGTAGACATAGAAATTTGCAAAAGACATACGGATCTGAATGTAACAGACCTGCTGACTAAACTTCTCTCACGAAGCAAAACATGATCACACCTTAGTACTCTTTGGGTGTTAATCACATGAGGATGTGAACTAGATTGTTGACTCTAGTAAACCCTTTGGGTATTGGTCACATGGTGATGAGAACTATGGGTGTTAGTCACATGGCGATGTGAACTATTGGTGTTAATCACATGGTGATGTGAACTAGATTATTGACTCTAGTGCAAGTGGGAGACTGAAGGAAATATGCCCTAGAGGCAATAATAAAAGTTATTATTTATTTCCTTATATCATGATAAATGTTTATTATTCATGCTAGAATTGTATTAACCGGAAACTTAGTACATGTGTGAATACATAGACAAAACAGAGTGTCCCTAGTATGCCTCTACTAGACTAGCTCATTGATCAAAGATGGCTATGTTTCCTAGCCATAGACATGAGTTGTCATTTGATCAATGGGATCACATCATTAGGAGAATGATGTGATGGACTAGACCCATCCGTTAGCATAGCACTATGATCGTTTAGTTTTACTGCTATTGCTTTCTTCATGACTTATACATGTTCCTATGACTATGAGATTATGCAACTCCCGAATACCGTAGGAACACCTTGTGTGCTATCAAACGTCACAACGTAACTGGGTGATCATAAAGATGCTCTACAGGTGTCTCCGAAAGTATTCGTGGTGTTGGCATGGATCAAGATTAGGATTTGTCACTCCGAGTGTCGGAGAGGTATCTCTGGGCCCTCTCGGTAATGCACATCATAAGCCTTGCAAGCAAATGACTAATGAGTTAGTCACGAGATGATGTATTACGGAACGAGTAAAGAGACTTGCCGGTAACGAGATTGAACTAGGTATAGAGATACAGACGATCGAATCTCGGGCAAGTAACATACCGATGACAAAAGGAACAACGTATGTTGTTATGCGGTTTGACCGATAAAGATCTTCGTAGAATATGTAGGAGCCAATATGAACATCCAGGTTCCGCTATTGGTTATTGACCGGAGATGAGTCTCGGTCATGTCTACATAGCTCTCGAACCCGTAGGGTCCGCACGCTTAACGTTTGATGACGATCGATATTATGAGTTTATGAGTTTTGATGTACCGAAGGTAGTTCGGAGTCCCGGATGATATCACGGACATGACGAGGAGTCTCGGAATGTCCGAGACATAAAGATTGATATATTGGACGACTATATTCGGACACCGGAAGTGTTCCAGAAAAGTTTCGGATTTAATTGGATTGCCAGAGGGGGTTACCGGAACCCCCTACGAGGGGGATGGTCCATAGTGGGCCTTGAGGAAAGGAGAGAGGCAGCCCATAGAGGCTGGCTGGCGCCCCACCAGGGGATCCTAGTTGGACTAGGATTGGGGGCGCCACCTCTCCCTCTCTTTCTTTTTCCCTCTCTTCCTTCTTGGTAGACTCCTACTAGGAATAGGATTGCAATCCTATTCCTAGTAGGATTGCCCTAGCCGCACCATAGGAGGCCGGCTGGCCCTCCCCTCTTGCTCCTTTATATACGGGGGCAGGGGGCACCCAAAGACACACAAGTTGAATTGTTCTAGCCGTGTGCGGTGCCCCCCTCCACAGAAACACACCTCGATCATACTGTCGCAGTGCTTAGGCGAAGCCCTGCGCCAGTAGATACATCATATCTGTCACCACGCCGTCGTGCTGACGAAACTCTCCCGTGAAGCTCAACTAGATCAAGAGCTCATGGGACGTCATCAAGCTGAACGTGTGCTGAACGCGGAGGTGCCGTACGTTCGGTGCTTGATCGGTTGGATCGCGAAGAAGTTCGACTACATCAACCGCGTCACTTGACGCTTCCGCTTCCGGTCTACAAGGGTACGTAGACACACTCTTCCCTCTCGTTGCTATGCATCTGGTAGATAGATCTTGCGTGATCGTAGGAAAATTTTAAAATACTACGTTCCCCAACAAGGACCTCAAGGAGACCTTTGATAATCTTCGAGCCTATAAAATGATGCTTAATCCGGAGAAGTGTGCTTTTGGTGTTCCGGCGGGCAAACTCCTTGGATTCTTGGTGTCAAACAGAGGGATAGAAGCTAATCCAGAGAAGATCAAGGCAATCACATCTTTGACTAAACCGGCTTGCATTAATGATGTTCAGCGTATCGCTGGCCGGATCACAGCATTGAGCCGGTTCATTAGCTGTTTGGGGGAGAAGGCGATTCCGCTTTATCAGATGCTGAGAAAGACGGATTGGTTTATATGGAGTGATGAGGCAAATGCTGTGTTTGAAGACTTGAAGCGACAGTTGGCAAGGCCACCGGTCCTGGCTGCCCCTGTTGATAATGAGCCTTTGCTGTTATATGTCGCCGCCAATGCACGGGAAGTTAGTGTGGCAATCGTGGTTGAACGCAAGGAAGCAGGGAAGGAATATCCGGTTCAGTGTCCAGTCTATTACGTCAGTGAAGCGCTCATTGAGTCTAAGCAGAGGTACCCACATTGGGAGAAGCTGGTGTATGGTGTGTTCATGGCAAACCGGAAATTGAAGCATTATTTCCAAGGCCATCCAATAACTGTTGTTAGTTCAACACCATTGGGGGATATAATCCAGAACAAGGAAGCTACGGGCAGAGTGGCGAAGTGGGCCATTGAGCTCAGCCCACACGAATTGAAATATGTGCCACGCACCGCTATCAAATCTCAGGCATTGGTGGATTTCATCAATGATTGGACAGAACTGCAAACACCAGAGGAGAAGCCGGATCTTACATACTGGACGATTCACTTTGACGGTTCAAGGCAGTTAGAAGGCTCGGGGGCTGGAGTTGTTTTAACTTCCCCGCGAGGTGATAAGTTTTGTTACGTCCTCCGTTTATTGTTTCCTTGTACTACTAATGCAGCAGAGTATGAAGCATTACTTCATGGCTTGCGGATGGCCAAGGAAATGAACTTGAGCCGGGTCAAGTGTTTCGGCGATTCAGATTTGGTGGCACAACAAGTATCAGGCAAGTGGGATTCAAGAGATCCTCTCATGGCAGCTTACAGACGAGAAGTGGAAGCAGTTGCAGGGTATTTTAAAGGATATCAGATGGACCACATAGACCGGCGAAGGAATGAAGCGGCCGATGCTTTAAGCCGGCTGGGTTCACAGCGTAAACCGGTACCACCGAATACTTTTTTGGATGAGCTGCACAGTCCATCAGTTCAAGTACCGTCGGAGGAAGACTTGGTTGTTCCTGATCCGGAGGCATAGCTAGTTGCGGCACTTCATGTTATTCCGGACTGGACGCTACCTTATCTGGCGTATCTAAACCGAGGAGAGCTACCGGAGGACGAGATCGAGGCACGATAGATAGTCCGGCGTTCTAAGTTCATGACAATTGCAAACGGGGAACTTCATCATCGCAGCGTTTCTGGAGCATTTCAGCGGTGTGTATCAACTGAGGAAGGTTGTGATATTCTTCGTGAGATCCATGAAGGAGATTGTAGTCATCATGCCAGTTCAAAATCCTTGGTGGCTAAGGCTTTTCGACATGGGTTCTATTGGTTGACAGCTCATGCTGATGCGGCGGATCTAGTCCGGAAGTGTGATGCTTGTCAGAAGTTTTCATGATGTGCTCTTGTTCCGGCACAAGAGCTCCGGATGATACCGATAACGTGGCCGTTCGCGACTTGGGGGCTTGATATGGTCGGACCTTTTAAGCGATCCCAAGATCAAAAGACTCATCTACTGGTGGCTGTGGATAAATTTACCAAGTGGATTGAGGCAGAGCCTGTGAGCAAGTGTGATGCGGCAACATCGGTTAAATTCATCAAAAAGGTAATTTTCTGATTTGGCTTTCCACACAGCATCATCACAGACAACGGCACCAATTTATCTAAGGGTGAGATGGAAGAATTTTCTCAACGGGAACACATTCGCCTAGACGTGTCTTCGGTGGCCCACCCTCAATCCAATGGTCAAGCTGAAAGAGAAAATCAGGAGATTTTGCGAGGTATCAAACCCCGGCTTATGACTCCCTTGCAAAGAACACCTGGGTGCTGGGTTGAGGAGTTACCTTCTGTTCTTTGGAGTATCAATACTACGCCAAACCGGTCAACAGGTGACACACCCTTCTTTATGGTATATGGCACTGAAGCGGTCCTTCCAAGTGATATCCGTCATGATTCGCCAAGGGTGACGGCCTATGTTGAAGCGGCCAACGAGCAGGCGAGACAAGACAGTTTGGACCGGCTGGATGAAGAGCGTGATATAGCAGCAGCACGGTCTGCGATCTATCAACAAGACTTGCGCAGATATCACAGCCGCCGGATCAAGACAAGGACGTTCCAGGAGGGAGACTTAGTACTCCGGCTTATACAAGATCAAACAGATATGCACAAGCTATCCCCGCCTTGGGAAGGGCCCTTTGTGGTCAGCAAGAATCTGCACAACGGTTCATATTACCTGGTGGATGTTCGAGAACACAAGGACTCACGGACATCGGAAGAAGAGACAAAGAGGCCGTGGAACATCGCCCTCTTGCGGCCCTACTATACCTGAGCCATGAGCTCCACTGTATCCTATGTATATATTATGATTAATGAATAAACCGGCACCCTCGGTAACCCGGGGGCTCAGCCTTTTTTCCAATACAAGTATCTTATGGTGACAACCATACATTTCTTATCATATGTCATATTTCGAAACACTTCGATCGGTTTAAACAGATTGTGCAGGGCATATATACTCTGGAGCAATAACTCACCGAAGGGATTACTGTTCAAACATAGGTCGTATTCGAACCAAAGAAGACATGACATAAAGGCCCTCTGGATGGTACCCGCATCCAGTGATTGGCTAAGTTCTTTCTATGGTTGTACCCGAACCATAAAGGCCCTCTGGATGGTACCCACATCCAGTGATTGGCTAAGTTCTTTCTATGGTTGTACCCGAACCATAAAGGCCCTCTGGATGGTACCCGCATCCAGTGATTGGCTAAGTTCTTTCTATGGTTGTACCCGAACCATAAAGGCCCTTTGGATGGTACCCGCATCCAGTGATTGGCTAAGTTTTTCCTATGGTTGTACCCGAACCATAAAGGCCCTCTGGATGGTACCCGCATCCAGTGATTGGCTAAAGTTTTATATGGCCAGCAGGGGGCAGGATTGTACCCGAATCCTAGCTTAACCCCTGTTGCTTATATCCGGTTCCTATGGATGGTACCCACATCCATAAGGCCCTCTGGATGGTACCCGCATCCAGTGATTGGCTGAACCTTGCTTTGAGCCTGGCAGCTCATAAAAAGCCTCGACTACACGGTTTTATTTGCAAATTTGCATTTCTGGTATTTATGTTTTATGGTTCTTTGATCCGGAGTGGGACAACTCCAGAGTTGACCATGTATCTTCAAAAGTCTGGGTCATGAACACCAGCATAAGTTCAAAAGTCTAGGTCATGAACACCAGTATAAGTTCAAAAAGTCTGGGTCATGAACACTAGCATAAGTTCAAAGGCTGGGTCATAAACACCAGCAAGAGTTAAACCGGCGTTCATCATAAACCTGAACAATCATTAGGCAGAAGCCAAGTCAGAAAGCCAAGAGCTTCAGCAGAATCATCAGGCAGAAACAAAGTAAGAAGCCAAGCATGATCTAAACCGGTAGCTTCTATAAGACCCGGGATTATTATTGGGTCTATCAAAAGGCTCCCTTAAAAATGGCAAATTTCGCCGGATTAAGAGTATCAAGCATACTGGAATTCAGGTATGAAGTCATTTTTTGGTACAAACAGAACACTTATTTGATATATTATGAGAGCAATTTAATTGGTCCGGCGGTAAACCGCTAGGACAAATTTTCAGTATTATCTATGCAGGAACAAATAATATGCAGGATAAACCATATCAGACCATATTTAAATTGGCAAACGTCAAAACAAGAAGTTGGAAACATTCGGATCAAGACGAATAATGTTTTATGCTATCCTATTACAAGGCATAGCAAGCCTGAACGAATTAAAGATTGTCCAGCAAAATGAGACTGCAACTACAAAGACATACTATGATCTACGCTTCTTCCTGCTGCGACGGCTGGGGATCAACTTGTTCCGGAGTCTCCTCCTCTTCTTGAAGCGGCTAGAAGTCAGGGACGCACCAATCGATTTTCGTTAAAGCACGAAAGTACATCTCTTCATTGATGAGTTCAGACGGATCAATATCTGGGGCGAAAGTATGAGGGCGCACTGGTGGGATTAGATTGACGGTATCATAAACCGGCCGATCCACCCGCTCGTTCTATAAATCATACCCCGGATGATACCTGGACAAGTCTGATTCAGCAGCAAGCTTGCTAGCGAGAGGACGCATCTCCTTCGTCAAGGCGTGGAGATCTTTTGCAGTAAAAGCCGATCCGTCTTCTTTAGTTTTGGGATACCCATTCAAAGCTTCTTCCGGATCAAAGTCCGGAACCCACGCTTTCGCTCTGGTAAGCGCCATGAGGGAACCGGCTCGAGCAGCAGACTTCTTAACTTCTTCCAAGCGCACTGGCAAGACAGACAGTTTCTCTAATGTACCTTGGATGGTAGTAGGGGCCGGTTTATTGAAAGATGTTGAGCTTATGATCCTTTGAGCGCCGGAATACAGCTGCTCGACCAAAGTATAACACGCCTTGAGTTTTTTCCGTAAATCATCCCCAAGATGGGTGGCACGGTGCCCTGTATATGGTTATCATAGTTAAACCGGAACGGATTAAAGATTGCAAGGATAAAAGCAGGAATACAAATTAAGTACTTACCGAAGACAGCAGAAGTCATCAGTTCTATTTGCCGCTTTAAACCGGTTAACTCTTCAGTCACCGGATTAAGGGCTTCCTCAGCGTCCTTTGCCCTTTTTTCCAGATCCTTCTTCTGAACCTCAAAGGCGGTCCGCTCCTCTTCAAAGAATTTCTTCAGCTGTTCACCAGTCTTTAAGCTCAGCGCCAAGTCTTTCTTGGCCTTAGAAGCAGCAGACTCCGTTTCAGCAAGTCTGTTCCGGAGTTCAGTGATCTCTTCAGCTCTCCAGTTCAAATCAGCCTACAATAAAAATCATGTGGAATAAAAGCAAAAGTCAGGCAAGTCTCAAGCACATAACCAAGTTATCCACTTGACACTTGGGGGCTAATGGGCAGTTGAAGCGTCAAACAATAGCAATTCAAAGACAAGTCTCAAGCACACAAACAAGTTGTCTACTTGACACTTGGGGGCTAATGGATAGTTGAAGTATCAAAGGAAATATTCAGAAAAGTCCCAGGCACATAAACCGAGTTATGCCCCTGGCACTTGGGGGCTAATGTAAGATCATTTGTTAAATCAGGAAGTACCGGTTCACCTTCTGGACGTAGCTAAACCGGAACTTGGGGGCTACTATGATATAGATAGAAGCACATCAAAAGCAAAAAGCAAAAGCAAAGGATTACCTCATACTTGTCCTTCATCATGTTAACCAAGCCCGCTTCATAATCTCGACTGCTATGAAGCCGGTTCAAGTACCCGGAATAGAGCTCCTGGGCACTCATGTCGGCAAGGCTAGACAACTCTGTACTCCATTTACCCCTTTCTTGATGCAACTTCTCCGCTTTAGCCGTATGTTTGGCTAGGATAGTGGGCTCAGCAGGAGCGGTGTAAGCTGTGCCGGTTACTTGAACTTCCGGAGAAGCAGTCGTGGGTGGTGGGGTCGCAGTGTGAACCGGACTAGCAGGAGCCGGACTAGTCCGAGGAGAATTGGCCCGGGCAGGACTTGCCGGTTCACGAACGTTCTCAGTATTGGGATTCTCAGGTGCAGTGGTATGATCCATAGGAGCGGGATCTTCAAGCGGCATTGTGGGCTCGCCTTCTGGAGGGACAGTTGTATCCGGATCAACCGCCGGATCATCAGTAGCAGCCTCAACAGTTGGTTTGTTGGCCTTTGCCCTTTTGCTGGGTTTAGGTTTGCTGAAAGAAATTGGAAAAAGAAGTCAGAACTGTAAAGCAAAGTGCAATAATAAACCGGATAAATTAAAAAGACTTACCCTGGGACAGTTTTCAGGGGTGGGAGTTGTGTGGCAGTTGATTCGCCGGAAGAAGATAAAGGAGTATCCTGATAATTAGGGTCAGACGGTTTAAGTGGTTTGCGTATAAGCCCGGCCTTGGGGTGAAGAAGAGTTGGAGAGAGTATAACCTCAGAGCGGCGCCTCCGAGCCGGAGTAAGAGAAATTCCAGACGATTCAACTGCAAGGCCACTATGGCGGGTAGTCCGGTGAAGGGCTTCATGTTGTTGTTTCTTCAAAAGAAAATTGGGGTCCAGTTGAGCATAAGGGTGAGAAAACTGATATTTCCGGACTGTCCGACGAATTTTTGGTGGAGGTGGTTCTGAATCTGAAGAAAGAATAGTTACCTCAATTTCTGCCGGTTTGTCCCCTTCAGCCAGCTCCTGCGAAAAGTTACCGTTAAACACAAATATGGATAAAAAGTAAATAAGTCATAGCCGGGTTAATTCATACCTCAGAGTCCGGATCATCATCTTCAGCATGTGAACCGGAACCAGCAGCCGCCTTCTTCTTCTTGATAGCGAAAGCTTTTCGGCGTGGCTGTTTTCCGGCCTTCTCCTGAGGTTTCCTCTTCCAAAAAGGATCATCAGCCTATTCAAAAGGTGAAAGTAATTGAAAGAACGGTTTAAAGGAACGGATTACAAACATACAAAGGAAAGCAAGACTTACTGCAGGCAGCTTGTTCTTCTTATAATACGGAGCCAATCCGGTTTGGCTGCATTCTTCCAAAGAGACATTGAGCATCTTTTTAGCAGACTCAATGACTTCCGATTCAGAAAGTTTATCTTTAGAAAACCGTTGAGGATCATCCGGTTTACCAGAATATTTACACATCAGACTAGGGCGTCGACTCAGAGGAAGGATACTCCAAGAAAGCCAGCAGCGCATAAAATCAATTCCGGTCAAACCGTTGGCCATAAAGGCTTTCAACCTGGCAAGTTGAGAAGCAAACCGGGGCCGCTCTGAGGAGCTGAGGCGCTGCGGCAAAGGGTGATCCTCCGGAAGACGGTGCTCGCGATAACCCGGCAGTGGGTTTTCCCCTTCAGGTGAAGTGACAATGCAATAAAACCAAGACTTGTTCCAATCCTTGGGGTGCGTGTGGAGAGCGGCATGAGGAAAGACTACGTCTCTTCTCTTCTGAATGCTGACCCCGCCCAGTTCTTGATGAGGTCCGCTGGTAAACTCAGTTCGCCGGTTCAAGTGGAAAAAGTCCCTGAACAGGTCGACTGAGGGCTCTTCTTGCAAATAAACCTCTGAGAAAACTTGAAAATCACAGATGTTGGAAACAGAGTTGGGACCTATGTCCTGAGGGTGAAGCTGGAAAGCGGCAAGCACATCCCGGAGGAACTTTGAACCAGGAGGAGTGAAACCTCGAGCAATGTGGTCGAAGAAGACAATAACTTCCCCCTCTTTGGGAGTAGGAGGGCATTCATCTCCTGGAGCCCGCCATTTTAAAACGGACTGAGGGCTTAAAGTGCCGATCACAGCAACATTGGCTAAATCTTCTTCCGTAATAACGGAAGGAACCCAGTTGCAAGAGACAAACTATTTGGCCATAGCAATAGAAGAACAAGTGCTGAAAGGGTAAAGTGTAAACCCGGATTATTCGAATACAGTGGCATAAACCGGAAGACATATGCAAAGATCACGCAACGGTTTAGACAAGGGACTAATGATATAGCTAACCCGGCAGTAAGTAGGAAAACGTATTACTGCCAGTTCATGATAACAAAAGAGAAGTTAAACCGTCACGTTCGTCATTGAATTTTTACAGAAGCAGCATATGACTGTTTAAACCGGAGAATACTTTACAGATCTACAAAGGTGAAGAAACAAGTTTTTGCAGACAGCTAAAGTATAACAGATCTGAACACTCAAGAAAAAAAAAAAAAATACGGTGCTATTGCAAGAACTGGGGGGATCATATTCAGAGCAGACAAATTTAAAGGTTGAATCTAAAGGACGAGATCTGAAGTATACAGCAGTGGAATAGAGGCAAGTTTTAAGGGCAAAATCTAAAGGCTGAAATTACTGAGAACTTGGTGCCTAGGATGAACAGATGAAGCTTTCACTGAGGTTTAATGGCGGAGGCGCGAGAAGAACCCTAGAGCTATAGATCTACAGCGAAGAAGATGAAGTACCTAGAACAGTAAGAAGCGGCGGCGGAGTTTCTCTGGTCGCACTCAGGTTGATGCAGCGGCCGGCGGAGGCGAGCTCGACGGACGACGACGGAGACTTGAGTTCGGGCGACGGAGGACGAAGAACGAACGGAAAGGTGAATGAGGAAGAGTTGCAGCGGTATTTATAAAGGGGCAGAGAATGAAACGGCAGGCACGAGATTTGAGGAGGCAAAAAATCGGATAAAGATTCCCTGTCGCCTCGATTCTCGGGATAGCCTTTAAACAAGGGTGATAGACAGTTGGGCGCGTTAAATGCGGAAGTGATGTCACGGTCAAAATTAAGTGATTTTCAAGGATGACGTCATGGCCGGTTTACAAAAATGAGAAGACACAAGAAGGAAGATTATGCAAGACTGGGAAGATTGATGTGAACAAGTTCAAATCATTCTGGGGCCTAATGTCAGGGATATTACTAGCAGGTATGAACCGGCTAGTGTAAACCGGATTATGGTAATATAGTTGCATCATTGTAATACTTAGTAGAGGCTACGGCCCATGAGATCTTAGGACCCGTGTATAGAGTTACGGTTTGTAAACCGCCTGATCATGTAACTTGAGAGATAAGGAAGAAAGAGCAGAGACCGAGGCGGACACAAGTATGAGCCGGCCTCGGGACTCTGTAAACCGGACCGGGCGTCGCCTCTATATAAAGGGACGACCCGGCGATGGTTTAGGGACAAGCAAGAAACAACCCGTCGGGACACAGGCAAGCGATCCGCTCCCTGTTCATCGACGCCCAAGCAATACCAAACCAAACTAGACGTAGGCTTTTACCTTCATCGAAGGGGCCGAACTAGTATAAACCCTCTGTGTCCTTTGTGTACTTTTAACCCCTTCAAGCTAACCCGTGCGATGGTTCCATTATCAAGTCCGTTAAACCGGACATCTGCCGTGTTAATTCCACGACACACTTTGTCACAAGTGACACTGTAATCCTTTAAAGCTTGCCTCATCCATAAGAGTTGAGCACAACAACTGCCAGCAGCCACATACTCTGCTTCGGTGGACGAGAGAGATACACAACTTTGCTTTTTGGAAGACCAACTAACAAGAGAGCAACCAAGAAATTGGCACCCTCCCGAAGTGGACTTCCTATCCACTTTGTCTCCCGCCCAGTCAGAATCAGAGAAACCTACAAGGTTGAAATTTGCTCCTCTTGGGTACCATAAGCCAAAGTTTGGGGTATGAGCCAAATATCGAAAGATTCGCTTGACAGCCACAAAGTGACTCTCCTTAGGTGAGGCTTGAAACCGTGCACAAATTCCTACACTCAACATAATATCCGGTCTAGATGCACAAAGGTAAAGCAAGGATCCGATCATAGAGCGATATACCTTTTGATCCACCGCTTTACCATTGGGATCAATGTCAAGTTGGCATTTGGTTGGCATTGGAGTAGTAGCCGGCTTGACATCACTTAGATTGAACCTCTTGAGCATGTCTTGAGTATACTTGGATTGTTTGATGAAGATGCCTTCTCTTCTCTGTTTGATCTCAAATCCAAGGAAGTACTTCAACTCTCCCATCATGGACATCTCAAAATGTGTGGTCATGAGTGCGGCGAACTCATCATTGAAAGCTTTGTTAGGAGAACCAAAGATAATATCATCAACATATAGTTAGCATACAAACAACTCCCCTTTGACCTTCTTAGTAAAAAGAGTGGAGTCGATTTTCCCAATTTCAAACCCACGATCTTGTAGCAACTCGGTAAGATGCTCATACCACGCACATGGGGCTTGTTTAAGGCCATAGAGTGCCTTATCGAGTTGGTACACGTGATTGGGGAACTTAGGATCCTCGAACCCCGGGGGTTGTTTAACATACACCAACTCATTAATAGGACCATTAAGAAATGCACTTTTCACATCCATTTGTTGTAATTTAAAGTTATGATGGGAAGCATAGGCAAGCAACAAACGAATGGATTCAAGACGAGCAACGAGGGCAAAGGTTTCACCGTAGTCGATACCCTCGACTTGGGAGTAGCCTTGAGCCACCAAACGCACCTTGTTGCGGATGACAATGCCATGAGCATCTTGCTTGTTCTTAAAGATCCATTTGGTTCCAATGACATTATGGTTCTCCTTTGGTCTTGGCACCAGACGCCACACCTTGTTGCGCTTGAAGTTATGGAGTTCTTCATGCATGGCATTGAGCCAATCAGGGTCTTCGAGCGCCTCATAAACCTTCTGAGGTTCAACACAGGAGACAAAAGCTTGATGAGCACAATAGTTTGCTAATTGTCTACGAGTGCTTACCCCCCTTTTGATGCTTCCTAGAATGTTCTCGATGTGATGCTCGTTGGAAGCAAGCCTGGAGGCAACTTTTGCAGCACGACGCTCTAATTGCTCTTCAAGTGTTAACTGAGGAGCACTGAGTTGATCATCTTGAGCGTCGTCAGGAGCTAGATCTTGATCTTGAGCTTCCTCTTGATCTTGATCTTGCTCGGGGGACAGAACTTGGCCTTGTGCATCATTTGGTGGCTCTCCACCAACTTGAGATTGATCTTGCACTTGGCCTTGTTCATCAGGTTGAGGGCCTTCACTTTGTTCTTCGGAAGCGTGTGGGTCTTGGGTTGGTGATGGTTCCACTTGAGTGGAACATTGTCCTTCTCCTTCGGCCACAAGGGGTTCATCAATGGGTAGGATATATCCAACACCCATTCTTCTTATGGCTTGAGGAGGAATTTCATCACTTGCATCACAAGTACCACTTTGCTCCACTTGGGAGCCGTTATTTTCATCAAACTCAACGTTACTCGTCTCCTCAATGAGTCCATTGGACTTGTTGAGGACACGGTAAGCATGAGAGTTTGTAGCATAACCAACAAATGTGCCCTCATGAGCTCTAGATTCAAATTTAGACAAACGAACACCTTTCTTGAGAATGAAACACTTACACCCGAATACCCGGAAGTACTTGAGATTGGGCTTGTTACCGGTAAGAATCTCATACGGAGTTTTGTTCAAGCCTTTGCGGAGATAGAGACGATTTGATGCATGGCAAGCGATGTTGATGGCTTCGGCCCAAAAGTTGTATGGAGATTTGAATTCAGCCATCATGGTTCTTGCAGCATCCATTAGAGTTCGGTTCTTTCTCTCCGCTACACCATTTTGTTGAGGGGTATATGGGGCTGCATATTGATGTTTGATCCCCTCATCACCAAGAAACTCATCCAAGGTGTAGTTCTTGAACTCGGTGCCGTTGTCACTTCTGATCATCAAAATCTTTGCTTCATGTTGTCGTTGAGCTTCATTTGCAAAGTTGATGATGGTTTGTTGGGTCTCACTCTTCTTCCTGAAGAAGTATACCTAGGTGTATCTTGAGTAATTATCCACAATCACCAAGCAATACTTCCTACCCCCAAGACTATCAAAAGATGGAGGCCCAAAGAGGTCCATGTGGAGGAGCTCTAGGGGTCTCTTTGAATAGATGATAGCCGTGGGAGGGTGAGCCTTCTCATGTAATTTTCCTTCAATGCAAGCCCTGCAAGCACGATCTTTGGCAAAGCTAACATTTGTTAGTCCTCGGACATGGTCCCCTTGAGAAGACTTTGCAAAGATCTCATATTGACGTGGGCCAAACGGCGATGCCAAAGCCATCCCACATCAACTTTAGCCATTAGGCATGTCACGACCTTAGTGGATTGCTTCGAGAAGTTAACCACATAAAGGCCGTTCTCGACATGCACAACATAGGCTACTTTAAGAGTCTTGGTCCACAAGAGGGCCACAGTATCAATATCAAAGAATGTAGCAAAGCCCATGAGTGCAAGTTGGCATACAGAAAGTAAATTGTATGCAAGGGACTCAACAAGCATGAATTTCTCGATCGTGAGATCATGAGAGATAACAACCTTGCCGAGTCCCAATACCTTAGAGGATGAAGCATCACCCCATTCGATGTTGGTGGCCATAGATGAACCGAGATGCACGTCCACCACCAAGTCTTTGCTTCCGGTCATATGATTTGTGGCTCCGCTATCGAGCAACCATGATCCCCCACCGGAAGCAAACTCCTACAATAGATCAATGCTTGGATTTAGGTACCCATTTGGTAATGGGTCCTTTGAGGTTAGTGACAAGGGTCTTAGTAACCCAAATGGACCATTCAATGTACTCATAAGAAGAACCAACAAATTTAGCAAACACATGACAATCACTAGCACGGCATAAAACATATGAAGGATTAAAATCGCCGACCATGTTTGATGGTATGGTGGAGTTTTTTTGACACCACCACTTTTCTTCTTCGTGGACGTGCCCTCTCCTTCTTTCACAAAAGATTGTCGGAGAGGGGTGGTTGCTTGGTCTTGTCATTCTTCTTCTTCTTGGGCTTAGGAACAAACCCAATTCCTTCCTTTGCCACAACTTCCTTTTGATTGCTCAAAAGGGTGTTGAGGTTCTTCTCACCTTGTATGCAAGTCACAAGGCCTTTCTCGAGTTGCTTCTTCAATTCGGCATTCTCTTCAACAAGATGCACATGCTCGCAACATGGGTTAGTAGCATTTGCATTATCAATTAAAACCATGCGAGGAAAGATAGCCTTTTCCTTGGTTAGCGAAACTTGGAGTTGGTCATGAGACTCCTTGAGAGTAGTATGCATACCTTTCAAGGCCTTGTGAGCCTTGTCAAGTATGTCAAACTCCTCTTTGAGTTTAGCATGGTCAACCTCAAGTTTTGCCTTCTCGGAGTTAAGGACGCGAGAGACAACTAAAGCATGATCAAGATCTTTCTTTAATTTAGCATGACCATCGTTGTGTGACTCCTCAAGAGCCAAACGAAGACCACGCTCTTCGTCTAGGGCGTTAGAGAGATCCGATATCTCATCGGCATAGTCTCGACTATGTCCTTCCATTTTAGTAATGGTTTCCTCGTGAGCCTCGATCATGTCATTGGCCTCACCGAGTGGTTCCAAGAGAGCAACAAAATGCTTCTTGGGTTTGCCCTTGAGATTTTTCATGAACAACGCAAATTCATTTTCTCCCTCCTTAACACCCTCACCCTCATCAATACAATTTGTCAATGAAGGATTAGAAGAGATAGTAGTATTGATGTTTGGGGTTACCTTGTTGGTGGCCTTGGCCATGAGACACTTGGCGGTGATGTTCTCGTTTGGTGAGTCAAAGAGAGATGAGTGCGGAGTAGTCGTAATTGCAATTGTGGCCATAGTGGTCACCTCATCGTCTTCATCATTATCATCATCCTCCACATATTCTTCTTGGGCCACCAACACTTTCGGAGGAGTCTTCTTGATGAAGTTGTTCTTGTTGGGATAGGACTTTGACTTGTCCTTCCAAATAAGCTTGCCTCCAAAGTCTTCTCTCTTCTCATATGGGCAATCCACAACGAAGTGACTTACATTTCCACAGTTGAAGCATGTCCTTACTTGTTGCTTCCCCTTGTTCCCACTAGAGTTGTTCCTGTTGAAGTTGGATCTTGTGTTCTTCTTGCCCCAGAATTGCCTTGAAGCAAGAGCCATGTTCTCATGATAGGCAAATTTGGTGTCCTCGGGGCTACACTCATCATCATCTTCCACTTCCTCCTCTTCCACACAAGCCTTGGCCTTCAGTGCAAGATTAGGCTTCTTTGATCGTTGAGCTCTTAAGACCGCATTGTCGGCGGTCACGTCCAAGATCCTCATGGCAACAAATTCATCCAACACTTCATTTGAGGATAAAGTGTGGAAGTCCGGTCTCTAACGTATGACAGAGGACATGGCCTTATGATAGGGCATCATGGCCTTGAGGAACTTGTGCTTGATCCAATTGTCATCCGTATCCTTACTGCCATGATCTCGAAGAGAAACCGCAAGGATAGTTAATCTTCGATAAAGTTCATGAGGATCTTCATCTTCGATCATAGCAAACTCATCAGCTTCATCTTGCACCACTTCATAGTTGGGGCGTTGAATACTGGTGCTTCCCTTGTACATCGTGCCAACATGCTCCCAAGCTTCCTGGGCCACAGTGAAGGGTCGAAGGTGTGCAATGTCTTCAGGAGGGATGGAATCTTGAAGAATGCAAAGAGGGGACTCGTTGAACTGATGATCTACAGTTTCTCTTGGAGTCATGTTGTCGGGATCATACGGATAAAAACCTTGCTCAATGATTCTCCAAAGGTTAGTGGAACAATGATTAATATGACGTTTGAAACGAAACACCCAAGTAGCAAAATCAGTATTTTTGATAAACTTGGGAGGGGGCCCAACGGAATTTAAATGCGGTGTGGGAACGGGTCCTCCATAGTGAGTAGGAGGAGCGGATTGGGCAAATTTCCCACTCCCATTCTTAGTAACCGGGGCTTGTTCACTACTAGCTTCTCCCTTGTCGGGATTAGCCTCCGACACGTTGGTAGCGGGACGAGCCACTTCCAACGGTGTGGTGGATAATTTAAGCCCCTCAAGCAAATCTTTAAACATGCCTTTGACCTCGCTCTCTAGTGATTCTTTCAATGTGGTCAAGGCCACATTGAACTCCTCACGAGAGACCGAGGCTCCCCCATCTGACATAGGCAAGGACGGAGTTCCACCGGAATGGTCCTCCGTCTCGACTACATTTTCACCCATACTCTTTGGACGGTAAAGTCCTTAAAAAGAGACGAGGCTCTGATACCAATTGAAAGGATCGATATGGTTGACTAGAGGGGGGGGGGGTGAATAGGCAACTAACAATTTTTTAACTTTTCTTAACCACTTTAAATTAAACGACAAAGTAAGTTGTCAAGATATTCTACTAAGATGACAACTAAAGGAAAGAAGGATAACAACTACACAAGCATGCTATACGAGTTGAACAAGTAAAGCATGCACAAGTAAAGGTAAGAAATAACCACAAGTGGAACCGATGGAGACGAGGATGTGTTGCCGAAGTTCCTTCCCTTTGAGGGGAAGTACGTCTCCGTTGGAGCAGTGTGGAGGCACAATGCTCCCCAAGAAGCCACTAGGGCCACCGTATTCTCCTCACGCCCTCACACGATGCAAGGTGCCGTGATTCCACTAGTGGTGCCCTTGAAGGCGGCAACCGAACCTTTACAAACAAGGTTGGGGCTATCTCCACAACTTGGAGGCTCCCAAAAAAACCACGAAGCTTCACCACAATGGAATATGGCTTCGAGGTGACCTCAACCGTCTAGGGTGCTCAAACACCCAAGAGTAACAAGATCCGCAAGGGATTAGTGGAGAGAATTAAATATCTCTTGGTGGAAGTGTAGATCGATGCCTCCTCAAGCAATCTCGAGCAAATCAACAAGTTTGATTGACTAGGGAGAGAGATCGGGCGGAAATGGAGCTTTTGTAGCAACAATGGAGTAGTGGGGGAAGAGGTAGGTCTTCTTGGAGAAGAAAACCCCTTATATATAGTGGGAGAGCTAATCCAACCGTTATGTGCGTTTTCAGCCCGCAGAGAGCGGTAGTACGGCACGTAAGTTGCGGAACTACCGCTGGCTGAGCGGTACTACCGCTCTGGGAGCGGTACTACCACTAGGCAAAAACTTGCGACATGATTGACGACCACGGATGAAATAAATTACATCCGCGGCTACATCCGCAGAGAAAACGGTAGTAGCAAAACGCGACACGGTACTACCGCTTGGAGTAAGCGGTACTACCGCATAGGATGCGGAAGTAAAAAATTTACTTCCGCACCTACTTCTGCACTTAGAATCAGTGCCGGGCCAGATACGCGGTACTACCGCTCTGGAGCCGCGGTACTACCGCTGGTGCGGTACTACCGTGTCTTCAGGCGGTACTACCGCGTGGCTGTGCGGTACTACCGCTTTAAGGAGCGATACTACCGCTTGCCAGGAAGATGATTTAGTTAAGAAGTCAAGTTTTGCATATACGATAATAAGCGGCTGGAACTCCAGAGAAGCGAGGGAAAGGTGGTGTGAGAGAAAGATGTGTACGTGTTGATTCCACCCAAACCTTTCCGAAGCGGACCCCCTCTTAATAGTACGGCTTTCCTATTACTCAAAGCCACCGATAGGGAGCAAAAAGGAAACACCGTCTTCCATCGAATCCGAGGGGCAATCAGTCGTCTTGTGCCTAAGTGAGATATACCTGTAGGAGCTTAGAGCACACGATTATTCTGCCAAAGCATTGTCATCAATCACCAAAACTACTTAGGGAGAAATATGCCCTTACAACGGGGGCAGGGGGGCACCCAAAGACACACAAGTTGAATTGTTCTAGCCGTGTGCGATGCCCCCCTCCACAGAAACACACCTCGGTCATACCGTCGCAGTGCTTAGGTGAAGCCCTGCGCCGGCAGATACATCATATCCGTCACCACGCCGTCGTGCTGACGAAACCCTCCCGTGAAGCTCAACTGGATCAAGAGCTCGTGGGACGTCATCAAGCTGAACGTGTGCTGAACGCGGAGGTGCCGTACGTTTGGTGCTTGATCGGTTGAATCGCGAAGAAGTTCGACTACATCAACCGCGTCACTTGACGCTTCCGCTTCCGGTCTACGAGGGTACGTAGACACACTCTTCCCTCTTGTTGCTATGCATCTGGTAGATAGATCTTGCGTGATCGTAGGGAAATTTTAAAATACTACGTTCCCCAACACGGGCAACCATCTGGAATGAAGGGGCTCTTCGGGGAAAGTCGTTACAAGAACCTAATGTAGTTAGTAAATTCATTTAACCCGAATAGGAGAGAGTTCAGAGTCCCGGAGTATAGACGAGGAGTAAAAGATCCTAATACCACCCAATGGCGACGTGGGCCCGTAAGCCACACAGCCATGTTAGTAAAACGGTTTTTTCAAAGACTAGACTCAACTTCGACCAAGGAGTTGGAAAGGGGGTTCCTACAGGCAGTCGGCTCTGATACCAACTTGTGACACCCCCGATTTGACCGTACACTAATCATGTATGCAAATGTGTACGACCAAGATCAGAGACTCACTGGAAAATATCACAACACAACTCTAGACACAAACAAAATAATACAAGATTTATATTACAAGCCAGGGGCCTCGAGGGCTCGAATACATAAGCTCGAATACACAAGAGTCGGCGGAAGCAATAATATCTGAGTACAGACATAAGTTAAACAAGTTGCCTTAAGAAGGCTAGCACAAAAACAACACGATCGAAAAGGCAAGGCCTCCTGCCTGGGACCTCCTAACCACTCCTGGTCGTCGGCGGTCTTCACGTGCTAGTAGCCTCCATCGGGGTAGTAGCAGTCGTCAAGTGTGGCATCTGGCTCCTGAACTCCAACATCTGGTTGCATCAACCAGAAAGAAGAAATAAGGGGAAAGGGGGGAGCAAAGCAACCGTGAGTACTCATCCAAAGTACTCGCAAGCAAGGATCTACACTACATATTCATTGGTATCAATGAAAAGGGTAGTATCTGTGGAGTAAGTTGCAGAATGCCAGAAAAAGAGGGGGGAGAAGCTAGCCCTATCGAAGACTAGCATCTTCTGGAAACCACTGTCTTGCAGCAACAAGGGGGAGTAGAGTAGTATATCATATGTCATATTTATGTTGTTGTTCCAACGCTCCGGGATCCTTTCTCGACCCCCGAAGCAACATATCCAAACAATGCCTCAGCATCCAGTTCTAGTTGTAGCGATCGGGATACAACTCCAAGTGTCCGTTACCGTAAGACAGGCTATCGATAGATGTTTTCTTCCCTGCAGGGGTGCACCAACTTACCCAACACGCTTGCTTAACTCCGGCCGAACACACCATCAGGTCATGCCCGCCCTCGGCCAAACAATACGCCGCAACCCGACCTAGGCTTAATAGAGAGGTCATGCACGCTGGACTAAACCCTACGCCCCCAGGGGTCATGGGCCAATCGCCCCGAGAACTCCTGCACGTTGCGTACGCGGCCGGTGAGCAGACCTGGGCAACCTCCTTAAAAAGGTAGGTGCTTACGCAGTCCAACCCGGCGCGCGCCGCTCAGTCGCAATGACGTCAGTTAAGCTTCGGCTGATGCATACGACGCAGAACACCCATACTATGCCCACGTGATGGTTAGCGCTATCAGGCGAAAGGCCCCTTGGATCAAATATCCAAACCGTTTAGTGTCTTGGGAACGCGCGGTAACGAGCAGAGACTCACGAACATGTGACCCCATCGCCTCGTCTCGAGGACTTGCAGCAAAGGCGAGTGCCCGGCCACGCCTCGTATTTATCTCGCGGGCACCTTCCAGGTCAACCCGACTACACATCACTCGCAATTAAGCTCGCGCGGGTACCCCTCAAGGTCGACCCGTCTTCAGTAACTAGGTTCAGGGTAAAGTCATAGTAACCATAGTAACTGTGTGTCTGACACTGTCAGGGATATTACTAGCAGATATAAACCGGCCAGGAGGGTCCGGATTACACTGACAAGGTTATATCATTACAAGCCCAGTAGAATATGTAACAAAGAGGTCATAGCCCATAGAGGTTTAGGGCCCATGTACAAAGCCCACGGTATGTAAACCGTCGTACCATGTAACTTGGGATGTAAGATAGAAAGTGTAGAGACCGAGGCGGACACGTTTATGAGCCGGCCTCGGGACTCTATAAACCGGACCGGGCGTTACCTCCTATATAAAGGGACGACCCGACGACGGTTCGAGGACAAGAAACAACAGCTCGAGACACAGGCACGCGGATTTCGCTCCCTGGTCATCGACGCCCAAGCAATACCACACCAAACTAGACGTAGGATTTTACCTTCATTGAAGGGGCCGAACTAGTATAAACTCCGTGCATCCTTCGTCCGCTTTAACCCCTTCAAGCTAACCCGTATGATGGCCTCACACCTAAGTCCACTAAACCGGACATCTCCCGTGCTAATTTCACGACAGTTGGCACCCACCGTGGGGATATTGCACGATGGTTTTGAGTTCTTGAAGGGCAGCTTTGAAGGGCTCAAGGGTTACGCAGTGGGCCGGATGACCAAGAGTCGTCGCGGCCGGATCTACATCGACGATGCCGGTTGGGGCCCCGAGGCCGATTAATCGAATACGGGTACCGGGTCCCCTTCGGTGGCATCCACGTCTTCATCGGCAAGATCGGTGAACCGGGGCCTGAACCGGACATCTTCCCCAACACCGTCGAGCTGGCTCAGCGTGCGAGATCAGCCCGGATTCAGCCCGCCCTGAAGCATGTTTTCGTTGGAACGGTGCAGGGAGTACAAGCCGAGGATGGATCGCATTCTGGTGGCGAGACGGTTATCTATTCCGATGATGAATCTTCATCCGGAGAGACTGAATCTTTGTATCTATTGCAGGACGGCCGGTCCGAGGGTGTGTCCGATGGCGAGAGTATTCTAGACCCCTTTGATCCGCCAAACAGGGTTGTTGTTTTCATGGCCGGATCACAATCTACGCAGAAGCCCTCGACGACTGGGGCGATAACCTCAGAGGCAGCGGGAGCCAGAATTGGAGACCTTCCCCCGTCGCCCTCTGACGTCCTATCCACCTTGGTTGGCACCTTGACGGCACTCGCAACAGCAGAAGTAGCCCAGGCCGACAAGGCGCAGCATGATGCGGAGATCGCTCAGCTAAAGAGCCGGATTGAGCAGGCTAAGCTGGATCTGGATGCAGAGAAAGTAAGGATGGCTGCAAGGCAGGCAGAGCTAGATTCCCAAGCCTTCCGGCTCAGGCTGGATCAGAACGCTTCACAGGAAGTCATGTACAGAAGGCAACAAACTCGTCTACCACCATTTTATGAGGCAAGAAATCTCTTTGGCACACCAGGAGCGGGAGCCAGTAACCGCCCAGAGGTAAACCGGGGAGGAGCCCCGGGGACGGGCGCGTCGGTTCAGCCACCAGCCACAGAGCGGAACCGCCAAGTTGTCCTAGCGCCGCACATACCAACCCCTCCCGGTCTTTATTCTAACCCGTTGGACAACATTGTCGCCGCCGCTTCACGGCTGTCCGCTCTTCCCATTGAGGGGACATCCCCCATAGCAATGGAGGCACGACGGGCTAAGGAGTTGCTGGACACGGCGTTAACACAGCAACAGGTGTATTCTTATAGCCGGGAGAGGATTCATTCAACCCCCCGTCCAAGCAGGAGTTACACGAGGCACCTGGATGAACCGACTGTATCTAGCAGCACGCGGAGACGGCACCGGCAGGGGCAGGATAATCCGGCAGGAGCAGGAGCACACGCCCAAGAGGCAGCGGACCAGGCTAGACATACTGCCCGCGACGACACCCGTCAAGCGACGCCGGTTCACCCCACCACCGCAGAAATGGGAGTCATGTCTAGCTCCTTTGGGGTACAATGTCTCATCCCCTCTTTACGGAGCGTGAAATTATCCAAAGACTTCAAAGGCCCGCGCAAGGTGCCCAACTACACGGTGGATCTAGCTCCGGAGGCATGGGTTTAAAGTTATGATAGGGCTATGGAGATGCTTGATGTGGACGAAGCTGCGTGTGCCAAATACTTCACAATGATGCCTGAGGGCACGGCACGGACATGGTTAAAGGGTTTACCACCTAACTCCATCGGATCATGGGGTGAGTTGCGTCGCTGGTTTATTAGTAATTTCAAAGACACGTGCAAACAGCCGATGTCCGTGGTTGACTTAGCAGCATGTGTTCAAGGAGAGCAAGAGACCACAAGCAGTTGGGTACGACGAGTATCAGAAATCCTGCACTCCTCCAATAGCATCAACCCCAGTACGGCGATAGTGACCTTGGAGAACAATTGCCGGTTCGAGTCTCTGAGGCTAAAGCTGGGACGGCTCAAGCGCGATTGCAACGACATGGGAACGCTCATGAGCGCTTTGGTAAAGTATGGGGACTCTGATAACACCAAGTATCCAGATGCAGACAGAGACAAATTCGGGAAGGCGAGCAAAAACGGTAAACCGGCGCAAGCCAATCCGACAGGTACAGGTTACAATGGCAAGCGTAAAGCGGAGGGCGGTTCAGACTTTGTGGCCAATACCAACATTCAAGACAACGGGCAGCGCCGCAAGGGTAGACCGCCCCTGCGCAACGGGAGGCCACCCTTCAATCTAGATCACCAGCTAAATGTGCCTTGCCCAAGACATGGTACCGAGGAAAACCCGGCCACGCATCTCTGGAAGGATTGCCGTATCATGCAGGAGGTTATAAAATAGGCCAAGTATAACCACGCCCCCC
>LR738710.1:273450275-273715838 GCA_902687465.1 Secale cereale
TTTTCTAAGGAGTATCACATGGGAGTTTTCTATGAAAGCTCACCATGGCCTCCTAAACCGGCACCCCTGATAGCTATAGGGAATCAGCCGTGTTTTTCAAAGGAGTATCACATGGGAGTTTTCTATGAAAGCTCACCATGGCCTCCTAAACCGGCGCCCCTGATAGCTACAGGGAATCAGCCGTGTTGTTCAACGGAGTATCACATGGGAGTTTTCTACGAAAGCTCACCATGGCCTCCAAAACTGGCGCCCTTGATGCATCAAGGAATCAGCCATTGACGATCATCGAGTTGATCACCTAAAGACAAGATCCTTCAGAGGTTATGAAACATTGGGTGGCTTGTCATCGATAAAAAACCTTGAATTTGGAGCCTGACAACTCATAAAAAGCCTCAAATTTGGAGCCTGGCAGCTCATAAAAAGCCTCGACTACATGGTCTTATTTGCCCAAAAAACCTTATTTTTATGATTTTCACAAATCTTGGTCGTCATGATCATTGGTTTTTTAGCCAAGTCTATTAATGCGGGACTGGACAACTACAAGGTTGACCATATATCTACAAAGTTAAAAGTCTGGGTCATGAACACCAGCGAGAGTTAAACCGCCGTTCATTGTAACCCGGATCGGCCATCAGGTAAAGCCAAACAAGAGAGCCAAGAGCCTCATCAGCGCCTGCGCTTTCAATTATTCCTACCGGGTTAAGGTCGACAAGCACACTTAATCAGAGGCACAGATAATATAAACGGATCATGCATTGCAAACAGAAGATTAAATTGAGAGATGCCAATTCAAATAGTGCCATAAATATTGGGACAAAGGCAGTATTTCAACTATCCTATTACAAGGCACTTGCAGGCTGAAAGCACATTTGCTCCCTGGGTGGTTTTGGTAATTAATGACAACATACTTTGTGGTTTGACTAATGCTTTTATCAAGTATGTTTCAGGAAACCCAATCACATTGGTATGGCAAGTTGACTGAAGAAGTGGACCCCTCAAATGCTAAGGCAAGCATTGGCAAAAGCTCAAGACTCTATCTTTGGTTTAGTGATCAAAGATCACATTGAGTCCATAGGAAAAGCCAATACTATTAAAAGGGGATGAGGTTGTGTTGATGATCTGGTTGCTCAAGTGCTTAGTGATATATCTCCTTCAACTATCAGCACCTTTCACTTCTATACACACCCATAAGTAATCTCGGACAAACCGATTCTTCCAACTCAGTCCCACCGAGATGAACCACTTCTGCCATATTCCAAACCCTAGAAAAATCGGTCATACCGAGTTTGAGATCGGTCTCACCGAAACTGAACTGCCAAGTTTCTGTAACCATTTCACATCATATCGGAATAACCGAGTTTGCATTATCGGTCTTACCGAGATTGACAAGCTTCTGTCTTGGCTCAAATCGGTCTCACCGATAATTCATTTTCGGTCTCACCGATTCTGGCATGTTCATGTCTTTTCTCAAATCGGTCCAACCGAGTTTTCTTTCTCGGTCCCACCGAAAACTCCAACGTTCATATCAGTTACTCTTTCGGTCTCACCGAGATGGTATTTTCGGTCCCACCGAAAATCCCAACGTTCACTATATTTGAACTTTCGGTCTGACCGAGTTTTAACTTCGGTCTCACCGAGATTGGTCAAATGTGTGTGTAACGGTTGGATTTTGTGTGGAGGCTATATATACCCCTCCACCCCCTCTTCATTCGTGAGGAGAGCCATCAGAAAGTCTACCACTCCTACCATACACTTTCTGAGAAGTGAACCACCTACCCTTGTGTTGAGATCAAGACATTCCATTCCTACCATATGAAACTTGATTTCTAGCCTTCCCAAGTTGCTTTCCACTCAAACCTTTCTTCCACCACAGCCATATCAGTGAGGAGAGTTGAGTGTTGGGGAGATTATCATTTGAAGCACAAGAGCAAGGAGTTCATCACCATCAACACCGTCTATTACCTTTTGGAGGGTGGTGCCTCCTAGATTGGTTAGGTGTCGCTTGGGAGCCTCCGTATTTGAGATGTGGAGTTGAACCAAGAAGTTTGTGAGGGCAAGGAGATCGCCTACTTCGTGAAGATCTACCCCGAGTAAGGCTAGTCCTCCGTGGGCGTAGGCCATGATGGAATAGACAAGGTTGCTTCTTCGTGGACCCTTCGTGGGTGGAGCCCTCCGTGGACTCGCGCAGCCGTTACCCTCCGTGGGTTGAAGTCTCCATCAACGTGGATGTACGATAGCACCACCTATCGGAACCACGACAAAAATCTCCGTGTCACCAAACTGCGTTTGATCTTCTCCACTTCTCTTTACTATATGTGCAATTTACTTTCCGCTGCCCATACTCTAGAATTGCATGTGTAGTGTGCTACTTGACTTGTGTGTTATGCAAAAACTGTCAAAATCTGTCCTTGATAAAAGACAGAATTTTTATCTTATCGAGTAGTCTAATCACCCCCCCTCTAGACACTCTCATCTTCTTCGATCCTACAATTGGTATCAGAGCATTGGTCTCCATTGCTTTGGTTTACACACCATTGGAGGAAGATGGACGTGTCTACGGATGGGAGTGTTAGCCATAGAGTGCATGTTCTTAATGGAAGGTTTTATAACTCATGGAGGTCTGAAATGCTTAGTATCTTTAAAATGTACAATTTGTGCAAATATATTGAGACCCCATATGTGCCTCCATTTGATCCCTTGCACCCTACCATGGATGAAGAGCTTGATTTGCTTCGTAACCTTAGAACTGTAAATCTTATCATTAGAGGGTTACCTGATGACTTGCTTAATCTTGTTACAAACTTTGAGTGTGCCTATGCTATGTGGAAATTCTTAGAAGAACTTTATCCGGACTACTCGTTGAGAAGTCTTGATGAAATTCTACACAAGACTATTGAATTTGATAAGTTGCACCCTAATGATCCCAACTTTGACAAATGCTTTTTTGAGCTTCGTGATCTTATGAAGAAGAAGGGTGATCCCGGTCTTATCAATATTATCATTAGAAATGCTCTTGCATTGCATTCCGAAGATTATTATTCCATTGACCAAACTAATGCAAGTACTTATCAAATTGACCTAGGTGTTGATGATGAACAATCTATGGGTCAATATAATGATGAGCATGAGCATGATGATGATTACTCCGATTCGGACACCGAGCTAGACAAGGTCATGAAGAGTCTCAACCTCATGGCAAATCTGAGAGACTACATGTCCGGCGGAAAAGAGTGGATTCTTGATAGTGGATGCACCGATCACATGACCGGAGACAAAGACATGTTTCGAGAGCTTGCAAAGAACGATGGTCCACGCAAGTATGTGACTTTTGGAGACAACTCCAAGGGTAAGGTACTTGGCCTTGGTAAGGTGGCCATATCTCATGATAGCTCTATTCAAAATGTCATGCTTGTAGAATCTCTTGGATACAATTTACTTTCCGTGTCTAGATTAGCTGACTTTGGATTCAATGTGCTATTCACCAAAGTAGATTGCCAAGTCTTTCGTCGTGATAATCAAAACATGGCTTTTACCGGTATCCGTAGAGGTGATCTATATATTGTTCATTTCACTAAGAAAGCCCAACCTAGAGCTTGTTTCATTGCTAAATCCTCTAAAGGTTGGTTATGGCATAGAAGGCTAGGACATGTTGGTATGCGTAATCTAGACAAGCTGATCAAAGGTGATCATATTCTTGGTGTTAAAGATGTTTTCTTTGACAAAGATAGACTTTGTAGTGCTTGTCAAGCAGGAAAACAAGTTGGTGGAAGTCATCCCGTGAAAAACATCATGACCACAAGGAGACCGCTTGAGCTTCTTCACATGGATCTCTTCGGTCCCAATGCTTACAAAAGCCTTGGTGGTAACTCCTTTGGTCTAGTTATAGTTGATGATTATTCCAGATTTACGTGGGTATTTTTCCTTGATGATAAATCACAGGTTCAGAAAATCTTCAAGACCTTTGCCAGAAAGGCCCAAAATCAATTTGAGGTGAAGATCAAAAAGGTTCGGAGTGACAATGGAACGGAGTTCAAGAACGCCAATGTAGACTCTTTTCTCGATGAGGAAGGAATTCTACACGAGTTCTCGGCTACGTACACTCCTCAACAAAATGGAGTTGTTGAGAGGAAGAACCGAACGCTCATAGAGATGGCAAGAACGATGCTTGATGAATACAAGACACCGAAGCATTTTTGGGGAGAAGCGGTCGAGACAGCTTGTCATGCTATCAACAGGCTTTATCTTCATAAGCTCCTCGGCAAGACATCATACGAGCTCCTCACCGGTAACAAACCCCAAGTGGGATACTTTCGTGTCTTTGGTTCAAAATGCTATATCCTTGATAAGCATCGTCGGTCTAAATTTGCTCCTAAATCTCATGAAGGCTTTCTTCTTGGTTATGGATCAAACTCCCACACCTACCGTGTCTACAATAATTTCACCCGAAAGGTTGAAGAGACGGTAGATGTGAAGTTTGATGAATCTAATGGCTCGCAAGTAGAGCAAATGCCTATTGATGTAGGAGACAAGGACTCATCGGAAGCAATCCAAGATTTATCTATTGGAAAGATTCGTCCCATGGAGGTGAAGGAGAGTACCTCATCTACATATGTGGAGCCACCTACCTCACGGCGAGATGAACCTCAAGGCAACATGGAGGCCTCCACAAGTGGAACTCACCAAGATGAGGAAATGCAACAAGAAGATCCACCACAACCTCCTTCTCCACCGCCTCAAGACAACACCAACAACAATGAAGAAGAAGAAGAGGAAGATGAAGATGATGAGGAAGCTGAGCCACAACATCAACAAAAGCTATCTCGAGTTCGAGCAAGAGTCAAGAAAAATCATCCCGTGGAACAAATGATGAATGACATCAACTCCGGGAGAATTACTCGCTCTAAAACTCGCTTAGCTAACTTTTGTGAGCATTACTCATTTATCTCTAGTATTGAACCTATGAAGGTAGAAGAAGCACTTGAAGACCCGGATTGGGTGAACGCTATGCACGAAGAACTACACAACTTCGAGAGGAACAAGGTGTGGACATTGGTAGAGAAGCCCAACGATGATCAAAACATCATTGGAACCAAATGGGTGTTTCGGAACAAGCAAGATGAAGATGGACAAGTCATCCGCAACAAGGCTCGTCTCGTAGCTCAAGGTTACACACAAGTCGAAGGTATGGATTATGGTGAGACCTATGCCCCCGTTGCTAGACTTGAGTCCATTCGCATCCTTCTTGCTTATGCCAATCATCATGATATTACTCTCTATCAAATGGATATCAAAAGTGCTTTCCTAAATGGTGAAATTGAGGAGGAAGTATTTGTGAAACAACCTCCCGGATTTGTGAATCCCAAAAAGCCTAATCATGTTTACAAGCTGCACAAAGCTCTTTATGGTCTTAAACAAGCTCCTAGAGCTTGGTACAAATGCTTGACTAGTTTTCTTCTTGAAAAAGGCTTTGAGATTGGAAAGATAGACTCAACGCTGTTCACGAAAAGGGTTAATGGTGAACTATTTGTGTGCCAAATATATGTTGATGATATTATCTTTGGTTCAACTAACCCTCTTTTTAGCAAGAAGTTTGGACAGCTCATGTCGGAGAAGTATGAGATGTCCATGATGTGTGAACTCAAATTCTTCCTTGGGTTGCAAATCAAGCAATCTAAGGAGGGTACTTTTGTCTCACAAACAAAGTACACCAAGGATCTCTTCAAGAAGTTCAACATGCAAGAAAGCAAAGGTATGAGTACCCCCATGCCTACTAGTGGACATAATGACTTGACAAAAGATGGAGAACCCGTTGATCAAAGGGTTTACCGATCTATGATTGGTTCTCTACTATATCTTTGTGCTTCTCGTCCTGACATAATGTTGAGTGTATGCATGTGTGCGCGATATCAAGCAGCCCCTAAAGAATCATCTTAAAGCTGTTAAAAGGATAGTGAGATACTTGATACACACACCAAACTTTGGCATTTGGTATCCTAAGAGAGCCTCTTTCGACCTTGTTGGCTATTCCGACTCGGACTATGCCGGTGACAAGGTTGATAGAAAGTCAACTTCGGGTACGTGTCAATTTCTTGGTCGATCCCTTGTATCTTGGTCCTCCAAGAAACAAAATTCGGTATCTTTATCCACTGCCGAAGCAGAATATATTGCTGTTGGTTCGTGTTGTGCTCAATTGCTATGGATGACACAAACGCTTAAGGATTATGGGATACATGTGAGACGTGTTCCCTTGCTTTGTGACAATGAGAGTGCTATTAAAATTGGACACAATCCAGTGCAACATTCTCGAACAAAGCATATTGAAGTTCGTCACCATTTCATTCGTGATCATATTGCCAAGGGTGACATTAATCTTAAGCATGTTCGTACTGACAAACAACTTGCTGATATCTTTACAAAACCTCTTGATGAGAAGTTGTTTTGTCGCTTGAGGAGTGAGTTGAACATCATTGATGCTTCAAACTTGGAGTGATAACTCCATTGATGCATGCAAGGCATGAGCCTACTTGACTAATCCTTGATATTTCTCTTATGATGATGATCATATGTCTTGGACACATTTGCCTCCTTGTATTGCATCTAACTCCTTGCAGGTACTTGGATGATCTACATTCCACAAGATTACCACACACTCAAATCATGAGTAATCTTGCCATTGACCAAGTATCTAGCCCTTTGGGATGTTGAGTTCAAGGAACAAAATTCCACATATCCTTTTTGACATCTTATACATCTAGTATTTCACTCTTGTCATCTTGGATATTCTTGAGTATTTCCTTGCTTGCCTAACCCATGTAGGAAGATGTACTACACAAGTAGAAATGGCGCTCCAACTTCACATTCAATGAGCACCTACATCAAGCTTACCTATATGAGTAAAGCAACAACAAGCCCAAGGTATGTTCTTCACATCTTTGAGGAGCTTTGCTCAAAGTCATGAGTACAAGCAGCTTCGTACGATGTGATCACATCAAATGCTTAATCGAAAAATGGCAACCCCATTTTTGAGCTTAAACGATGAGTATGACCTATGATCAAATGTCCTCATTTGACTGCTAAGTCAATATACTCAAACATATGTGACTTTGTCGCCGACCTTTTTCTAGATGAAGTACATATGCTTTTGGAGTTTTTCTATTTTTTCTTATGATCTCTCATTGAGTTTTTCTTTAAAAAAAAATGATGCCAATTGTAATGTCCAAGGTAAAACAACTTTGATGTGATTCTCTCCCCCTTAAGATAAGATTGCTTTTCTTCTTCCCCTAAGTGTTCTCTTCTCCCCTTACTCCCCCTACTCCCCCTAAGTCCTCTCCCCCTTTGACATCAAGTGCCGAAAAGGACAGCAAACTAGGTAGGGCAGGAAAATGGAAAGAGAGAAAGAAAGAAAGAAGTGGGATCCTTAAGAATCACAACAGGGCAAATAAGAACATTCAAGGAGAAACAATCTGAATTTAAATTTGAGTCTTCTCCTCCTTAAGATTTAAATTTGAGTGGAGCTGCAGAAGTTGATGTCCTGGAAGATAAATCGGTGACACCGAATTAGATGGATCGGTGGGTCCGAATCCTTTTCGGTTAAACCGAAAATGTTAAATCGGTGACTCCGAGTTTATTCCAAGGAAATACAGAAATAATTCAGCTCACTTTGCGAGGAAAGTTTCAAAGGATTTGCAATGAATTTGTAAAAGATTTTCGGGGAATTGATCAGAGCCATAAAAAGATTTCCAGAAGGATATTCACAAAGAAATATAAGAAAAGAAATAGATGAAGTTTTTATTTCTTTTCTTATATTTCTTTGTGAATATCCTTCTGGAAATCTTTTTATGGCTCTGATCAATTCCCCGAAAATCTTTTACAAATTCATTGCAAATCCTTTGAAACTTTCCTCGCAAAGTGAGCTGAATTATTTCTGTATTTCCTTGGAATAAACTCGGAGTCACCGATTTAACATTTTCGGTTTAACCGAAAAGGATTCGGACCCACCGATCCATCTAATTCGGTGTCACCGATTTATCTTCCAGGACATCAACTTCTGCAGCTCCACTCAAATTTAAATCTTAAGGAGGAGAAGACTCAAATTTAAATTCAGATTGTTTCTCCTTGAATGTTCTTATTTGCCCTGTTGTGATTCTTAAGGATCCCACTTCTTTCTTTCTTTCTCTCTTTCCATTTTCCTGCCCTACCTAGTTTGCTGTCCTTTTCGGCACTTGATGTCAAAGGGGGAGAGGACTTAGGGGGAGTAGGGGGAGTAAGGGGAGAAGAGAACACTTAGGGGAAGAAGAAAAGCAATCTTATCTTAAGGGGGAGAAAATCACATCAAAGCTGTTTTACCTTGGACATTACAATTGGCATCATTCTTTTGATTTTGCTATTTCCATAACAAAATCTCTCAGAGTTCATTGAAAATCTTTTAGTTTCAGAGACATGTTTGCTGATTCAAGCTTGTGCTCAATATGAGACACTCTTTATACATGTCCTCCCTGGCTTGGTACTCTTGATGTTCTTGCAGTTGGTTGAAGGAATACTCTTGTGTTATCTAACCTTGTTTTCCCAAGTTTATCCCTTCAGGTACAATGCCAAGGAACCTCAAGGTAAGTATATGCATCTTGCAGAATGTGCATGATGGTGACTTGCTTGTAAATACTTGTTTGCAAGAAATCACCATGCACATATGCATTATCACTCAATTCCTTTTCTTCTGCTATGATGCATATAGCCAAGCTGCATGTAGCACATCTTGCTTATCTCTCTTGTGTGCTTGTGGTAGTCCAAAACCATAATCTATGAAAATCTTGCACACTTGTAGGGGGAGCCTGTGTACTACATGCTTGTCAAAGCTTTCATGATAATTCTGTCTTTCTTTCAATAAGCTTTGATGTCTTGTTTAGTATAATTTCAGTGTGTTGCCATCAATTACCAAAAAGGGGGAGATTGAAAGCACATTTGCTCCCTGGGTGGTTTTGGTAATTAATGACAACATACTTTGTGGTTGGACTAATGCTTTTATCAAGTATGTTTCAGGAAACCCAATCACATTGGTATGGCAAGTTGACTGAAGAAGTGGACCCCTCAAATGCTAAGGCAAGCATTGGCAAAAGCTCAAGACTCTATTTTTGGTTTAGTGATCAAAGATCACATTGAGTCCATAGGAAAAGCCAATACTATTAAAAGGGGATGAGGTTGTGTTGATGATCTGGTTGCTCAAGTGCTTAGTGATATATCTCCTTCAACTATCAGCACCTTTCACTTCTATACACACCCATAAGTAATCTCGGACAAACCGATTCTTCCAACTCAGTCCCACCGAGATGAACCACTTCTGCCATATTCCAAACCCTAGAAAAATCGGTCATACCGAGTTTGAGATCGGTCTCACCGAAACTGAACTGCCAAGTTTCTGTAACCATTTCACATCATATCGGAATAACTGAGTTTGCATTATCGGTCTTACCGAGATTGACAAGCTTCTGTCTTGGCTCAAATCGGTCTCACCGATAATTCATTTTCGGTCTCACCGATTCTGGCATGTTCATGTCTTTTCTCAAATCGGTCCAACCGAGTTTTCTTTCTCGGTCCCACCGAAAACTCCAACGTTCATATCAGTTACTCTTTCGGTCTCACCGAGATGGTATTTTCGGTCCCACCGAAAATCCCAACGTTCACTATATTTGAACTTTCGGTCTGACCGAGTTTTAACTTCGGTCTCACCGAGATTGGTCAAATGTGTGTGTAACGGTTGGATTTTGTGTGGAGGCTATATATACCCCTCCACCCCCTCTTCATTCGTGAGGAGAGCCATCAGAAAGTCTACCACTCCTACCATACACTTTCTGAGAAGTGAACCACCTACCCTTGTGTTGAGATCAAGACATTCCATTCCTACCATATGAAACTTGATTTCTAGCCTTCCCAAGTTGCTTTCCACTCAAACCTTTCTTCCACCACAGCCATATCAGTGAGGAGAGTTGAGTGTTGGGGAGATTATCATTTGAAGCACAAGAGCAAGGAGTTCATCACCATCAACACCGTCTATTACCTTTTGGAGGGTGGTGCCTCCTAGATTGGTTAGGTGTCGCTTGGGAGCCTCCGTATTTGAGATGTGGAGTTGAACCAAGAAGTTTGTGAGGGCAAGGAGATCGCCTACTTCGTGAAGATCTACCCCGAGTAAGGCTAGTCCTCCGTGGGCGTAGGCCATGATGGAATAGACAAGGTTGCTTCTTCGTGGACCCTTCGTGGGTGGAGCCCTCCGTGGACTCGCGCAGCCGTTACCCTCCGTGGGTTGAAGTCTCCATCAACGTGGATGTACGATAGCACCACCTATCGGAACCACGACAAAAATCTTCGTGTCACCAAACTGCGTTTGATCTTCTCCACTTATCTTTACTATATGTGCAATTTACTTTCCGCTGCCCATACTCTAGAATTGCATGTGTAGTGTGCTACTTGACTTGTGTGTTCTGCAAAAACTGTCAAAATCTGTCCTTGATAAAAGACAGAATTTTTATCTTGTCGAGTAGTCTAATCAGCCCCCCTCTAGACACTCTCATCTTCTTCGATCCTACACAGGCCCGAATGGATCAAAAGTTTTCTGGCAAAGTATTCAGCAAAGTACAAATCAAACCGGACGGTTTATGACTCCTCTTCACGCTGCGAAGACTGAGGGTCAACTTGTTCCGGGTCTTCAACAACTTCAGGCAATGGCTGGAAACCAGGAGCACACCAATCAATTTTGGAGAGGGCACGGAAGTATACTTCTTCAGTGATAAGATCTGAAGGGTCAATATCTGGAGCGAAAGTGTGGTTACGAACTGGCGGGATCATATTCTCAGTGTCGTAAACCGGCCGCTCCACCCGCGAATTTTCTAGATCATAGGCCGGATGATACCTTGTCAAATCTGCTTCATCGGCATGCTTGCTGGCGAGTGGGCGCATCTCCTTAGTTAAAGCACGGAGATCTTCAGCAGAGAAGGGTGATCCATCCTCTTTATTGCTGGGATATCCGTTCATGGCTTCAGCCGGGTCAAAATCAGGGACCCACGCCTTGGCCCGGGTCAGCGCAATAAGAGAGCCAGCCCGCGCAGCAGACTTCTTCACTTCAACCAGACGCACAGGTAGGACAGATAACTTCTCCAGGGTCGCTTGGATGGTAGTCGGCGCCAGTTTGTTTTGTGACATGGCACTGATAGCCCTTTGAGCGCCGGAATAGAGCTGCTCTACCAGGGTATAAGCTGCCTTGAGCTTCTTCCGGACGTCATCTCCAAGATGAGTTATGCGCCTCCCTACATACATTTGGCGATTTAAACCGGAGCGGAACAAAAGGTTGCAAGGATATAACCATACAAAGATAAGTACTCACCAAAGATAGCAGAAGTCATGAGCTCTATTTGCTGTTTCAACCCGGATAGCTCCTGCGTAACCGGATCGAGAGCGGCTTCGGCATCCTTTGCTCTTTTGTCAAGAGCGTCCCTCTGCACCTCCCATGTGGACCGCTCCGCTTCAAAATCTTTCTTCAATTTTTCCATATTAGTCAAAGCAAGGACAAGTTCTTCCTTAGCTTTGGTTGAAGCGGTCTCATGGAAGGCCAAGCCATTTCGGAGTTCAGCTGCCTCCGAAGCCATCCGGGTCAAGTCAGCCTGCGAGGAAATCAAGCGGATTAGAAGGACAGATCAATCAAGTCTCAAGCACATAACAAGTTATGCACTCGACACTTGGGGGCTAATGTACAATTGAAGTCAAGAAAGCAAAGTTTTCAGACAAGTCCCAAGCACATAAACAAGTTATGCCCTTGGCACTTGGGGGCTAATGTACATTCATTATCAGGCATAAACAAAGTCCTGGTTCACCTATGATGAAGTTAAACCGGCACTTGGGGGCTACTATGGTATAAAGGTATGATTGCAAAGTACAAAGCAGAAACATAAGGCAAAAGGGAAAGAAAATCACCTCATATTTGTCCTTCATCATGTTAACTAAGCCGGCTTCATAGTCACGGCTGGTGAAGAGCCGGTTCAGAAAACCGGAATGAAGTTCCTGGGCACTCAGATGAGCATAGCTGGACAGATCCGTGCTCCATTTGCCTTTATCTTGTTGGAACTTTTCTTCCTTGGCAGTATGCTTTGCCAAGGTGACAGGCTCTGTGGGAGTATTGAAACCTAACCCGGTTATCTCGACATCTGCTGATGAGGCAGCAATTGGCTGGAGAAGGACATCAGTGGGCACCGGACTAACAGGAGCCGGGCTAGTCCGAGGAGGGCTAACCCGGATAGGGCTTGCCGGTTCAGCTGCGTTCTCCATGTCATCACTTCTCGGAGCGGCAACATAATCACGATCCATAGGAGTGGGATCATCAAGCTGTACTTCAAGGTTATCTTCTGGAGGGATGGCCGCTTCAGGGTCCTCTGCCGGTTCAGCAGGAGTGGTCTCCGCAGCCGGTTTATTTGCTTTCGCCTTTTTACTAGGCTTGGGCATTCTGATAAAGGGTCAGAGCAGTTGTAAGAATCACAAAGTTAACACAGGAAGATAGACCGGATGTTTGAAAGAAGGACTTACCCAGGAACGGTTTTCAGCACTGGGACCTGCGTAGTGGTCGACTCGCCGGAAGACGATAGAGGAGCCTCCTGATAGTTGGGATCAGACGGTTTAAGTGGTTTACGTATAAGGCCTGCTTTTGGATGAAGGAGAGTTGGAGTGAGTAAAACCTCGGAGCGGCGCCTGCGAGCCGGCGTAAGGGGTATTCCGAACGATTCAACCACATGGCCGCTATGGCGCGTGGTCCGGCGAGCTTCATGCTGCTGTTTCTTCAAAAGAAAGTTGGGATCCAATTGAGCATAAGGGTGAGAAAATGGATATTTCCGGGACACCCGACGGATTTTAGGTGGCAACGGTTCTGAATCAGAAGAGAGAGAAATTACCTCAACTTCCTCCGCTTTACTTCCCTCCGCCAGGTCCTGTGGAAAGGCATTATAAACATAAATTCATACAAGGAGAAATCAAAGGACATAAGGGTTAATTGGCACCTCAGAGTCCGAATCATCCTCCTCAGGGTGTGAACGAGAGACGGCAACAACCTTTTTCTTCTTGACAGCATAAGTTTTCTTGCGTGATTGCTTGGCCGGTTTATCTTGAGATTTCCTCTTCCAAAAGGGATCGTTGGCCTGTGCAAAGGGATAATAACAAGTTGAAGACAACTGATATGAACGGATTAAGACGAATAGAAAAGGTTCGGAAGAGCCTTACTGCTGGCGGTTCATTGGTTGCGCAGAACGGAGCTAAACCGGTCCGGCTGCACTCCTCCAGAGGGATGTTCAGCATCTTTTTAGCGGACGCAGTCACTTCATTGTGAGGAAGCACTATTTTTGTGTGGTGTTGAGGGTCTTCTGGCTTGCCGGTATATTCGCACATCGGGCTCGAGCGCCGGCTTAGTGGAAGAATGCTCCAAGAGAGCCAGCAGCGGACGAAGTCAACGCCGGTTAAACCGTTTGCCACGATGGCCCCGAGCTTGGAAAGTTGAGGGGCAAATCGGGCCCAGTCTTGGGCGCTTAAACGCTGTGGCAAAGGATGGGTTGTCGCCAGGCGATAGGCGCGGTAACCCGACAGCGGATTTTCTCCCTCGGGAGAAGTGTCCCTACAATAAAACTATGTCTGGTTCCAGTCTTTGGGGTGGCTATGAAGAGCGGCATGGGGAAAACTCACATCCTTTCTTTTCTGGATGCTGACACCACCCAGTTCCTGATGCGGCCCATCAGTAAACTCCGTCCGCCGGTTCAGATGAAAGAAGTCCCGGAACAGATCCACTGATGGTTCTTCTTGAAGATACGCTTCTGAGAAAACTTGAAAGTTACAGATGTTCGACACAGAATTCGGGCCTACATCTTGTGGGTGGAGTTGAAAAGCGGCTAACACATCCCGGAAGAATTTTGAATCGGGAGGACTGAAACCCCGAGCCAGATGATCATAAAAAACTATAATTTCTCCCTCCTTAGGCTCAGGAGGGCATTCCTTTTCAGGGGCCCACCAGTGCAGAACTTCCTTAGGGCCCAGAATGCCAATTGAGGCCGCTTCAACTAAATCATTTTCCATGATCCGGGAAGGAACCCAATTGCAAGCGACAAATTGCTTGGCCATCGTTTTTGATGAGGAAGTGCTGAAAAATACAGTGCAAGACCCGGTTTACCAACTGCTAAATATAAGCCGGTACATTTTATGAAGTTATGGACCTAATTGTCGGTTTAAACAAGGGACTAATGGTATTACTAATCCGGAAGCAGATATGAGTGAGACAGCTACCGGTTCACGATGATAGAAAAAGAAGAAGCTAAACCGTCAATTATGGGATACATGCTTACATCTAAACCGACAAGGAAAGCATATGAAGTGCAAGTTATGGCTAAACCGGTGAGATAAGCTGCAGATCTAAAGTATGAAAAATAGTTTCCACATGAAGCTGAGGTAAATATGTATCTAAGACGCAAGAAAAAAGACGGAATAATACAAGTTATATTCAGGGGAGGCCGTGGAGGTTCTCTACAGATTCAATCTAAACTAGCAGAGCTAGAAGGACTAAGGATATAGCAATGGAGCAGAAGTGCACGGGCGAGGATCAAGCCTAAACAAGTTTAAATCTACATCCAAGACTGACCTACGGAGATGAACTACAAGGAAACAAAGGCTCATGGCGAGCTACAGACGAAACCCTAGAGTGAGATCTACGGGGAAGAAGATGGAGTACCTGAGGAAACAGAGGATGGGGGCGAAGTTTTCTGGAAGCGTTCAGGTCGATGCAGCGGCCGGGCTCGAGAACGGCGGCGAGTTCGAAGAGCGGCGGCGGAGCTTCGAGCGTTGGAGACGGAGGAAGAAGAAAGTAGAAGGGGAAAGAGATGGGCCTCAGCGGTATTTATAGGCCGAAGAGATAAAAACGGTAAGCGCGGGAACCGAGGAGGCCAGAAATCGGATAAAGATTGAGCTGTCGCCTCGATCTTCGGTGCGGCAATAAAGAAAGGTAACAAACAGATGCAGGCATTAAATGCGGAGATGATGTCACGACGGATTGACGCGATTCTAGGAGATGACGTCATGCCGGTTTATGAAGCAAACAAATCACAAAAAGGAAACTTGTACAAGACTTGGAAGACTGATATGAACAAGTTCAAATCAATCTGGGGCCTAATGTCGGGGATATTACTAGCACATATAAACCGGCCAGGAGGGTCCGGATTACACTGACAAGGTTATATCATTACAAGCCCAGTAGAATATGTAACAAAGAGGTCATAGCCCATAGAGGTTTAGGGCCCATGTACAAAGCCCATGATATGTAAACCGTCGTACTATGTAACTTGGGATGTAAGACTTGGGATGTAAGATAGAAAGTGTAGAGACCGAGGCGGACACGTTTATGAGCCGGCCTCGGGACTCTGTAAACCGGACCGGGCATTGCCTCCTATATAAAGGGACGACCCGGTGACGGTTCAAGGACAAGAAACAACAGCTCGAGACACAGGCAAGCGGATTTCGCTCCCTGGTCATCGACGCCCAAGCAATACCACACCAAACTAGACGTAGGCTTTTACCTTCATCGAAGGGGCCGAACTAGTATAAACTCCCTGCGTCCTTCGTCCGCTTTAACCCCTTCAAGCGAACCCGTACGATGGCCTCACACCTAAGTCCGCTAAACCGGACATCTGACGTGCTAATTCCACGATAGACACCAAAGGAAAACCTAAGGAAATCACCCTCGATGGAATTCCACCTGATGTTTATCGTCAAGGTGAACGAAAGAGAAGTCACCCTCGAGGTCCACTCTTGAGGAGTTGCATGACAATGTCGTTATCGGGAGTGGAGAAAGAGGAATCACCCTCGATGACCACAACCGATGAACTAACCTACAAGGTTAACATCAGAAGTGCCGATGAGGTCTCACCCTCGGCACTCGATAGTAACCCAGTAGTGTCGAGCAACTAAGGGGAAAGTGATGTGCGGTGCCGGGTCCTGGTCTTCGATCCCATTGATCGGGTCTTCTGATAATCCAGCGGGGCAGTCGGGACAAGGTAGGAGGTCACTGGTGGATCTCTAACCAGCCTATACTAAGCAGTTTAGTATAAACATGTAAGGTATGAAACCAATATGAACAACAGGCTATGCATAAGAATAGGATCATACAAAAAGCAGTAGCGGTTCTAATGCAAGCATAAGAGAGAAGAGAATGGGCGATATCGGAATGATCAAAGGGGGTTGGCTTGCCTGGTTGCTTTGGCAAGAAGGAGGGGTCGTCAACACCGTAGTTGATCACCAGGGCATCTTCGGTCTTGGGGTCTACCGGAGAGAAGAGGGGGGAGAAACAATAAATACAAAGCATATAGATGCAATAAAGAAGCACGGCAAGTTAACACGCAGTGCTAGGGGTGCTCTAACACGGTGCTACACGATACCGGCGAAGGGGGATAACATCCGGGAAAGTATTCCCGAAGTCTGGCTTTTTCGGACAGATGAAACGGAGGGGGAAAGTTGCATGTTTGCTATGTTAGGAATGTGTGGTGGATGAACGAACCGCGTATTCAGATTCGTCTCATCGTTCTAAGCGATTTTCATATATAAATCATTTTCATCCGAGTTATAGATTATTTTATATGATTTTCTAAAGTTTTAATCATTTTCTGGAATTTATTTAATTAATTTAAATCAACATTATCCAGAATAGTGAAAGGTGATGTCAGCATGACATCACCATGACGTCAGTAGGTCAACAGGTTGACTGGGTCAAACCTGGCATGTGGGACCCACCTGTCAAAGACTGTTTATTTAACTAACAGTTAATATATTAATTAATGATTAGGCTATACTAAATAGAATTAATTAGGTTAATCAATTAATATTTTAATATATTTTTAAATATTTTAAATATATTTTTATTATATATATATTATTTTTTAAACAGGGGCCTGGGCGCTTGGGCCCATAGGTCAGTGGCACAGGCCAGCGGGGCGGGCTTTTAACGGGTGTGCGCCCGTGTGCCCGCACGGGGCGACACAGGGCGCCGGCGGGGCGGGGCCATGGCCTCGGCGCGGCCAGGGGAGGGCGCCGGCCGGCCGGTGCCGTGGCTGGCGGCGGGCGGCGAGCGCGCGGAGCAGCGGCGTGCTGCCGCGACACCTGCAGTGGCCAGAAGAGGCTGGGAGGGCCGCGGCGATGGGCGCAAGCGCCGGGCGCGGAATGGCCCCAGGGCGCGGCCTCGCCGGCCAACGGCGGCCGGACAAATCGCCGGAGGCGGCGTGCGCGCGGGGTGTGGGGGGTCTGCGAGCGTGGTCCACGTATGGGCCACGACCGACGGGCTTGGCGGGGTGTGGCAGGGCGGCGATGCAGCAGTACGCAGCGGCGGCGGCGATGCTACGCAGTAGGACACAACGGCAATACGTGAGCGGGCGAGCGGGCGTCAAAGGGACTGCAGGGCGAGTGGCGCAGGAGGGATGCGGGGGCGGAGGTAGGTGCGGGCGAAGGGGCGGTGGCCGCGGGCGCGGTCAGTGGGCAGAGGCGGGGCTCCGGCGACGCGCGGGGAGCAGGAGGTTAGCGATGGATGGGTGCGGCTCGGCCGGAGTAGGCACAACGGGGTGGAGGCGTCGGCGAGCAGCACCACCAAGGGCGGACGAGGCATGCCAAAAGCGTGGGGGCGAGGCGGGGCAGATGACGGTGGATGGAAACGCGGGCTGCGGCGAGCGGGGCAGGTGCGGTCGGCGGCCTACGACGAGCAGCGGCACTAACGCGAGCTAAATCGAACGGAAACGAAGCCGGCGACCACTTCCCGCGGAGGCCGACAGTGGTCCATCGCAGAACTAACTACAGAGGGAGCGACCGAAGCCGAGAGATGGAGCAGGGGGTGCGCGGCTCACCTCGAGGTTGGGGGAAAACTCAGGGGAGCCTGGGTTGTCGGAGTCGTGGGGATCGACGACGGAGCATATGTCGCATCTGATGAAGGGCATCGACGCGGACGGCGTCCCTGCTGCACCACAGCCTCGATCCAGTGGCGGGGACGAAGGAGACGACCACGCCAGAGCTCCTGGACATCGCGGAACGACGTATGGTGGCCGGTGGACACGTGGACGAGCATCGACGACGACGGCCATCTCTCTGTTGGCTCGGATTCAAGGGAGGGAGGGGGCGAGGAAGAAAAACAGAGAGAGCTAGGGTTCGGGGGAGGGGCGCCGTTGCTAAGTAGGGCGAGGGGGGGCGTGGATGCGCGCCACGGCGCCATGGCATCGGTGGATGTGCTCCACGATGCCTCACTGCTACAGGTTGAAGAAAACCAGTGTGGGCTGGGCCTTCGTGCACTGTAGCACTTAGGTCCAGTGGCACTGTAGCAGATGGGCTTTTACTTCTTCTTTTCTCATATCTTTTGTCCCTGCTTTGCATTTAGTTGAGCTAGCAAATGGATTTAGTTGAACCCAAAATTTAGCATATAAATACTAGACTATGTAATTATCTAGCGCGACGAGTTTCAAATATTTTTGAATAGTTTAAATATTTGTTTAGCTTTAAATGGTTAATTTAAATGATGTTGGTTCTGTTTTGAATATTTTAGGGTCATTTAAATATCCCAATTGATGTTGTTTTACTCATGAAAATTAGTTAGTGAAAAACTGGAAACCAATGAACAATTTTGTTTTGCTATTTTGAATAAATATTAATTTGATTTTATTTTAAATTGAATTTGAATTTGGCTTGGAACAAAGTGAGGTTTTAGAAAATTAATTGAGATGACATGGCATCATTACTGAGTGGTTACTGTAGCTTGATTATCCGGGCATTACACGCTCTCCTTCCCTGCCGCACCTCTCCTGCCCACACACACCCGCCGCCACTGGTTGCCGTCATCGCTGCTTGCCGCCGACGCATACTACTACTTCTCGCCGACGACTTGATCCAACACAGGCCCGAGGCCACCCACCACATGCGCTTCTCTGTGGGCAGCGGAGACGGCGTTGCCGTCCCCTTGAGCAGCGCGACCCGAGCTGCTCCGCGGCCGCACCAGGGCTGCCACCCGAGCGCCCGTTGCGCGCTGCCGCTCGTGTCGTGCTCGCCGTCCATGGAAGTGACTCCCGCCGCCGCCATCAAGGATCCAGGGCGACGAGGGATACGCGGACGCTGCCGCGAACAGCCACTGGGACGACCCAAGCGCACAACAACAGCTTTGGCGCCACAAAGATGGCCGACCCTTGGAGCGGCGAGGAGGAAGAGGTGGTGGCGCTAAAGGCGGTCCGACTCGTGAGTGGGATCATGACGGCGAGCTCGCCGCCGCTGTCCTTCTTGCATAGCCGCCATGAACCGCGCCTTCACCCTCAGACGTGGTGGTGCCAAACGAGGATCAGTAGGGTAGCGCGGGTGGTGGCCAAGCCCATCAGAGCACCGAGTACAGTGTGCCTCATCGCCGTGCTCCTGGTGCCATGGCCCTGCTGCTCCGGCGGCGCACTGGACCTGCACACAATGTGCTTGTGGAAATGCCACAAATTGGTGGTGCACATGTCTAATTTGACGGTCAACAAATGGTGCTACCGTTTTATGCCATGTCAGCAATTGCAGGCGGCCCAGCTGTCAGAAATCAGTTTGATTTGGCCCAAATCGGCCATCGGTGTTTATTGAGAAAATTAACAAGAAAAGAGGTAGATTTTTGGAACGCTCAAGAAATATGGTGGCAACTTCGGATTAGAACTTCAAATGTGGTGGTCTTTTGTAATTCACTCAAGATTGGAGACACTTTGCAATCAAACAAGCAAGAAGAGAAACATTTCTTAGCTGGAAAGTCGCAAAACAAAACTACATGATCTTTTTTTAATGTAATGACAATAAGGCACCATTTACAAGGTTGCTGGAACACCTGCTGCGCTTGAGGGTTGTGCAATTTAAAAAGCGGAAAGAAGAAAAACACGACTGCGAATCCAGTGACATTTGATTACGTCATCACTGAAGAAGCATCATCCTTTCTCGTTATAAACACCATCCCGCGGAATTCATTCAGAATAAATTGGGCGAATGTTGCCCACAGAGATTGCTACCGCTTGCACTTTGATTTTGACATTTTCTTCCTCTTCTTCTTCGCGGACTTTGGCCTCTTTGTCTTCCGAGCTTCTCTCTTCTCTTCTTCACTTCCTTCTTTTTCTCCTTCCGAGCAGCCTTCCTCTCCTCAGGTCCCATCTTGGGACCAGCCTTTCGATCACAACTACCCCCTCCGTTCGGAATTACTTGTCTCGGAAATGGATGTATCTAGAACTAAAATACATTTAGATACATTCATTTCTGCGACAAGTAATTCCGAAAGGAGGGAGTACTTTGCAATGACCACTTTTTTTGCACATCCACTGTATTATGTAGCAACTCTTCTTGCCGCTTTTCATCACTAAGCCTGTTTTTTTCAGCCCGCACAAATCCTAGCAATGGCTCATAACCCAAGAAGAATGTGTGTTGCAACATTGACATGTTGACTATATCAGCCTCACACTGCTTCACATAATCCAAGGTCTACACAGAGAAATCAAGTGAATTATTGTTAAACCCATCCTGCTAGTCCAAACATGTATAAGAAAAATGAAATTAAACACACAGACTTCCTGGACCCTATGCACTAAACCCAACAAGAGGAACATCATTCATGAGTATGAAGAGTGTAGGTTTGGCTTTAAAATTTGTCCACAAAAGAGTGTACTTCTATCTTTTCAATGCATTTTAAAGTAGAAAAATGTATTTCTTTCTCATCACACGGTAATCAAGACCAATAACATTCTACACATGGTCTTCTTAATTTTCACATGCTCATTGGGGGTTGGGTAATTAAAGAGGAGAGAGATGGTGGCTTGCACCTTTCCAATACATTTTTTATTCCATTTAATAATTTGTCTTAAAAAAATTATATGTACACTTTTCACCGGACGGAGGGAGTACTTACGAAACTGCTCCATACACAATAAAATGTGGACGATCTATGGACGATTAAGAATCCAGTGGCCGGTGCAGGGAAAGAGTAAGAGATTCAGCGGCTGGATTTAATTGTCGTTCCCCAATCGTCTGATTTTTGTCGTTCATGTAGCACTGTTCGAGTACTTAGGAGGCTAATCATTTATGGCAAATCTGAGCAGATGACGGTTCAACTAATCTTACCTGCACCATGACTGTTGGAGATATGTCATCATCATTTGCGAGTATATCTCCATTCTCCAACATCTTTTGCTGAACCTGTGATTAACACAATACAACTAACCCATCAGATTCTTCTTTATCCATGATGCAGCATGCACCATCACCAATTTATCTGCATTCAACGTACCTGTTCTAGGTAATCATCCACATCGTCATCCGTAATGTTTCGATCAATCACAAAATTAATTAGATCTGTCACTGTCATGACAGCGACACCTCGTTTCTTAAAGAAGTCCTGCACAAAATGTTGCATCTATCAGACTTGGCAATTTATTAATATGCACATGTGTGGTGATCTATCCAGCTTTTCACTTACAGAAACATGCAAACAATCTTCCTTTAAGAAGTCGAGCGCCAAAGGGTGATCGAGGTCAACTGATTGTGAAACATCAATGATATGTAAGTGGCCCTGCACAATGGAAGAGGGATATAAGAACCGGTTTTCTAGAACAATGGTAAGATTACTGGAAAAAGTTCAATTAACAGGTTTTCATTACCTCAAAATAAAGAATGTTATATTCACTCAAATCGCCATGGACCAGCTTGCACTTTTGGTAAAGTGTCCTCATTATTGTAACAAGATGAAAACATGGTACAGCAAGTACATGAGAAAACTGAAAATGATACACAAATACTGCAATCAAGAATGAGAGCTTTCATCTGTCTTGATTCTCTTAACCCAAATCTAGTGTATGAGAAAAATCCATAATGACCAACAGTACAGAGAATATTACAATACACATCAGCGACAGAATAAATGAAAGCTAGAGCCTGGGACTACAATGTGAATAAATTATCATAAAATATATTTTACACGAGGACTTGTGGAAATGTAAATGACCATTATAACAGGTGGAACTACAAAGCCTCCTCAAAAATGTTATATTACGAAAATATTGACCCTTCTTCAGTCCAGAAAAAGTAGACTGCTGTCACTTATTAGCATTGTAGGACTTCACTAGATTTTTAAAGTGCTGGCAAAAATACGACCCAAAAAGGCTTTGTTGTTGTTGACTAAAACATGAGCCGACAATTGAGGGGTGGTGAAGATAAGTGCAACGAAAATAACATTAAGTAGTTATAACTAAAAAGGTTCTTGTACCATCACGGCATCACCGTCCCTTGCAACAAACTATACTCCAAATGTGAATTATGATATACTCCCTCGGTCCCAAAATAAGGGTCTCAAGCTTAGTACAACTTTGTACTAGAGTTAGGACAAAGTCCAGACACTTATTTTTGGACAGAGGGAGTATATGCTAAGTTGTATAAAAAGGGTATTAAGTTCCAACTTTGAACCATTCAGTTGGACTATCAATACAGCAGGTAATGGTTCAGATCACTTTATCCCGTTAAGAGAGAACACTGTTTTGACTTGTCATGTACGGATGTACCTAGGGGTGCAGAGCGGCTCCGATCCGCCCCGCTTCACAGTCAAACTTAATCGCGTTAGTTATAACTTTCCAGCTAAGATATACTCCCTCCGTTCCGATTTACTTGTCATGGTTTTAGTTCAAATTTGAACTAAAACCACGACGAGTAAATCGGAACAGAGGGAGTAGTTTAGATTGAACTAATTCCCTACTTATACAGGACTATGCGGGATGCCCGCTTACATCCCTAGATGTACCTCAAAGTAAGCTTCACGCAGCTTGTCATCCGACAAAGCAGCATCCTTAAGGAGAGGAGCCGCCCAACCTCCTTTCCCTGAAGGGTAACCAAAGAATTTGTATCAGAACATATACCAAGTATACTTTTATCGTGCAAGCAAGATAAGCATGTTTCCAACTAAAAATAAATAACTAGAAATACACCATTGTTACACAAGAAAGTTGTGGAATTACCTATGAATTCCATCACCAATACATGAAGCTTCTGGAGCAATGGTTTTGGGCATCGAATTTTAGCTGCTCTCACTCTGTAACGAGGGTAACAGAGAAATAGATGGATTCAAATACTAGAAAATCATTGGAGAACAAGAGATTAAGGAGTGATAGCCTGGTGCACATAGCTCACGCTTGGGCGGGGTCTGGGGAGGGTCCGACCACTTTGGGTCTTCTGTATGCAGCCTTTCCATGCATTTCTGCAAGAGGCTGTTTTCCAAGACTCAAACCCGTGACCTCATTGTCAAAAGGCAAAAACTTTACCACTCGCCAGGGCTCCCCTAACTTACTAAAATTAAACACAACAATAATAGCTTCCTAACTTACTAGAGTAGCAACAACAATATGAAATTATGAATAAGGCATGAAAAATATATCCCACCGTTTAAGATTTCTCATTTCCTTTTCAGCCCAGGTCTTAACCATTTTCCGGGGATTATGCTTGCAGTAACCATATCTAAAACGATAATCTCCTTGAACGTATCTGTCTCTACCCCTGCAATAAACAACCGCCATTCACACCTTTTCAAATCAATTCTTTTAACAAGTACGAAAAAGATAAACGAGCATATCAAATGACACAATACTGCAATATGTTCCAACAAGAATCTATAGGGGGCAACAAACAAGTGTAAAGAATCAAATCTTACTTAAAGACAAGGACAGAGGTTTTATAGACTTTGATTGCTAGCTCCTGGCCATCTATCTTTGTTGCATGATAGACATTTGCCTGCGTAGAAAGAGGATTAATGTTGAATATGGAAGTAGATATACCCAATTGGGAAAACAGATAACTGAAACCAGCAGATAGAGCAGAAGGAACTCTACTTTGACAGTCATACGAGAGGGAAGAGACTCAAAGTTGATGAGAATAGTCAATTTGACCGGTATCACGAATAGCAGTTTTAGTAGAAAAGGGCGCATTCTCTTTATTCTATTTACCAAACAAGGAGCTGGTATTTCATTTATTAATGTTCTAACGCTTTTAGGTCTGCAGGAAAGAGAAATACACAGATCGAAGGAAATAGTTCAGTAGCGCATGCACTGGATTTTAGTGTTTTACCTCCTTTCCTGTAGAAATGCAGCCATTTGTATTATTGAAATCACCATGATTCAACATCTTGAACAGAACCATGCGTGTTCTTGGGTCAATGGCCTGCATATAAACGAATTACTTCACTGATGAAGTAATTAGATCCTCAGGAAATTTCACTTAAGCAGCCAACATTACTCCACGTGACACATATGGCAAGCAATCCAAACAATTCATAAAAAAAAGAGTTGGTGACTCATGGTGCCTTTTAGATCATACATATAGCTCAGAATTAAACGAGTTCCAAAAATGTGCAATAAGAAGATACTTTCTGACCAAGCAGACTCTTGAAACGAATGCCAGCTCGATTGGAAGGGAAGGGAATGGAATGGTACATCAGGATTATGCAGGATTGTAAGTGCATGCAGATATTCTCAGCTCCAAAAGGCATAGGACAGAATAAATATCACTTAGCAGAGAGCATTTAAAGACCTGTTCCACCGTAGCACGATCGGCCTTCTCATGGTTCCTTATTTTGCCAGTTTCTGTGTCCCTTATGCTGTCCCTGATTGCAGTCGTTACCGAATTTGACATCCCCACGTTCATTCTACCTTCGCACTCCTATTTTTTTTATTATTTTTTTTGAACCGGGCTAATCCCCTTTCCATTAAAGCATAATGGAAATACAGCTGAATCCAAGTTCACACACCAAAGGGAAAGGGAAAAAGCGAGTTCAAGCACTCCAGGGAAACCCGCTGCGGTCGCTCACAATCGAAACGACCACTACGAGGCGAAAACCCTGGAGCACCATCACTACGCATCGAGATCAACGGAGTTTATGTCACATTATAGTCCACACAAAAGGACAACACACAGACAGGGAACCAAAATAAACTCCTCTTCTCAGCATCTGGGCAAGATTCCAGCCGATCACTCCACGACTTCGCCAGTATGTGCAGTCGCGCAGAGTCTCATCATCTCTTTAGCATTCTCCTTCAGAATCCTCGCGCCATGCTCCAGCTCCGATTTTTTCTGGTCCTTCAGAAGCCCTGCCCAATATGACAGATACATACAAGCAGTGAAGACAATCTCAAAAGGAGATGATAGTTTCTTGAACTCAAACGTAGCTTGATTTCTACGATTCCAAATAGCCCAACAGACATCCGCCAGTCCCACAGTAAAATGCGCCTCCCCTTGAGGAATAAAAGCATAGCACCAAGAATAGAACTGGCAGAGATTATTGGGGCATAAATCTGTCCCAAGCATCGCCCCCACTGTACGTCATGTAATTCTAGCCACTGGGCAAAGAAAGAATAAGTGTTGATATGTTTCCCTACAGTCACAGAAATAACAACTGGGATTGCCAGCCCAATTACGCCGTTTCATGACGTCTCTAGTCAGGACTGCATCTTGAAACAATTGCCAAAGAAAAATCTGAATTTTAACAGGTAATTTGGCCTTCCAAATCCATCTATAGTCGCACCCAGCCAAGCTTTTCTCTAAATAAGCATACATAGATTTAGTAGTGTATCTGCCTTTGGGTCCTTCAGCCCATTTGATTTCATCAGGACCAGCAGAACTATCAACATTGGCCACCACTCTCTTGACCTCGTCAAATTGAGTGTTAAGATCAGTATTCAACCTTCGTCTGAAGGTAACTTCACAGGCACGACTTCTAAACTGAGCAACAGTATCCTCTTGATGATAGACAATACTAAACAGCTCTGGATATAAATCACAAAAAGGGGGATAAGTGCCAATCGGGTCTTGCCACACCCTGGCAACATTACCATTGTTGACAACCACTTTCCTCCCAGCCATATACATATTTTTAACCTTGAGTAAAGCTTTCCACACAGGGGAGTCATGGAATTTTGGTTTTACACTAGCGACAGAACTATTCTTAAGATATTTAGCTCTAACCACATCTTGCCAAAGTCCCTCCCCCGTATCCAGTTTCCACCACCATTTCGCTAATAGGGCTATGTTCTGTTTGTGAAGATCCTTCACACCCAGCCCACCTTTGTTCTTAGATCTGCATACCCTTGTCCATTTCACCAGATACTAACGTTTCTTAACCAAACCACCACACCAAAATAACTTACGGCGATATTTGTCGAGTCTCTCAACAAAAGTTTTGGAAAGCAGGAACATTGACATATAATAATATGCAATGCTCGAAAGAGAAGAATTTAACAAAGTTAACCTCCCACCAGAGGATGCAGCATTGCCGATCCGCGATTCACAACTCTTAAGATATCTAACTGCAATGTATTCCCAATCTGAGTTTCTCAGAGTGGAATAACTAACTGGCACCCCCAAGTATTTCATGGGGAAGTGCCCTATCTGGCATCCAAAAAGATCAGCATATTTTTGAAGAACAGAGTCGTCCCCTCCTACACAGAGCACTTCGCTCTTAAGGAAGTTAATTTTCAGGCCAGACATAAGCTCAAACAAATATAACAGGAGTTTGAGATTCATCGCTTTATCTATATCTTCCTCTATGCAGAGAACTGTGTCATCTGCGTATTGCAGTACCGCAATACCATTCGGGATGAGATCAGCTGCTAATCCCACAAACAAACCATTTTTTGAGCATTAAGGATCATTTTAGTAAGGCACTCAGCTGCTAGATTAAAGAGGAAGGGGGAAATGGAGTCTCCTTGACGCACTCCTTTCCTACTTTGGAAGTAGGGCCCCACAACATTATTGATTTTGACACTGATAGTGCCATTCTGCAAGGTTTGACTAATCCATTCACACCATTTCTTATCAAAGCCTCTCATCTTATGACACTCCAAAAGGAAGTCCCAGTTTACTTTGTCATATGCCTTCTCGAAATCAAGGTTTAAGGCAATACCAACTTTTTTCTTAACTTTAGTATGGTGCAAAACTTCATGCAGAGTTAAAATCCCATCCATAATGTTGCGTTTTTTGATAAAGGCATTTTGGTGCCTACTGATGAGCTTGTCAGCTAACATCGCTACTCGATTATCCAACACGTTGGTAATGAGTTTGTAAGGGCATCGCAACAGGCAAATGGGACGGAATTCTTGTATTCTTTTTGCTCCGCTGATTTTGGGAATTAGGGTGATGATCCCATAATTCAATCTCTCCACATTCAACAATCCTTCATGAAAAGCTACAAACATATTCATAATATCTTGTTTAACAATATCCCAGCAGAATCGATAGAATTCTGCTGGAATATTATCAGGACCTGGTGCTCTATTACTTTTCATGGAAAATAATGCTTTTTTAACTTCATCCTCATTGAAAGGTCTAGTGTGAAATTGATTTTCTTCACTAGTAATCTTTTCATCTTCTCCCCAAGTCTCAGGATCTAAATGAAAAATATTCCCTGGGGCTGGACCAAACAACTCTTTGTAATATTCAGTAGCATGTCTAATCAGGTTCTCTGTCCCCTCAATGACCGTATCACCACACGAATTTTTTTGGATGGTGTTCTTTCTTTTGTTTCCATTGGCAATCCTATGGAAAAAAGCAGTGTTCTGGTCTCCTTTCAATAACCATGTCTCATGGGATTGTTGGAGCCAGAACAATTCCTCGTTGGCCATGAGTTGATGTAGCTCACCATTCAGGGTAGCACGTCTATCTAGACTATCAGCATCAAGAGGTCCGTATTCTTCCATAAGTTCTATATCAGCAAGTTCCTCTTTAATAGCTTTTTTTTTCTTTTTTTCTCATGGCCAAACTTATCGGATCCCCATCCTTTGAAGAAAACTTTAAAGCGTTTCAACTTGATATTCAGAATATCTATAGGGTTAGAAGCTCCAACTGGTTTCTGCCAAAAAATTTTGACTAAAGGAAGAAATTCTTCATTAGTCATCCAATTCATCTCAAACCGGAATTCTCTAGGTTTAGGAGGCTGGGGGCAGGCATTTTGAGTGGATAACAGAAGAGGGTTATGGTCTGAAATGTCCCTAACCAGCTTTCTGGCAGTGACTAAAGGAAATAAATATTCCCATTCATCATTCATAAGAATCCTATCCAGCTTTTCTAGAGTAGGATGTTTTTTATTGTTAGACCATGTGAATTTTCCTCCCTCAACATAGATCTCCCTCAAACACATAGCATTGATAATAGCATTAAATCTATCACTGTATTGTAAAGCCACCATCTTTTTATTTATTTTCTCCACATTGTCTAAGAATATTAAAATCTCCTCCAATTATATAAGGCATAGACAGATGACTACAAAAATTAGCCATTTTAGAAAGGAAAGCTTCCTTCTGTTCCTCATGTGCAGCCCCATAAACATTGAGAATAGCCCAAATACAATTCTTGGCTATATCAAATACAGTAACTTGCAAAATATACTTTCCCATAGACCAAGAAACTATTTCTAACTTTTCTTTTTTCACACCCACAAGCAAACCTCCAGATTTACCAGTAGAGGGAATCCAGTTCCATGCAAAAGCTTTAAACGGATCAATGTTTCTAAAGAAACTAGAAGAGAAATTCTTCTTCATAGTTTCCTGCAAACATAAAAACTCCAGGGAATGATCTTTAATTAGATCAGAGAAGCAGGTCATCATCCCTTTCTTCCCTGCTCCTCTACAGTTCCAAAAGATACCATTCATTTAGGGCGCTTCTTCCCCCCCCCCTGGTCACTCTGTTAGGAGCCTTAGCAGCATTACCATTATTAACAGTGGGATCCATTACTTTTTGACTTCTAGTTCTGGGTCTAGATAAAGGAGTTTTCACTTTCTTCGAATTACGTTTTTTCCTAGGGCCCACCACTGTAAAGTCAGAGCTATCTCCCTCAAGATCATCTCCCCATCTCATATCTATGGGGATATCTTCCCCCTTACCATTGGTAAGAAGCATAACCTCATCAGGAGGTGCAGAAATTTCAACCGAATTATTCCTAGTTTTTTCAAGTTCCCTAATAATATCAATTTTAGTGAACTCCATATCTGGTATCATGACCCCCATTTTCCTAGCTCTAAGTAACATATCAGAATTGGACAAAACTGCAAAAGAGTTCGAAGCTGAGTTGTTACCTTTCAGATCTCTTTTCTTGCTTGCTGCTCTGGCCTTGTCTTCCACTCTCTCCAGGTTTAGTAATGCATTCCTGGCGCTGAACCTGAGCACGTTCTCATGTAAGAGGGGTGGTGTGGGAATCACTTCACCACAACATTCATCAGCAGACTGAGGCGAGTGCACAGTATACTCAACTCTTTTGTCTTCATTATCCAGGAATGGGCCTTCCATCTCCACCACTTCAATAGATTTTTTCACACTTTCAGCATACGATTTGCTCATGTGATCCTTGCTAGCATTATAAGTAACAACCTGTTTGCTCATCTCAGGTACACTGGCATGGGATTTTTCATCCTTCTGCAACCCAGCAGCAATGGCTTCTTGTTCCATGCTATGGATCAGGAGTGTATCATGATTGGAACTGTTCGAAGTTACAGACACAGGAGAGCCAGCTGGGTCCACAGCATATTGTTTTCCTACCTAAGTTTTGCCTCCGATGTCATTTCTTTCCTTCGAAGAATTTCCCTCATTATCTCCTGGTACATCAGACCTCTTCTGTTTCTTGACCGAAGGGCCATTTTGTTCAACGGGAGTCTTGTTGCTCAAGCTCTCTTTCTCTGGATTCCTCACCAGTACTTGATCCACCTCAAAAGTAAAATCGTAGAAACGATCTCCCAGGACTGACTCAACCACTGGAATGGTTTCATCTACATCACGACACCCCAGTTTGACTCTCACTGATTCAGGACGATGAAGAGTAACCATGTCAATCTCCAGTGGAATTCCTGCTAGAGAAGACACATATGCTATATTCCTCTCACATCTTTTGTCCATAGGGATTCTGCCAACTTTCACCCACGCTTTTTCAAGGATTCTTTTTGCCCCATCCTCGTGGCTCCATCTAGTAACCCTCACCACTGTCCCACACGGTTTCATGGTCATACGGTCACTATAACACGCTTTTTCAACCTCTCTAGTATTAGGTAAACGCATCAGGAATACTCCAGGTTCCACTAATTTAGCAGAACATCTCCAAGTTTTCCCCAAGTACAAGAAAAAAGCATCATTCATTTGTTTCACGGTAGGGTTCCCTTTCAGCACAGTGATTAAAACTGTTAAGCTTCATGCACTAGCCAACGCAACCAAAAGTCCGAACTGATGGAAAGGGCCAGACAATCCACATATATTGTAACACCCCCTCTCACGTGTGACGGGGAAGACAAGTCAACACGTGTAACCGGAAGAGAGCGACGGCGCGCGAAACTCACGTATGACTCAAGAGGCCTATACGTGGACACAAAGGGGGGCAGCAGCAATTTTTTAGATAAATTGCGAAAGCCAGGACTTGAACTCAAGACCTTAGCTCTGATACCATGTTAAGCTTCATGCACTAGCCAACGCAACCAAAAGTCCGAACTGATGGAAAGGGCCAGACAATCCACATATACTGTAACAAAAACATTGCATGATCTCTCTCTAGCCTGCTCCGCAGAACAGTAATCGTGCACATAGAAAAAACCCTGCCCTCTGGCCTGAAAAGCACACATGGGAGCGACACACTCCCATGGTAGGAATTCCACACAGATAGATGCCATATGCCCCGTCTTACTACATCTCTCACAAAACGCTAATGGGCAACGAATCGGAACATGACCGGTAGATTTGCAAATAGGGCAAAGATCTCCAGAATTGGAAGGAGGCACCTGATTTTTGGCCATGGTCTTCGTGGTCGAAGGAGCAGTAGAAGATGGAGTCGGGTCTGGAGTTTGGAGTGAGCTCCCTCCGCCCGAAGCCGCCGAGGCCTTGTGCTTCTCCATCCACACGCCCCCGGAGCTGGAGCTCTATCGCTCTGTCGCCGCTGCCGCCTCCTCCCAGCGCGAGGCTTCAGAGGCGTCGGATGCGCCAGTCTTGTCGATGTCGATGTTGGTGGAGTCCCTCCTCCATGAGAAACGGCCGCCGCCGCGGTCGAATCGCCCACCACCGCGGTCGAAACGTCCGCCGCCACGGTCGAAACGCCCGCCGCCGCGGTCAAAGCGCCCCACGCCACGGCCCATGCGCCCAGCACCAAATCCCTCTCTCCGGTCGCCGCAAAACCCCTGGTTCGCCTTGTCCGCCATGGGATCGAGTGGATCTGACGAAGTAGCGACGATTTGCGCAAACGATCTGTGGTCGCCACCGATTTTTCCTCGCCACCAAGAGAAGGAGGGAGGGGGATTAGATCTAGGGTTCCTCTGCGCCGCCCACAGGTGGGAGAGGGCAGCGTCTAGGTCGAGGGGGAGGTAGGGTTTGGTATATGTACTCTCCCTCGGCTTCGCGCTCGGTATTGAGATCCCAGGATCGCCGTCCACGTGGTCGGCATCCGCCATTGATGGCGCCCTCACCCCATGCGGTCCGGTGCGGCCTCGTCACGTCTCGCACCGTGCACCCGGTCCGTTACATGCTGACTTGGTCCCTCGCCATTGCGCCGTCGATCGACGCCGGGGTTCGTCGGAATCCTGTCCACAACACGCGCAAAAAAACAAGGAAACACAACGATGAATCCGATATCCACCGTCTCGAGCTCACGTAGCGTACGCGCATCGATCACTCTGCCCTCGCTGTCGAACAGCACGAGGCGAAGAGCATCCCCTCGCAGTAGCAGCTCGCCGTCGCGCAGATGTACGGTGCGAGCAGCCGTCAAATCCGCCGCGTATCGCACGCGCCACCTGATGTCGGTCGTCATCCCGCTGCTCATAAATGTTAATGTAGACCGTAACTTCAAGAGCCCCTTCGCACTCCTAAATAACACAAAATTCATGACATAAGATATTGAACCCAACGTCCCATAGCACGAGACTGTAGATATCATGCACAAGCAAAGAATTCAGCACGTTAGGCTCTAAGGCGTAGAGTTGAAGCTGAATACCACCAAGGGCGTGGCCCGGATGTCGGAGACTAGCTTCTGCGTGCGGTTGGAGAACGGCTGAAAGGGGCGGGAGAGCACGCCGCCGTGCGCGTTCGGCCTCCACACCGCAACCGCGCCTCCGGCAGTCGAGAAGACAGCAGACGGCCGGGCTGAGCCATCGGGGCCCTCGACGATGTCTAGCCAGTCCAGGCCATCGCCAACTTCGGAGTCGGAGACGTCGGACTCGGACCATTCGTTGTAATGAACGGATCTGGGGAGGGAGGAGCAGAGTAGGTGAGGGAGAAGAAGGAGGCTTGGGGGAGAAGATGAACTTCCTTGCAGAGGAAGGATTGGAGAAAGTTCAGAGTACAATGCATAACCTCCTCGCCACATGCGGCGGCAGCTCCTTTTTAACCCCACTGCTACCACTCTCTCTCTCTCTCCCTTACATGCGGGCCCCAAGCCTTGCCACGTCACACTGGACAGTTGGCGGACAAGTGGCTAGGTGTGACATTCTCCCCTCCTTGAGAACGCGCTCCATCTTGAGTGGTTTGGTCGTCGTCCTCCCAGATGGAAGCTTCTGGAAACCTTTGCCGGAGAGTGTCGTAGTCTTCCCAGGTGGTGGTCGGCGGTGAGCTGTCCCCCCATTGCACCTTGAGCTGCACCATTGGTGCGTTGCCTCTTTTCATCATGCGCCGCTCCAGGATGTGCGTCGGCGTCGTGCTCACCACGAACAGGTCGGGCACCCGCGGCAATTCTGCGTACACCGGTGTGTAATCTGGTGTGAACGGCTTCAGCTGCGAGACGTGGAAGACCGGGTGCACGCGGCTTGCTTCCGGAAGGTCGAGCTTGTAGGCCAGCAGTCCGATTTTCTCGACGACGGTGTACGGCTCGAAGAACTTGTAGGCGAGCTTGGCGCAGGGGCGGCTGACAACCGATTGCTGAACGTACGGCTGCAGCTTCAGAAGAACCTGTTCGCCCACTTGGAACTGCCGCTCCGAGCGATTGCGGTCCGCCTGCTTCTTGAAGCGCTTCTGGGCACGCTCCAGTTGCGCGCGAATGTGCGCCGTGTGTGCTGCCCAGTCCATGTCCTCGCCGGACGGCGCCGCGTCCGGCCAAGCGGCCATCGCCCCCAGGTTGGCTTCTTTCCCGTAGAGCGCCTTGAACGGAGTGCAATTGAGCGAGGAATGGAAGGTCGAATTGTACCAGAACTCCGCCATGGGTAGCCAGGGACGCCATTTCCGCGGCGTGTCGTGCACCGCGCATCGGAGGTACATCTCCATGCACCGGTTGACGCGCTCGCTCTGTCCGTCCGTCTGCGGGTGGTAGGCGGTGGAGTAGAGCAGCTTCGTGCCGGCGCCGGCGAGCAGCTCGCGCCAGAGATTACTGGTGAACACTTTGTCGCGGTCGGAAACGATTGAGGCCGGCACGCCGTGGAGCTTGACCACATTGTCCCAGAACGCGCGCGCCACCTGCGTCGCGTTGAATGGGTGACGGAGGGGAACGAAGTGGGCAAACTTGGTGAAGCGATCGACCACCACCATGATCGTGTCGAAACCTTCCGAAGATGGCAGCCCCTCGACGAAATCCATGGTGAGGTCCTCCCAAGGCGCGGTAGGAATAGGCAGAGGCGCCAGCAGGCCGGCAGGCTTGGAGTGCTCGTGCTTGGCTTGTTGGCAAATTGTGCACTGCTGCACGAACTCCTCGGTGTCGCGCTTGAGGCCGCGCCAATCGAAGTGCTTGCGCACTCGTTGGTAGGTTGCGGTGAAACCGGAGTGGCCGCCCACCGCACTGTTGTGGAGCGCGGCGATGAGCTTGGTGCGGAGTGCGGTGTTGGCTCCAATCCACAGGCGGCCACCACGGCGGATGACTCCGTGGTGTAGCTCGTAGCCGTCGTCGTCTGGGCTGGTGATGGCGAGTTTTTGCAGGCGCTCCTGGGCGTCTGGATCGGTGGCGTAGGAGTTCAGAACCTCCTGAATCCAGGCCGGTTGGCACGTCGAGAGCGCGGCCAGGTCGAGTTGTTTGCCCACTCTGGAGAGCGCGTCGGCGGCGCCATTGTCGAGGCCACGCTTGTATTGGAAGCGGAACTGCAGCCCGACGAGTTTCGCCATGGCCTTGCGCTGCAACTCCGTCTCCAAATGCTGCTCCCCCAGGTTGCAGAGGGACTTGTGGTCGGTGCGGATGTCGAACGGGCCCCGCTGCAGGTAGGGGCGCCACTTGTCGATCGCCATCATCACCGCCAAGAATTCCTTCTCGTAGGTGGAGAGTTGTTGATTGCGCATGCCGAGCGCCTTGCTGAAGAATGCGACTGGGTGGCCTTCCTGCACGAGGACAGCTCCGACGCCCGTGTCGCACGCGTCTGTCTTGATGGAGAATGGTTTGTCGAAGTTGGGTAGAGCGAGCACTGGCGTTGTCGTCATGGCTGTCTTGAGTTGATCGAACGCAGCTTGCGCCTGCGTGCTCCAAGCAAAGCCCTTCTTCGTGAGGAGCTGTGTGAGGGGCTTGGCGATGATGCCATAGTGCGGCACAAATTTTCTGTAGTAGCCGGTGAGCCCCAAGAATCCGCGCAACTCGGTGGCGTTCTTCGACGTTGGCCATTGCTCCATGGCTTGCGTCTTCTCTTTGTCAGTGGCAACGCCCTCCTTGGAGATAACGTGGCTGAGGTAGTCGATGTGGTCACAGGCGAATGTGCACTTGCTTTCCTTGACGAACAGCTTGTGCGCACGTAGAAGCTCGAGGACCATCCGGAGGTGTTCAATGTGCTCTTCCATCGTCACACTGAAGACCAAGATGTCATCAAGGAAAATGATCACGAATTTGCGAACGTACTTACTGAAGATTGCGTTCACGAGGCACTGGAATGTGGCCGGCCCGTTCGTCAGGCCGGATGGCATGACCCAAAATTGGAAATGCCCGTGGTGTGTCTTGAACGTAGTCTTGGCCTCGTCTTCTTCGCGCATGCGAATCTGGTGGTAGTCGGCGCGGAGGTCGAGTTTGGAGAAGACCGCGGCGCCAGCCAGTTCGTCGAGAAGTTCGTCGATGATTGGCAGTGGAAACTTGTGTAAGGGCATATTTCTCCCTAAGTAGTTTTGGTGATTGATGACAATGCATTTGCGGACTGATCGTGTGCTCTAAGCTCATACAGGTATATCCCCCTTAGGCACAAGACGATTGTTTGCCCCTCGGATTCTATGGAAGACGGTGTTTTCTTTTTGCTCCCTGTCGGTGGCTTTGAGTAATAGGAAAGCCGTACTATTAAGAGGGGGTCCGCGTCGGAAAGGTTTGGGCAGAATCAACACGTACACATCCCACTCTCGCACCACCTTTCCTTGCTTCTCTGGAGGTCCAACCGGTTATCTTTCGTATATGCAAAACTGTGTCTTCATAACTGATCATCTGCCTGGCAAGCGGTAGTACCGCTCAACCAAGCGGTAGTACCGCACAGTTACACGGTAGTACCGCCTGCCGACACGGTAGTACCGCTCCCACGGTAGTACCGCGTCCCCAGAGCGGTAGTACCGTGTATCTGGCCCAGGCGCTGATTCTAAGTACAGAAGTGGGTGCGGAAGTAATTTTTTACTTCCGCATCCAATGCGGTAGTACCGCTTAACTTAAGCGGTAGTACCGTGTCGCATTTTGCTACTATCGTTTTCCCTGCGGATGTAGCCACAGATGTAATTTATTTCATCCGTGGTGGTCAATCATGTCGCACTCTTTTGCCTAAGCGGTAGTACCGCTCAGCCAACGGTAGTACCGCTCAGCCAGCGGTAGGACCGCAACTCGTGCGCGGTACTACCGCTCTCTGCGGGCTGAAAACTCCAATAACGGTTGGATTTGCTCCCCCACTATATATAGGGGATCTTCTTCTCCAAGAAGACTTACCTCTTCCCCCACTACTCCATTGTTGCTCCAAAAGCTCCATTTCCGCCCGATCTCTCTCCCTAGCCAATCAAACTTGTTGATTTGCTCGGGATTGCTTGAGGAGGCATCGATCTACACTTCCACCAAGAGATATTTGATTCTCCCCACTAATCCCTTGCGGATCTTGTTACTCTTGGGTGTTTGAGCACCCTAGACGGTTGAGGTCACCTCGAAGCCATATTCCGTTGTGGTGAAGCTTCATGGTTTGTTGGGAGCCTCCAAGTTGTGGAGATAGCCCCAACCTTGTTTGTAAAGGTTTGGTTGCCGCCTTCAAGGGCACCACTAGTGGAATCACGGCACCTCGCATCGTGTGAGGGCGTGAGGAGAATACGGTGGCCCTAGTGGCTTCTTGGGGAGCATTGTGCCTCCACACCGCTCCAACGGAGACGTACTTCCCCTCAAAGGGAAGGAACTTCGGAAACACATCCTCGTCTCCACCGGTTCCACTTGTGGTTATTTCTTACCTTTACTTTTGCATGCTTTACTTATTCAACTCTTATAGCATGCATGTGTAGTTGTTGTTCCTCTTTCCCGTAGTTGTCATCCTAGTAGAATATCTAGACAACTTATTTTGTCGCTTAATTTAAATTGGTTAAGAAAAGCTAAAAATTGTTAGTTGCCTATTCACCCCCCCCCCTCTAGTCAACCATATCGATCCTTTCAATTGGTATTAGAGCCTCGTCTCTTTTTAAGGACTTTACCATCCAAAGAGTATGGTTGACAACGTAGTCGAGATGGAGGACCATTCCGGTGGAAATCCGTCCTTGCCTACGTCAGATGGGGGAGCCTCGGTCACTCGTGAGGAGTTCAATGTGGCCTTGACCACATTGAAAGAATCACTAGCGAGCGAGGTCAAAGGCATGTTTAAAGAAATGCTTGAGGGGCTTAAATTATCCACCTCACCGTTGGAAGTGGGTCGTCCCGCTACCAACGTGTCGGAGGCTAATCCCGACAAGGGAGAAGCTAGTAGTGAGCAAGCCCCGGTCACTAAGAATGGGAGTGGGAAATTTGCCCAATCTGCTCCTCCTACTCACTATGGAGGACCCGTTCCCACACCGCATTTAAATTCTGTTGGGCCCCCTCCCAAGTTTGTTAAAAATACTGATTTTGCTACTTGGGTTTTTCGTTTCAAACGTCATATCAATCATTGTTCCACTAACCTTTGGAGAATTATTGAGCAAGGTTTTTATCCGTATGATCCCGACAACATGACTCCAAGAGAGACTGCAGATCATCAGTTCAACGAGTCCGCTCTTTGCATTCTTCAAGATTCCATCCCTCCTGAAGACATTGCTCACCTTCGACCCTTCACTGTTGCCAAGGAAGCTTGGGAGCATGTCGGCACGATGTACAAGGGAAGCACCAGTATTCAACGCTCCAACTATGAAGTGGTGCAAGATGAAGCTGATGAGTTTGCTATGATCGAAGATGAAGATCCTCGTGAACTTTATCGAAGATTAACTATTCTTGCAGTGTCTCTTCGTGATCATGGCAGTAAGGATACGGATGACAATTGGATCAAGCGCAAGTTCCTCAAGGCCATGATGCCCTATCATAAGGCCATGTCCTCTGTCATTCGTCAGAGAACGGACTTCCACACTTTATCCTCAAATGAAGTGTTGGATGAATTTGTTGCCATGAGGATCCTGGACGTGACCGCCGACAATGCGGTCTTAAGAGCTCAACGATCCAAGAAGCCTAATCTTGCTCTGAAGGCCAAGGCTTGTGTGGAAGAGGAGGAAGTGGAAGATGATGATTAGTGTTGCCCCGAGGACACCAAATATGCCTATCATGAGCACATGGCTCTTGCTTCAAGGCAATTCTGGGGCAAGAAGAACTCAAGGTCCAACTTTAACAAGAACAACTCTAGTGGGAACAAAGGGAAGCAACGAGTAAGGACATGCTTCAACTGTGAAAATGTAAGTCACTTCGTTGCGGATTGCCCATATGAGAAGAGAGAAGACTTTGGAGGCAAGCTTATTCGGAAGGACAAGTCAAAGTCCTATCCCAACAAGAACAACTTCATCAAGAAGACTCCTCCGAAAGTGTTGGTGGCCCAAGAAGAATATGTGGAGGATGATGACAATGATGAAGATGATGAGGTGACCACTATGACCACAATTGCAATTGCTACCACTACGCACTCATCTCTCTTTAACTCACCAAACGAGAACATCACCGCCAAGTGTCTCATGGCCAAGGCCACCAACAAGGTAACCCCAAACATCAATACTACTATCCCTTCTAATCCTTCATTGACTAATTGTATTGATGAGGGTGAGGGTATTAAGGAGGGAGAAAATGAATTTGATTTGTTTATAAAGAATCTCAAGGGCAAACCCAAGAAGCATTTTGTTGCTCTCTTGGAACAACTCGGTGAGGCCAATGACATGATCGAGGCTCACGAGGAAACCATTACTAAAATGGAAGGACATAGTCGAGACTATGCCGATGAGATATCGGATCTCTCTAACGCCCTAGAGGAAGAGCGTGGTCTTCGTTTGACTCTTGAGGAGTCACACAACGATGATCATGCTAAATTAAAGAAAGATCTTGATCATGCTTTAGTTGTCTCTCGTGTTCTTAACTTCGAGAAGGCAAAACTTGAGGTTGACCATGCTAAGCTCAAAGAGGAGTTTGACATCCTTGACAAAGCTCACAAAGCCTTGAAAGGAATGCATGCTACTCTCAAGGAGTCTCATGATCAACTCCAAGTTTCGCTAACCAAGGAAAAGGCTATCTTTCCTCGCATGGTTTTAATCGATAATGCAAATGCTACTAACCCATGCTGTGAGCATGTGCATCTTGTTGAAGAGAATGCCGAACTGAAGAAACAACTTGAGAAAGGCCTTGTGTCTTGCATACAAGGTGAGAAGAACCTCAACGCCCTTTTGAGCAATCAAAAGGAAGTTGTGGCAAAGGAAGGAATTGGGTTTGTTCCTAAGCCCAAGAAGAAGAAGAATGACAAGACCAAGCAACCACCCCCTCTCCGACAATCCTTTGTGAAAGAAGGAGAGGGCACGTCAACCAAGAAGAAAAGTGGTGGTGTCAAGAAAAACTCCACCATACCATCAGAACATGGCCGGCGATTTTAATCCTTCATATGTTTTATGTCGTGCCAGTGATGGCCATGTGTTTGCTAAATTTGTTGGTTCTTCTTATGAGTACATTGAATGGTCCATTTGGGTTACTAAGACCCTTGTCACTAACCTCAAAGGACCCATTACCAAATGGGTACCTAAATCCAAGCATTGATCTATTGTAGGGGTTTGCTTCCGGTGGGGGATCATGGTTGCTCGACAGCGGAGCCACAAATCATATGACCGGAAGCAAAGACTTGGTAGTGGACGTGCATCTCGGTTCATCTATGGCCACCAACGTTGAATGGGGTGATGCTTCATCTTCTAAGGTATTGGGACTTGGCAAGGTTGTTGTCTCTCATGATCTCACGATCGAGAAAGTCATGCTTGTTGAGTCCCTTGCATACAATTTACTTTCTGTTCGCCAACTTGCACTCATGGGCTTTGCTACATTCTTTGATATTGATACTGTGGCCCTCTTGTGGAGCAAGACTCTTAAAGTAGCTTATGTTGGGCATGTTGAAAACGGCCTTTATGTGGTTAACTTCTCGAAGCAACCCACTAAGGTCGCGACATGTCTAATGGCTAAAGTTGATGTGGGATGGCTTTGGCATCGTCGTTTGGCCCACGTCAATATGAGATCTTTGCAAAGTCTTCTCAAGGGGGACCATGTCCGAGGACTAACAATTGTTAGCTTTGCCAAAGATCGTGCTTGTAGGGCGTGCATTGAGGGAAAATTACATGAGAAGGCTCACCCTCCCACGACTATCATCTATTCAAAGAGACCCCTAGAACTCCTCCACATGGATCTCTTTGGGCCTCCCACTTTTGATAGTCTTGGGGGTAGGAAGTATTGCTTGGTGATTGTGGATGATTACTCAAGATATACCTGGGTATACTTCTTCAAGAAGAAGAGTGAGACCCAACAAACCATCATCAACTTTGCAAATGAAGCTCAACGACAACATGAAGCAAAGATTTTGATGATCAGAAGTGACAATGGCACCGAGTTCAAGAACTACACCTTGGATGAGTTTCTTGGTGATGAGGGGATCAAACATCAATATGCAGCCCCGTATACCCCTCAACAAAACGGTGTAGCGGAGAGAAAGAACCGAACTTTAATATATGCTGCAAGAACCATGATGGCTGAATTCAACTCTCCATACAACTTTTGGGCCGAAGCCATCAACACCGCTTGCCATGCCTCAAATCGTCTCTATCTCCGCAAAGGCTTGAACAAAACTCCGTATGAGATTCTTACCGGTAACAAGCCCAATCTCAAGTACTTCCGGGTGTTCGGGTGTAAGTGTTTCATTCTCAAGAAAGGTGTTCGTTTGTCTAAATTTGAATCTAGAGCTCATGAGGGCATATTTGTTGGTTATGCTACAAACTCTCATGCTTACCGTGTCCTCAACAAGTCCACTGGACTCATAGAGGAGACGTGTAACGTAGAGTTTGATGAAAATAATGGCTCCCAAGTGGAGCAAAGTGGTACTTGTGATGCAGGTGATGAAATTCCTCCTCAAGCCATAAGAAGAATGGGTGTTGGATATATCCTACCCATTGAGGAACCCCTTGTGGCCGAAGGAGAAGGACAATGTTCCACTCAAGTAGAACCATCACCAACCCAAGACCCACACGCTTCCGAAGAACAAAGTGAAGGCCCTCAACCTAATGAACAAGGCCAAGTGCAAGATCAATCTCAAGTTGGTGAAGAACCACCAATTGATGCACAAGGCCAAGTTCAGTCCCCCGAGCAAGATCAAGGTCAAGAGGAAGCTCAAGATCAAGATCTTGCTCATGATGACGCTCAAGATTATCAACTAAATGCTCCTCAGTTATCACTTGAAGAGCAATTAGAGCGTCGTGCTGCAAAAGTTGCCTCCAGGCTTGCTTCCAACGAGCATCACATCGAGAACATTTTAGGAAGCATCAAAAGAGGGGTAAGCACTCGTAGACAATTAGCAAACTATTGTGCTCATCAAGCTTTTGTCTCCTTTGTTGAACCTAAGAAGGTTTATGAGGCGCTCGAAGACCCCGACTGGCTCAATGCCATGCACGAAGAACTCAATAACTTCGAGCGCAACAAAGTGTGGCGTCTGGTGCCAAGACCAAAGGAGAACCATAATGTCATTGGAACCAAATGGATCTTTAAGCACAAGCAAGATGCCCATGGCATTGTCATCCGCAACAAGGCACGTCTGGTGGCTCAAGGCTACTCCCAAGTCGAGGGTATCGACTACGGTGAAACCTTTGCCCCCGTTGCTCGTCTTGAATCCATTCGTTTGTTGCTTGCCTATGCTTCCCATCATAACTTTAAATTGCAACACATGGATGTGAAAAGTGCTTTTCTTAATGGTCCCATTAATGAGTTGGTGTATGTTAAACAACCCCCAGGGTTCGAGGATCCTAAGTTCCCCAATCATGTGTATTAACTTGATAAGGCACTCTATGGCCTTAAACAAGCCCCACGAGCATGGTATGAGCACCTTACCGAGTTGTTACAAGATCGTGGGTTTGAAATTGGGAAAATCGACCCCACTCTTTTTACTAAGAAGGTCAAAGGGGAGTTGTTTGTATGCCAACTATATGTTGATGATATTATCTTTGGTTCTCCTAACAAAGCTTTCAATGATGAGTTCGCCGCACTCATGATCACACATTTTGAGATGTCCATGATGGGAGATTTGAAGTACTTCCTTGGATTTGAGATCAAACAGCGAAGAGAAGGCATCTTCATCAAACAATCCAAGTATACTCAAGACATGCTCAAGAGGTTCAATCTTAGTGATGTCAAGCCGGCTACTACTCCGATGCCAACCAAATGCCAACTTGACATTGATCCCAATGGTAAAGCGGTGGATCAAAAGGTATATCGCTCTATGATCGGATCCTTGCTTTACCTTTGTGCATCTAGACCGGATATTATGTTGAGTGTGGGAATTTGTGCACGGTTTCAAGCCTCACCTAAGGAAAGTCACTTTGTGGCTGTCAAGCGAATCTTTCGATATTTGGCTCATACCCCAAACTTTGGCTTATGGTACCCAAGAGGAGCAAATTTCAACCTTGTTGGTTTCTCTGATTCTGACTGGGCGGGAGACAAAGTGGATAGGAAGTCCACCTCGGGAGGGTGCCAATTTCTTGGTTGCTCTCTTGTTAGTTGGTCTTCCAAAAAGCAAAGTTGTGTATCTCTCTCGTCCACCGAAGCACAATATGTGGCCGCTGGAAGTTGATGTGCTCAACTCTTATGGATGAGGCAAACTTTAAAGGATTACGGTGTCACTTGTGACAAAGTGCCTCTTTGGTGTGACAATGAAAGTGCCATCAAGATTTCTCTCAACCCGGTGCTACACTTCAAGACAAAGCATATTGAGATTCGGTATCACTTCATCCGGGATCACATAAGGCAAGGAGAAATCGAGCTTCACTACATCAACACTCATGATAACCTTGCAGATATCTTCACGAAGCCTCTGGATGAAGCAAGATTTCGCGAGTTAAGGCATGAGCTAAATATCATCGATTTGAGCAATGTGGTTTGAATCTGTGCACACACTCCTCACACTCGACATAGCTATCTTGTCTAGATGTAGGCATGGACTTAGGGGGAGTACTGTTCTCTCAATGAACTATTCCTCCCCCCATTATGCATAAACTAACCAAAGCTTCATCATTTGCCATACATAGTTGGCTTAAATGCTTCAAGTCGAGTTATGATCATGGGCCCAAGGATAATTCTTCGCGGTGCCATATCTATAAAACTCAAACATAGGTGGCCTCGGCCACCGCCCTCTTATGAGGAATTTGTGTTACTTGTTTTGCTTGTGCACATGGTGTTTTTACTCTCTCTAGTGCTTAAAGCCTTTTGCCTTTTCGTGCATTTTCTTGGGGGAGCGGTACTACCGTGATCGGTTACGGTACTACCGCGGAGGACATACGGTACTACCGCACCTCCAGCACGGCAGTAATTTTTTACTGCCGCTGGTAGGGCGGTACTACCGCCCGGCGAGCGGTACTACCGTGCAAGCGGTACTACCGCGATGACCGCGGTACTACCGCACATATCCGAACGAGTGGGGGTTATAAGCAGGCAGGGGGAGTTCCATCTCCCCCATACCCATTCACTCCTAACCCCCACGTCGTCCCTGTCTCTCTCTCTCTCAAGAACGCCGCCGGAGGACCTCACCGGATCTCCTCCCTCGGCCACTCTCCTCGCATTCCGACCGGTGGGATCGATCCCCACCACGTCCTCTTGCCATGGATGAAGGTTTCTCCCCTTTTCCCCTCTTCTTATTGCCTTGCCTGAGTTTTTAGGGTTAGGGGAGATGCTTAGTGTTCTTGTGTTCTTCGTGATCTTATCCATGGATGCTTAGGATGTGGGAGAGTGTTTGTGCACTAGAAATACGATTAGATTTGTTGCTACGAAGTTACTATGATCAGCCGTAGTACCGTGGGTCGATCTCTTTGGCCGTTTCTAGATCTGCTCTTCTCAGATCTGTTCCGTGTGGTACTACCGCTGGAGAACCGCGGTACTACCGCACGATCTAATCCAGATCTGATCTGACCTGAGCGGTACTACCGCTGTCCTCAGCGGTACTACCGCTCGGGCCGAAGTAAAAATTAAGTACTGCTTGCCGAGCGGTACTACCGCGACCCAATGCGGTACTACCGCTCCGCATGCAGCACTAATTTTTTACTTCCGCCCCTCTGGCGGAAGTAAAATCTTACTACCACAACGTATGCGGTACTACCGCATCCGTATGCGGTACTACCGCTTACGTTGCGGTACTAATTTTTTAGTTCCGTCTCTTCTGGCGGAAGTAAAATATTACTACCGCAGCGTACGCGGTACTACCGCATCCACATGCGGTACTACCGCTTACATTGCGGTACTATTTTTTTAGTTCCGCCTCTTCTGGCGGAAGTAAAATATTACTACCGCAGCGTATGCGGTACTACCGCATCTGTCATGCGGTACTACCGCTTACCTTGCGGTACTAATTTTTTACTTCCGCAAAGGGTCAGCAGTACTACCGCTTGCATCATATTTTCTTCGTAGCATGATCTCTTTCCTATATCTCTTGGTTTCTTGTGTTTATCGAGGCTTTGACATTGATTCTTCCTGTGTTTGTGTTGTTGTGGTCTTGTGTTTGTGTTTTTAGGTGGTGGCTCCGGTTTTGAGGGTCGTCGTACCAACCCTGTTCGCGACACAGGATCCAAGCGTCTGCGTACCCCAAGTGATGTGCCAGAGGACTCCAATCCCCAGCGCCGGTACAAGACTTCAGCCAACAAGCGTAAGGAATCCTCAATGTCTATGGAGGAGATGCCTGCTGCTGAGTTCATGTCTCGAAGGAAGATCAACCCATATGGAGAACCCCGTGAGCACTTTCCTGGAGATGATATCTTCTGGACCAAGTAGCAGTTTCGCATCTACCATGAGGTGCTCAAGACCAAGGCCAATCTTTATGTGGATGCGCACTGGGTGGATGTGGATCACATGAGGAAGGACAAGAACCGGGCATACTTTGCAGAGGCTCTTGATTTGATCGAGCAGTTGGGCCTGGAGCACATCATGACCTTCCAGAATGACTTTGATCCAGAGATTATTGCTCATTTCTATGCCTCTGTCAATTTCCAAACCAAGGAGGATCGCCCCATGACTTGGATGACCAATGGTCACAAGATGACCTCTACTTGGAAGGAGTTCATGGATCTTCTTCAGCTTCCTGATGAGGGTCTCCATAACCCAATTGGTTTTCGGCCTCACGCCAATCCTGAATCTGCAAACAAAGACAGGCTGCTCCCATTTTATGAGGAAAAGACTCTTGCTAGTGGCAAACAGACTTGGGTGTTGAAACCCTTCTTGGACATCATGTATCGGATCTTTCGCAACACTCTGTTCCCTCGTGTTGGCGATAAGGACAAGGTCCATGCTTACCTGGTGGACATGCTACTAATGTGTCAAGAGGCTCGCTCATCCCAGACTGCACCACTTGACATTTCCCACATCATGTGGAATGAGCTCCATTTTGCCATCTACTCTCGCAAGGTACCCATCTATGGTCCTTACTTGTTTCTGCTGATCTCCAAGACTTGGGAGAAGTTGTACCCAGAGGAGGAGTTCGAGGCCGACTGCTTCCGTCATGATCCCATCCGTCTTCGCGTCCAGACTCGATGGGCCAACACCACCACTCGTGCTCAGGCTGCTGCTGCCCAGATGGGCACTGAGGAGGAGCCTGTGGAGGAGACTGCTGATGTGCGCTCTGGCTGATTTGCCCCTTCTTCTTCCTCTGTTGTGGAGAAGCCTTCTTGGGCTAAAAAGCTTCAGCGGAAGATGAAGGCCCTCTTCTGCATGCAGGCTAAGGGGCAATACCGGGCGCATGTGACTGACAAGAAGACACGCCAGCGTGACAAGAAGATTCTGACACTATATGGAGAGGAAGTTTCCAATGGATCCGAGGATAACATCACACCTGAGGCTACCTGGATGGCTCGCCAGGGGTACAAGTGGTCAGAGTCTGATGAGGAGTATCAGGAGGAGCAGCAGGTGTCTGATGATGAGTATGACGACTGAGCTTCTCCTGGGCTGCCACCCGTCTTAGTGTCCTCTATCCCCTTTGTGGTGTCTCGATGACAAAGGGGGAGAGTGATTTGCGTCTTGTGCCTGTGTGCTCTTGTGTTTCTTTGAACTCAGGTTTATTTGCGTGTTTGTGTCGTGTGCGTGAGACTATCATATGGTGTAAGGCATATGCCCCGTTATCGTTGAACTTATCATTATGTCTTTAATGTTTATCCAGAGCAGTTAGTTTTTATATAGAGTATCTCGTGTGTAGATTATAGGGGAGCACTGTACCTAGTATGTGTGCTATGCAGTCCAAAGCACAATCTTGTGAAGGCACGCATCCAGGGGGAGCTCACCTATACTCTAGGGCTTGCATTGCTTACTCTATTAATTCTTCCCTGTGCAAATCAAGTGTTGTCATCAATACACCAAAAAGGGGGAGATTGTAAGGGCATATTTCTCCCTAAGTAGTTTTGGTGATTGATGACAATGCATTTGCAGACTGATCGTGTGCTCTAAGCTCATACAGGTATATCCTCCTTAGGCACAAGACGATTGTTTGCCCCTTGGATTCTATGGAAGACGGTGTTTTCTTTTTGCTCCCTGTCGGTGGCTTTGAGTAATAGGAAAGCCGTACTATTAAGAGGGGGTCCGCGTCGGAAAGGTTTGGGCAGAATCAACACGTACACATCCCACTCTCGCACCACCTTTCCTTGCTTCTCTGGAGGTCCAACCGGTTATCTTTCGTATATGCAAAACTGTGTCTTCTTAACTGATCATCTGCCTGGCAAGTGGTAGTACCGCTCAACCAAGCGGTAGTACCGCACAGTTACACGGTAGTACCGCCTGCCGACACGGTAGTACCGCTCCCACGGTAGTACCGCGTCCCCAGAGCGGTAGTACCGTGTGGCCCAGGCGCTGATTCTAAGTACAGAAGTGGGTGCGGAAGTAATTTTTTACTTCCGCATCCAATGCGGTAGTACCGCTTAACTTAAGCGGTAGTACCGTGTCGCATTTTGCTACTACCGTTTTCCCTGCGGATGTAGCCACGGATGTAATTTATTTCATCCGTGGTGGTCAATCATGTCACACTCTTTTGCCTAAGCGGTAGTACCGCTCAGCCAGCGATAGTACCGCTCAGCCAGCGGTAGTACCGCAACTCGTGCGTGGTACTACCGCTCTCTGCGGGCTGAAAACTCTAATAACGGTTGGATTTGCTCCCCCACTATATATAGGGGATCTTCTTCTCCAAGAAGACTTACCTCTTCCCCCACTACTCCATTGTTGCTCCAAAAGCTCCATTTCCGCCCGATCTCTCTCCCTAGCCAATCAAACTTGTTGATTTGCTCGGGATTGCTTGAGGAGGCATCGATCTACACTTCCACCAAGAGATATTTGATTCTCCCCACTAATCCCTTGCGGATCTTGTTACTCTTGGGTGTTTGAGCACCCTAGACGGTTGAGGTCACCTCGAAGCCATATTCCATTGTGGTGAAGCTTCGTGGTTTGTTGGGAGCCTCCAAGTTGTGGAGATAGCCCCAACCTTGTTTGTAAAGGTTTGGTTGCCGCCTTCAAGGGCACCACTAGTGGAATCACGGCACCTCGCATCGTGTGAGGGCGTGAGGAGAATACGGTGGCCCTAGTGGCTTCTTGGGGAGCATTGTGCCTCCACACCGCTCCAACGGAGACGTACTTCCCCTCAAAGGGAAGGAACTTCGGAAACACATCATCGTCTCCACCGGTTCCACTTGTGGTTATTTCATACCTTTACTTTTGCATGCTCTACTTATTCAACTCTTATAGCATGCATGTGTAGTTGTTGTTCCTCTTTCCCGTAGTTGTCATCCTAGTAGAATATCTAGACAACTTATTTTGTCGCTTAATTTAAATTGGTTAAGAAAAGCTAAAAATTGTTAGTTGCCTATTCACCCCCCCTCTAGTCAACCATATCGATCCTTTCAACTTGTTTTTGATCGTGGCGTCGTTCACGCGGCGGTAGTCGACGCAGAACCTCCACGTCCCGTCCTTCTTCTTGACCAGGAGCACCGGGGCCGCGTACGGGCTGACGCTGTGAGTGATCACGCCGGCGTCAAGCATCTCCTTGACTTGCCGCTCGATTTCGTCCTTTTGGAGCGGCGAGTAGCGGTAAGGGCGTGTGTTTGCCGGGAGTGCGCCTTCCACCAGAGTGACCGCGTGGTCGTACTGTCGGTGAGGAGGAAGGCCTTGTGGGGCGGCTAAGACGTCGGCGTATTCCTCCAGCAGGGCACCGATGGGTGTTTGGCTGGCGTCTTGGCGCGGCTGCGGCGACGTGCGCCCGCAGGTGTCCACCATGGCCATGGCCCAGACATCGTTGCCCGCGAGCAGCTTGCGGAGCTCGTCGGGTTTGAGGGCCTGCAGAGTGGTGGATGGCTTGGTGGGCACGCCGCGGAGCGTAACTTCCTCGCCGTCGTGCACGAACTTGACCCACTTCTCCTGCCAGTGGCACGTCATGAGACTGTGCTGGGCGAGCCAGTCCATGCCCAGGATCCCGTCGTACGCCCCGATCTCCAGTTCCCGCATGGGTGTGGTGAAGGAATGGCCCTGCATCCACCACTTGAGGCCGGGCACGATGCGGTTGTAGGTGAGCTTGTCGCCGTTGGCCACACGCACCTCTGCGGCCGGCAGCTCCTTCGTGGCGAGGCCGAGGCGGTCGACGAACATCTTGTTGACGAAGCTATGGGTGCTGCCTGATTCGAGCAGCAAGAGGACGACCTGGTTCCCCACGAGCGCGCGCAAGCGAATTGTGGTCGCGGAGTCCGTGCCGTCCAGTGCGTGTGGCGAGAGGAGGCAGCATTCCGACGCGTCCCTGGCCGGAGCAGGCGGTTGCGCGGCCGGTGCTGGGTCATCGAGGAGCTGCAGGGCGTGGATGGTGTCGTCTGAGAGGACCTCTCCGTGGTCTCCGATACTGATGGTGAGCAGTTGCGCTGGCTGGGCGCAACGGTGTTCTCTGGAGTAGCGATCGCCGCACTTGAAACATAGATTGTTGGCGTGGTGAAAGTCGCGCAGTTGTCGTTCCCGTGCGAAGTCGTCTCCTTGGGCGCGGGGCGGCGCGGCAGCTGCTCGTTGCGGTGCTTGTATAGCTGGAGGTGGTCGCCCTTGCGGGACGATGCGTGGGCGTGCACGCATTGCGCCCAATTCTTCTTCCTGGATGCGTGCAAGCACCGAGGCACGTGTGATGCTGGAAGGCGCCTGGAGGCGGACCGGAGCGCGCAGCTCGTCCTTCAAGCCGAGGAGGAACTGGGTGACGAAGAATCTTGTGTTGATTGACGGATCGAGCATGAGGAGGTGGTACATCTGCTCGTCAAACGCGGCACGGTAGTTGGTGACTGTGCCCGTTTGCCGGAGTTGGAGCAGCTTATGCATCACCACCTCAAATTCGTCCGCGCCGAATTCTTCCAGGATTGCCGATGTGAACAACTCCCAGGTGATGTTGCAGTGTGTCTGCCTGAAAGCTTGCAGCCAGTGCGCCGCCTGACCGTCGATGTAGAGCGACGCAGTGGGAAACCAGTGGTGAGCGGCCACCTTGTACAGCTCGAAGTAGGCGAGGCATTGATCCAGCCACAAGTACGGTGCGGTGCCGTCGAACTTGGGAAAAGTGTGCTTGGGCGGCTTGTGGTAGTCGTTGGAGTGGTGGCCTGTTCGGGACGCAGTCGTCGCGGAGACGAATCCGCCTTGCTGGGGCACCGGAAGGAGTGGAGGGCGGTGGTCGCCGAGGCGCGCGTGAGATGATGAAGGGCGAGATGGATCGGAGGCCTGCCGCGGTGACGGAGGAGGTGGAGGTGGTGGAGGGGCGGGCTGATGCAGGAGCATGGTGACCGAGCCCGCCGGCGATGATGATGCCTCCACGGGCTTGCGAGCGACGTCCAGGTCCGCCTGCGTCAGATCGATCTGACGGGCGAGACATCGCACCTCTTGCGAGATCTGAACGTTGAAGGCGGTTTGGAGCTCGATTTGCTTGTCCCGCGCCTTCTTCTGATCGTCGACCTTGGCGAGCAGGGACTCCAACAGCTTGGTGATGTTGTTGTTGCCCTCTTCCATGGCGGTCAGGACCTGGCGCGTCGCTGCCGACGTCTTTGGTGGAGCCGTGGCGGAGCGCCGAGAGGGGATCGAACCCCGCGACGGGTTTTGCGCGGCTTGCCGGAGCAGCTCGCACCGGCACAGTGGATGTTACCGATCCCCAATCGATGACCGGAAAAAAATGCCTCAAAATGGCTCTGAATACCAACGGTAATGAACGGATCTGGGGAGGGAGGAGCAGAGTAGGTGAGGGAGAAGAAGGTGGCTTGGGGGAGAAGATGAACTTCCTTGCAGAGGAAGGATTGGAGAAAGTTCAGAGTACAATGCACAGCCTCCTCGCCACATGCGGCGGCAGCTCCTTTTTAACCCCACCGCTACCACTCTCTCTCTCCCTTACATGCGGGCCCCAAGCCTTGCCACGTCACACTGGACAGTTGGCGGACAAGTGGCTAGGTGTGACATTCGTCAGCAGGGTCGAGCTCCACGTGCACCATCTTCGACGACAGAATGCTCGACCTTCACCGAAATCTGTGCCTTCCTGCTCTTCGCCACGCGCAGAGTCGCCGCCTTGCCTGCTCGCCCGCCAACGCCGCCTTGTCGCTGCTCGCCCGATCGGGCGCGTATGTCTCGCTTATAGCGAGACCTAGGAAACCTCGCGTGAAGGCAGCCCGCGATGGGCCGGCCCAGATGCGCTAGAGTCCACATCTTCGTTTTTTCTGGTGTTTTTTCACGTTTCTTGTTTTAGTATTTATTTATTTATGTCTTTACTTTTGTTTACACTTCCAAAAAGTCTAAAGATATAGTGTAAAAATGCTCTTATATTAGTAGGATGGAAGGAATTATTACAAAAATATACTTTACATAATGTTTTGAAAAAATATTAATCATGAATTCAAAAAATGTTAAATGTGTATAGAAAGGATGTTGACCATGTATACAAATAATGTATATAAAAAAACAAAATGTGTCAAATAAGTTGATTATGTATTTAAAAAATCAACCTTTTGAAAAAAAATGTTAAACAAGTATCTGAAAAATGTTAACCAAGCATTTGAAATATATTAAATGTGTATAGAAAACATGTTGGCCATGTATTAAAAAATGTGAAACTTGCATTTGAAAATGTTAAATGTGTATAGAAAAAATGTTGACCATGCATTAAAAAATGTTAAACTTGTATTTTAAAAATGTCAAATGTGTATAGAAAAATATTGACCATGTATTAAAAAATTACATTTGTATTTGAAAAATGTTCAATGCGTATAGAAATGTTGGCCGTGTACTCAAAACAATTTAAACTTGTATTTGGAAAATGTTAAAAAATATATAAATGTTGATCATGTATTAAAAAAAACTGGTATTTGAAAAAATCAAGCATTTGAGAAAAAAAATGCTAAAAATGTATAGAAAAAGTGATGACCATGTAATAAAAATTGTTAAAAAAATATTTGAAAAATGATAATCAAGCATTTGAAAAATGTTAAACATGTATTAGAAAAATGTATTAGATATATACCAAAAATGTGTATATAAAAATAATGATACCAAAGAGAAAACAAAGAAAACCAATGAAAACGACAAAGAAACGAAGAAAAAAGAAGGAAAGAATAAAACACAATGAAAACCAATAAAGAAATAAAGAAAACCCAAGAAAAACAACGAAAAAGAAAAAGAAAAAGAACTATGAAAATGATGAAAAAACAAAAACAACAAAAGCTAGAAAACCCGATGGGAAACCAACTCGTTTCGCCTCAAGTAGGTCACACCCTACTACTTTATTAGAAGCACGATGCGGGGCGAGTGGTCGGTTTCTGGTTAAATTTAGACTCCAAGATATATTTCGAGACATCGGACCTGGGCCACTCGTCCGCAGGGTCGGCCTCGTTGCACTCCATCTTCGACGACATGATGTTTCGGTGGAAGGACGACCAGCGCTCTATCTCATGTTGTCGGCGGCGGTAGAATGGGGAGAGAGGAGATGTGAGAGATAGACAAGAGAAACTCTCGTCCGTGAGCTGTAATATACTTATTAAAAAGGCGACCTAAGATGAGATTTTCCAATATCGGGCTAAGCCTTGAGTGCAACTATTTTGTATACAAAAAGAAAACCCAAAGGCAATAAGCTTTGAAGCGTGCCCGACCCAAGGCAGCCTAGTTCGGCTTATGGGCTAGCTATTGCTAGGTCGCTCCACTTATGCTTTCTAGCCGACCAAGGCGTGTGAAGGAAATATGCCCTAGAGGCAATAATAACATTGTTATTTATATTTTTTTATATGATGATAAATGTTTATTATTCATGGTAGAATTGTATTAACCGGAAACTTAGTACATGTGTGAATACATAGACAAAACAGAGTGTCCCTAGTATGCCTTACTAGACTAGCTCGTTAATCAAAGATGGTTATGTTTCCTAACCATAGACATGTGTTGTCATCTGATGAACGGGGTCACATCATTAGGACAATGTTGTGATGGACAAGACACATCCGTTAGCTTAGCACTATGATCGTTTAGTTTTTTTTCTATTGCTTTCTTCATGACTTAACATGTTCCTCCAGCTATGAGATTATACAACTCCTGAATACCGAAGGAACATCTTGTGTGCTATAAAACGTCACAACGTAACTAGGTGATTATAAAGATGCTCTACAGGTGTTTCCGAAGGTGTTTGTGGTGTTGGCATAGATCGAGAATAGGATTTGTCACTCCGAGTGTCGGAGAGGTATCTCTGGGCCCTTTCGGTAATACTCATCATAATAAGCCTTGCAAGCAAATGACTAATGAGTTAGTCATGAGATGATGTATTACGGAACGAGTAAAGAGACTTGCAGGTAACGAGATAGAACTAGGTATGATGATACCGACGATTGAATCTCGGGCAAGTAACATACCAATGACAAAGGGAACACTGTATGTTTTTATGCGGTTTGACCGATAAAAATCTTTGTAGAATATGTAGGAACCAATATGAGCATCAGGTTCCGCTATTGGTTATTGACCAGAGATGAGTCTCGGTCATGTCTACATAGTTCTCGAACCCGTAGGGTCCGCACACTTAACGTTCGATGACGATCGATATTATGAGTTTATGTGGTTTGATGTACCGAAGGTAGTTCGGAGTCCCGGATATGATCACAGACTTGACGAGTAGTATAAAAATGATTGAGACATAAAGATTGATATATTGGAAGGTTATATTCAGACACCGGAAGGGTTCCGGGGGTCACCGGATAAATACCGGAGTACCGGGAGGTTACCGGAACCCCCCGGGGGCTTAATGGGCCTATATGGGCCTTAGTGGAAATAGAGGGCAGCAAGGGAGCCATGGGACGCGCCCCCTAGGCCCAAACCGAATTGGTTTAGGGCAAGGGGGCCGGCCCCCTCTTTCCTTCTCCCTTCCTCTTCCTTCCTTCCCCCTCCTAGTTGGACTAGGAAAGGGGGGAAACCTACTCCTAATAGGAGTAGGAATCCCCCCATGGGGCACGCCATAGGAGGTCGGCTGGCCCCCTCCTCCACTCCTTTATATACGTGGCCAGGGGTCACCCCGTAGACACACAAGTTGATTTTTAGCCGTGTGCGGTGCCCCCTCCATAGTTACACACCTCGGTCATATCGTCGTAGTGCTTAGGCGAAGCCCTACGCCGGTAACTTCATCATCACCGTCACCACGCCGTTGTGCTGATGGTACTCTTTCGCGACCTCAACTAGATCAAGAGTTCGTGGGACGTCATCGAGCTGAACGTGTGCTGAACGCGGAGGTGCCGTACATTCGGTGCTTGGATCGGTTGGATCGCGAAGACGTTCGACTACATCAACCGCGTTACTAAATGCTTCCGCTTTCGGTCTGCGAGGGTACGCGGACACACTCTCCCGCTCATTGCTATGCTTCTCCTAGATAGATCTTGCGTGTTCATAGGATTTTTTTTGAAATACTACATTCATTGTGGTTTGACCGGCGGGTGTCTATCTCTCTCACTTTAGTTGACCGGCGGGTGTCTATCTCTCTCACTCTAGTTGAATCGAGTGTGACTACGCCCGGTCCTTGTGAAGGTTAAAACATCACACTTGACAAAAAATCATTGTGGTTTTGTATGCGTAGGTAAGAACGGTTCTTGCTAAGCCCGTAGCAGCCACGTAAAACTTTCAACAACAAAGTAGAGGACGTCAACCTTCTTTTTACAGGGCATGTTGTGATGTGATATGGTCAAGACGTGATGAGTTATACGTTATTGTATGAGATTATCATGTTTTGTAAATTATCAACAACTGGTAGGAGCCTTATGGTTGTCTCTTGATTGTATGAATTGCGAAAGCCATGGCATTGCTTTACTTTATCACTATGAGTTAGCAATAGTAGTAGTAGCAATAGTTGGCGAGACGATTACGATGCTACGATGAAGATCATGGTGTCAAGCCGGTGACGATGGAGATCATGACGATGCTTTGGAGATGGAGATCAAAAGCACAAGATGATGATGGCCATATCATGTCACATATTTTGATTACATGTGATGTTTATCTTATTATGCTTCTCATTTTGCTTAGTACGACGGTTGCATTGTAAGATGATCCCTTACAAAAAATTCAAGGTACAAGTGTTCTCCCTGAGTATGCACCGTTGCGAAAGTTCGTCGTGCCGAGACACCACATGATGATCGGGTGTGATAAGCTCTACGTTCAAATATAACGGGTGTAAGACAGTTTTGCACATGCAGAATACTCGGGTTAAACTTGACGAGCCTAGCATGTACAGACTGTTGGGGAACGTAGTATTTCGAAAAAAAATCCTACGATCACGCAAGATCTATCTAGGAGAAGCATAACAACGAGCGGGGAGAGTGTGTCTACATACCCTCGTAGACCGAAAGCGGAAGCATCTAGTGACGCGGTTGATGTAGTCGAACGTCTTCGCGATCCAACCGATCAAGGCACCGAACGTACGGCACATCCGCGTTCAGCACATGTTCAGCTCGAAGACTTCCCATGAGCTCTTGATCTAGTTGAGCGTCACGGGAGAGTTTCATCAGCACGACGGCGTGGTGACGGTGATGATGAAGTTACCGGCGCAGGGCTTCGCCTAAGCACTGCAACAGTATGACCGTGGTGTGTAACTGTGGGGAGGGGCACCGCACATGGCTTGCAAATCAACTTGTGTGTCTATGGGGTGCCCCCTCCCCACGTATATAACGGAGTGGAGGAGGGGAGGGGCCGGCCCTCTCTATGGCGCGCCTTAGGGGAGTCCTGCTCCCATCGGGAGTAGGATTCCCCCTTTCCCTAGTTGGAGTAGGAGAGGAAGGAAGGAGGAGATAGGGAAGAAGGAAAGGGGGGCCGGTCCCCCACCCATTTCGGATTGGGCTTGGGGGGGGGCGCCTCTCACCTTGGCCGCCTCCTCCTCTATCCCACTAAGGCCCAATAAGGCCCATACACTCCCCGAGGGGGCTCCGGTAACCCCTCGGTATTCCGGTAAATGCCCGAACTCATCCGGAACCATTCCGATGTCCAAACATAGGCTTCCAATATATCAAACTTTATGTCTCGACCATTTCGAGACTCCTTGTCATGTTTGTGATCACATCCGGGACTCCGAACAACCTTCGGTACATCAAAACACATAAACTCATAATACCAATCGTCATCGAACGTTAAGCGTGCGGACCCTACAGGTTCGAGAACTATGTAGACATGACCGAGACTCATCTCTGGGCAATAACCAATAGCGGAACCTGGATGCTCATATTGGTTCCTACATATTCTATGAAGATCTTTATCGGTCAAACCGCATAACAACATACGTTGTTCCCTTTGTCATCGGTATGTTACTTGCCCGAGATTAGATCGTCGGTATCATCATACCTAGTTCAATCTTGTTGCCGGCAAGTCTCTTTACTCATTCCGTAATACATCATCTCGTGACTAACTCATTAGTCATTTGCTTGCAAGGGTTATTATGATGTGTATTACCGAGAGGGCCCAGAGATACCTCTCCGACACTCGGAGTGACAAATCCTATTCTTGATCTATGCCAACACCACAAACACCTTCGAGGACACCTGTAGAGAATCTTTATAATCACCCAGTTACATTGTGACGTTTGATATCACACAAGGTGTTCCTCCGGTATTCGGGAGTTGCATAATCTCATAGTCATAGGAACATGTATAAGTCATGAAGAAAGCAATAGAAGTAAAACTAAACGATCAAGTTGCTAAGCTAACAGATGGGTCTTGTCAATCACATCATTCTCTTAGTGATGTGATCCCGTTGATCAAATGACAACTCATGCCTAGCAGAGGCATACTAGGGACACTCTGTTTCGTCTATGTATTCACACATGTATCAAGTTTCCGGTTAATACAATTCTAGCATGAATAAAAGACATTTATCATGATGTATGAGGAAATATAAATAACAACTTTATTATTGCCTCTAGGGCATATTTCTTTAGTCTCCCACTTGCACGAGAGTCAATAATCTAGATTACATAGTAATGATCTCTAACACCCATGGAGTCTTGGTGCTGATCATGTTTTGCTCGTGGAAGAGGCTTAGTCAACGGGTCAGCGACATTCAGATCCGTATGTATCTTGCAAATTTATATGTCTCCCTCCTTGACTTGATCGCGGATGGAATTGAAGCGTCTCTTGATGTGCTTGGTTCTCTTGTGAAACCTGGATTCCTTCGCCAAGGCTATTGCTTCAGTGTTGTCACAAAAGATTTTCATTGGACCCGATGCACTAGGTATTACACCTAGATCGGATATGAACTCCTTCATCCAGACTCCTTCATTTGCTGCTTTTGAAGCAACGATGTACTCCGCTTCACGCGTAGATCCCGCCACGATGCTCTGCTTGGAAGTGCATCAACTGACAGCTCCACCGTTCAATAAAAATACATATCGGGTTTGTGACTTAGAGTCATCCGGATGAGTGTCAAAGCTTGAATCGACGTAGCCGTTTACGACGAGCTCTTTGTCACCTCCATAAACGAGAAACATATCCTTTGTCCTTTTTAGGTACTTCAGGATGTTTTTGACCGTTGTCCAGTGATCCATTCCTGGATTACTTTGGTACCTCCCTGCTAAACTTATAGCAAGGCACACATCAGGTCTGGTACACAACATTGCATACATGATAGATCCTATGGCTAAGGCATAGGGAATGACTTTCATTTTCTCTCTATCATCTGCAGTGGTCGAGCATTGAGTCTTACTCAACTTTACACCTTGTAACACATGCAAGAACCCTTTCTTTGACTGATCCATTTTGAACTTCTTCAAAACTTTATCAAGGTATGTGCTTTGTGAGAGTCCAATTAAGCGTCTTGATCTATCTCTATAGATCTTGATGCCTAATATATAAGCAGCTTCACCGAGGTCTTTCATTGAAAAATTCATATTAAAGTATCCCTTTATGCCATCTAGACATTCTATATCATTTCCAATCCACAATATGTCATCCACATATAATATCAGAAATGCTACAGAGCTCCCACTCACTTTCTTGTAAATACAGGCTTCTCCAAAAGTCTATATAAAACTATATGCTTTGATCACCTCATCAAAGCGTACACTCCAACTCCGAGATGCTTGCACCAGTCTATAGATGGATCGCTGGAGCTTGCACACTTTGTTAGCACCTTTAGGATCGACAAAACCTTCTGGTTGCATCATATACAACTCCTCTTTGAGGTATCCATTAATGAATGCAGTTTTGACATCCATTTGCTAGATTTCATAATCATAAAATGCGGCAATTGCTAACATTATTCGGATAGATTTAAGCATTGCTACGGGTGAGAAAGTCTCATCGTAGTCAACTCCTTGAACTTGTCGAAAACCTTTCGCAACAAGTCGAGCTTTGTAGACAGTAACATTACCATCGACGTCAGTCTTTCTCTTAAAGATCCATTTATTTTCAATGGCTTGCCGATCATCGGGCAGGTCAACCAAAGTCCACACTTTGTTCTCATACATGGATCCCATCTCAGATTTCATGGCCTCAAGCCATTTTGCGGAATCTGGGCTCATCATCGCTTCCTCATAGTTCGTAGGTTTATCATGGTCTAGTAACATGACTTCCAGAACCGGGTTACTGTACCACTCTGGCACGGAACGTACTCTGGTTGACCTACAAGGTTCAGTAGTAACTTGATCCGAAGTTTCATGATCATCATGATTAGCTTCCTCGCTGATTGGTGTAGGAATCACTAGAACTAGTTTCTGTGATGTACTACTTTCCAATTCGGGAGAAGGTACAATTACCTCATCAAGTTCCACTTTCCTCCCACTCACTTCTTTCGAGAGAAGCTCCTTCTCCAGAAAGGATCCATTCTTAGCAACGAATATCTTGCCTTTGGATCTGTGATAGAAGGTGTACCCAACAATTTCCTTTGGGTATCCTATGCAGACACATTTTTCCGACTTGGGTTCGAGCTTATCAGGTTGAAGCTTTTTCACATAAGCATCACAGCCCCAAACTTTAAGAAATGACAACTTGGGTTTCTTGCCAAACCACAGTTCATAAGGCGTCATCTCAACGGATTTAGATGGTGCCCTATTTAACGTGAATGCAGCTGTCTCTAAAGCATAACCACAAAATGATAGTGGTAAATTGGTAAGAGACATCATAGATCACACCATATCTAATAAAGTACGGTTATGACGTTCGGACACACCATTACGCTGTGGTGTACCGAGTGGCGTGAGCTGTGAAACTATTCCACATTGTTTTAAATGAAGACCAAACTCATAACTCAAATATTCGCCTCTACGATCAGATCGTAGAAACTTTATTTTCTTGTTGCGATGATTCTCTACTTCACTCTGAAATTCTTTGAACTTTTCAAATGTTTCATACTTGTGATTCATTAAGTAGATATACCCATATCTGCTCAAATCATCAGTGAAGGTCAGAAAATAATGATACCCACCGCGAGCTTCGACACTCATTGGTCCACATACATCAGTATGTATGATTTCCAACAAATCTATTGCTCGCTCCATTGTTCCGGAGAACGGAGTTTTAGTCATCTTGCCCATGAGGCATGGTTCGCAAGCACCAAGTGATTCATTATCAAGTGATTTCAAAAGTCCATCAGCATGGAGTTTCTTCATGCGCTTTACACCAATATGACCTAAATGGCAGTGCCACAAATAAGTTGCACTATCATTATCAACTTGGCATATTTTGGTTTCAATATTATGAATATGTGTATCACTATGATTGAGATCTAATAAGAATAGACCATTCTTCAAGGGTGCACGACCATAAAAAATATTACTCATAAAAATAGAACAACCATTATTCTCTGATTTAAATGAATATCCGTCTCGCAACAAACAAGATCCAGATATAATGTTCATGCTCAACGCTGGCACCAAATAACAATTATTTAGGTCTAAAACTAACCCCGAAGGTAGATGTAGAGGTAGCGTGCCGACGACGATCGCATCGACTTTGGAACCATTTCCCACGCGCATCGTCACCCCATCCTTAGCTAATATTCGTTTAATCCGTAGCCCCTATTTCGAGTTATAAATATTAGCAACCGAACCAGTATCAAATACCAAGGTGCTACTATGAGCATTAGTAAGGTACACATCAATAACATGTATATCAAATATACCTTTGTTCACCTTGCCATCCTTCTTATCCGCCAAATACTTGGGGCAGTTCCGCTTCTAGTGTCCAGTCCCTTTGTAGTAGAAGCACTCAGTTTCAGGCTTGGCTCCAGACTTGGGTTTCTTCGTGGGAGTAGCAACTGTCTTGCTATTCTTCTTGAAGTTCCCGTTCTTTCCCTTGCCCTTTTTCTTGAAACTAGCGGTCTTGTTAACCATCAACACTTGATGCTCCTTTTTTGATTTCTACCTCCACAACTTTGAGCATAGCGAAGAGCTCGGGAATTGTCTTCTCATCCCTTGCATGTTATAGTTCATCACGAAGCCTTTATAGCTTGGTGGCAGTGATTGAAGAACTCTATCAATAACACTATCTTTGTCAACTTTGCAACCAAGTTGAGTCATATGATTGTAGTACCCAGACATTCCGAGCAAGTGTTCACTGATGGAACTGTTCTCCTCCATCTTGCAGCTATAGAACTTATTGGAGACTTCATATCTCTCAATTCGGGCATTTGCTTGAAATATTAATTTCAACTTTTGGAACATCTCATATGCTCCATGACGTACAAAACATCTTTGAAGTCCCGATTCTAAGCCGTAAAGCATGGCACACTGAACTATCGAGTAGTCATCAGAACGAACTTGCCTGACTTCATAACGTCCGGAGTTGCTCCTGCAGCAGGCCTGTCACCTAGCAGTGCTTCCAGGACATAATTCTTCTATGCAACAATGAGGATAATCCTCAAGTTACGGACCCAGTCTGTGTAGTTGCTACCATCATCTTTCAACTTAGCTTTCTCTAGGAATGCATTAAAATTCAAGGGAACGGTAGCACAGGCCATTGATCTACAACAACATAGATATGCAAATCCTATTAGGACTAAGTTCATGATAAATTAAAGTTCAATTAATCATATTACTATAGAACTCCCACTTAGATAGACATCCCTCTAGTCATCTAAATGATCATGTGATCCAAATCAACTAAACCATGTCCGATCATCACGTGAGATGGAGTAGTTTTCAATGGTGAACATCTTATGTTGATCATATCTACTATATGATTCATGCTCTACCTTTCGGTCTCTCAGTGTTCCGAGGCCATGTTTGTACATGCTAGGCTCGTCAAGTTTTACCCGAGTATTCTACATGTATAAAACTGTCTTACACCCGTTGTACTTGAACGTAGAGCTTATCATACCCGATCATCACGTGGTGTCTCGGCACAACGAACTTTCGCAACGGTGCATACTCAGGGAGAGCACTTGTACCTTAAAATTTTGTAAGGGATCATCTTATAATGCTACCGCCATACTAAGCAAAATAAGAAGCATAATAAGATAAACATCACATGCAATTAAAATATGTGACATGATATGGCCATCATCATCTTGTGCTTTTGATCTCCATCTCCAAAGCATCGTCATGATCTCCATCATCACCGGCTTGACGCCATGATCTTCATCGCAGCGTTGTGGTCGTCTCGCCAACTATTTCTACTACTACTATCGCTAACTCATAGTGATAAAGTAAAGCAATTACATGGCCTTTGCAATTCATACAATAAAGAGACAACCATAAGGCTCCTATCGATTGCTGATAATTTACAAAACATGATCATCTCATACAATAGCATATAACTCATCATGTCTTGACCATATCACATCACAACATGCCCTGCAAAAACAAGTTAGACGTCCTCTACTTTGTTGTTGCAAGTTTTACGTGGCTGCTAAGGGCTTAGCAAGAACCGTTCTTACCTACGCATACAAAACCACAACGATTTTTCGTCAAGTGTGCTGTTTTAACCTTCACAAGGACCGGGTGTAGCCACACTCGATTCAACTAAAGTGAGAGAGATAGACACCCGCCGGTCACCTTTAAGCAACGAGTGCTCGTAACGGTGAAACCAGTCTCGCATAAGCGTACGCGTAATGTCGGTCCGGGCCGCTTCATCTCACAATATCGCCGAATCAAAGTATGACAAGCTGGTAAGCAGTATGACTATTATCGCCCACAACTCATTGTGTTCTACTAGTGCATCATCTACGCATAGACCTGTCTCATGATGCCACTGTTGGGGAACGTAGTATTTAAAAAAATCCTACGATCACGCAACATCTATCTAGGAGAAGCATAGCAATGAGCGGGGAGAGTGTGTCTACGTACCCTCGTAGACTGAAAGCGGAAGCGTTTAGTGACGCGGTTGATGTAGTCGAACGTCTTCACAATCCAACCGATCCAAGCACCGAACGTACAACACCTCCGCGTTCAGCCCACGTTCAGCTCGATGACGTCCCATGAGCTCTTGATCCAGTTGAGCGTCATGGGAGAGTTTCGTCAGCACGACGGCGTGGTGACGGTGATGATGAAGTTACCGGTGCAAGGCTTCGCCTAAGCACTTCAACGATATGACCGAGGTGTGTAATGATACGTCTCCAATGTATCTATAATTTTTGATTGTTCCATGCTATTATATTATCTGTTTTTGATGTTTAATGTGCTTTATTATACACTTCTAAATTATTTTTTGGGACTAACCTACTAACCCAAGGCCCAGTGCAAATTGCTATTTTTTTTTGCCTATTTTAGTGGTTCACGGAAAAGGAATATCAAACGGAGTCCAAATGGAATGAAGCCTTCGAGAGAGTTATTTTTGGAAAAATATCAACACAGAAGACTTGGAGTAAATGCCAAGAAGCGAAGGAGGTGGCCACGAGGGCAGGGGAGCGCCCAAGGGGGTAGGCGCGCCCGCCACCCTCGTGGCTCCCCTAACGTGTCTCTTCCTCCTATATATACCTACGTACCCTGAAACCATCGGGGAGCACCACGAAACCCTAATTCCACCGCCGCAACCTTCTGTACCCGTGAGATTCCACCTTGGGGCTGTTCCGGAGCTCCACCGGAGGGGGCATCGATCACGAAAGGCTTCTACATCAACACCATAGCCTCTCCGATGAGTTGTGAGTAGTTTACCACTGACATTCGGGTCCATAGTTATTAGCTAGATGGCTTCTTCTCTCTTTGGATCTCAATACAAAGTTCTCCTCGATCTTCATGGAGATCTATTCGATGTAATCTTTTTGCGGTGTGTTTGTCGAGATCCGATGAATTGTGGGTTTATGATCAAGATTATCTATGAACAATATTGGATTATTTTTTTAAATCTTTTCTGCATGATTTAAATATCCTTGCAAGTCTCTTCAAATTATCGGTTTGGTTTGGCCTTCTAGATTGGTAGTTCTTGCAATGGGAGAAGTGCTTGGCTTTGGGTTCAATCTTGTGGTGTCCTTTCCCAGTGACAACAGGGGCAGCAAGGCACGTATTGTATTGTTGCCATCGAGGATAAAAATATGGGCTTTATATCATATTGTTTGAGTTTATCCCTCTACATCATGTCATCTTGCTTAAGGCGTTACTCTGTTCTTATGAACTTAATACTTTAGATGCATGCTGGATAGCGGTCGATGTTTGGAGTAATAGTAGTAGATGCAGAATAGTTTCGGTCTACTTGTCACGGACGTGATGTCTATATACAATGATCATGCCTAGATATTCTCATAACTATGCGCTTTTCTATTAATTGCTCGACAATAATTTGTTCACCCATCGTAGGAATCTGCTATCATGAGAGAAGCCACTGGTGAAACCTATGGCCCCCGAGTCTATCTTTTATTATATTAGTTTCCCGTCAACTTGCCAATTTCTGTCGCCGTTATTTTATTTTGCTTTGTTTACTTTCATTCTATAACAAAAATACCAAAAATATTATCTTATCATCTCTATCAGATCTCACTTTTGTAAGTGGTCATGAAGGGATTGGCAACCCCTTTATCACATTGGTTTTAAGGTTCTTATTTGTTTGTGCAGGTACGAGGGACTCGCGCGTGGTCTCCTACTGGATTGATACCTTGGTTCTCAAAAACTGAGGGAAATACTTACGCTACTGTGCTGCATCACCCTTTCCTCTTCGAGGGAATACAACACAAGCTCGAGAAGTAGCAAGAAGAATTTCTAGCGCCGTTGCCGGGGAGATCTACGCAAAAGTCATATACCAAGTACCCGTCACAAACACTTATCCCTCACATTACATTATTTGCCATTTGCCTCTCGTTTTCCTCTCCCCCACTTCACCCTTGCCATTTTCTTCGCCCTTTTTCCGTTCGCTCACTTCTTGTTTGCTTGTGTGTTGGATTGCTTGCTTGTCACTATGGCTCAAGACAATACCAAATTGTGTGATTTCTCCAATACCAACAATAATGATTTTATTAGCACTCTGATTGCTCCTATTATAGATGCTGGATCTTGTGAGATCAATGCTGCTCTATTGAATCCTGTCATGAAAGATCAATTCTCTGGCCTTCCTAGTGAAGATGCCGCTACCCATCTAAACAACTTTGTTGATTTGTGCGATATGCAAAAGAAGAGATATACGGATAATGATATTTTCAAATTGAAGCTATTTCCTTTTTCGCTTAGAGATCGTGCTAAAACTTGGTTCTCTTCTTTTCCTAGAAATATTATTGATTCATGGACTAAGTGCAAAGATGCCTTTATCTCTAAGTATTTTCCTCCCGCTAAGATTATCTCTCTTAGAAATGATATCATGAATTTTAAGCAACTAGATCATGAGCATGTTGCACAAGCTTGGGAGAGAATGAAATTAATGATACGTAATTGCCCTACACATGGTTTGAACTTATAGATGATTATACAAAACTTTTATGATGACTTGAATTTTTCTTCTAGAAATCATTTATATTCGATCGCGGGGGGCACTTTCATGGAAATCACTTTTGGAGAAGCTACTAAACTCTTAGATAATATTATGGTTAATTACTCTCAATGGCACATCGAAAGATCTACTAGTAAAAAAGTACATGCTATTGAAGAGATTAGCGTTTTGAGTGGAAAGATGGATGAACTTATGAAATTATTTGCTACTAAGAGTACTTCTTCTGATCCTAATGATATGCCTTTGTCCACGTTGATTGAGAATAATAATGAATCTTTGGATGTGAATTTTGTTGGTAGGAATAATTTTGGGAACAATGCATATAGAGGAAACTTTAATTCTAGGCCGTTCCCAAGTAATTCCTCTAATAATTATGGTAATTCCTACAACAACTCTTATGGAAATTTTAATAAGATGCCCTCTGAATTTGAGACTAGTGTTAAAGAGTTTATGAATTCGCAAAAGAATTTCAATGCTTTGCTTGAAGAATAATTGCTTAGGATTGACGAGTTGGCTAGGAACGTGGATATAATTTCTCTTGATGTTGATTCTTTGAAACTTAGATCTATTACACCTAAGCATGATATCAATGGGTCTCTCAAAGCCATGATAATTTCCGTGGATGAGTGCAAAGAAAGAACCGCTAGGATGCGTGCTAAAAGAGATTGCTTTGTGAAAGCGTGTTCTTCTAGTTTTCATGATAATAAAGATGAAGATCTAAAAGTGATTGATGTGCCTCCTATTAAATCCTTGTTTTCTAGTATGAATCTTGATAAAGATGGGACTGGAGATGAGTCTACTTTAGTTAAAAGGCGTCCCAATGATTCGGAGTTTTTAGATCTTGATGCTAAAAGTGTTAAAAGTGGGATTGAAGAGGTCAAAACTTTACATAGCAATGAACTCACTATATTGGATTTCAAGGGATTTAATTATGATAATTGATCTTTAATAGATTGTATTTCCTTGTTGCAATCCGTGCTAAATTCTCCGCATGCTTATAGTCAAAATAAAGCTTTTACCAAACACATAGTTGATGCTTTAATGCAATCTTATGAAGAAAAACTTGAATTAGAAGTTTCTATCCCTAGAAAGCTTTATGATGAGTGGGAACCTACTATTAAAATTAAGATTAAAGATCATGAATGCTATGCTTTGTGTGATTTGGGTGCAAGTGTTTCCACAATTCCAAAAACTTTGTGTGATATGCTAGGTTTCCATGAACTTGATGATTGCTCTTTAAATTTGCATCTTGCGGATTCTACCATTAAGAAACCTATGGGAAGAATTAATGATGTTCTTATTGTTGCAGATAGGAATTATGTGCCCGTAGGTTTTACCGTTCTTGATATAGATTGCAATCCTGCATGTCCTATTATTCTTGGTAGAACTTTTCTTAGAACGATTGGTGCAATTACTGATATGAAGGAAGGAAATATTAGATTCCAATTTCCGTTAAGGAAAGGCATGGAACACTTTCCTAGAAATAAAATCAAATTACCTTATGAATCTATTATGAGAGCCACTTATGGATTGCTTACCAAAGGTGGCAATACCTAGATCTATTCTTGTATCATGCCTAGCTAGGGGCGTTAAACGATAGCGCTTGTTGGGAGGCAACCCAATTTTATTTTATTTGTTTTTGATTCTGTTTAGCAATAAATAATACATCTAGCTTATGTTTAGATGTGGTTTTGTGTTTTAATTAGTTTTTGTGCCAAGTAGAACCTTTGCGGAGACTTGGGTGAAGTTTATGCGATCATGCTGTAGAAAACAGAAACTTTAGCGCTCACGAGATTAGCTACCATTTTTTAATGGAAAGTGCTTTTAAGTTGATTCTTTTTGCATATGATTAATAGACAAATTCCTCACGTCCACAAATTTATTTCAATTTTTTAGGGTTACAGAAGTATTCAAAAGTTACAGATTGCTACAGACTGATCTGTTTTTGACAGATTCTGTTTTTCGTGTGTTGTTTGCTTATTTTGATGAATCTATGAGTAGTATCGGGGGGTATGAATCATAGAGAAGTTGGAATACAGTAGGTTTAACACCAATATAAACAAATAATGTGTTCATTATAGTACCTTAAAGTGGTGGTTTGTTTTCTTATACTAACGGAGCTCATGATATTTTTGTTAAGTTTTGTGTTTTGAAGTTTTCAAGTTTTGGGTAAGGATTTGATGGACTATGGAACAAAGAGTGGCAAGAGCCTAATCTTGGGGATGCCCAAGGCACCCTAAGGTAAAATTCAAGGACAACCAAAAGCCTAAGCTTGGGGATGCCCCGGGAAGGCATCCCCTCTTTCGTCTTCGTCTATCGGTAACTTTACTTGAGACTATATTTTTATTCACCACATGATATGTGTTTTGCTTGGAGCGTCATGTATGATTTGAGTCTTTGCTTTTTAGTTTACCAAAATCATCCTTTCTGGACCCACCTTTTTAGAGAGATACATATGAGTCGGAATTTATTAGAATACTCTATGTGCTTCACTTATATCTTTTGAGCTAGATAGTTTTGCTCTAGTGCTTCACTTATATCTTTTAGAGCACAGTGGTGGTTTTATTTTGTAGAAAATATGAATCTCTCATGCTTCACTTATATTATTTTGAGAGTCTTTTAGAACAGCATGGGAATGTGCTTTGGTTATAAAATTAGTCCTAATATGATAGGCATCCAAGATGGGCATAATAAAAACTTTCATAAAAGTGCATTGAATACTATGAGAAGTTTGATACTTGATGATTGTTTTGAGATATGAGAATGGTGATATTAGAGTCATGCTAGCAGAGTAGTTGTGAATTTGGGAAATACTTGTGTTGAGGTTTGCAAGTCCCGTAGCATGCACATATGGTAACCGTTGTGTGACAAATTTGAAGCATGAGGTATTTCATTGAGTGTCATCCTTTGTGTGGAGGTCGGGATCGTGCGATGGTTAACTCCTACCAACCCTTCCACTAGGAGCATGCGTGTAGTATTTTGTTTTGATGACTTGTAGATTTTTGCAATAAGTATGTGAGTTCTTTATGACTAATGTTGAGTCCATGGATTATACGCACTCTCACCCTTCCACCATTGCTAGTGTCAGGCCCAAGATGAGATTTTATCCCGATCACGTGACACACTCGTGATTGGGGCACAACCGCATCTCGGGCGCTTAGCAAGATGGATATCATTACATCGTACCATTACATACATACATGGGGGATACAACAATTCATACAAGTCACATGAATACAACGACATGAATACAAGGCATCCGACTACGGATGCAAACATGAAAAGCACAACGACATCCATCTGCTATCCCAGGCTGCCGACCAGGAACCTAACCCAAGACTGATGAAGAAGAAGAAGAAAGAACTCCAACACAAGAACATCGCTCTGACGTCAAGTCATCGGAAACCTGCACCTGCAACTGCTGTTGTAGTATCTGTGAGCCACGAGGACTCAGCAATCCCATAACCATGGGTATCAAGACTAGCAAAGCTTAATTGGGTATGGAGAGGTTAAGTGGTGAGGTTGCAGCAGCGGCTAAGCAATATATGGTGGCTAAATTACGAGTACAAGAATAAGATGAGTATCTATGCAAATGGTCGCAAACTAGTAATGATCGCTAAAGATCCTGAACTACCTACGAGTCAAACATAACCCCATCGTGTTCTCTTCTCAAAGTGAAAAGAGACGGTCACGGTTACTCACACGGTTCGTGTGTTTTATTTCGGATCCTCTGTCAAGTTTTCTACAACCGGACATTAACAAATTCCAATCTGCCACATAACCGCGGGCACGGCTTTCGAAAGATCACAATCCTGCAGGGTGTCCCAACTTAGCCCATCACAAGCTCTCACGATCAGCAGAGATAATAATAATATTACCCCTTATCTTAGGGACAATCCGATTAGGCTCGGAATCCCGGTGCACAAGACATTTCGACAATGGTAAAACAAGTCCAGCAAGACCTCCCAGCGTGACGACACCCTGATAGTAGCAGCGCGTATATCGTCTCAGGCCACGTCCGGATGAGCAGTACGTACGGCAACCGAAGACCCCAGATAACTGGGTGGCACCGCAAGTGGCTCTAGTTTGGGACCAACACCATCAGCACTGGCCCCCCCTCTATGCAGAAGAATCCTCGGGTAGCGCTAACTCCCTATGCAATTAATTAATTAAGTTGTTATTATGTTGCAAATAAAACCAATGTTGGGCCTTGCTGGAGGAGTTTTATTCAAAGACGAACTGTCAAGGGGTCCCCATATACTCAACCGCGTTAGGAACGCAAAATCAAGGAACATAACGCCGATTTATCGGCACCTAAGGTGGCATGAGTGGAACAAAACACCGAGCAAAGGGCCAAGCCTTCCACCCATTGCCAAGTATATAGGTGTTTTAATATATATAGTAGATATATTGTGATATTCCAACAACAAGTTCCAACATGGAACAACCTTCATCTTCACCTGCAACTAACAACGCTATAAGAGGGGCTGAGCAAGCGGGTAACATAGCCAAACAACGGTTTGCTGGGAAGTTGTCAAAGGTTAGAGGTTTCATGGCAACGAGGAGAGGCTGACAAATAGATAGGTAGCGCGACATATAGCGGTAGCATCGAGACAACTAGCATAGCAATGATAGTAAAGGTATCCAAGGGGATGGTCATCTTGCCTGAGATTCCGCAAGGAAGAAGAACGGGTCCATGAAGTAGATGAAGAAGAAGCCACAAAGACGAACCACGTGTAGACGAACGAATCCTCACGAACGCAACGGAACAAGCACTAACGAGAAGAAGCACACAACATGGTAAACACACCATTCAAGAACATAACAAGATGCTCAACCAAGTATGATGCAAGACAAGTCTATATGATGCAATTCATGGCAAGGGATGAAGCACACAAGAACAACACAAGCCAACAAGTTTAAATGAGGCCGGAATCAACATATAACACTTCCGGTAAGTCCTCATATGCACATTTCAAAATGGGTCCAGATCAGAACAAACATTTAGTTCAAGTTGTTAAACAACAAGTTAACATGCACAATGATGATCTACTCGAAATTCTAGTCAAGTTACATATCAAGTTTATTTAATTCGGAGCTACGGCCTAGAAGATATGAGCAAAACAAGTTACAATGCAAAGCTGAAGTTAACATCAACATAGCAACTTTGGAGCAAGGTATATTTATGCTACATCACCCAAACATGATAACAAAAGGCATGGATGTGAAATAGACATGATTCTCAACAAGCATGAACTCAGAGCACACCCAAACACTTGCTGGAACACAATTAAACTAGCATGGCAAGATTCAAGAAGTTTACTGATTTCCCAGACTTAGTGAAAAAAATAGAGCATGGCAGAAATAACGACAAGTAGGCATGTTTGTAAGCTTCTGCAACTCATCTCAGAGCATAACATGGCATACGAAGATAACCAACAGCAAGAAGACATGTTTATGAAGCTACTCATGGCAAGAACATGGTCATAGGAGGCATAGATCACTAGCAATTCACATGGCAAAACTGAACTTATTGTAAACAGACTGACAGAAACATTTTATAGCAACTTGAGAGCAAGAAATAAATAAGCTACAGCAGGCCATATATGCAAACAAGGGCATGGATGGATAGAGCATAACATGAACAACAAGACATGATCATTGGACATACTAAAACATGCAAGGATCTGAGTGGGGCATCAAACAAACATGACATCAGGTTAACAGTTTTCAGACTTAGCAGTTTTTCACAAGTGTAAGAAAATAACAACAGCGAGTAGGCCACTTTACAAGCTTGTTGCAAACACCACAAGGCATATCATGAAAAGTGGATTGCACCACATCAAAGATGGCATAATTGTGCTTCTAAAACATATTGACATGTAGCTCAAACAAAAATCATACATATAGATACAAAAATGACAAATCAGCATCTCATAACAAGTTTCAGCACTTAACAGCCACATGCACTTTTGCAACAGAGATTAACACGGCAATTTGGCACCTGACATGAATGCTACAACAACCATCATGTAGAGCACTTCACAATGAACATTTTGACACATCATTTGCTCAATTTGGACCAACATGCAAAAAGATATTATCACCACAAGCATGCAACAAAATAACAGTTAACAACAGTTTAAAACATATAGCACTTTTGCAACGATGATTAGGGCATCAAGATGAGCTCAAACAAGCATGCCACAATACAACAATATGAAGAGCATATCGCGATGAACATTTGGACACATTATTCACTCAATTTAGATAAGCACACAAAAAGTTACAGCCACTCAAAGTATGCATCATATTAAGGTTTAACAGGAACTTAGTCATATTACGCAGGACATGGAAAAAGAAAAAGAAAAACACTAACGGGCCGAAACTAACAGACTGACCCAACAAGAGGAAAAAAGGAAGGCGCTGGGGGCCCTCACCATGGGCCTCGGCCCGGTTAGTGGAGGAGGTCGGCCAGGCTGGGAGTTGGGACACAGGGGGCTGCTAGGCCGGAGCAGGGCCCACGCGGGCGCGTTGCGGGCGGGACGAGCAGGGGCATGGCGGCGGCGGTGCTGGCCTCCAGCGGGGTAAGGCGGCGGGGATCGGCCGGAACAGGCCAGATCCGGAGCAGGAGGGCGCGGATCCGGGGCCAGGGAGCCCATTCCCGGCGTCAGCGGCGGCAAGGGGGCTCCGGCTGGGGCGCGAGCAACTCCGGCAACGGTTACCTACGGGAGGAAGGACGACGGGGTGGGGGAGAGGTGAGAGGAGGGAGAGAAGGAGGGCATGGCGCAGAGGCCGACGACCTGGGGCGGAGGCGGCGCTCGCCGGCGAGGCGGAGATGGCGGCGGGGCGCTCTGGCGAGGGCGCACTGGCTCAGTGCGGGAGAGCGACCGAGCGGGAGGAAGAACAGGGCGGCGACGCGCGGGCTCGTGTGGGTGCGCATGGGCCGCGGTGGCGGCGGGATCTGAGCCCGGCGGGCCCTGCGCAGGCCTGGCGGGCCTCGGCTGCGGGGAGAGGCCCGGGAGGATAGATGGCGCTCTCCTAGTGGCTGCGGGGGGCGGCTGGTGGCGGCGCTGACCCGTGGCTCGACGACACTTGGCGGCGGGGCGGTGGTTGACACGGATTACGAGGAGTGGCGACGGCTGGAGGTTAGGAGAGGGCTATGATAGGTTTTAGACTAGGTTTAGTCCAAATTAGGAAGGTGTGGTGTCTATTTATAGACAAGGGCTAGGTTAGGGGAGTTTGGGGGTGTTTTGGAGCCGTTTCGGAGCCTCGGATCGAGATCTGACGACTCCGGTTGCAAGGAGGTTTGTGGGCTGGATTAGCGGGCTGCAAAGAGGAGGTGGGCTGTGGGGAGAGAAGAGAGAGAGAGGCCCGCGGGGGTTTTCGGAGACCGAAAACGTCCGACGTTTTAGCACCAAAAACGTCCGACATTTTACCCAGCGATAATGCCGCTATAGTTTAACGGTTGGGCTATCAAACGAGCTCGAATGTGATGAAATTTGGCAGGCGGTCTCTCTACACTATAATAAGACCACACACCAAGTTTCAACCCATTCCGAGAACATTTTCCGGCCACTTACAAAACAAGGTTTCGGAGGTGCCGCGGTCGCGTGCGAGTGTGTCTGGGCTCAGAGCGGACAACGGAGAGGACAGGCGGACTCGGACGGATGCAAGTTTTGAAAACATGATGATGACATGCACATGATGTCATGGCAAAATGCAACACACAAGCAGATGACATGGCAACGATGACGAATAACTGGCTGACACCTGGCGCATCGGTCTCGGGGTGTCACAGCTAGCCTCTCTTGTACCGCGCAACTTTCGCCGGTACCATATACCTTACTCAAAACAGCCACCATACCCACCTACCATGGCATTTCCATGGCCATTCTGAGATATATTGCCATGCAACTTCCACCGTTCCGTTCATATGACACGCTTCATCATTGTCATATTGCCATGCATGATCATGTAGTTGACATCGTATTTGTGGCTAGGCCACCATGCACAATTTTTCATCCATGTCACTCTTGATTCATTGCACATCCCGGTACACCGCCGGAGGCATTCATATAGAGTCATACTTTATTCTAGTATCGAGTTGTAATCTTTGAGTTGTAAATCAATAGAAGTGTGATGATCATCATTATTAGAGCATTGTCCCAAAAAAAAGGCCAAAGAAAAAAAGGCCCAAAAAAAGAAAGAAAAAAGAAAGAAAGAAAAAGGAAAAAAAGGGACAATGCTACTATATTTTTCCACACTTAGTAGCACCCTGATCTTCATGATAGAGAGTCTCTTGTTTTGTCACTTTCATATACTAGTGGGAATTTTCATTATAGAACTTGGCTTGTATATTCCAACGATGGGCTTCCTCAAATGCCCTAGGTCTTCGTGAGCGAGCAAGTTGGATGCACACCCACTTAGTTTCTTTTGTTGAGCTTTCATACATTTATAGCTCTAGTGCATTCGTTGCATGGCAATCCCTACTCACTCACATTGATATCTATTGATGGGCATCTCCATCGCCCATTGATACGCCTAGTTGATGTGAGACCATCTGCCTCTTTTGTCTTCTCAACAACCACCACTCCATTCCACCTATAGTGCTATATCCATGGCTCGCGCTCATGTATTGCATGAAAGTTGAAAAGTTTGAAAAAAATAAGTATGAAACAATTGCTTGGCTGAAACTGGGGTTGTGCATGATTTGAGTATTTTGTGTGACGAAGATGGAACATAGCCAAACTATATGACTTTGTAGGGATGAACTTTCTTTGGCCATGTTATTTTGAGAAGACATGATTGCTTTGTTAGTATGTTTGAAGTATTATTATTCTTATGTCAATATTAAACTTTTTTCTTGAATCTTTCGGATCTGAACATTCATGCGACAATAAAGAAAATTACATTGAGAATTATGTCGGGTAGCATTCCACATCAAAAATTCTGTTTTTATCATTTACCTACTCAAGGGCGAGCATGAATTAAGCTTGGGGATGCTTCATACGTCTCCAACGTATCTATAATTTTTGATTGTTCTATGCTATTATATTATCTATTTTGGATGTTTAATGGGCTTTATTATACACTTTTATATTATTTCTTGGGACTAACCTACTAACCCAAGGCCGGGTGCAAATTGCTATTTTTTTTCCTATTTCAGTGTTTCGCAGAAAAGGAATATCAAACGGAGTCAAAACGGAATGAAACCTTCGGGAGAGTTATTTTTGGAACAATATCAACACAAAAGACTTGGTGTACACGCCAGGAAGCGAAGGAGGTGGCCACGAGGGCAGGGGGCATGCCCAGGGTTGATAGGCGCGCCCCCACCCTCGTGGCTCCCCTGAAGTGCCTCTTCCTCCTATATATACCTACATACCCCGAAACCATCGGGGAGCACCATGAAACCCTAATTCCACCACCGCAACCTTCTGTACCCGTGAGATCCCATCTTGGGGCCTGTTCCGGAGCTCCACCGGAGGGGGCATCGATCACGGAGGGCTTCTACATCAACACAATAGCCTCTTTGATGAGTTGTCAGTAGTTTACCACGGACCTTCGGGCCCATAGTTATTAGCTAGATGGCTTCTTCTCTCTCTTTGGATCTCAATACAAAGTTCTCCTCGATCTTCATGGAGATCTATTCGATGTAATCTTTTTGCAGTGTGTTTGTCGAGATCCAATGAATTGTGGGTTTATGATCAAGATTATCTATGAACAATATTGGATTCTTTTCTGAAATCTTTTATGCATGATTTAAATATCCTTGCAACTCTCTTCGAATTATCGGTTTGGTCTGGCCTACTAGATCGGTAGTTCTTGCAATGGGAGAAGTGCTTGGCTTTGGGTTCAATCTTGCGGTGTCCTTTCCCAGTGAAAGCAGGGGCAGCAAGGCACGTATTGTATTATTGCCATCGAGGATAAAAATATGGGGTTTATATCATATTGCTTGAGTGTATCCCTCTACATCATGTCATCTTGCTTAAGGCGTTACTCTGTTCTTATGAAATTAATACTCTAGATGCATGCTGGATAGCGGTCGATGTGTGGAGTAATAGTAGTAGATGCAGAATCGTTTTGGTCTACTTTTCATAGACGTGATGCCTATATACAATGATCATGCCTAGATATTCTCATAACTATGCGCTTTTCTATCAATTGCTCGACAGTAATTTGTTCACCCACCGTAGAAATCTGCTATCATGAGAGAAGCCACTAGTGAAACCTATGGCCCCCGGGTCTATCTTTTATTATATTAGTTTCCCGTCATCTTGCCAATTTCTGTCGCCGTTATTTTATTTTTCTTTCTTTACTTTAAATCTATAACAAAAATACCAAAAATATTATCTTATCATCTCTATCACATCTCACTTTTGCAAGTGGCCGTGAAGGGATTGACAACCCCTTTATCGCATTGGTTGCAAGGTTCTTATTTGTTTGTGCAGGTACGAGGGACTCGCGCATGGTCTCTTACTGGATTGATACCTTGGTTCTCAAAAACGGAGGGATATACTTACGCTACTGTGCTGCATCACCCTTTTCTCTTCGAGGGAATACAACGCAAGCTCAAGAAGTAGCATGTAACTGTGGGGAGGGGCACCGCACACAGCTTGCAAATCAACTTGTGTGTCTATGGGGTGCCCCTTCCCACGTATATAAAGGAATGGAGAAAAGGAGGGGCCGGACCTCTCTATGGCGTGACCTAGGGGAGTCCTACTCCCACCGGGAGTAGGATTCCCCCTTTCCCTAGTTGGAGTAGGTGAGGAAGGAAGGAGGAGAGAGGGAAGAAGGAAAGGGGGGCCGGCCCCCCACCCAATTCGGATTGGACTTGGGGGGGGGGCGCTCCCCTCACCTTGGCCGCCTCCTCCTCTATCCCACTAAGGCCCAATAAGGCCCATACACTCCCCGGGGGGTTCCGGTAACCCCCCGGTACTCCGGTAAATGTCCGAACTCACCTGGAACCATTTCGATGTCCAAACATAGGCTTCCAATATATCGATCTTTATGTATCGACCATTTCGAGACTCCTCGTCATGTCCGTGATCACATCCGGGACTCCGAACAACCTTCGGTACATCAAAACACATAAACTCATAATACCAATCGTCATCGAATGTTAAGCGTACAGACCATACGGGTTCGAGAACTATGTAGACATGGCCGAGACTCATCTCCGGTCAATAACCAATAGTGGAACCTGGATGCTCATATTGGTTCCTACATATTCTACGAAGATCTTTATCGGTCAAACCCCATAACAACATTCGTTGTTCCCTTTGTCATCGGTATGTTACTTGCCCGAGATTCAATCGTTGGTATCATCATACCTAGTTCAATCTCATTGCCGGAAAGTCTCTTTACTCATTCCGTAATACATTATGATGTGTATTACCGAGAGGGCCCAGAGATACCTCTCCCACACTCGGAGTGACAAATCCTATTCTCGATCTTTGCCAACACCACAAACACCTTCGGAGACACCTGTAGAGCATTTTTATAATCACCCAGTTACATTGTGACTTTGATATCACACAAGGTGTTCCTCTGGTATTCGAGTGTTGCATAATCTCATAGTCATAGGAACATGTATAAGTCATGAAGAAAGCAATAGTAGTAAAACTAAACGATCAAGTTGCTAAGCTAACGGATGGGTCTTGTCCATCACATCATTCTCCTAGTGATATGATCCCGTTGATCAAATGTCAACTCATGCCTATGGTTAGGAAACATAACCATCTTTGATTAACGAGCTAGTCTAGTAAAGGCATACTAGGGACACTCTGTTTTGTCTATGTATTCGCACATGTATCAAGCTTCCAGTTAATACAATTCTAGCATCAATAAAAGACATTTATCATAATGTATGAGGAAATATAAATAACAACTTTATTATTGCCTCTAGGGCATATTTCCTTCACAGACATGGCCTCGGAACACTGGAGACCGAAAGGTCGAGCGTGAATCATATAGTAGATATGATCAATATAAGATGCTCACCATTGAAAACTACTCCATCTCACGTGATGACCGGACATGGTTTAGTTGATTTAGATCGCGTGATCATTTAGATGACTAGAGGGATGTCTATCTAAGTGGGAGTTCTTTAGTAATATGATTAATTGAACTTTAATTTATCATGAACTTAGTCCTGATAGTATTTGCAAATTATGTTGTAGATCAATAGCTCGCGTTATAGCTCCCCTATGTTTTTGATATGTTCCTAGAGAAAACTAAGTTGAAAGATGTTAGTAGCAATGATGCGGACTAGGTCCGTGATCTAAGGATTATCCTCATTGCTGCACAGAAGTATTATGTCCTTGATGCGCCGCTAGGTGACAAACCTATTGCAGGAGCAGATATAGACGTTATGAACGTTTTACAAGCTCGGTATGATGACTGCTTAATAGTTTAGTGTGCCATGATTTACGGCTTATAACCGGGACTTCAAAAACATTTTGAATGCCATGGAGCATATGATATGTTCCAAGAGTTGAAAATAGTATTTCAAACTCATGCCCATGTCGAGAGGTATGAGACCTCTGACAAATACTTTGCCTACAAGATGGAGGAGAATAGCTCAGCTAGTGAGCATGTGCTCAGAATGTCTGGTACTACAATCACTTGAATCAAGTGGGAGTTAATCTTCCAGATAAGATAGTGATTGACAGAGTTCTCTAGTCACTATCACCAAGTTACTGGAACTTCGTGATGAACTATAATATGCAAGGGATGACGAAAATGATTCCCGAGCTCTTTGTGATGCTGAAATCAACAAAGGTAGAAATCAAGAAAGAGCATCAATTGTTGCTGGTTAACAAGACCACTAGTTTCAAGAAAAGGGCAAGGGTAAGAAATGGAACTTCAAGAAGAATGGCAAGCAAGTTGTCACTCTCGTAAAGAAGCCCAAAGCTAGACCTAAGCCTGAAACTGAGTGCTTCTAACTGCAAAGGAAATGGTCACTGGAAGCGGAAGTTCCCCGAATATTTGGCGGATAAGAAGGATGGCGAAGTGAACAAAGGAATACTTGATATACATATTGATAAGTGTACCTCAATACTGTTCATAGTAGCCCCTGGGTATTTGATACTTGTTCGGTTGCTAAGAATAGTAACTCAAAACAAGAGTTGCAGAATAAACGGAGACTAGTTGAGGGTGAGGCGACGATGTGTGTTGGAAGTAGTTCCAATATTGATATGATCATCATCGCACAATCCCTATACTTTCGGGATTAGTGTTAAACCTAAATAAATGTTATTTGGTGTTTGCGTTGAGCATGAACAAGATTGGATAGTGTTTATTGCAATACAGTTATTCATTTAAGTGAAAGAATAATTGTTATTTTGTTTACATGAATAAAACCTTCTATGATCATACACCCAAGGTGAATGGCTTATTGAATCTCAATCGTAGTAAATACACATATTCATAATATTGAAGCCAAAAGATGCAGAGTTGATAATAATAGTGCAACTTATTTGTGGCACTGCCGTTTAGGTCATATTAGTGTAAAGCGCATGAAGAAACTCCATGCGGATGGACTTTTGGAATCACTTGATTATGAATCACTTGGTGCTTGCGAACCATGCCTCATGGGCAAGATGACTAAAACTCCGTTCTCCGGAACAACGAAGCGAGCAACTGACTTATTCGGAATCATACATACTGATGTATGTGGTCCAATGAGTGTTGAGGCTCGCGGCGGGTATTGTTATTTTCTGACCTTCAAATGATTTGAGTAGATATGGGTATATCTACTTGATGAAACACAAGTCTGAAACATTTGAAAAGTTCAAAGAATTTCAGAGTGAAGTAGAGAATCATCGTAACAAGAAAATAAAGTTTCTACGATCTAATCGTGGAGGCGAATATTTGAGTTATGAGTTTGGTCTTCATTTGAAACAATGTGGAATAGTTTCACAGCTCATGCCACGTGGAACACCACAACAAATGGTGTGTCCGAACTTCATAACCGTACTGTATTAGATATGGTGCGATCTATGATGTCTCTTACCGATTTACCACTATCGTTCTGGGTTTATGCATTAGAGACAAATCCATTCACGTTAAATAGGGCACCATGTAAATCCGTTGAGACGACACCGTATGAACTGTGGTTTGGCAATAAACCAAAGTTGTCGTTTCTTAAAGTTTGGGGTTGCGACACTTATGTGAAAAAGTTTCGGCCTGATAAGCTCGAACCCAAATAGGAGAAATGCATCTTCATAGGATACCCAAAAGAAACGGTTGGGTACACCTTCTATCACAGATCTGAAGGCAATACTTTTGTTTCTAAGAATGGATCCTTTCTAGAGAAGGAGTTTCTCTCGAAAGAAGTGAGTGGGAGGAAATTAGAACTTGATGAGGTAATTGTACTTCTCTAGAATTGGAGAATAGCACATCACAGAAAATTGTTCTTGTGATGCCTACACCAATTAGTGAGGAAGATAATGATGATGATCATGAAACTTCAGATCAAGTAAAACTTCCGAACCTCGTAGGTCAACCAGAGTACGTTCCACGCCAGAGTGGTACGGTAACCCAGTTCTAGAAGTCATGTTACTAGACCATGACAAACCCGCGAACTATGAGGAAGCGATGATGAGCCCGGATTCTGAGAAATGGCTTGAAGCCATGAAATCTGAGATGGGATCCATGTATGAGAACAAAGTGTGGACTTTGGTTGACTTGCCCGATGATTGGCAAGCCATTGAAAATAAATGGATTTTTAAGAGGAAGACTGACGTCGATGGTAATGTTACTGTCTACAAAGCTCGACTTGTTGCGAAAGGTTTTCGACAAGTTCAAAGAGTTGACTATGATGAGACTTGCTCACCAGTAGCGATGCTTAAGTCCGTCCGAATCATGTTAGCAATTGTCGCATTTTATGAAATCTGACAAATGGATGTCAAAACTACATTCCTTGATGGATTTATGAAAGAAGAGTTGTATATGATGCTGAAGGAAATATGCCCTAGAGGCAATAATAAAGTTGTTATTTATGTTTCCTTATACATCATGATAAATGTCTTTTATTCATGCTAGAATTGTATTAACCGGAAACTTGATACATGTGTGAATACATAGACGAAACAAAGTGTCCCTAGTATGCCTCTACTGGACTAGCTCGTTAATCAAAGATGGTTATGTTTCCTAACCATAGGCATGAGTTGTCATTTGATCAACGGGATCACGTCACTAGGAGAATGATGTGATGGACAAGACCCCTCCGTTAGCTTAGCAACTTGATAGTTTAGTTTTACTGCTATTGCTTTCTTCATGACTTATACATGTTCCTATGACTATGAGATTATGCAACTCCCAAATACCGGAGGAACACCTTGTATTCTATCAAAGTCACAACGTAACTGGGTGATTATAAAGATGCTCTACAGGTGTCTCTGAAGGTGTTTGTGGTGTTGGCATAGATCGAGAGTAGGATTTGTCACTCCGAGTGTCGGAGAGGTATCTCTGGGCCCTCTCGGTAATACACATCGTAATAAGCCTTGCAAGCAAACGACTAATGAGTTAGTCACGAGATGATGTATTACGGAACGAGTAAAGAGACTTGCCGGTGACGAGATTGAACTAGGTATGATGATACCGACGATCTAACATCGAGCAAGTAACATACCGATGACAAAGGGAACAACGTATGTTGTTATGCGGTTTGACCGATAAAGTTCTTCATAGAATATGTGAGAACCAATATGAGCATCCAGGTTCTGCTATTGGTTATTGACCGGAGATGAGACTCGGTCATGTCTACATAGTTCTCGAACCCGTAGGGTCCGCACGCTTAACGGTCGATGACAATCGATATTATGAGTTTGTGTGTTTTGATGTACCGAAGGTTGTTCGGAGTCCCGGATGTGATCACGGACATGACGAGGAGTCTTGAAATGGCCAAGACATAAAGATTGACACATTGGAAGGTTATATTCTGACACCTCAAGGGTTGCGGGGGTCACTAGATAAATACCGGAGTACCGGGAGGTTACCGAACCCCCGGGGGCTTAGTGGACCTATATGGGCCTTAGTGGAAATAGAGGGCAACAAGGGGAGTGTGGGGTGCCCCCCCACAAGGCCCAAAACGAATTGGTTTAGGGCAAGGGAGGCCGGCCCCCTCTTTCCTTCTCCTTCTCTCCCTTCCTTCCCCCTCTCCTACTCCTACTAGGAAAAGGAGGAGCGCGCCCCCTCCTTGGCCGGACCCTCCTCCCTCCCTCCTTTATATACGTGGGGAGGGGGAACCCCATAGACACACAAGTTGATTTGCAAACCGTGTGCGGTGCCCCCCTCCACAGTTACTATAACGCCCCGGACACACCCGTCGATGGTCGTTACTCCTGACGGGATCTATACTAGCCTCACATATCAATACTAGTCTTTTCTGCGCACTTTGTCCTCACTTGTGTGCACCCGGGAGCAACTTCCCGGTCGGTCACCCATCCTGAAACTACTCCAAGCTGAGCACACTTAACTTTGGAGTTCTATCCGAATGGGCTCCCGGAAAAGAAGGAATTCCTTATTGATATGAGTAGTCTATCATCCCTAATAAGCCAGGCCAATACATACACCCCCACTCAGAGGAATCGATGTCCTCGTCAGGCCACAGGAACGTCCCCTCGTGGCACAACCGTCTGTGCATCCAGTCCGATACATGTGCCATGCCGTGTGCCACGACGGGTCACAGACGTCATGAATAACATGACCGAGAAGCTGTCCGCAAACATCCGTGTAACCGCGAGGGTCTGCTCTGATACCAACTTGTAACGCCCCTGACACACCCTTCGGTGGTCGTTACTCCTGACGGGATCTAGACTCGCCTCACATATCAATACTAGTCTTTTCTGTGCACTTTGTCCTCACTCGTGCGCACCCGGGAGCAACTTCCCGGTCGGTCACCCATCCTGAAACTACTCCAAGCTGAGCACACTTAACTTTGGAGTTCTATCCGAATGGGCTCCCGGAAAAGAAGGAATTCCTTATTGATATGAGTAGTCTATCATCCCTAATAAGCCAAGCCAATACATACACCCCCACTCAGAGGAATCGATGTCCTCGTCGGGCCATAGGAATGTCCCCTCGTAGCACAACCGTCTGTGCATCCAGTCCGATACATGTGCCATGCCGTGTGCCACGACGGGTCACATACGTCATGAATAACATGACCGAGAAGCTGTCCGCAAACATCCGTGTAACCGCGAGGGTCTGCTCTGATACCAACTTGTAACACCCCTGACACACCCGTCGGTGGTCGTTACTCCTGACGGGATCTAGACTGGCCTCACATATCAATACTAGTCTTTTCTACGCACTTTGTCCTCACTCGTGCGCACCCGGGAGAAACTTCTCGGTCGGTCACCCATCCTGAAACTACTCCAAGCTGAGCATGCTTAACTTTGGAGTTCTATCTGAATGGGTTCCCGGAAAAGAAGGAATTCCTTATTGATATGAGTAGTCTATCATCCCTAATAAGCCAGGCCAATACAGTTACACACCTCGGTCATATCGTTGTAGTGCTTAGGCGAAGCCCTGCGCTGGTAACTTCATCATCACCGTCACCACATCGTCGTGCTGATGAAACTCTCCCGTGACGCTCAACTGGATCAAGAGCTCGTGGGACGTCATCGAGCTGAACGTGTGCTAAACGCGGAGGTGTCGTACGTTCGGTGCTTGGATCGGTTGGATCGCGAAGACGCTCGACTACATCAACCGCGTCACTAGACGCTTCCGCTTTCGGTCTATGAGGGTACGTGGACACACTCTCCCCGCTCGTTGCTATGCTTCTCCTAGATAGATGTTGCATGATCGTGGCAAAATTTTGAAATACTACGTTCCCCGATAGTGGCATCATGAGCCAGGTCTATGCGTAGATGATATGCACGAGTAGAACACAATGAGTTGTGGGCGATAATAGTCATACTACTTACCAGCATGTCATACTTTGATTCGGCGGTATTGTGAGATGAAGCGGCCCGAACCGACATTACGCATACGCTTACGCGAGATTAGTTTCATGGTTACGAGCACTCGTTGCTTAAAGGTGACCCGCGGGTGTCTGTCTCTCTCACTTTAGTTGAATCAAGTGTGGCTATGCCCGGTCCTTGTGAAGGTTAAAACATCACAGTTGATAAAAAATCATTGTGGTTTTGTATGCGTAGGTAAGAACGGTTCTTGCTAAACCCGTAGCAGCCACGTAAAACTTGCAACAACAAAGTAGAGGATGTCTAACTTGTTTTTGCAGGGCATGTTGTGATGTGATATGGTCAAGACGTGATGAGTTATACATTATTGTATGAGATGATCATGTTTTGTAAATTATCGGCAACCGGCAGGAGCCTTATGGTTGTCTCTTCATTGTATGAATTGTGAAGGCCATGTAATTGCTTTACTTTATCACTATGAGCGATAGAAGTAGTAGCAATAGTTGGCGAGATGACCACGACGCTACGATGAAGATCATGGTGTCAAGCCGGTGACGATGGAGATCATGACAATGCTTTGGAGATGGAGATCAAAAGCACAAGAGAATATTGGCCATATCATGTCACATATTTTGATTGCATGTGATGTTTATCTTATTATGCTTCTTATTATGTTTAGTACGACGGTAGCATTACAAGATGATCCCTTACAAAATTTCATGGTATAAGTGTTCTCCCTGAGTATGCACCGTTGCGAAAGTTCATCGTGCCGAGACACCACGTGATGATCGGGTGTGATAAGCTCTACGTTAAAATACAATGGGTGTAAGACAGTTTGGCACATGCAGAATACTCGGGTTAAACTTGAAGAGCCTAGCATGTACAGACATGGCCTCGTAACACTGGAGACCGAAAGGTCGAACGTGAATCATATAGTAGATATGATCAACATAAGATGTTCACCATTGAAAACTACTCCATCTCACGTGATGATCGGACATGGTTTAGTTGATTTGGATCATGTGATCATTTAGATGACTAGAGGGACGTCTATCTAAGTGGGAGTTCTTTAGTAATATGATTAATTGAACTTTAATTTATCATGAACTTAGTCCTGGTAGTTTTTGTATATCTATGTTGTTGTAGATCAATGGCCCGTGCTACCGTTCCCTTGAATTTTAATGCGTTCCTAGAGAAAGCTAGGTTGAAAGATGATGGTAGCAACTACACGGACTGGGTCCATAACTTGAGGATTATCCTCATTGCTGCATAGAAGAATTGTGTCCTCGAAGCACCGCTAGTTGACAGGCCTGCTGCAGGAGCAACTCCAGACATTATGAACGCCTAGCAAGCTCGTTATGATGACTACTCGATAGTTCAGTGTGCCATGTGATGACCCACAAGTGTAGGGGATCTATCGTAGTCCTTTCGATAAGTAAGAGTGTCGAACCCAACAAGGAGCAGAAGGAAATGATAGGCAGTTTTCAGTAAGGTATTTTCTGCAAGCACTGAAATTATCGGTAATAGATAGTTTTGTGATAAGGTAATCAGTAGCAAGTGACAAATAGTAAAAGTAAATAAGGTGCAACAAGATGGCCCAATCCTTTTTGTAGCAAAGGACAAGCCTGGAAAAACTCTTATATGAAGGAAAGCGCTCCCGAGGACACATGGGAATTATCGTCAAGCTAGTTTTCATCACGTTCATATGATTCACGTTCGTTACTTTGATAATTTTGGTATGTGGGTGGACCGGTGCTTGGGTGCTGCCCTTGATTGGAAAAGCATCCCACTTATGATTAACCTCTATTGCAAGCTTCCGCAACTACAAAAGAAGTATTAAGGTAAACCTAACCATAGCATGAAACATATGGATCCAAATCAGCCCCTTACGAAGCAACGCATAAACTAGGGTTTAAGCTTCTGTCACTCTAGCAACCCATCATCTACTTATTACTTCCTAATGCCTTCCTCTAGGCCCAAACAATGGTGAAGTGTCATGTAGTTTACATTCACATGACACCACTAGAGGAAAGACAACATGCATCTCATCAAAATATCGAACGAATACCAAATTCACATGACTACTTATAGCAAGACTTCTCCCATGTCCTCAGGAACAAACGGAACTACTCACAAGGCATATTATTGTTCATGATCAGAAAAGTATTAGTATGCATAATGGATCTGAACATATGATCTTCCACCAAGTAAACCAATTAGCATCAACTACAAGGAGTAATCAACACTAGTAGCAACCTACACGTACCAATATGAGGTTTTGATACAAAGATTGGATACAAGAGACGAAGTAGGGTTTGAGAGGAGATGGTGCTGGTGAAGATGTTGATGATGGTAACCCTCCCCAAGATGGGAGAGCTGTTGGTGATGATGGCGGTGACGATTTCCCCCTCCCGAAGGGAAGTATCCCTGGCAGAATAGCTCCGCCGGAGCCCTAGATTGGTTCCGCCAAGGTTCCGCCTCGAGACGGCAGCGTCTGGTCCTGAAAGCCTCCTTATGATTTTTTTTCTAGGTAAAAACACCTCATATAGGAGAAGATGGGCATCGGGGGTCACCGGTTGGCCCACGAGGCAGGGACGCGCCCCCACCCTCGTGGACAGGTGGTGCCCCCCTGACTGATCTCTTTCGCCAGATATTTTTTATATTTTCTGAAATGTTGTTTCGTGGAGTTTCAGAGCTTTTTTAGTTGTGCAGAATAGGTCTCCAATGTTTGCTCCTTTTCCAACCCAGAATTCTAGCTGCCAGCATTCTCCCTCTTCATGTAAACCTTGTAAAATAAGAGAGAAAAGGCATAAGTATTGTGACATAACGTGTAATAACAGCCCATAGTGCAATAAATATCAACATAAAAGCATGATGCAAAATGGACATATCAACTCCCCCAAGCTTAGACCTCGCTTGTCCTCAAGCGAAAGCCGATATCGAAAATTATGTGCACATGTTTAGAGATAGAGGTGTCGACAAAAATAAAATACGGACATGAGGGCATCATGTAACACCCGGATAATTAAGCTACAGTAATCCCCTCCCAATGGTGCCAGGTCATCGCAGTTAATTTGCTAAACCTCACTTGATCCAAACCCGATTCAAATTCAAATTTAAAATAAAGTCAAATTATTATTTCTGGAATGGTACAACAAAAATGTTCGGTAGGTTGCAAATATTCACTAACAAATTGTCATCAAAGGATTAACTTTTTTTTTAAAGTATAAAATTGCCCCTGGATATTAAAACATTGGACCAACAACACCTTTTTATCCCATTTAAATATAAACTCAAACTTAATAAATTATTTCGAACCCAAACTTTTTGTGACAGTGCAAAATAATGCATAGTAATTATATGGCAAGGTTTACATTTTACAAAAGTATTTTGATGTAAGAAGAAAGTACAAAACAGTAGCTAAGTAAATAAACAGATAAGTAAATGGAAAAATACTAGTAAAAGGTTTAGAAACCTAATCTACTGGGCTCCTTGGCCCATCTAGCAAAACAGCCCAGGCCGACCTCCCCACTTGCCTCCCACCTCGCGCTACAGGAGGCACGGTGCCGTGGCGGCCATCTGCCGGCGATGGCCGTGCGTGGCGGCCATCCGCCCCCTGCCCCCGCCTATAAGGTCTTCGCCGGACGCCCCCGGAACCCTAGCTCCTTTCCCCTCCCTTCCTCGCGTTGCCATCGGCATCCCTGCACCCGCTAGGCCGAGCCACCACCGCCATGGCCATCACCGTCGTCGCGGCCGACGACCTCCCCGGCGCCTGAGAATACATCCAGGGGCTCCATCATCGTCGTCTTCTTCCCCCTCGACAAAGGGGTTGAGCTAGGAGGCCCCGTTCGCCGCCATCGTCGTGGTGTTCCTCGTGTACACTGTCGTCCGTCGTCAGGTGCCGCTGCTCCCGGCGATCCCCGACCTCCTCGAGCTCGCCCACGGCCTCAACGTGAGCTCCTCTACCGATTGCCCACCTTTCCCCTTTGATTTGTCGCCGTTACCTGTCGTCCCCAAGTTCGTGACCACCATAGCAGGGGAGCTCGATTCTCCCACGCGCGCACTGCTTTGCCTCGCCTGGCCGGACCTTGCCGCGGCCCGCGCCGTCCGCATGCACCCCGTCGCTGCCGGCTGCTCCCCCGCGCCGTCCGCGCGCACGCCACGCTCGCTCGGCCGCGCCCGTGTGCTACTGTCGCTGCTGCTTATGATGCGCTGCGGCTGCGCTGTGCTGCTCCTTGCGCTGCTAATTCTAATGCCGCTTCTGCTACTTCTTTCCAGCTGTTGCCGCTATAGCTCACTGACCACACCCGTAGCTCCTAGTGTGAGTGCTGCCCCTGCACCTTCGTAGCCGGCCATGGAGCTCATGCTCCATGTGCCCAGCCGTGCTCTTTCTGGTCTTGTGCTAATTCCACATGGGGCCGGCCATTCAATTAGTGCTAATACGATATTAGTTCTATCCATAGATGCTAATTAGATTATGACACATGGGCCCCATCTACTAACCAGCCCACTAAATCAATCTGTTAAAATATGAGTCCATGACATGCGGGACCCAGCCGTCAGATTGACCAGTCAACAGTCCATAAGTTGACTGTTGACTGAGCGGTCAACTGGGTCCCCCGGCCCCCACTTGTTAGCCTCTATAGCACTCTGTTGGGTGCAATTTCTGGGGCCACTTAGGTTTTATCCAATTAATAAGTTCGAATTAATATTAAATCCAAAAATTCTAGAAATTCAATTAAACTTTGAAAAATCATATAAAATAATCCGTAACTCGGATGAAAATGTTTTATATATGAAAGTTGCTCAGACTTTCGAGACGCATCCGAATACGCAGACCGTTCGTCAACCACACATCTCTATCATACCGAACATGCAACATTCCCCTCCGTTTCATCTGCCCGAAAATGCCTAACACCGGGAATACTTTCCCGGATGTTATTCCTCTTCGCCTGTATCACCGAGCACTGCGTTAGGTCACACGTAGCACCGCCTTTTGCCATGTTATGCTTTGTGATGCTATTGTTTGCTCTGTTATTTATTTGTTTCCCCTTCGTTGCTTATTTTCGATAGACTCCGATACTGTGATAGACCCCGAGACCATTGATGCTTCGGTGTTCGACTACGGCTACGCTTCCGAAGATTCCTTTCATCTGCAGGGCTTCCAGGCAAGCCCCCCCTTTGATCACCAGATATCGCCTACTCTTCTCTCTACTGCTTGCATTAGAGTAGTGTAGCATGTTACCGCTTTCGATAATCCTATTCTGCTGCATAGCCTGTCATTGTTGCTATGACTGTTGATACTTTACCCGCAATCCTAAATGCTTAGTATAGGATGCTAGTATTCCATCAGTGGCCCTACACCCTTGTACGTCTGCCCTGCTATTCTATCGGGCCGTGGTCACTTGGGGGTGATCACGGGTATATACTACATACACTTATACATGATACTTGATGTGACTAAAGTCGGGTCGGCTCGTTGAGTACCCGCGGTTGATTCACGGATTGGGGGCTGAAAGGACATACTTTCCCGACGGCCCTCTGTGTGGATCTTTGTGGCGGAGCGACAAGGCAGGTTGAGACACCCAGTGGAGAGGTGGCCTGGCCCTGGTCGTTGTCCGCGGTTATTTCATAATAACACGTTTAACGAGTTTGGATATTTGATCTGAGTCTGGCCATTGGCCTATACGCACTAACCAGCTACGTGGGAATAGTTATGGGTACTCGACGTCGTGGTATCAGCCGAAGCCTTTTTGACGTCAGCGGCTTAGCGGCGCGCGCCGGGTTGGACCGCGTAACGCAACTTCCTTAGTAATGGAGGTTGCTAGGTCTGCTCACCGGTCGCGTACGCAACGTGCAGGTGTGCGTTGGGCGATGGGCCCGGACCCCTGCGCGCCTAGGACTTAGACTGGCGTGCTGACCTCTCTGTTGTGCTTAGGTAGGGCTGCGATGTGTTGATCTTCCGAGGCCGGGCATGACCCTGGAAAGTGTGTCCGGCCAAATGGGATCAAGCGTGCTGGGTTATGTGGTGCACCCCTACAGGGAAGTTAATCTATTCAAATAGTCGTGTCCCTCGATAAAAGGACGACCCGGAGTTGTATTCCGACCTCATGATAACTAGAACCGGACACTTGATAAAACACACCCAGATGAGTTCCAGATATAACTCGGTGGTTGCTCTCTCACAGGGCGATGTGCGGGAGGATCGCCGAGTAGGATTATGCTATTTGATGTTACTTGGTGAACTTACCATCTATTCTCTCCTACTGCTGCAAGATGGAGGCTGCCAGAAGCGTAGTCTTCGTTTGGATTAGCTATCCCCCTCTTATTCTGGCTTGCTGCAGTTCAGTCCACCAATACTACCCATATCATTGTTACCATTGCATATGTAGTATAGATCCTTGCTTGCGAGTACTTTGGATGAGTACTCACGGTTGCTTTGCTCCCCCTTTCCCCCTTCTGTTCCTTCTTCTCGGATGATGCGACCAGATGATGGAGCCCAGGAGCCAGACGCCACCTACGACGACTCCTACGACACCGGAGGCGCCTACTACTACGTGCAGTCTGCCGACGATGACCAGGAGTAGTTTAGGAGGTCCCAGGCAGGAGGCCTTGCCTTTTCGATCATTGTTACTTTTGTGCTAGCCATCTTAAGGCAAACTTGTTTAACTTATGTCTGTACTCAGATATTGTTGCTTCCGCTGACTCTTGTGTTTCGAGCTTATGTATTCGAGCCCTCGAGGCCCCTGACTTGTAATATAAAGCTTGTATTATTTTAATTTGTGTCTAGAGTTGTGTTGTGATATCTTCCAGTGAGTCCTTGATCTTGGTCGTACACATTTGCGTGCATGATTAGTGTACGGTCAAATCGGGGGCGTCACAAGTTGGTATCAGAGCCGACTGCCTGTAGGAATCCCCCTTTCCAACTCCTTGGCCGAAGTTGAGTCTAGTCATTGCAAAACTTAACTAACATGGCTGTGTGGCCTATGGGCCCACGTTGCCATTGGGTGGTATTATGATCTTTTACTCCTCGTCTATACTCTGGGACTCTGATCTCTCTTCTATTCGGGTAAAAAGATTTTACTAACTCTGACTCTAGGTTCTCGTAACTATTTCTCCTAGAGAGCCCTCATTACGGAAGATCACCTGCTTCGTCAGAAGATTCTGAGGATATCCCTCGATATTTCCCCAAGATCCTTGTGCTCATCGCCTTTGCAATTCTCTGCCATCGATATATCCCTACGGATATCTGCATGCACTTGTCATTCTCATGATCATTCCTCGTCGCTCTTGTCTTTACAAGATGCCTCGAAATATTCTCCGTTGACCCGAGAATCCTTTGATTTTACTGTCTTGCAGTTTTATTTCGCATGAAAACCCTTACGTTTATTTCCTCACATTTATCGAGGATCCGTTTTTCTCAATTGTTCATGTGTCTCACAAAATTCATCGGAATGCCCTTTGATCTTTCGAAAATCCCCTGCAGCCTGTTATTCCTGAAATTCTTGCCTGCTTGCATTATGGTTAATTCCATATGACCAGTAGTCCTCGTCAACATCCCTTGTCTTAGCCATTTTGAGCCTATTGATTCAATGTGTGCGTATGCACGCAGTGATCAGGTTATCCTTTATAAAATTATCTTTCCGACTCAGACGTCATTCCGGACATGAGTTGGTTCTCGGCAATTCAAACCTTTATTGATTGTCCAACTAAGTGTTTTCAACTTATCCATCCTTGATCAGAGCGTCTTCTTTTGATCCTTCCTTTTGGAAACCATAATTTCTTTCTATTTCAAGCATCAGATTAATAAGGTGATTCTTGAATCTGATGCCTCTGCATTCTTTCTTCCTCTGAGTGAGTATCGATACTCACATCAGCTCCGTTGTGGATTGCCCGATCCATTGTTGAATTTTATCCGACAGTGTCCTTCATATTCAATCACCTTGTGAGTTCTTCCCATAATACATAATGCCTTTGGTAAATTATATCCTCTGCTTGATCAACCATGCTCTGCTTTCGAGCTTGTGTTTTTACTTTTGAAACTTGTGGTATATGTTACTAAGATGCCCGATGGGTTGAACCTATGCCTTCCCCTAATTCGTGAGAACCCGAAAGTTTTCACAAGTCATACCCTTCCGGTGTTCTACCGGATATAATTTCAACACTACAGTTTTATCAAAGCAAGAGGTAAATGAAACGTATGCATTGGAGAAATGGGAGTCGACCTTGAGCTTTTGTTCATGCCCATGGAAACGATGTAGACCGTCTCGAGAGCTTCTTGCAAAATGATTTTACATCTAAATAATTCTTTCGGTGTCAATAAATTTGATCCCTTGCAGTTATGGTTCCGACCATGCTGTCCTTATTCAATATATCTGGAATAAATCCATTCCAGGCCTCGTCAATTTTTGACAAGGTTAAAGCATCTACTATCATAGGTCAATGACCTAGATCAACTTCTATCGTGATCTACCTTCGAGTTTTACCCCCTGATATCTCGAGGATATCATGCCTTTGCACTACACCTTTTGAGCTTTTGATGAAGTAATACCTTTGCTTGTCGTAATCACTCTACGGGTTCTAGGTTGCCGTCAACACCGTTTAGTAAATCAAATCTGCTCTAAAAATTCAACACCCCTAGTAGACGTTACTGGGAAATTTTAAACTCAATCTGGTCTATTCCTAGACTATCGGGTATATCCCTTGTCTAGCTATCTTTGACTGTGCTACCTCGTCCTTCTTTGGTGCACGAATTCTTCAGAGATTGAGCGCAACTTACGTCGAGCTTTCAGCATCTGGTTGCTTGTTCAGTAAGGAAACTTTGATTCCGAGCTTGCATCTTTTATATTGATCCAATAACTTGCCACTTCGTCATTCCCTTGCTTGACGCAGCCGATCTTCGATTGCATCCTCTTGAAACCTCCCGACAAATGTGTCGTGATCACCTTCAACACTTTGACTTCTTCTGAGATGTCAACGAAGTTTATGATGAGAAATACCCTCCTTGCCCTCGATGATTTTTATTATCATCGACAACACCCTTGACTTCCTTTCATCGCGAGCTTGTCCACGTTATGATTAAAACTTAGTCTCCAACTTGTAATATGTTCTATCTTGTAGTATTACCATCTTTTATGTCAAGAATGTTGCGAGACTGCTCCACCTCATCAGAATTCTTAGTATAGTGTTACTACTCCCCATCACCATTCTTCCTTGGTCCCCGTATTGTTTTCAACCGGGATACCAATATGCTAAAGATGCTACTTGAGTTCTGCACTTCTAGCAACCCTATTGCTTTGAATTTAACATTCGACAGTTCGTTCTTAGACTGTTGGTTATTGAATCGTCACTCTAACATTGATCTTGCTGCCTAAGGTCATATTTCGGGCACACCTTTCACCTAATGATTAATGGTGTATGTTTTTCTCGAGCATACAACGTTATATCATTTGAATTGATAAGTGTCATCCTCTTGTTCACATTATTGTGGAAATCCCTCCGTTTGGAATTCTCGATGAATTGTCGCTGAGCCCATCAGCCACCTCCTCATCCTCTCCTTGGTTTAATGATGAACTATTGTTTCGGGAACCCGCTCCCATAGTTCATTTTCCGAGAATCTTGCAATGTCATTTCGTCGATTAATGTTGCACCGTTTCTTCTCGAACATCCCGAGTCTGAGGTATCATGACACCAATCAGATCTGAATCTCGGACAGATAAGATGGCTGGGAAAACTTTCCAGAAGATATAATATTGTTCCTTTGATGACCCGGTATTATGATGTCATGCCTAGCACCCCGGGCTGGCGGACCTATCATTTTAATCTCTTTTGCAAGGATAACCGTTCTTCCAGGAGGAAATTGTAAGACTTATTCTATAAGTTGTTCCTGATGAATCCTTTGTGTATCCAAGTCCGACCTTTGCTACAAGACCATGCCAATGCTATCTCGAAGCATGTCTGTGGTGCTCCGATTTTCAACAAGAGCATTTGAAGCCCAATGCTAAATGTTTCTTGGTCAGTTATCCAAACACCGTTGTATGGGTAACATCTTGATTAATCCTTGCCTCTTTATCTGAATGATTGGGTAATTGCTCTTCTACCCTGTATGCCATGTTCTGCTTGTCCATGGGAAGGATATACTCCTATTAATTGTGTGTAATCACAATTTCCTTTCCATTTGTTTGTTTAACCTTTCCTTGATCTACATATAATCTAAGAAGTAATAATTTTTGCTTATGTAAACACCTTGGTGTACAACTCTGTCAGTAAGACCTTGATTCTATTGTTGATAACATTCCGGTACTGCCGGTGGACGAGAACTTTGCCAATTGGTCTGCCTCGTTTCAACGAGCGGGGAAATGGTTCTCTTCGTCCCCCGTCCTTGGTACCGACATTGTTGCCAACTTAGCTGACAGACTATCCTCTTACATGCCTTGCTTTATGTGCAAGATATCATCGCCCTTCCTATTCTTAACCCACATGGTGGGCCCATAACCCACAGGTCCACGGGATCGAAACCTGACTCTCATGTAAACACCATGTTCCCAAGGTTGTTTCTCGCGCGTGGCCTCGTATGTAATTCATGAGCCACATTCAGAGAGATCGTCAATTCTGGTATCCGACATAATACTTATTCCCCTTGCTTTGAACCCCTTGCACGCCATGTTTCAGGCATCTATCGATTGTCTGGCCGCTCGAAACTTTCCATGATACCTCTTGATATGTCCAAAACATATCTATAATTTCTGCTTGCTCCATGCCACTTTTGGGTGATATTGCTATGATATTCATACACTTCCATACACTTTTGATCATATTTGGACTAACTTACTAATCCAGTGCACCCCAGTGCCAGTTCCTGTTTTTGGCTGTTTTTGTATTTCAGGTTTTCACGTTTCGAGAACTGCCCAGAAAAATCCAAAAAAACTATATAAAAAATCAGCGAACCGGAAACAACACTGCGTCCGAAGGGCAGCCTGGGGGGGGCCACAGGGGCTCCAGGCGCCCTGTGGGCGTCCCCCCCCTGGGGGGCGCCTGGGCCCCCCGAGGCTCCCCTGGTGCCCTACTTTGGCATATATTTAAAGGGTTCCCCGTAACCCTCAGAATAGGACTTCTTTTCGCGATCCCATCTCTGTTCCGCCGCCGCCGCCGCTTCCAAGATCGGGAGCACCAGGAGAACTCTTCCCGGCACCCTGCCGGAGGGGAGGATCACCACCGGGAGCTTCTCCACCACCATGGACGCCTCCCGGACGACTCGTGAGTAGTCTTCCTTGGACCATGAGTCCATGACCAGTAGCTATGTGATGTTCTCCTCCCGTTCTTGTGCTTCACTAATTAGTCCTCGTGAGCTGCCCTACATGATCGAGGCACCTATGTAATCCTTATGCTGTTGCTATGTTGAGTTTGCTGGGATCCGATGGATTATGAGATTATGTTCAGATTGATCTTGTGTAATATATTTGATTCACCTCTTTTATATTTTAGTTCATAAGTAATTCTTGCATGTTCTCCGTTGTTACTTATTGCTTTGGCCGAGTAGTAGGTAGTGACTCCAAGAGGGAACGTTATGCTCGACTGTGGGTTCATGCCCCTCGATGACTAGCTTGAGTGACAGAAACATGAGTCTAGGGGATGTGCTGTTGCCACAAGGGGGAAAACAACGGTGCTTGTGCCCGCGGGTGCAAGGATTGTTTACTTTACGCAAAGTTCTTTTAATGCAGTTGTCTGTTGCATTGAGTTTACACTATGGGTGGGACTCGCAACTTAATACCAGCGAGATGTTCTGGATAGATATCTCAAGGTGGATGATTAGTAGTAGATATTGATGGATTTCGGTCTACTTACTTTGGCGTACCGCCCATGCTTTGAACCTCAACCTTTCTTGCAATGTAATCAGCATTGGTTTGCGTTCGTGGTCCTGTCAATTGCCCAGCTGTAATTTGTTTACCTCACATAGCTGTTTTATCGTCTTTTGGGAGAGAGACGTCACTAGTGAACATCATGAGACTCCGGTCCATATTACCATCATTGATCACATTCACTATTTACTTTTCGCTATTTTACTTACTATTGCAAAAACACTATCTATCACTACTATCATATTGCTTTTAACCCTTTGTGAACTACAAGGCCGGAGAGATTGACAACCTCTCTGTACTCGTTGGGAGCAAAGTTATTTGTATCTGTGTGCAGGTCCACGTTGATTGCTAATTGCGCCGTTAGCAATTGACACCTACTTGTTGAACCTAGGAGTCTCTGGGGATTCGATCCTTGGCCTCTTTGCTAGGGGAAAACACTTCTACTTACTGCATCTTACACCTTCCACTTGGGGTAACCAACGAGGGGTTCGAGGCCCATCAAGGAGTATTTTCTGGCGCCGTTGCCGGGGACTCCACTCTTCAGGATAGGGGAGTTGCATGCTATCTTTTACCTTTGCTTTTTAGTCTTGTTAGTTTACCTTTCATTTTTGCTTTAGTTTCTTTTATCGAAAATCACAAAATTAGTTATCTTGCTTGCTTGCTACTATGGGTTCCACCGAGAACACCAAGTTGTGTGACTTCACTAGTCACAACAACGATGACTTTATCAGCACACCTATCACTACACCTGCCACTTCAGCACCTTCATATGAAATTAAACCTCCTTTACTTAACTTAGTCATGAGAGAACAATTCTCCGGTGCTGGAGATGATGCTGCTTTACACTTGAACAACTTTGTTGAACTTTGTGATATGCAAAAGTACCAAGAAATAGATGGTAATATTGTTAAGCTTAAGCTTTTTCCTTTCTCCTTGAGAGGAGGAGCAAAAATTTGGTTTCAGTCTTTGCCTAGAAATAGCATAGATTCATGGGACAAGTGCAAAGATGCTTTTATCGGAAAATACTATCCACCTGCTAAAATTATCCAAATTAGAAGTAACATAATGAATTTTAAACAATTGGATAATGAACACGTTGCCCAAGCTTGGGAACGTATGAAATCTCTTATCAAGAACTGCCCTACTCACGGTTTGACTACTTGGATGGTTATCCAAACTTTTTATGCAGGCTTGAACTTTACCTCGCGGAACTTGTTAGACTCGGCCGCGGGAGGAACTTTTATGTCAACTACACTTGGTGCTGCCACAAAGCTTCTCGATGAGATGATGACCAACTATTCCCAATGGCACACCGAACGCGCTCCAACAGGTAGGAAGGTAAACTCTGTCGAAGAGATTTCCTCCCTCAATGAAAAAGTTGACTTGATCATGTCTCTACTTTCGAAGCAATCTACTATTGATCCTCGTGATGTTCCTTTAAATTCTTTGATTGCTCAAGAACAAGTAGATGTTAACTTTATCTCTAGAAATAATTTCAACAACAATGCTTATAGGAGTAACTTTGGTAACAATCCTAGACCGTTCCCCTCTAACTCTTATGGGAACAACAATGCTTATCCTAGTACCAAGAACTCCAATACTGAACTAGAGACCATGCTTAGAGATTTCATCACTACCCAAAAAGCCTTTAATAAGAATGTAGAAGAGAAACTACATAAACTAGATGATCTTTCTTCTAAGGTAGATCACTTAGCCAATGAGGTAAAATTGCTGAAAATTGAAACTTCTCCTCTTAAGGAGAGGGAAGTCATCCCTATTAATGCTACTCAAGTACAAATTAATGAAAATATTAGGATGATGGCTAAGCTGAAAGAAAGATGGGCTAGAGAAAGGGAGGAAGAGGAAAGAATTAAGAGCCTTCCTACCCACCACACTGTTGCTACTATCCAAGTTATTGAGGATGTTCACACTCTTAGCACCCAATGTACTCCTGGTCCCAATGGACCTATTAATGGTGATGCTATAGAAACTACCAAACAGGTGAGACTTAAGGACACCACTACTACTTTACTTGATGCTCGTGACCTTGATTTTGATAATTGCACTCTTACAGAAGTTATTAATTTCCTTCACAAGATGTCTAGAGATCCCCGCACTAGCACACTTAACCTTGCCTTCACAGAGCATATCACTAATGCTCTTATCAAAGCTAGGGAGGAGAAACTTAGAGTAGAAGCCTCCATACCTAGAAAGCTAGAAGATGGTTGGGATCCTATGATAAAAATTTATTTGAATGACTTCTCTTGTTATGCATTATGTGATGTTGGTGCTAGTACCTCTGTTATGCCCAAAAGAATATATGATATGCTTAAATTGAAACCTTATGATTCTTGTTCTTTTGGTGTTCGTCTCATTGATTCTTCCATAAAGAAACCTTTGGGGAGGATCGACGATGTTCTTATTGTTGTCAATGATAATTATGTGCCCGTTGATTTCACTATTATGGATATTGAATGTGATCCTTCATGTCCAATTATTTTGGGACGTCCCTTTTTGCGCACCGTTGGTGCTGTCATTGACATGAAAGAGGGTAATATAAAATTTCAGTTTCCTCTCAAGAAAGGGATGGAACACTTCCCTCGTAAGAAGGTCAAGTTACCTTTTGAGTCCGTTGTACGGGCTAGTTATTCTTTTACTCTTGATAAAACTTGATCTATGCATTATGCCTGGCTTAAAGGCATAAAAGAAAGCGCTTTTGGGAGGCAGCCCACATGAATAAATTTTTGCTTTTGTTGTGTCTTGATGTTTTTTACTGCTGTAGCATCATCATTGTATCTTTGCTTTTCATATTTATGCCAAGTATAGCCTCTGATTGCTAGAAAGTTCAAAAGTTGTGAGGTGTTGTCCAGGAAACAGATTCTGTCCTTGGATAGAAAAATTCGTATAAAATCAGCAGATCATCTTTTTGGTCTGAATTGTTTCGACAGCGTTCTCTATATAATTGTCTTTCGTGCGTCAGTTCTGAGTTTTTTGATTTGAGTTGCAGAAGTATCCCGAACAGGCCAATTACTGCCTGCTGTTCTGTTTTTTAACAGATTCTGTCCTGTTTTGCCTTACCTTCACTTTGCAAATTAAGAACTTGTTTTTTCTTTGCAAAAACCTTTTGGCAATCTTGAGAAACAGTAGAACTTCAAAAATATCCTTATTTCCAGCAAGGTATAATTATTTTATTACGGGTACTAACCTCGCTAATCAGATTATGATGAGTTGTGTATGAAGGGAGTTTTCAAGTGTGCGAGGGAAGATGATAAAAAGATTCAGGAGTGTCAAGCGCTCAAGCTTGGGGATGCCCCCGTGCACCCCCAAGAAATATTCAAGGAGACTCAAGCATCTAAGCTTGGGGATGCCCCCGTGCATCCCCATCTCCATCAACATTATCAGTTCGTCTTTCGTTTCGCTATATTTTTACCACTTCATATGTTATGTGCTATGCTTGGAGCGTCTTGCTTTTAGTTTTCTTTTTAGTTTTTCATAACGAGTTGGAACTCAGCATTCCTTTATGTGGGAGAGAAACACGCTCCACCTCTACCTAGAACATTACATAGAATTTTCATGTCTATCTATGATGTGTGTGTTCTTTATCTTTTAATAGCTACTATCGTGCTCTGCTCTTAGTATTCATGCTTATCTTTTCAAGAGCTTTTATTTAGTTGGTTGCTTGAACTCTCTTTAATTACCATGCTCACCTTATTAAGAGAGTTTGCTTCCATTGCATGGGTTAATGTGTCTATAATAAAGATGCTACTTTCATGATGGTGCTTAGTAGTTCAGGTTTTCTTTTGGTTAATCTCAAATAGCTGGGAGGTTCCCAATGTGTTATTGGAGTACCAACTTGGTTTGTTTGCCTATGATGTGGTATGGTTTAGTAATATCTTCCTTCGAGAATTTATTTTGATTGACTTGGCGTATGCTCACGCATATTCAAGACTGTAAAGAAAGTCTGTCAAGCCTTGATGATCTTTTGTTTCTAAGTAGCGATATAACTACCATGCCTGATTCAATATTGCTTTGTCGCTCTGCATGATTATGACCGTCATTGCTCTATTAGTTGGTCGCTCCCAGTCTTTTGCTAACCTCCACCTGCACTAAGCAAACTAACCATGCAATACATAGCTCATGGGAAAGTAGCCTAAAAAACTATTGTGGTAAAGAATATGTTGCCTATGTATCTTATTTCTTATGAGTTGCTTGCTGAGCGGTAACCATGTTTCTGGGGACGCCATCAACTGCCACACTTTTGTTGAATATCATGTGAGTTGCTATGCATGTTCGTCTTGTCTGGAGTAAGGGTGATTTACCGTGGGTTGAATTAATATGCATATTGTTAGAGAAGAACATTGGGCCGCCAACCAAAGCCATGCATCATGGTGGAAGTTTTAGCTTGGACCTTAATCCTAAATCTCTCATGAGAATATGCTTATGCATTTAAGAGGAGTCCATCATCTATTTTCTATGTTGTCCCGGTATGGATGTCCTCAAGTTGAGATTTATCAAAAACGAGAAATCAAATGCGATCTATCTCCTTGGACCTTTGTACAGGTGGCATAGAGGTACCCCTTTGTGACACTTGGTTAAAACATATGCAATGCAATGATAACCCATGGGGATCCGAGCTAATTAGGACAAGGAGCGAGCACTATTGGTATTCGATGCATGAGGCTTGAAACTTATAAGATGTTTTATACATGACACATATGAAGTACTACTACCGTTGACACAATTGCTTCCATGTTTTCAAAATAAAAAGCACTAGCACTTAACCTTTCTTTTACCTTTATGTTGAAGCACCAACTACTGAGAGCATGATTGTCATTCTGAGTGTAATGTGCATTGTCCCAAAGTAGCATTGTCTTTTGCATGATTGTGATATCGTTTATTCTGAAATGATTGTATCTAGTCATCACTTAAACCTTGAAGGTGCCCTTGCATTTATGTTTTGCATCACTAAAGGGGGCAAGCTAGATATCACTTTATCATATTTGCACGTCATGTTCATTGCAAATCTTTTTGATGTTTCAGTTTCATATTGTTAAACTTTCAGTCATTTGTGATTTTCTCTTGAGACAACTTAATTACTTTAGAATCATTGTCTCAGTAAGCTTTTGTCATATGACTATGAGAAAGTCCTATATGGTTAATAGCATGTCACCACAGAAATTATTCTTGTTAGCATTTACCTACTCGAGGACGAGCAGGAATTAAGCTTGGGGATGTTGATACGTCCAAAACGAATCTATAATTTCTGCTTGCTCCATGCCACTTTTGGGTGATATTGCTATGATATTCATACCCTTCCATACACTTTTGATCATATTTGGACTAACTTACTAATCCAGTGCACCCCAGTGCCAGTTTCTGTTTTCGGCTGTTTTTGTATTTCAGGTTTTCACGTTTCGAGAACTGCCCAGAAAAATCCAGAAAAATTATATAAAAAATCAGCGAACCAGAAACAACACTGCGTCCGAAGGGCAGCCTGGGGGGGCCACAGGGGCTCCAGGCGCCCTGTGGGCGTCCCCCCCCCCCGGGCCGCGCCGGGGGGGGCGCCTGGGCCCCCCGAGGCTCCCCCGGTGCCCTACTTTGGCATATATTGAAAGGGTTCCCCGTAACCCTCAGAATAGGACTTCTTTTCGCGATCCCATCTCTGTTCCGCCGCCGCCGCCGCTTCCAAGATCGGGAGCACCAGGAGAACTCTTCCCGGCACCCTGCCGGAGGGGAGGATCACCACCGGGAGCTTCTCCACCACCATGGACGCCTCCCGGACGACTCGTGAGTAGTCTCCCTTGGACCATGAGTCCATGACCAGTAGCTATGTGATGTTCTCCTCCCGTTCTTGTGCTTCACTAATTAGTCCTCGTGAGCTGCCCTACATGATCGAGGCACCTATGTAATCCTTATGCTGTTGCTATGTTGAGTTTGCTGGGATCCGATGGATTATGAGATTATGTTCAGATTGATCTTGAGTAATATATTTGATTCACCTCTTTTATATTTTAGTTCATAAGTAATTCTTGCATGTTCTCCGTTGTTACTTATTGCTTTGGCCGAGTAGTAGGTAGTGACTCCAAGAGGGAACGTTATGCTCGATTGTGGGTTCATGCCCCTCGATGACTAGCTTGAGTGACAGAAACATGAGTCTAGGGGATGTGCTGTTGCCACAAGGGGGAAAACAACGGTGCTTGTGCCCACGGGTGCAAGGATTGTTTACTTTACGCAAAGTTCTTTTAATGAAGTTGTCTGTTGCATTGAGTTTACACTATGGGTGGGACTCGCAACTTAATACCAGCGAGATGTTCTGGATAGATATCTCAAGGTGGATGATTAGTAGTAGATATTGATGGATTTCGGTCTACTTACTTTGGCGTACCGCCCATGCTTTGAACCTCAACCTTTCTTGCAATGTAATCAGCATTGGTTTGCGTTCGTGGTCCTGTCAATTGCCCAACTGTAATTTGTTTACCTCACATAGCTGTTTTATCGTCTTTTGGGAGAGAGACGTCACTAGTGAACATCATGAGACTCCGGTCCATATTACCATCATTGATCACATTCACTATTTACTTTTCGCTATTTTACTTACTATTGCAAAAACACTATCTATCACTACTATCATATTGCTTTTAACCCTTTGTGAACTACAAGGCCGGAGAGATTGACAACCTCTCTGTACTCGTTGGGAGCAAAGTTATTTGTATCTGTGTGCAGGTCCACGTTGATTGCTAATTGCGCCGTTAGCAATTGACACCTACTTGTTGAACCTAGGAGTCTCTGGGGATTCGATCCTTGTCATCTTTGCTAGGGGAAAACACTTCTACTTACTGCATCTTACACCTTCCACTTGGGGTAACCAACGAGGGGTTCGAGGCCCATCACCTCTTTACTTTGTTCTCGATATTTACTTAAGTTTCAATTCAAGAGTTACTTTCCGTCACCTTCCCCGATGTTATCGATCAAATAATCAACCTTGCAGAGGTCCGTTCTCCCGGAATACCCTCTATTCTTTCGTAAGTACGATGGAGTTCCCGAAGAAAGGATGTCGACTTCATCATGATGACCCGAAGCAGAGAAATGAAGACATCAACGTAGTGGGTCAACCTCTTTCAGAAGAGCAACCAAGACCAAGAACACTCGCTAGAATTTCGTAACCATAACCTTCCCCTTTTTCTCTACCTCCTAAATCTCGGGACGAGATTTCTTGTAGTGGAGGAGAATTGTAACACCCGGATAATTAAGCTACAGTAATCCCCTCCCAATGGTGCTAGGTCATCGCAGTTAATTTGCTAAACCTCACTTGATCCAAACCCGATTCAAATTCAAATTTAAAATAAAGTCAAATTATTATTTCTGGAATGGTACAACAAAAATGTTCGGTAGGTTGCAAATATTCACTAACAAATTGTCATCAAAGGATTAACTTTTTTTTAAAGTATAAAATTGCCCCTGGATATTAAAACAGTGGACCAACAACACCTTTTTATCCCATTTAAATATAAACTCAAACTTAATAAATTATTTCGAACCCAAAATTTTTGTGACATTGCAAAATAATGCATAGTAATTATATGGCAAGGTTTACATTTTACAAAAGTATTTTGATGTAAGAAGAAAGTACAAAACAGTAGCTAAGTAAATATACAGATAAGTAAATGGAAAAATACTAGTAAAAGGTTTAGAAACCTAATCTACTGGGCTCCTTGGCCCATCTAGCAAAACAGCCCAGGCCGACCTCCCCACTTGCCTCCCACCTCGCGCTACAGGAGGCACGGTGCCGTGGCGGCCATCTGCCGGCCATGGCCGTGCGTGGCGGCCATCCGCCCCCTGCCCCCGCCTATAAGGTCTTCGCCGGACGCCCCCGGAACCCTAGCTCCTTTCCCCTCCCTTCCTCGCGTTGCCATCGGCATCCCCGCCCCCGCTAGGCCGAGCCACCACCGCCATGGCCATCACCGTCGTCGCGGCCGACGACCTCCCCGACGCCTGAGAATACATCCAGGGGCTCCATCATCGTCGTCTTCTTCCCCCTCGACAAAGGGGTCGAGCTAGGAGGCCCCGTTCGCCACCATCGCCGTGGTCTTCCTCGTGTACACCGTCGTCCGTCGCCAGATGCCGCTGCTCCCGGCGATCCCCGACCTCCTCGAGTTCGCCCACGGCCTCAACGTGAGATCCTCTACCGATTCCCCACCTTTTCCCTTTGATTTGTCGTCGTTACCTACCGTCCCCAAGTTCGTGACCACCATAGCAGGGGAGCTCGATTCTCCCAGGCGCGCACTGCTTTGCCTCGCCTGGCCGGACCTTGCCAAGGCCCGCGCCGTTCGTGTGCACCCCGTCGCTGCCGGCTGCTCCCCCGTGCCGTCCGCGCGCACGCCACGCTCGCTCGGCTGTGCCCGTGTGCTACTGTCGCTGCTGCTTATGATGCGCTGCGGCTGCGCTGTGCTGCTCCTTGCGCTAGTCTTTTCTGCGCACTTTGTCCTCACTCGTGCGCACCCGGGAGAAACTTCCCGGTCGGTCACCCATCCTGAAACTACTCCAAGCTGAGCATGCTTAACTTTGGAGTTCTATCTGAATGGGCTCCCGGAAAAGAAGGAATTCCTTATTGATATGAGTAGTCTATCATCCCTAATAAGCCAGGCCAATACAGTTACACACCTCGGTCATATCATTGCAGTGCTTAGGCGAAGCCCTGCACTGGTAACTTCATCATCACCGTCACCACATCGTTGTGCTGATGAAACTCTCCCGTGACACTCAACTGGATCAAGAGCTCGTGGGACGTCATCGAGCTGAACATGTGCTAAACGCGGAGGTGTCGTACGTTCGGTGCTTGGATCGGTTGGATCGCGAAGACGCTCGACTACATCAACCGCGTCACTAGACGCTTCCGCTTTCGGTCTACGAGGGTACGTGGACACACTCTCCCCGCTCGTTGCTATGCTTCTCCTAGATAGATGTTGCATGATCGTGGCAAAATTTTGAAATACTACATTCCCCGATAGTGGCATCATGAGCCAGGTCTATGCGTAGATGATATGCGCGAGTAGAACACAATGAGTTGTGGGCGATAATAGTCATATTGCTTACCAGCATGTCATACTTTGATTCGGCGGTATTGTGAGATGAAGCGGCCCGGACCGACATTATGCATACGCTTACGCGAGACTAGTTTCATGGTTACGAGCACTCGTTGCTTAAAGGTGACCCGCGGGTGTCTGTCTCTCTCACTTTAGTTGAATCAAGTGTGGCTACGCCCGGTCCTTGTGAAGGTTAAAACATCACACTTGACAAAAAATCATTGTGGTTTTGTATGCGTAGGTAAGAACGGTTCTTGCTAAGCCCGTAGCAGCCACGTAAAACTTGCAACAACAAAGTAGAGGACGTCTAACTTGTTTTTGCAGGGCATGTTGTGATGTGATATGGTCAAGACGTGATGAGTTATACATTATTGTATGAGATGATCATGTTTTGTAAATTATCGGCAACCGGCAGGAGCCTTATGGTTGTCTCTTCATTGTATGAATTGCGAAGGCCATGTAATTGCTTTACTTTATCACTATGAGCGATAGTAGTAGTAGCAATAGTTGGCGAGATGACCACGACGCTACGATGAAGATCATGGTGTCAAGCCGGTGACGATGGAGATCATGACAATGCTTTGGAGATGGAGATCAAAAGCACAAGAGAATATTGGCCATATCATGTCACATATTTTGATTACATTCGATGTTTATCTTATTATGCTTCTTATTATGTTTAGTACGACGGTAGCATTACAAGATGATCCCTTACAAAATTTCATGGTATAAGTGTTCTCCCTGAGTATGCACCGTTGCAAAAGTTCATCATGCCGAGACACCACGTGATGATCGGGTATGATAAGCTCTACGTTAAAATACAACGGGTGTAAGACAGTTTGGCACATGCAGAATACTCGGGTTAAACTTGAAGAGCCTAGCATGTACAGACATGGCCTAGTAACACTGGAGACCGAAAGGTCGAACGTGAATCATATAGTAGATATGATCAACATAAGATGTTCACCATTGAAAACAACTCCATCTCACGTGATGTTCGGACATGGTTTAGTTGATTTGGATCACGTGATCATTTAGATGACTAGAGGGATGTCTATCTAAGTGGGAGTTCTTTAGTAATATGATTAATTGAACTTTAATTTATCATGAACTTAGTCCTGGTAGTTTTCTCATATCTATGTTGTTGTAGATCAATGGCCCGTGCTACCGTTCCCTTGAATTTTAATGCGTTCCTAGAGAAAGCTAGGTTGAAAGATGATGGTAGCAACTACACGGACTGGGTCCGTAACTTGAGGATTATCCTCATTGCTGCACAGAAGAATTGTGTCCTCGAAGCACCGCTAGTTGACAGGCCTGCTGCAGGAGCAACTCCAGACATTATGAACGCCTAGCAAGCTCGTTATGATGACTACTCGATAGTTCAGTGTGCCATGTGATGACCCACAAGTGTAGGGGATCTATCGTAGTCCTTTCGATAAGTAAGAGTGTCGAACCCAACAAGGAGCAGAAGGAAATGATAGGCAGTTTTCAGTAAGGTATTTTCTGCAAGCACTGAAATTATCGGTAATAGATAGTTTTGTGATAAGGTAATCAGTAGCAAGTGACAAATAGTAAAAGTAAATAAGGTGCAACAAGATGGCACAATCCTTTTTGTAGCAAAGGACAAGCCTGGAAAAACTCTTATATGAAGGAAAGCGCTCCCGAGGACAAATGGGAATTATCGTCAAGCTACTTTTCATCACGTTCATATGATTCACGTTCGTTACTTTGATAATTTTGGTATGTGGGTGGACCGGTGCTTGGGTGCTGCCCTTGCTTGGAAAAGCATCCCACTTATGATTAACCTCTATTGCAAGCTTCCGCAACTACAAAAGAAGTATTATGGTAAACCTAACCATAGCATGAAACATATGGATCCAAATCAGCCCCTTACGAAGCAACGCATAAACTAGGGTTTAAGCTTCTGTCACTCTAGCAACCCATCATCTACTTATTACTTCCCAATGCCTTCCTCTAGGCCCAAACAATGGTGAAGTGTCATGTAGTTGACATTCACATGACACCACTAGAGGAAAGACAACATGCATCTCATCAAAATATCGAACGAATACCAAATTCACATGACTACTTATAGCAAGACTTCTCCCATGTCCTCAGGAACAAACGGAACTACTCACAAGGCATATTATTGTTCATGATCAGAGGAGTATTAATATGCATAATGGATCTGAACATATGATCTTCCACCAAGTAAACCAATTAGCATCAACTACAAGGAGTAATCAACACTAGTAGCAACCTACAGGTACCAATCTGAGGTTTTGATACAAAGATTGGATACAAGAGACGAAGTAGGGTTTGAGAGGAGATGGTGCTGGTGAAGATGTTGATGATGGTAACCCTCCCCAAGATGGGAGAGCTGTTGGTGATGACGGCGGTGACAATTTCCCCCTCCCGAAGGGAAGTATCCCTGGCAGAATAGCTCCGCCGGAGCCCTAGATTGGTTCCACCAAGGTTCCGCCTCGAGACGGCGGCGGCTGGTCCCGAAAGCCTCCTTATGATTTTTTTCTAGGTCAAAACACCTCATATAGGTGAAGATGGGCATCGGGGGTCACCGGTTGGCCCACGAGGCAGGGGCGCGCCCCCACCCTCGTGGACAGGTGGTGCCCCCCCTGACTAATCTCTTTCGCCAGATATTTTTTATATTTTCTGAAATGTTGTTTCGTGGAGTTTCGGAGCTTTTTTAGTTGTGCAGAATAGGTCTCCAATGTTTGCTCCTTTTCCAACCCAGAATTCTAGCTGCCAGCATTCTCCCTCTTCATGTAAACCTTGTAAAATAAGAGAGAAAAGGCATAAGTATTGTGACATAACGTGTAATAACAGCCCATAGTGCAATAAATATCAACATAAAAGCATGATGCAAAATGGACATATCAACTCCCCCAAGCTTAGACCTCGCTTGTCCTCAAGTGAAAGCCGATATCGAAAATTATGTGCACATGTTTAGAGATAGAGGTGTCGACAAAAATAAAATACGGACATGAGGGCATCATGGTCATTCTTATAACAGCAGCACATGCACACACAAACACACACACACACACACACACACACACACACACACACACACACACACACACACACACATATTGTCATATGACTGTTATGCTAAGGTAACAAGCTATTCACAATGTCAAGTATGAAACATAAACTTCATTGAAAACCAACAAACTAAGATCTCAGTCATTGAAGCAATTGCAATTTATCATAACATCGGAAAGAGTCAATATAAGAGCTTTTTAGCAAGTCCACATACTCAACTATCATCTAGTCTTTCACAATTGCTCACACTCACGCAATACTTATGGGTATGTAGTTTCAATCGGACACAGAGAAAGATAGGGGCTTATAGCATTGCCTCCTAACCTTTTACCTCAAGGGTAATGTCAACAGTAATAGACCATGATAACTTGCATCCAATTGGGTATATATGTCAGGATCTTTCCAACACAATGTGCTTGCCAAAGGATAAAATGTAAAATGGAAAGGTGGAAATCACCTTGACTCTTATAAGGCAAGAATAATAGATAGGCCCTTCGTAGAGGGAAGCAGAGGTTGTCATGTGCTTTTATGGTTGGATGCACAAAATCTTAGCACAAAAGAACGTCACTTTATATTGCCACTTGTGATAAGGACCTTTAATATGCAGTCCGTCGCTTTTATTACTTCCATATCACAAGATCGTATAAAGCTTATTTTCTCCACACTAATAGATCATACATATTTTAGAGAGTTGCAACAATGACAACTTACTTGAAGGATCTTACTCAATCCATAGGTAGGTATGGTGGACTCTCATGACAAAACTGGGTTTAGGGATGTATGGAAGCACAAGTAGTATCTCTACTTGGTGCAAGGAGTTTTGGCTAGCATGAGGGGGAAAGGCAAGCTCAACATGTTGGATGATCCATGACAATATACTTTATTTTGGATATAGGAAAACATAACCCATTATGTTGTCTTCCTTGTCCAACATCAACTCTTTAGCATGTCATATTTTAATGAGTGCTCACAATCATAAAAGATGTCCAAGATAGTATATTTGCATGTGAAACATCTCTTTCTTTATTACTTCCTATTAATTGCAACGATGACCAAAACTATGTTTGTCAACTCTCAACAACTTTTATTCACCATACTCTTTATATGTGAAGTCATTACCTTCCATAAGATCAATATGATCTCTTTGATACTTTTTATATTTTCTTTATTCTCTCATGACCATAGCGAGGAAATCAAGCCATTGACTCAACACTAATCTATATTATATATCTCACGGACTCGATTACAAAGGTAAAGATCATAAAGCAAAAGCTCACAACTAGATCATGCTAACTTTATTCTACTAGATCAAGATATTACCAAAAGGACCGAACTAAGAAAAATGGTAAAGATGGGAGTGTGATGGTGATACGATACCGGGGCAACTCCCCCAAGCTTGGCAGTTGCCAAGGGGAGTGCCCATACCCATATGATTATGTCTCCTTCTTCGGAGGTGGTGATGGAGTTGTTGATGATGTAGGCTTGTCGTCCATCTTCCAAGGCATGGGCTCACCATTGTAGAAGGATGATCGAGTCTCCGGGATCCTCAAATCTGCAGCCAAACTCATCTTCTTGAATCTATATTCATACTCACAGTTTTGGTTTTGCAGGTCATAGATTTGGGCCTGGAGGTGCTCGATTTTCTCTTGGAGATTGGAGATGGCTTCCCCCACGATCATGGCGTCCAGCTTGTGGTTGTTGGCGAGCTCCGTGATCATCATGTGGTTGGCGTTGAGTCCTCGTCCCACCATACCTTAGCACTTGAAAACTTGCTGCTCCGTTGCTTCAAGTCTTGTCTCCACGCTTACGGTCCTCCTTGGTCCCCAACATCGCGGATGTGCAGCACCCCCTCACGCACCTCGATGGTTTGAGGGTGATGCAGCACCTCCGCGAGGTAGGGGTTGATGACCTTCTCGAAGAACTTGTCCTTGGGGGTGCTGGAAGACATCATGATGATCTAGATCTGTCAGAAACAACAGCTCGAAACGAAAACGGAGGATTTTTGCGTGATACGGTGGTCAAAACCTTCGGGAGAATATATAGTGAATTTTTACCGACTAAAAGAAGTAACGTGCAGGAAATCGGAGTCCGGGAGGCACACGAGGTGCCCACGAGGCAGGGGGCGCACCCAGGGGGTAGGGCGCACCCTCCACCCTCGTGGACTCCTCGTGTCCTTTCCGGACTGCCTATTATTTATCTATTTTTCTAAATATTCCAAAACGGTGAAAAATTGCCATTAGAACTGTTTTGGAGTCGGTTTACTTACCGTACCACATACCTCTTCCTTTTCGGGGTCTGAATCGTTCTGGAAAGTGTCCCTTATGTATTCCTCTAAGGTTACAGTTTCAATAACATTGGTTTCAACATTTATAGGATTACCTGAGATATAATGTTTGATTCTTTGACTGTTCACCACCTTCGGATTTGTGCCTTCGAAGTTGTTGATTTTTATGGCACCGGAACGATAGACCTCCTTGATAACGTAAGGACCTTCCCATTTAGAGAGAAGTTTTCCTGCAAAAAAATCTTAAACGAGAGTTGTATAGCAAGACATAATCACCTATGGTAAACTCACGCTTTTGTATCCTTTTGTCATGCCATCTTTTAACCTTTTCTTTAAACAGCTTGGCATTCTCATAAGCTTTGGCTCTCCATTCATCAAGCGATCTAATGTCAAATAACCTCTTCTCACCGACAAGTTTGAAATCATAATTGAGCTCTTTAATATCCTAATATGCCTTATGTTCTTGCTCAAGAGGTAAGTGACAAGCTTTTCCATAAACCATTTTATGTGGAGACATACCCATAGGATTTTTGTATGCAGTTCTATAGGCCCATAATGCATCATCAAGTTTCTTGGACCAATTCTTTCTAGACCTATTAACTGTCTTTTGCAAAATTAATTTCAGATCTCTATTACTTAGTTCTACTTGACCGCTAGACTGTGGGTGATAAGGGGATGCAACTCTATGGTTAACATCATACTTAGCAAGCATTTTACGGAAAGCACCATGAATAAAGTGTGAACCACCATCAGTCATTAAGTATCTACGGACTCCAAACCTCGGAAAAATAACTTCTTTAAGCATCTTAATAGAGGTGTTGTGATCAACACTACTAGTTGGAATAGCTTCTACCCACTTAGTAACATAATCAACAGCAACTAAAATATATGTATACCCATTGGAGGAAGGAAACGGTCCCATATAATCAAAGCCCCAGACATCAAATGATTCAATAACAAGTGAATAATTCATAGGCATTTCTTGATGTCTACTAATATTACCAATTCTTTGACATTCATCACAAGATAAGACAAACTTACGAGCATCCTTGAAGAGAGTAGGCCAATAAAAACCAGATTGCAATACCTTATGTGCAGTTCTATCTCCAACATGGTCCTCCATAGGCTTCGGAGTGGCACTTGCGTAGGATATGTTCCTGTTCATGCTCAGGCACACAACATCTAATAATACCATCTACTCCTTCTTTATAAATGTGTGGGTCATCCCAGAAGTAATGTCTCAAATCATAGAAGAACTTTTTCTTTTGCTGGTATGTGAAACTAGGTGCTATAAACTTAGCAACAATGTAATTAGCATAATCAGCATACCATGGAGCAGTACAAGAAGTATTTATGACAGCCAATTGTTCATCAGGAAAGCTATCATCAATAGGTAGTGGGTCATCAAGAATATTCTCTAACCTAGACAAGTTGTCTGGAACGGGGTTCTCAGCTCCCTTTCTATCAATAATATGCAAATCAAATTCTTGCAGCAGGAGAACCCATCTAATAAGTCTAGGTTTAGCATCTTTCTTTTTCATAAGGTATTTGATAGCAGCATGATCAGTGTGAATAGTTACTTTAGAATCAACAATATAAGGCCTAAACTTATCACATGCAAATACAACTGCTAAAAACTCCTTCTCGGTAGTAGCATAATTTCTCTGGGCACTGTCTAGAGTTTTACTAGCATATTGGATAACATTCAATTTCTTATCAACTCTGTGTCCTAGAACAGCACCTACATCATAATCACTAGCACCGCACATAATCTCAAAGGGTAAATTCCAGTCAGGAGGCTGGACAATGGGTGCAGAGATCAATGCTTTCTTACGTATTTCAAATGGTTCTACACAATCTTCATCAAAGACAAAAGCAACATCTTTTTGTAAGATATTAGTCAGAGGCCTGGAGATTTTGGAGAAGTCCTTACTGAACCTCCTATAAAACCCGGCATGACCAAGGAAACTTCGTATACCTTTGATGTCCTTAGGACACGACATCTTTTCAATAGCATCAACTTTAGCTTTGTCAACTTCAATACCTCTTTCATAAATTTTATGCCCCAAGACAATGCCTTCATTAACCATAAAGTGGCACTTCTCCCAATTCAATACAAGATTAGTTTCTTCACATCTCTGCAAAACTCGATCAAGGTTGCTGAAGCAATCATCAAAAGAAGTTCCGCAAACGGAAAAATCATCCATGAAAACCTGAACAATCTTTTCACAAAAATCAGAGAATATAGCCATCATGCATCTTTGAAAGGTAGCAGGTGCATTACATAAACTAAAAGGCATACGTCTATAAGCAAAGGTACCGAAAGGACAAGTAAAAGTGGTCTTTTCTTGATCCCCTTTTGACACATGTATTTGAGAGAAACCAGAATAACCATCTAGAAAGCAAAAATGAGTATGTTTGGATAACCTTTCTAGCATTTGATCAATAAAAGGCAAAGGGTAATGATCTTTCTTAGTGGCTTTACTTAATTTGCGGAAATTAATTACCATCCTATAACCTATTACAATTCTTTGCGGGATCAATTCATCTTTATCATTAGGAACTACAGTCATACCTCCCTTCTTAGGGACACAATGGACATGACTTACCCACTGGCTATCAGCAACTGGATAGATTATACCTGCCTCTAGAAGCTTTAGTATTTCTTCCTTACCACTTCTTTCATCTTAGGATTTAACCGTCGTTGATGATCGATAACCAGTTCCGCGTCCTCTTCCAACTTTATCTTGTGTTGGCATAAAGTGGGACTAATGCCCTTAAGATCATCCAGAGTATATCCAATAGCAGCACGGTGCTTCTTCAGAGTTTTCAATAATTTTTCTTCTTCCTGCTCTGAAAGGTTAGCACTAATAATAATAGGATATATCTTCTTTTCATCGAGATAAACATACTTAGATTACCAGGTAATGGTTTGAGTTCAAACATAGGATCACCCTTGGGTGGAGGGGATCCCCTAGAATTTCAATAGGCAAGTTGTTTTTCAATAAGGGTCCCTGCTTAAAGAATATTTCATCTATTTCCCTTCTCTCATTCATATACATATCATTTTCATGGTCTAGCAGATATTGTTCTAAAGGATCTTTAGGAGGCACAACAATAGAAGCAAGACCAATAATTTCATCCTTACTAGGTATTTCTTTATCATGGGGTTGTCTACGAAATTTAGCGAAGTTAAAATCATGACACATATCCCCTAATCCAACAGTGACAATATCTTTTACGCAGTCTATCTTAGCATTAACAGTATTCTAGAAGTGTCTACCAAATATAATGGGGCAGAAATCATCTTGTGGGGAACTAAGAATAAGAAAATCAGCAGGGTATTTAACCTTCCCACACAAGATTTCAACATGTCTAACAATCCCAACTGGTCTAATAGTGTCTCTATTAGCAAGCTTAATAGTAACATCAATCCCTTCTAACTCAGTGGGTGCAATATCGTGCATAATTTTCTTATATAAGGAATGAGGTATTATACTCGCACTAGCACCTACGTCACATAAACCATGATAGCAATGATCTCCTATTTTAACAGAAATAACAGGCATGCCTACAACAGGTCTATGTTTATTCCTAGTATCGGGTTTGGCGATTCTAGCAGCTTCCTCTTGGAAGTAAATAACATGTCCATCTAAATTTTCTACCAAGAGACCTTTAACCATAGCAACACTAGGTTCAACTTTAATTTGCTCAAAGGGTATAGGTGTTCTAGTATTACTCTTACGAACCATAGTTGAAGCTTTAGCATGATCCTTTATCCTAACAGGGAAAGGTGGTTTCTCAATATAAGTAGTAGGAATAATAGGATCAACATTATAAGTGATAGTCTTTTCTTCAACTTTAACAGGTTCAACTACTTTTACTTCAATGGGAGGATGGTATTTAAATCACTTCTCCTTAGGGAGGTCAACATGAGTAGCAAATGATTTACAGAAAGAAGCTACTATCTCAGAGTCAAGTCCATATTTAGTGTTGAATTCACGGAAAACATCGGTATCCATAAAATATTTAACACAATCAAACTTAGGGGTAGAACTTCTGATGAATATACTTGATTTAGTGTTTCTTCAACTTTAAAGATTTAACATAAAATATTTAACACAAATGATTTAGTGTTTCTTCAACTTTAAAGATTTAACTTAAATATAATTACGATCACGATGAACCTGATGCATAGGATAGAACTTCTGATGAAATTCCAACTTCAGTCGATTATAGTTCCATGATCCAATATCATCGTATAGCCTAAACCATGTCAATGCATCTCCCTTCAAAGATAAAGGGAAGATCTTCTTCTTGATGACATCCTCCGGCATACCTGCAAGCTTAAATAATCCAGAAACTTCATCCATATAGATTAGGTGCAAATCGGGATGCAGTGTTCCATCTCCTGTAAAGGGATTATCTAGATGTTTCTCTATCATACCCGAAGGAATTTTGTAGCAAACATTTTTAGTAGGTTCAGTAGGTTGAGGAGAAACACTTTGCTCTACCGGTCGGGGTGAAGATAGCCCGAACAAGCCCCTCAAAGGATTATGAGCCATAGTAACAAGTAACAGTAAATTTCAGCACACTATATAACTTTTTCCTTACCAATTCCACTTACCAAAGGCGCTTCACTCCCCGGCAACGGCGCCAGAAAAGAGTCTTGATGACCCACAAGTTTAGGGGATCTATCGTAGTCCTTTCGATAAGTAAGAGTGTCGAACCCAACGTCGAGCAGAAGGAAATGATAGGCAGTTTTCAGTAAGGTATTTTCTGCAAGCACTGAAATTATCGGTAACAGATAGTTTTATGATAAGGTAATTGGTAGCAAGTGACAAATAGTAAAAGTAAATAAGTTGCAGCAAGATGTCCCAATCCTTTTCGTAGCAAAGGACAAGCCTGGACAAACTCTTGTATGAAGGAAAGCGCTCCCGAGGACACATGGGAATTATCGTCAAGCTAGTTTTCATCACGTTCATATGATTCGTGTTCGTTACTTTGATAACATGGTATGTGGGTGGACCGGTGCTTGGGTGCTGCCCTTGCTTGTACAAGCATCCCACTTATGAGTAACCTCTATTGCACGCATCTGCAACTACAAAAGAAGTATTAAGGTAAACCTAACCATAGCATGAAACATATGGATCCAAATCAGCCCCTTACGAAGCAATGCATAAACTAGGGTTTAAGCTTGTGTCACTCTAGCAACCCATCATCTACTTATTACTTCCCAATGCCTTCCTCTAGGACCAAACAATGGTGAAGTGTCATGTAGTCGACGTTCACATGACACCACTAGAGGAAAGACAACATACATCTCATCAAAATATCGAACGAAAATTCACATGACTACTTATAGCAAGACTTCTCCCATGTCCTCAGAAACAAACGTAACTAATCACAAGACATATTATTGTTCATGATCAGAGGAGTGTTAATATTCATAATGGATCTGAACATATGATCTTCCACCAAGTAAACTAATTAGCATCAACTACAAGGAGTAATCAACACTACTAGCAACCTACACGTACCAGTCTGAGGTTTGATACAAAGATTGGATACAAGAGATGAACTAGGGTTTGAGAGGAGATGGTGCTGGTGAAGATGTTGATGAAGATAACCCTCCCCAAGATGGGAGAGTTGTTGGTGATGACGGCGGTGACGATTTCCCCCTCTCGGAGTGAAGTATCCCCGGCAGAACAGCTCCGCCGGAGCCCTAGATTGGTTCCGCCAAGGTTCCGCCTCGAGACGGCGGCGTCTGGTCCTGAAAGTCTCCTTATGATTTTTTTCAGGTCAAAACACCTCATATTGGAGAAGATGAGCATCGGGGGGGTCACCGGTTGGCCCACGAGGCAGGGGGCGCGCCCAGGGGCCGCCCCCACCCTCGTGGATAGGTGGTGGCCCCCCTAGCAGATCTCTTTCGCCAGATATTTTTTTATTTTCTGAAATGGTGTTTTGTGGAGTTTTGGAGCTTTTTTAGTTGTGCAGAATAGGTCTCCAATGTTTTATCCTTTTCCAGCCCAGAATTCCAGCTGCCAGCATTCTCCCTCTTCATGTAAACCTTGTAAAATAAGAGAGAAAAGGCATAAATATTGTGACATAACGTGTAATAACAGCCCATAGTGCAATAAATATCAACATAAAAGCATGATGCAAAATGGACGTATCACCATGCTTTATGGCTTAGAGTCGGGACTTCAACGACGTTTTGAACATCATGGAGCATATGAGATGTTCCAAGAGTTGAAGTTAATATTTCAAGCAAATGCCCGAATTGAGAGATATGAAGTCAACAATAAGTTAAATAGCTGCAAGATGGAGGAGAACAGTTCTATAACTGCAAGATGGAGGAGAACAGTTCTATCAGTGAACACTTGCTCAGAATGTCTGGGTACTACAATCACATGACTCAACTTGGTTGCAAAGTTTACAAAGATAGTGTTATTGATAGAGTTCTTCAATCACTGCCACCAAGCTATAAAGGCTTTGTGATGAACTATAATATGCAAGGGATGCAGAAGACAATTCCCGAGCTCTTCGCTATGCTCAAAGCTGCGGAGGTAGAAATCAAAAAAGGAGCATCAAGTGTTGATGGTTAACAAGACCACTAGTTTCAAGAAAAAGGGCAAGGGAAAGAAGGGGAACTTCAAGAAGAATAGCAAGACAGTTGCTACTCCCGCGAAGAAACCCAAGTCTAGAGCCAAGCCTGAAACTGGGTGCTTCTACTGCAAAGGGACTGGACACTGGAAGCGGAACTGCCCCAAGTATTTGGCGGATAAGAAGGATGGCAAAGTGAAAAAAGGTATACTTGATATACATGTTATTGATGTGTACCTTACTAATGCTCGTAGTAGCACCTAGGTATTCGATACTGGTTCGGTTGCTAATATTTGTAACTCGAAACAGGGGCTATGGATTACACGAAGATTAGCTAAGGATGAGGTGACGATGCGCGTGGGAAATGGTTCCAAAGTCGATGTGATCGCCGTCGGCATGCTACCTCTACATCTACCTTCGGGATTAGTTTTAGACCTAAATAATTGTTATTTGGTGCCAGCGTTAAGCATGAACATCATACATGGATCTTGTTTGCTGCGAGACGGTTATTCATTTAAATCAAAGAATAATGGTTGTTCTATATTTATGAGTAATATCTTTTATGGTCATGCACCCTTGAAGAGTGATCTATTCTTGTTGGATCTCGATCATAGTGATACACATATTCATAATATTAAAGCCAAAAGATGCAAGGCTGATGATGATAGTGAAACTTATTTGTGGCACTGCCATTTAGGTCATATTGGTGTAAAGCGCATGAAGAAACTCCATGCTGATGGACTTTTGGAATCACTTGATTATGAATCACTTGGTGCTTGCGAACCATGCCTCATGGGCAAGATGACTAAAACTCCGTTCTCCGGAACAATGCAGCGAGCAACAGATTTGTTGGAAATCATACATACTGATGTATGTGGACCGATGAGTGTCGAGGCTCGCAGTGGGTATCGTTATTTTCTGGTCTTCACTGATGATTTGAGCAGATATGGGTATATCCACTTAATGAAGCACAAGTCTGAAACATTTGAAAAGCTCAAAGAATTTCAGAGTGAAGTAGAGAATCATCGTAACAAGAAAATAAAGTTTCTACGATCTGATCATGGAGGCGAATATTTGAGTTACGAGTTTGGTCTTCATTTGAAACAATGTGGAATAGTTTCAAAGCTCACGCCACCCGGAACACCACAACGTAATGGTGTGTCCCAAGGTCATAACCGTACTTTATTAGATATGGTGCAATCTATGATGTCTCTTACCGACTTACCACTATCGTTTTGGGGTTATGCTTTAGAGACAGCAGCAGTCACGTTAAATAGGGCACCATCTAAATCCGTTGAGACGACACCTTATGAATTGTGGTTTGGCAAGAAACCCAAGTTGTCGTTTCTTAAAGTTCGGGGCTGCGATGCTTATGTGAAAAAGCTTCAACCTGATAAGCTCGAACCGAAGTCGGATAAATGTGTCTTCATAGGATACCCAAAGGAAACAGTTGGGTACACCTTCTGTCACATATCTGAAGGCAAGATATTCGTTGCTAAGAATGAATCATTTCTAAAGAAGGAGTTTCTCTCGAAAGAAGTGAGTGGGAGGAAAGTGGTGTCGGTGTCAAAACCGGCGGATCTTGGGTAGGGGGTCCCGAACTATGCGTATGAGGATCGATGGTAACAGGAGGCTGGGGACACAATGTTTACCCAGGTTCAGACCCTCTCGATCGAGGTACTACCCTACTTCCTGCTAGATTAATATGGATGAATATGAGTACAAGAGTTGATCTACCTCGAGATCGTAATAGCTAAACCCTAAGTCTAGCATATGAGGATTTGAGATTCTCCGTTAGCCTCTACGGACTAAACCCTCCGGTTTATATACACATCAGAGGGGCCTAGGGTTTGTACATACCATCTTGCAGAGGAAGGAAAGATTACACCCGAACCTAAATCTTGCCATTACATGAATAAATGAGTCCTATCCGAATACGAGAGATGATCTTCGACTATGATCTTCACGGCCCACCAGTCCGGCCCACCAAGAGTTATGTGGCCTCCCTGTTGGGGAACGTAGCAGAAATAAAAAAATTCTATGCTTCACCAAGATCAATCTAAGGAGTCATCTAGCAACGAGGGAGAGGGGAGTGCATCTACATAACCTTGTAGATCGCGAGCGGAAGCGTTCAAGAGAACGTGGATGATGGAGTCGAACTCGTCGTGATCCAAATCACCGATGATCCTAGCGCCGAACGAACGGCACCTCCGCGTTCAACACACGTACGGAGAAGCGACGTATCCTCCTTCTTGATCCAGCAAGGGGGGAGGATAGGTTGATGGAGATCCGGCAGCACGATGGCGTGGTGGTGGATGCAGCGGTATTCCTGCAGGGCTTCGCCAAGCGCTGCGGGAGGAGGAACGGGTGTCACGGGAGGGAGAGGGAGGCGCGAGGGGCTAGGGTGTGGCTGCCCTCCCTCCCCCCACTATATATAGGGGGCCTAGGGGGTGCGCCGGCCCTAGAGATGGTATCTCTAGGGGGGTGGCGGCCTAGGGGGGGCTTGCCCCCCAAGTCATGTGGGCGCCCCCACCCCTAGGGTTCCCAACCCTAGGCGCAGGGGGAAGGCCCAAGGGGGGCGCACCAGCCCACTCTGGGCTGGTTCCCTTCCCCTTTCAGCCCATGGGGCCCTCCGGGACAGGTGGCCCCACCTGGTGGACCCCCGGGACCCTTCGGGTGGTCCTGGTACACTACCGGTGACCCTCGAAACCCTCCCGATGGCCGAAACTGGACTTCCTATATATAATTCTTTACCTCTGGACCATTCCGGAACTCCTCGTGATGTCCGGGATCTCATCCGGGACTCCGAACAAAATTCGGGTTACCGCATGCATATATCTCTACAACCCTAGCGTCACCGAACCTTAAGTGTGTAGACCCTACGGGTTCGGGAGACACGTAGACATGACCAAGACGACTCTCCGGTCAATAACCAACAGCGGGATCTGGATACCCATGTTGGTTCCTACATGCTCCTCGATGATCTCATCGGATGAACCACGATGTCAAGGATTCAATCAATCCCGTATACTATTCCCTTTGTCTATCGGTATAGTACTTGCCCGAGATTCAATCATCGGTATACCGATACCTTGTTCAATCTCGTCGTGACAAGTCTCTTTACTCGTTCCGTAATACATCATCCCGTGATCAACACCTTAGTCATATTGAGCTCATTATGATGATGTCTTACCGAGTGGGCCCAGAGATACCTCTCCGTCATACGGAGTGACAAATCCCAGTCTCGGTTCGTGCCAACCCAATAGATACTTTCGGAGATACCCGTTGTGTACCTTTATTGCCACCCAGTTACGTTGTGACGTTTGGCACACCCAAAGTATCCCTATAGTATCCGGGAGTTGCACAACCTCATGGTCTAAGGAAAAGATACTTGACATTGGAAAAGCTTTAGCATTACGAACTACACGATCTGTGCTAGGCTTAGGATTGGGTCTTGTCCATCAAATCATTGTCCTAATGATGTGATCCTGTTATCAATGACATCCAATGTCCATGGTCAGGAAACTGTAACCATCTGTTGATCAACGAGCTAGTAACTAGAGGTTTACCAGGGACACGTTGTGGTCTATGTATTCACACATGTATCACTGTTTCCGGATAATACAATTCAAGCATGTAACAGACAATTATCATGAACAAGGAAATATAATAATAACCATTTTATTATTGCCTCTAGGGCATATTTCCAACAGTCTCCCACTTGCACTAGAGTCAATAATCTAGTTACATTGTGATGAATCGAACACCCATAGAGTTCTGGTGTTGATCATGTTTTGCTCGTGGAAGAGGTTTAGTCAACGGATCTGCGACATTCAGATCCGTGTGCACTTTAAAAATATCTATGTCTCCATCTTGAATATAATTCCGGATGGAGTTGAAACGACGCTTGATGTGCTTGGTCTTCTTGTGAAACCTGGGCTCCTTGGCAATGGCAATAGCTCCAGTGTTGTCACAGAAGAGAGTCATCGGGCCCGACGCACTTGGAATAACTCCTAGGTTGGTGATGAACTCCTTCATCTAGACTCCTTCCTGCGCTGCTTCGCAAGCAACTTTGTACTCCGCTTCACATGTAGAATGCGCCACGACGCTTTGCTTGCAACTACACCAGCTGACTGCCCCACCATTCAAAATATACACGTATCCGGTTTGTGACTTGGAGTCATCCAAATCTGTGTCGAAGCTAGCATCGACGTAACCCTTTACGACGAGCTCTTCGTCACCTCCATAAACGAGAAACATATCCTTAGTCCTTTTCAAGTACTTCAGGATGTTCTTGACCGCTGTCCAGTGTTCCATACCGGGATCACTTTGGTACCTCCCTACCAAACTTATGGCAAGGTTCACATCAGGTCTGGTACACAGCATGGCATACATAATAGAACCTATGGCTGAGGCATAGGGGATGACACTCATCTTTTCTCTATCTTCTGCCGTGGTCGGGGATTGAGCCGTGCTCAATCTCATACCTTGCAATATAGGCAAGAACCCTTTCTTGTACTGATCCATATTGAACTTCTTCAATAGCTAATCAAGGTATGTGCTTTGTGAAAGACCAATGAGGCGTCTCGATCTATCTCTATAGATCTTGATGCCTAATATGTAAGCAGCTTCTCCAAGGTCCTTCATTGAAAAACTCTTATTCAAGTAGGCCTTTATGCTTTCCAAGAATTCTACATCATTACCCATCAGCAATATATCATCCACATATAATATGAGAAATGCTACATAGCTCCCAGTCACTTTCTTGTAAATACAGGCTTCTCCCCAAGTCTGTATAAACCCAAACACTTTGATCACATCATTAAAGCGGATGTTCCAACTCCGAGATGCTTGCACCAGCTCATAGATTGAGCGCTGGAGCTTGCATACCTTGTTAGCATTCTCATGATCGACAAAACCTTCCGGCTGCATCATATACAGTTCTTCCTTGAGGAATCCATTAAGGAATGTCGTTTTGACGTCAATTTGCCATATCTCGTAATCATAGAATGCGGCAATTGCTAACATGATTCGGACGGACTTCAGCATCGCTACGGGAGAGAACGTCTCGTCGTAGTCAATCCCTTGAACTTGTCGATAACCTTTAGTGACAAGCCGAGCCTTATAGATGGTCACATTACCATCCGCGTTAGTCTTCTTCTTAAAGATCCACTTATTTTCTATGGCGTGCCGATCATCAGGCAAGTCCACCAAAGTCCATACTTTGTTTTCATACATGGATCCTATCTCGGATTTCATGGCTTCAAGCCATTTGTTGGAATCCGGGCCCGCCATTGCTTCTTCATAGTTCGAAGGTCCATCGTTGTCTAACAACATGATTTCCATCATAGGGTTGCCGTACCACTCTGGTGCGGAACGTGTCCTTGTGGACCTTCGAAGTTCAGTGGTAACTTGATCTGAAGCTTCATGATCATCATCATTAACTTCCTCCCTAGTCGGTGCAGGCACCACAGGAACATCTTCCCGCGCTGCGCTACTTTCTGGTTCGGAAGGGGTGAGTGTCACCTCATAAAGTTCCACTTTCCTCCCACTCACTTCTTTCGAGAGAAACTCTTTTTCCAGAAAGGGTCCATTCTTGGCAACAAGGACCTTACCTTCGGATCTGAGGTAGAAGGTGTACCCAATAGTTTCCATTGGGTATCCTATGAAGACGCATTTTTCTGATTTGGGTTCGAGCTTTTCAAGTTGAAGTTTCTTGACATAAGCATCACAACCCCAAACTTTCAGAAACGATAGCTTAGGATTCTTGCCAAACCAAAGTTCATACGGTGTCGTCCCAATGGATTTAGATGGAGCCCTATTTAAAGTGAATGCGGCAGTCTCTAAAGCATAACCCCAAAATGATAGCGGCAAGTTGGTAAGAGACATCATAGATCGCACCATGTCCAACAGAGTATGATTGCGACGTTCGGACACACCATTACGCTGAGGTATTCCAGGCGGTGTCAATTGTGAAACAATTCCATAGTTCCTTTGGTGCGTGCCAAATTCGTGACTTAAATATTCTCCTCCACGATCCGATCGTAAGAACTTTATTTTTCTGTCACGTTGATTCTCAACCTCATTCTAAAATTCCTTGAACTTTTCAAAGGTCTTAGACTTGTGTTTCATCAAGTAGACATACCCATATCTACTTAAATCATCCGTGAGGGTGAGAACATAACGATAGCCTCCGCGAGCTTCAACACTCATTGGACCGCACACATCAGTATGTATGATTTCCAATAAGTTGGTTGCTCGCTCCATTGTTCCAGAGAACGGAGTCTTGGTCATCTTGCCCAAGAGGCATGGTTCGCATGTGTCAAATGATTCATAATCAAGAGACTCCAAAAGTCCATCTGCATGGAGCTTCTTCATACGTTTGACACCAATATGACCAAGGCGGCAATGCCACAAGTATGTGGGACTATCATTATCAACCTTACATCTCTTGGCATTCACACTATGAATATGTGTAACATCACGTTCGAGATTCATTAAGAATAAACCATTGACCAGCGGGGCATGACCATAAAAAATTTCTCTCATATAAATAGAACAACCATTATTCTCGGATTTAAATGAGTATCCATCTCGCATTAAACGAGATCTAGATACAATGTTCATGCTCAAAGTTGGTACTAAATAACAATTATTAAGGTTTAAAACTAATCCCGAGGGTAGATGTAGAGGTAGCGTGCCGACGGCAATCACATCGACCTTGGAACCATTCCCGGCGTGCATCGTCACCTCGTCCTTCGCCAGTCTCCGCTTATTCCGCAGCTCCTACTTTGAGTTACAAATGTGAGGAGCTGCACCGGTATCAAATACACAGGAGCTACTACGAGCGCTGATAAGGTACACATCAATAACATGTATATCACATATACCTTTGACGTTGCCAGCCTTCTTATCTGCTAAGTATTTGGGGCAGTTCCGCTTCCAGTGACCCGTTCCCTTGCAATAAAAGCACTCAGTTTCAGGCTTGGGTCCATTCTTTGGCTTCTTCCCGGCAACTGGCTTACCGGGCGCGGCAACTCCTTTGCCATCCTTCTTGAAGTTCTTTTTACCCTTGCCTTTCTTGAACTTAGTGGTTTTATTCACCATCAACACTTGATGCTCTTTCTTGATCTCCACCTCCGCTGATTTCAGCATTGAATACACTTCGGGAATGGACTTCTCCATCCCTTGCATATTGAAGTTTATCATGAAGCTCTTGTAGCTAGGTGGGAGCGACTGAAGGATTCTGTCAACGACTGCTTCGTCTGAGAGATTCATTCCCAACTGAGACAAGCGATTGTGCAACCTAGACAATTTGAGTATGTGCTCGCTGACAGAACTATTCTCCTCCATCTTACAACTGTAGAATGCGTCGGAGACGTCATATCTCTCGACTCGGGCATGAGCTTGGAAAACCATTTTCAGCTCTTGGAACATCTCATATGCTCCGTGGTGCTCAAAACGCTTTTGGAGTCCCGATTCTAAGCTATAGAGCATGCCGCACTGAACCAGGGAGTAATCATCACAACGCGACTGCCAAGCGTTCATAACGTATTGGTTTGCCGGGGCGGGAGCGTCACCTAGCGGTGCTTCAAGGACATATGTTTTCTTGGCAGCTATGAGGATGATCCTCAGGTTATGGACCCAATTCGTATAGTTGCTACCATCGTCTTTCAGCTTGGATTTCTCTAGGAACGCGTTGAAGTTGAGGGTAACATGTGCGTGGGCCATTGGATCTACAAGACATATTGTAAAGATTGTAGACTAAGTTCATGACAATTAAGTTCATCTAAACAAATTTAATGAACTCCCACTCAGATAGACATCTCTCTAGTCATCTAAGTGATACATGATCCGAATCGACTAGGCCGTGTCCGATCATCACGTGAGACGGACTAGTCATCAACGGTGAACATCTTCATGTTGATCGCATCTTCTATACGACTCATGTTCGACCTTTCGGTCTTCCATGTTCCGAGGCCATGTCTGTACATGCTAAGCTCGTCAAGTGAACCCTAAGTGTATTGCGTGTGTAAATCTGGCTTACACCCGTTGTATGCGAACGTTAGAGCCTATCACACCCGATCATCACGTGGTGCTTCGGAACAACGAACCTTAGCAACGGTGCACAGTTAGGGGGAACACAATTCTTGAAATTTTAGTGAGAGATCATCTTATTTACTACCGTCGTTCTAAGCAAATAAGATGTATAAACATGATAAACATCACATGCAATCAAATAGTGACATGATATGGCCAATATCATTTTTCTCCTTTGATCTTCATCTTCGGGGCTCCATGATCATCATCGTCACTGGCATGACACCATGATCTCCATCATCGTGTCTACATGAAGTCGTCTCGCCAAACATTACTTCTACTACTATGGTTAACGTTTAGCAACAAAGTAAAGTAATTACATGGCGTTATCCAGTGACACGCAGGTCATACAATAAATACGATAACTCCTATGGCTCCTGCCGATTATCATACTCATCGACATGCAAGTCGTGATTCCTATTACATGAACATGAATAATCTCATACATCACATATATCATTCATCACATTCTTTTTGGCCATATCACATCAAACGACACATGCTGCAAGAACAAGTTAGACGTCCTCTAATTGTTGTTGCAAGATTTTACGTGGCTGCTATAGGTTTCTAGCAAGAACGTTCCATACCTACGCCAAAACCACAAACGTGATATGCCAATTTCTATTTACCCTTCATAAGGACCCTTTTCATCGAATCCGATCCGACTAAAGTGGGAGAGACAGACACCCGCTAGCCACCTTATGCAACTAGTGCATGTCAGTCGGTGGATACTGTCTCACATAAGCGTACGTGTAAGGTCGGTCCAGGCCGCTTCATCCCACGATGTCGCCGAATCAAGATAAGACTAGTAGCAGTAAGATAATTGAACAAATCTACGCCCACAACTGCTTTGTGTTCTACTCGTGCAAGATACTACGCATAGACCTAGCTCAGATGCCACTGTTGGGGAACGTATCAGAAATCAAAAAAATTCTACGCTTCACCAAGATCAATCTAAGGAGTCATCTAGCAATGAGGGAGAGGGGAGTGCATCTACATACCCTTGCAGATCGCGAGCGGAAGCGTTCAAGAGAACGTGGATGATGGAGTCGTACTCGTCGTGATCCAAATCACCGATGATCCTAGCGCCGAACGGACGACACCTTCGCGTTCAACACACGTACGGAGCAGCGATGTCTCCTCCTTCTTGATCCAGCAAGGGGGGAGGAGAGGTTGATGGATATCTAGCAGCACGACGGCGTGGTGGTGGATGCAACAGTATTCCTGCAGGGCTTCGCCAAGCGCTGCGGGAGGAGGAACGGGTGTCACGGGAGGGAGAGGGAGGCGCCAGGGGCTAGGGTGCGGCTGCCCTCCCTCCCCCCAATATATATAGGGGGCCTAGGGGGTGCGTCAACCCTAGAGATGGGATCTCTAGGGGCGACGGCCTAGGGGGGGGGGGCTTGCCCCCCAAGTCATGTGGGCGCCCCCACCCCTAGGGTTCCCAACCCTAGGCGCAGGGGGAAGGCCCAAGGGGGTCGCACCAGCCCACTCTGGGCTGGTTCCCTTCCCCTTTCAGCCCATGGGGCCCTCCGCGACAGGTGGCCCCACCCGGTGGTCCCGGTACACTATCCGTGACCCCCGAAACCCTCCCGATGGCCGAAACTGGACTTCCTATATATAATTCTTTACCTTCGAACCATTCCGGAACTCCTCGTGACGTCCGGGATCTCATCCGGGACTCCGAACAACATTCGGGTTACCGCATGCATATATCTCTACAACCCTAGCGTCACCGAACCTTAAGTGTGTAGACCCTACGGGTTCGGGAGACACATAGACATGACCGAGACGACTCTCCGGTCCATAACCAACAGCGGGATCTGGATACCCATGTTGGTTCCTACATGCTCCTCGATGATCTCATCGGATGAACCACGATGTCAAGGATTCAATTAATCCTGTATACTATTCCCTTTGTCTATCGGTATAGTACTTGCCCGAGATTCGATCGTCGGTATACCGATACCTTGTTCAATCTCGTCGTGACAAGTCTCTTTACTCATTCTGTAATACATCATCCCGTGACCAACACCTTAGACATATTGACCTCATTATTATGACGTCTTACCGAGTGGGCCTAGAGATACCTCTCCGTCATCCGGAGTGACAAATCCCAGTCTCGGTTCGTGCCAACCCAACAGATACTTTCGGAGATACCCGTTGTGTACCTTTATAGCCACCCAGTTACGTTGTGACGTTGGGCACGCCCAAAGTATCCCTACAGTATCCGGGAGTTGCACAACCTCATGGTCTATGGAAAAGATACTTGACATTGGAAAAGCTTTAGCATTACGAACTGCACGATCTATGCTAGGCTTAGGATTGGGTCTTGTCCATCACATCATTCTCCTAATGATGTGATCCCGTTATCAATGACATCCACTGTCCATGGTCAGGAAACCGTAACCATCTGTTGGACAACGAGCTAGTAACTAGAGGTTTACCAGGGACACGTTGTGGTCTATGTATTCACACATGTATCATTGTTTCCGGATAATACAATTCAAGCATGAATAACAGACAATTATCATGAACAAGGAAATATAATAATAACCATTTTATTATTTCCTCTAGGGCACATTTCCAACACTCTCGAGGACCCCTCTATCCAGGACTCCCTCAGTAGCCCCTGAACCTGACTTCAATGACGATGAGTTCGGCTTCCGTATTGTCTTCGGCGTTGCAAGGCGGGTTCCTTCTTCCGAATATATCTTGTGCAAAAAGTGTATTGTGTTCGGCTCTGCAAGGTTAGTACAACCCTTAGCCTCGAACGCAAGGCTCTTAAAGGAAAATCAATAGTGTGTCTCTACTGACAACTTTTGGGTGAAGCGTCGCATCCAATCCACTAACATATCGAACCATTTTATTTGGTCCTAGTTTCGTGTTTCGAGGTATATCTGTTGGGGAACGTTGCATGGGAAACAAAAATTTTCCTACGCTCACCAAGATCAATCTAGGAGATGCATCTACGAGGGAAGAGTCGGATCCACATACCCTTGTAGATCGCTAAGCGGAAGCGTTCAAGAACGCGGTTGATGGAGTCGTACTCGCCGCGATTCAAATCGCCGAAGATCCCAGCACCGAACGGACGGTGCCTCCGCGTTCAACACACGTGCAGCTCGGGGACGTCTCTTCCTTCTTGATCCAGCAAGGGGGAAGGAGAAGTTGACGGAGAAACCCAGCAGCACGACGGCGTGGTGGAGATGGTGGTGGAGGAATTCCAGCAGGGCTTCGCCAAGCACTGCAAACTAGACGAAGATATTCGTGGGAGAGAGAGGGCAGCGCCGAGGCACGAACTTGTGTTGCTGCCCTCCCTCTGCCTATCTTTATATAGGGGGGAGAGAGGGGAGGGGGCGCCCCTAGGGTTCCCCCTAGGGGGCGGCGGCCAAGGCCAGATGGGGCGGCCAAGGGGCGGTGGCGGCCAGGGCTAGGGTTTCCCCCCAGGCGCCTTGCCCCCCAAGTCCTAGGGGTGCGGCTGCCCTAGGGGGGCCCAGCCCCCTTAGGCGCAGGTGGAGGGGCCTAGGGGGGGCGCACAGCCCCTGTGTGGGCTGTTGTGTCTCCCCACTTATGGCCCATAGGGCCCGTAACCTTTACCGTGGCCCCCGAAACACCTTTCGGTTCTCCGATTCCTTCCCGATGTTCCCCGGAACAATTCCGGACTCCGTTCACTCTCATCCCATATATCAATCTTCGTCCCCGGACCATTCCGGAGACCCTCATCACGTCCGGGATCTCATCCGGGACTCCGAACAAACTTCGGTTACCATGCACTGTTCTCACTAACAACCCTAGCGTCACCGAACCTTAAGTGTGTAGACCCTGCGGGTTCGGAAACTATGCAGACATGACCGAGACACTCCCAGGTCAATAACCAATAGCGGGATCTGGATACCCATATTGGTTCCCACGCATTCCTCGATGATCTCATCGGATGAACCACGATGTCAAGGATTCAGGCAATCCCGTATACAGTTCCCTTTGTCTCGTCGGTATGTTACTTGCCCGAGATTCGATCGTCGGTATCTCTATACCTAGTTCAATCTCGTTACCGGCAAGTCTCTTTACTTGTTCCGTAATACATAATCCCGTGACTAACTACTTAGTCACTTTGAGCTCATTGAGATGACGTATTACCGAGTGGGCCCGGAGATACCTCTCCGTCACACGGAGTGACAAATCCCAGTCTCGATCCATGTCAACTCAACAGACACCTTCGGAGATACCTGTAGAGTACCTTTATAGTCACCCAGTTACGTTGCGATGTTTGGCACACACAAGGCACTCCTACGGTGTCAGTGAGTTACATGATCTCATGGTCATAGGAACTTATACTTGACATGCATAAAACTATAGCGATAACTGATACGATCAAAAGCTATGTTTAACGTTTGGGTCTCGTCCATCACATCATTCTCCTAATGATGTGATCCCGTTATCAAATGACAACTCATGTCTATGACCTGGAAACCGCGGTCATCTTTGATCAACGAGCTAGTCCTAAAGAGGCTTACTAGGGACACAAAGTTTGTCTATTTATCCACACATGTATTTAAGTTTCCAATCAATACAATTATAGCATGGATAATAAATGATTATCATGAACAAGGAAATATAATAATAACTCTTTTATTATTGCCTCTAGGGCATATTTCCAACAGTCTCCCACTTGCACTAGAGTCAATAATCTAGCATTACAAGGTAATGAATCTAACACCCATAGAGTCTTGGTGTTGATCATGCTTAGCCCGTGGAAGAGGCTTAGTCAACGGATCTGCAACATTTAAATCCGTGTGTACTTTGCAAATGCTTATGTCCTCCTCCTTGACTGAATCGCGGATGGAATTGAAGCGTCGCTTTATGTGTCTGGTCCTCTTGTGAAACCTTGGTTCCTTGGCTAGAGCAATGGCACCAGTGTTGTCACAAAACAGAGTCATTGGGTTCAATGCACTAGGCACAACTCCAAGATCTGTTATGAACTCCTTCATCCAGACACCTTCCTTTGCCGCCTCCGAGGCAGCTATGTACTCCGCTTCGCATGTAGAATCGGCTACCACGCTTTGCTTGGAACTGCACCAGCTTACCGCTCCCCCGTTGAGAATATATACGTATCCGGTTTGAGACTTAGAGTCATCCGGATCAGTGTCAAAGCTTGCATCGACGTAACCCTTTACGACGAGCTCTTGATCACCTCCATAAACGAGAAACATTTCCTTAGTCCTTTTCAGGTACTTCAGGATATTCTTAACCGCTGTCCAGTGATCCAAACCAGGATTACTTTGAAACCTTCCGGCCATACTTATGGCAAGGCTGACATCTGGTCTTGTGCACAGCATTGCATACATGATAGAGCCTATGGCTGAAGCATAGGGGATGACACTCATCTTTTCTCTATCTTCCGCAGTCACTGGGCATTAAGTCTTACTCAACTTTGTACCTTGCAATACCGGCAAGAACCCCTTCTTGGATTGATCCATTTTGAACTTCTTCAAAACTTTATCAAGGTATGTACTTTGTGAAAGTCCTATCAAGCGTCTCGATCTATCTCTATAGATCTTGATGCCCAATATGAAAGCAGCTTCACCGAGGTCCATCATCGAAAAACTCTTGTTCAAATACCCCTTCACGCTATCCAAAAGTTCTATATTGTTTCCAATCAGCAATATGTCATCCACATATAATATTAGAAACGCTATAGAGCTCCCACTCACTTTCTTGTAAATACAAGCTTCTCCGTAAACTTGTACAAACCCAAACGCTTTGATCACCTCATCAAAGCGAAGATTCCAACTCCGAGATGCTTGCACCAGCCCATAAATGGAACGCTGGAGTTTGCAAACTTTGTCAGCATTCTCTGGATCGACAAAACCTTCCGGTTGTATCATATACAACTCTTCCTTAAGAAAACCGTTAAGGAACGCTGTTTTGACATCCATATGCCAAATTTCATAATCGAAATATGCAGCTATTGCTAACATGATTCGGACGGATTTAAGCATCGCTACGGGTGAGAAAGTCTCATCGTAGTCAACTCCTTGAACTTGTGAAAAACCCTTTGCCACAAGTCGAGCTTTATACACGGTGACATTGCCGTCAGCGTCCGTCTTCCTCTTAAAAATCCATTTATTCTGAATGGCCTTCCGCCCTTCAGGTAATACTTCCAAAGTCCATACTTTGTTTTCGTACATGGATCCCATCTCGGATTTCATGGCCTCTAACCATTTGTCGGAATCCGGGCCCACCATCGCTTCTCCATAGCTCGCAGGTTCACTGTTGTCCAACAACATGACCTCCAAGACAGGGTTACCATACCACTCAGGTGCAGTGCGTACCCTTGTCGACCTACGAGGTTCGGTAGTAACTTGATCAGAAGCTTCTTGATCATCATCATTGGCTTCCTCTTCAACCGTTGCAGGCTCCACAAAAACATCTTTCTGTGCTGCGCTACTCTCTGGTTGAAGCAGAGGTTCAATAACCTCATCAAGTTCTACCTTCCTCCCACTCAATTCTTTCGAGAGAAACTCTTTCTCGAGAAAGGACCCGTTCTTAGCGACAAACACTTTGCCCTCGGATCTGAGATAGAAGGTGTACCCAACCGTCTCTTTTGGGTATCCTATGAAGACACATTTGTCCGCTTTGGGTTCGAGCTTTTCTGGCTGAAGCCTTTTGACATAAGCATCGCAACCCCAAACTTTGAGAAAAGACAACTTAGGTTTCTTACCAAACCACAGTTCATACGGTGTTGTCTCAACGGACTTGGATGGAGCCCTATTTAAAGTGAATGCAGCCGTCTCTAACGCATATCCCCAAAATGATAGTGGCAAATCGGCAAGAGACATCATAGAACGCACCATATCTAATAGGGTTCGATTACGACGTTCGGACACACCATTACGCTGTGGTGTTCCTGGTGGCGTCAACTGTGAAACAATTCCACATTGTCTTAAGTGATTGCCAAACTCATAACTCAGATACTCTCCCCCTCGATCAGATCGTAGGAACTTGATCTTCTTGTTACGATGATTCTCAACTTCACTTTGAAATTGCTTGAACTTTTCAAACGTTTCAGACTTATGCTTCATCAAGTAAATATACCCATATCTACTTAAGTCGTCAGTGAAGGTGAGAAAATAACGATATCCACCGCGCGCCGTGACACTCATCGGGCCACACACATCAGTATGTATGATTTCCAATAAGTCACTTGCCCGTTCCATTGTTCCTGAAAACGGGGTCTTAGTCATCTTGCCCATGAGGCACGGCTCGCATGTGTCAAGTGATTCAAAATCAAGAGACTCCAAAAGTCCATCAGCATGGAGCTTCCTCATGCGTTTCACGCCGATATGACCCAGACGGCAGTGCCACAAGAAAGTGGTACTATTGTTATCAACTCTACATCTTTTGGCATCAATGTTATGAACATGTGTAACATCACTATCGAGATTCAATAAGAATAAACCCCCTACTTCGGGTGCATGACCATAAAAGATATTACCCATATAAATAGAACAACCTTTATTCTCTGATTTAAATGAGTAACCGTCTCGCATTAAACAAGATCCAGATATAATGGTCATGCTCAACGCAGGCACTAAATAACAATTATTCAGGTTCATAACTAATCCCGATGGTAATCGAAGAGCGAGCGTGCCGACGGCGATCACATCAACCTTGGAACCATTCCCCACGCGCATCGTCACTTCGTCCTTCGCCAGCCTCCGTCTATTCCGTAGTTCCTGTTTAGAGTTGCAAATGTGAGCAACCGAACCGGTATCAAATACCCAGGCACTACAACGAGAGTTGGTAAGGTACACATCAATAACATGTATATCACATATACCTTGCTTGTTGTTGTTGTTGGCCCCCTTCTTGTCTGCCAGATACTTGGGGCAGTTCCGCTTCCAGTGGCCGTTCCCCTTGCAATAGAAACACTCAGTCTCTGGCTTGGGCCCAGCCTTGGGTTTCTTCACTGGATGAGCAACTGCCTTGCCACCCTTCTTAGAGTTACCCTTCTTGCCCTTGCCATTCTTCTTGAAACTGGTAGTTTTATTGACCATCAACACTTGATGCTCCTTCTGGATGTCTGACTCAGCGACTTTCAGCATCGCAAACAGCTCGGCGATGGTTTTGTTCATCCCTTACATGTTATAATGCTGCACGAAGCTCTTGTAGCTAGGTGGGAGTGACTGGAGAATTCTGTCAATGATAGCCTCCTCCAGGAACACAAGTCCCAGATCAGCTATGCGGGTATAGTACCCAGACATCTTCAGTAAGTGCTCACTGACAGACGAATTCTCCTCCATCTTGCAAGCAAAGAATTTATCGGAGGTCTCATACCTCTCGATCTTGGCATTCTTCTCAAAGATGAACTTCAACTCCTGGAACATCTCATATGCTCCATGATGTTCAAAACGCCTTTGAAGTCCTCCTTCCAAGCTATACAACATGGCACACTGCACTACTGAGTAGTCATCCGCACGCGACTGCCAGGCGTTCATAACGTCCACAGAGGCCGGAGCGGGGGGTTCACCTAGCGGTGCATTTAGGACATAAACCTTTTGGGCAGCTGTGAGGATGATCCTCAGATTGCGGAGCCAGTCCACAAAGTTGCTCCCATCATCTTTCAGCTTAGTTTTCCCTAGGAACGCATTAAAATTCAGGGGAGCTACTGCGGGAGCCATCTATAACAAAAGATTTGCAAAGACATCTTAGACTATTGTTCATGATAAGTGAGTTTTAACTAATCAAATTACTTATAACTCCCACTCAAATTGACATCCCTCTGGTCATCCGAGCGTGACATGATCCAAATCCACCAACCCAAGTCCGATCATCACGTGAGATGAGGTGGTGTCAATGGTGAACATCTTCATGTTGATCATATCTACTATATGACTCATGCTCGACCTTTCGGTCTTCCGTGTTCCGAGGCCATGTCTGTACATGCTAGGCCCGTCAAGTCTAACCCGAGTGTTCTGCATGTGCAAAACTGGCTTGCACCCGTTGTATGCGAACGTAGAGTCCATCACACCCGATCATCACGTGGTGCTTCGAAACGACGAACCTTCGCAATGGCGCACACTCGGGGGAAACACAATTTTATCTTGAAATTTTAGTGAGGGATCATCTTATAATGCTACCGTCGTCCTAAACAAAATAAGATGCATAAAAGGATTAACATCACATGCAAATCATAAGTGACATGATATGGCCATCAACTCGTGCTTTTGATCTCCATCTCCAAAGCACCGGCATGATCTTCATCGTCACCGGCGTAACACCATGATCCCCATCATCATGATCTCCATCATCGTGTCGCCATCGGGGTTGTCGCGCGCCCACCATGCTCTTACTACTATTGCTACCGTTTTAGCGATAAAGTAAAGCATTACATAGCGCTTAATGATTGACACGCAGGTCATACAAAAATTAAAGACAACCCTATGGCTCCTGCCGGTTGCCGTATACATCGACATGCAAGTCGATATTAACTATTACAACATGATCATCTCATACATCAAATATATCTCATCATGTCTTTGGCCATATCATATCACATACATACCCTGCAAAAACAAGTTAGACGTCCTCTAATTTGTTGTTGCATGTTTTACGTGGCTGCTATGAGTATCTAGCAAGAACGCTTCTTACCTACGCAAAGCCACAACGGTGATATTTAAGTTGCTATTTAACCTTCTACAAGGACCGCCTTCGTCGAATCCGATTCAACTAAGATAGGAGAGACAGACACCCGCCAGCCATCTTATGCAACAAAAGTCGCATGTCTGTCGATGGAACCGGTCTCATGTACGTGGACATGTAAAGTTGGTCCGGGCCGCTTCATCCCATAATGCCGCTGAATCAAGAAAGACCAAAGAGGGAAGCAATCTAAACATCAACGCCCACAAACCCCTTTGTGTTCTACTCGTGAAAACATCTACGCAAGATCCTAGCTCTGATACCACTGTTGGGGAACGTTGCATGGGAAACAAAAAATTTCCTACGCTCACCAAGATCAATCTAGGAGATGCATCTATGAGGGAAGAGTCGGATCCACATACCCTTGTAGATCGCTAAGCGGAAGCGTTCAAGAACGCGGTTGATGGAGTCGTACTCGCCCCGATTCAAATCGCCGAAGATCCCAGCACCGAACGGACGGTGCCTCCGCGTTCAACACACGTGCAGCTCGGGGACGTCTCTTCCTTCTTGATCCAGCAAGGGGGAAGGAGAAGTTGACGGAGAAACCCAGCAGCACGACGGCATGGTGGAGATGGTGGTGGAGGAATTCCAGCAGGGCTTCGCCAAGCACTGCAAACTAGACGAAGATATTCGTGGGAGAGAGAGGGCAGCGCCGAGGCACGAACTTGTGTTGCTGCCCTCCCTCTGCCTCTCTTTATATAGGGGGGAGAGAGGGGAGGGGGCGCCCCTAGGGTTCCCCTTAGGGGGCGGCGGCCAAGGCCAGATGGGGCGGCCAAGGGGGGGTGGCGGCCAGGGCTAGGGTTTCCCCCCCAGGCGCCTTGCCCCCCAAGTCCTAGGGGTGCGGCTGCCCTAGGGGGGCCCAGCCCCCTTAGGCGCAGGTGGAGGGGCCTAGGGGGGCGCACAGCCCCTGTGTGGGCTGTTGTGTCTCCCCACTTATGGCCCATAGGGCCCGTAACCTTTACCGTGGCCCCCGAAACACCTTTCGGTTCTCCGATTCCTTCCCGATGTTCCCCGGAACAATTCCGGACTCCGTTCACTCTCATCCCATATATCAATCTTCATCCCCGGACCATTCCAGAGACCCTCATCACGTCCGGGATCTCATCCGGGACTCCGAACAAACTTCGGTTACCATGCACTGTTCTCACTAACAACCCTAGCGTCACCGAACCTTAAGTGTGTAGACCCTGCGGGTTCGGAAACTATGCAGACATGACCGAGACACTCCCAGGTCAATAACCAATAGCGGGATCTGGATACCCATATTGGTTCCCACGCATTCCTCGATGATCTCATCGGATGAACCACGATGTCAAGGATTCAGGCAATCCCGTATACAGTTCCCTTTGTCTCGTCGGTATGTTACTTGCCCGAGATTCGATCGTCGGTATCTCTATACCTAGTTCAATCTCGTTACCGGCAAGTCTCTTTACTCGTTCCGTAATACATAATCCCGTGACTAACTACTTAGTCACTTTGAGCTCATTGAGATGACGTATTACCGAGTGGGCCCGGAGATACCTCTCCGTCACACGGAGTGACAAATCCCAGTCTCGATCCATGTCAACTCAACAGACACCTTCGGAGATACCTGTAGAGTACCTTTATAGTCACCCAGTTACGTTGCGATGTTTGGCACACACAAGGCACTCCTACGGTGTCAGTGAGTTACATGATCTCATGGTCATAGGAACTTATACTTGACATGCATAAAACTATAGCGATAACTGATACGATCAAAAGCTATGTTTAACGTTTGGGTCTCGTCCATCACATCATTCTCCTAATGATGTGATCCCGTTATCAAATGACAACTCATGTCTATGACCTGGAAACCGCGGTCATCTTTGATCAACGAGCTAGTCCTAAAGAGGCTTACTAGGGACACAAAGTTTGTCTATTTATCCACACATGTATTTAAGTTTCCAATCAATACAATTATAGCATGGATAATAAACGATTATCATGAACAAGGAAATATAATAATAACTCTTTTATTATTGCCTCTAGGGCATATTTCCAACAATATCCTCATTGACACGTCCCGTCAAAATAGAGATCGTGCTCGCTTATTGTGGGATCCTTATCAATATAACATGAGCACCCACGCCGCGCATTACGCACGACCGCCTTGGGAACCGACGAGGTTATGGCTAAAGTGGGGGACGTTCTGTATTCACAGCATTATAAAAGGATACATGTCCCTTTCATCAGCCTCACGTCTTCCTCAAGATCGAGCTCTCCTATCTCCCTAGCCCCAGCTTTCCCATCTCCTACGCCTGCCACTCTGCGTTCCTCAACCATCGTCTCCTTTCCCAGCAATGGCTGGTTCCTGCGCCAGGGGCAAGTGGGAGGCCTCCACGGTCACTAAAAATATAGTGGCAGATCTTAGGAGCACGGGCTATCTCGCCGCTGGTATCACACACCGAGTCCCTGCCAAGGGTCAGGTGATTCCTGTCCCTGAGGCGGGTGAGAGGGTAGTGTTTACATCTCACTTTGTTAGGGGGCTAGGGTTTCCACTCCACCCGTTTGTTCGGGGTCTTTTGTTTTTCTACGGGCTAGATTTCCTCGATCTAGCCCCGAACTCAATCCTTCACATATCCGCTTTTATAGTGGTGTGTGAAGCTTTCCTCTGCATCCCTCCACACTTTGGCCTATGGCTCAAAACCTTCAACGTAAAGCCGAAGGTGGTGGACAGACAGCACGCGGAGTGTGAGGGCGCCATGCTTAGCAAGCTCCCGAATGCAACTTGGCCCAAGGGATCATTCGTGGAGACGAATAAGGTCTGGTAGCAGGAGTGGTTCTACATCACCGAACCCCGCGACGCCAAATGGGCGGCGAAGCTTCTTTCAGATCCGGACCCCCAGAGAGGTTGACCTCCTGGACCAAAAAGGGTATGGACTAGGGGTCGCAAACTGAAGTAACGACTCTCGTGAGCTGTGTGTCCGGTGTGATCTCCAAGGGGCACCAGATCTCCTCCATGGTCCAGGTAATGCTGACCCGGATCGTCCTCCCTTGCCAAAGCCGAGACTCCTCCCTATGGGAGTTCGATCCGGCAGGAGACCAGCTGCTGAAGCAACTCTTCGGCTTTACACACAAAGAGATCTGGAAGCATCTCTTCAAGAGCCAGAAAGAGTGGCCCGAAGAGACCGAGGACGCAGGCTATAGCACTGCGGTCTCTGCCCAGAGGTAATAAAAAACTTGCCGAACATATACTTCTCCCTTCATTTTAATGATAACATGAATTGGAATTCTTACGTGATATACACGGCTGGACGAAGAAGGCGACCCGGTTTTCCGGCGCCTCTGCCTGAAGGCCCACCTTCGCCTCTACTGACGGCGGTGCTGGTCCCGGCACCATACAAGGCGCCGACCAAGAATCCCAAGAAGACGAAGGGCAAGGGGGCCGGAGATAGCCCCCGTCCTGCGGACAAGAAATCCGAGGACATCAACATCCTCTCCTCCGATGGTGTGGAGGAAGATGATGAGGAGGAAGAGGAAGAAGAAGAAGAGGAGCCCCCTGCGCAAGGCAGGGGGAAGAAGAGGGGGGTCGTCGCTGACGCGGGTACGGCCGCGCCCTGGAGGAAACTAAACCTCAGAGCTAGTTCAGATTCGTCCAAACATAGCTTTGTGTTGAAGCCCAGGGTGAAACCCCTGCCCGAATCGTAAGTTTGTCCGGATTGGCTGCTGCACCTTTGCTTTGTTTTAGCATTTACTTAATATTTCTCCCCTGCTGACCTATAGCCCTCCCGGTGGACATCCTGATGCTATCTCATTGGAGGGGAACTCTCTTGTGCCCGGAGAGACGGAGAGTGACCCGCTGGTCCGAGCTCCATCACCCATGATCGGCGGGGACACTGAAGTGTCCTCCCAGCGGGTGTCCTCCGGCCAAGGATATGAGGGCGGGGCAGGTGACGGGGCAGCCGGAGGTAATATCTCGGCCGCCGCTGACCATGGGGAAACAATCCCCATGGAGACCGAAGACGTGGGGCCCAAACAGTTCGGGACCCCACCGAATACTGTCCCGGAGCCTAGTGCGGCTCCGGGGTACGAAGACCCAACTCATCAACCGGAGGAGGATACGGCGGCGCCCGGAGTTAATACGGAGGCGTTGGACTCTATGGAGGGAGCACTGCATAGTGCTCTCATCATTGAATAACATCGCACCGTGATGGGTGCAGTGATGAAGAAGATTCAGTCCGTCAAGGGCGGACTGAATGAAGCCTTCAACAGCCTTTTAACAGGCTTTGAGGTAAGCAATGTAATGTTTTTATAGGACTTTATTATTTTTAATGCACATGCATAGCCAATAGCCCCTGATGCTTTGTGTGATTCTGAAAAGAATCGAACGAAGTATCCGTAGTATAGCATACTTACAGAGCTGAACTATTGTGCAGGCTTCACTAGTTACGGCAACTGCGCGAGACACAGAGGTTGCCAAACTAAACTAGAAGCTCGAGTTGGCCAATGCGGACCTCGATCGTGTCAACCGGCGTTTAGACGAGACACAAGGTATGCGGATTTTAAGATGTCAATAAGACTTAGGATTGATTGAGTATGTTTATAAACTCTAATATGGTATTCTGTATTATACAGTTGGCGCCACTGAGCTCGAGGCCCTCAAGGGCGAGGTTGCCAAGGCCAAGAAGGAGGCCGAGGCGAACAAGGTAGCTGCTGACAAAGCGACTGCTGATTTAGAAGCCAAAAAGGTAGAGTGCGAGAAGCACCGGGCTCGGGTGTCCGAAGTCGAGGTCGAGCTCAACGATGCCATCCTTAAATGTGAGGCATTGGAGAAGAAGACTTTGGAACAAGCGACCGAGCTATCTGCGGCAGTGAAGACTACCCAGGATGCGCGAGGCGAGTCACGCAGCGCCCGTCAGGAAATCGAGAAGGCACGGCAGATAGCATCTGGTAAGACATTTCTCTTATAGAGCTTCTTCGGAGGGCAGAAGTACATTGGGCTGACACGGTTATGGAGTTCTCCAAGCGTGTTTGCTGATCTTCTGAGGAGCAGTGCTCACACCGCCCTGTACTTCCGAGCCTTGGAGGGGAACAACACTGATAAGTTGTTTTGTTCGCAGTTCTATGCGCCAAAACATCCGGTGCCCCTCAGTGACCAGATGAAGCAGTTGGTCGAGCTGCACAACATGGCGGGTTCGGCCATGAAGGACTTAATAGTCCGGCTATGGCCCGCTAAGCCAATCCCAAGTAGCTACTTCGGATTGGTGAAGCGGCTCGTTGAGGCGAGTCCGCGAGTCGATGCATTGACACGTTTGGCCTGCATAGAAGGTGCTCGGATGGCCTTCGCTCATGCCAAGGTGCACTAGGCGAAGATGAACGCATGGCGTATAGCCACTGCTGGCCCACCCGCAGGCAAGGAGCACCGCAAGCCGGAGAAGTACTTCGAGGACGTCATCAAGGGCGCCCGCCTTGTAGAAGGCCAGTGTTCGAGGGATCTTATCTTCGAGTGATTTTATCCAGATGTAAAGACTATGCTTATGAATCCGATGTATATAACTTTTGCGCTATTTATAATATCAGCATATTTAACCTCCTGTGTGACTATTTATCTAAATTTGGAAGTCCCCAATCGTCGGCTTCAGCCCCCATGTACATAGTACTAGGGTGTTCGGTCATATGCATATACACCCTTTATCCAATGTCTTGGTCCATTTAGGAGGTGTATGCGGAGCGAACCAGACAATCAGACTATGCGGCGTTATTGCTTTCACTTAGTCGTAGGAGTTTGACATGTGGGGCCAGGTACTAGCCCCTGGTGCGGGTATGATACTCCTTTACTTAAGGCATCCAATTGCGCCTGGCTCGGGGAAAAACCAACCCTTCGTATAACACGGGGTAGATCTCTATCGATCGTAGTATAACACTAAGTCACCGGATTGCGGACCGGGTTCTCGCCTATCATGACGGTCAGTTTTCGGCTTTCTCTACTGAGGTAGATGACCGGACGAGCTAGAAGTACAATCGCAGTAGTTCTCCCTTTACACCCTATCTGAACAATTGGGAACGTAGGGGTAAGCACAGGAGTCGGGCAACCCAACTATTGATCCAAGACATGATTCGGAACTGCTGCATATAAAGCTAACATCCAGGACGCCGAACTCTCCCTATAGGTGTTCGGTCTTTTCCACATATACCGGGCTGAATACAGCCCCTGGTATTTAGACCCTTATTGGCAAGGCACATATGACAATCTGATGTGGCCGCAAACTTACAGACAATGCCGAAAACCTTTTTGGACATTTGACATGCCAAAAAGGTATATAACAAGAAAGAGAAAAAAAGGTTTACACAGGGTCTTAATCTAAAAAGAAACCTTAGTGCGGGTCCCTGCTGCAGGTCTGCGCCGTTTCCTCCTCTGTAATGTGTCCTTGAAGGGGTGAGAGTATGACGGCCGCCTGTAAAAGAAAAAAAAGGAAAACCTGGAAAAGAAAAAGAAATCCGGTGTGGCCATAACAAGTTTGGTTCGTTTAATGAACCTAAAGAAGATAAGTTTAGAGGCCGAATAGGGTCCAGCCGTACTATGGACTATATGCAGGCGCCCCCAGTCGCCGCCCAAGGAATCTCTAAGGCATAATTATGTACTCGAGGTACATGTGTTATTACCTTGTGGGGCAGCCGACCGGGGCGTAGCTGTCAATCCTGCTCAGGTTCATCTGAGTTGCCGCACTGAGGCATATGCCGGACACGCTTAGTTATGTCCGCTATTGGTAAATTGTCCTGCTTGAATAGGCCGTTTTGGACTTCATCTGCTAAGGCCGCAGTGTCCTCCTCCGTACGAAGAGAGCGCTCCATAATTCCATTGACCGTGATGACGCCACATGGTCCAGGCATTTTAAGCTTTAAATAGGCATAATGCGAGACTGCATTAAAGCAGGCAGAGGCCGTTCTTCCAAGTAGTGCATGATAGCCACTTCGGAACGAAGCTATGTCGAAGATCAACTCTTCGCTTCGAAAGTTATCAGGAGAGCCGAATACGACCTCCAATGATATAGAGCCCGTGTAGCGGGCTTCTACGCCCGGCATCACTCCTTTAAAGGTCATGCTGCTTGGCTTGATTGTTGATGGGTCGATCCCCATCTTGCGGACAGTGTCCTGATATATCATATTGAGACTACTGCCGCCGTCCATGAGGACTCGGGTTAGATGGTATCCATTGATTATTAGGTCGAGCACTAGGGCAGCCGAACCCCCATGACGAATACTAGTCAGATGATCCCTGCGATCAAAAGTGATCGGACAGGCCGATCATGGGTTGAATTTGGGGGCGACGGGCTCAACAGTGTAGACATCTCGGAGTGCGCACTTGCGCTCCCTCTTGGGATACGAGTGGCATATATCATGTTCACTGTTTTAACCTCCCGTGGAAATTTATTCTGACCCCTATATTTGGCTGGCGAGGCTCATCCTCGTCTTCGGTCTGAGGCTCCTGATACGTCTCCAACGTATCTACTTTTTCAAACACTTTTGCCCTTGTTTTGGACTCTAACTTGCATGATTTGAATGGAACTAACCCGGACTGACGCTGTTTTCAGCAGAACTGCCATGGTGTTATTTTTGTGCAGAAATAAAAGTTCTCGGAATGGCCTGAAAATCAACGGAGATTTATTTTGGAATATATAAAAAATACATGCGGAAATAACCAGACCAGGGGGCCACACCCTGTCCACGAGGGTGGGGGCGCCCCCTTGGGCGCGCCCCCTGCCTCATGGCCCCCCCGAGGCTCCACCGACATCACCCCCGACTCCATATATTCACTTTCGAGGAGAGAAAAAATCAGAGAGAAGGAATTATCACGTTTTACGATACGGAGCCGCCGCCAAACCCTAATCTCTCTCGGGAGGGCTGATCTGGAGTCCGTTCAGGGCTCCGGAGAGTGGAGATCGTCGCCGTCGTCATCATCAACCTTCCTCCATCACCAATTCCATGATGCTCACCGCCGTGCGTGAGTAATCCCATCGTAGGCTTGCTGGACGGTGATGGGTTGGATGAGATTTACCATGTAATCGAGTTAGTTTTGTTAGGGTTTGATCCCTAGTATCCACTATGTTCTAAGATTGATGTTGCTATGACTTTGCCATGCTTAATGCTTGTCACTAGGGCCCGAGTGCCGTGATTTTAGATCTGAACCTATTATGTTTTCATGAATATATGTGTGTTCTTGATCCTATCTTGCAAGTCAATAGTCACCTACTATGTGTTATGATCCGGCAACCCCGAAGTGACAATAATCGGGACCACTCCCAGTGATGACCGTACTTTGAGGAGTTCATGTATTCACTATGTGTTAATGCTTTGGTCCGGTACTCTATTAAAAGGAGGCCTTAATATCCCTTAGTTTCCAATAGGACCCCGTTGCCACGGGAGGGTAGGACAAAAGATGTCATGCAAGTTCTTTCCCATAAGCACGTATGACTATATTCGGAATACATGCCTACATTACATTGATGAACTGGAGCTAGTTCTGTGTCACCCTATGTTATAACTATTACATGAGAAAATCGCATTCGACATAATTATCCATCACTGATCCAATGCCTACGAGCTTTTCACATCTTGCTTGTTGCTTATTTACTTTTCTGCCGCTGCTGTTACAATCACTACAAAACTACTATCTCTATTTTTGCTACTGTTACTTCCATAATACTTTGCTACTAAATTACCTTCCTGCAGATATTAAGTCTTCCAGGTGTGGTTGAATTGACAACTCAACTGCTAATGCTTGAGAGTATTCTTTGTCGCCCGTTGTGTCGAATCAATAAATTTGGGTTGAATACTCTACCCTCGAAAATTGTTGCGATCCCCTACACTTGTGGGTTATCAAGACTATTTTCTGGCGCCGTTGCCGGGGAGCATAGCTATATTCTTTAAGTCACTTGGGATTTATATCTGTTGATCACTATGAAAAACATGAAAGACTCAAAAACCAAGATCTATCCCTCAACTACGAGGGGAGGTAAGGAACTGCCATCTAGCTCTGCACTTGATTCACCCTCTGTTATGAGTAAACTTGCGACACCTACTCCTGCTATTGAATCTAATTTGTCGCATGTTCTTGATGATGCTACTTCTGCTATGTATGATGAAACTACTTCTATGCTTGATAATACTATGCCACTAGGTGAATTTCTTGATGAACAAATTGCTAAGGTTAGAGAGAATGAAATTATTGAAACTGATAATATTGATGAAAGTGATGATGAAGATTCTCCTCCTAGATATGAATTGCCTGTTGTTCCTGAGGGTTATGTTATGGATGAAGAAACTGCTAGAGACTTTCTTGCTTGCAATGATAGATATGATCTTAAGAAATTATTAGCTAAGCTGAAAGAAAAGTCTTTGAATGATAGAATGAAATATGACCCTGCTTTTGCTACTTCACCTATCTGTGTTCCTGATAAGGATTATGATTTCTCTCTGTCGATCCTGAGTTAATTACTTTGGTTGAATCTGATCCTTTCCATGGCTATGTATCTGAAACTGTTGTGGCACATCTTACTAAGTTGAATGATATAGCCACCGATTTCACCAACGAGGAAAAAATCGTTACTACTATATCCTTAAGTTATTTCCGTTCTCGTTGAAGGGTGATGCTAAGACATGGTTTAATTCTCTTGATCATGGTTGTGTGCGTAGTCCCTAGGATATGATTTATTACTTATCTGCTAAATATTTCCCCGCTCATGAGAAACAAGCTGCCTTACGGGAAATTTATAATTTTGTGCAAATTGAAGGAGAGAGTCTCCCACAAGCTTGGGGAAGGCTTCTTCGGTTACTTAATGCTTTGCCTGATCATCCTCTTAAGAAAAATGAAATACTTGATATCTTTTATAATTGACTAACCAATGCTTCCAGAGACCACCTGGATAGTTGTGTAGGTTGTGTTTTCAGGAAAAGAACTGTTGATCAGGCTGAATTGTTATTGAATAATATGTTGACCAATGAAAACAATTGGACACTTCCTGAACCAGCCCCTAAGCCAACTCCAAAGAAAAGGGGTGTTCTATTTCTCAGTCCTGAAGATATGCAAGAGGCAAAGAAACCTATGAAAGAAAAAGGTATTAAAGTTGAAGACGTTAAGAATTTATCACCTATTGAAGAAATACATGGTCTTGATAACCCGACACAGGTAGTAAAGGTAAATTCTCTTTATAGATTTGATGAAGGTGATATTACTTGTTATAAGTATGCTAGCCAATGCTTAGATGAGTTTGACAATTTTATTGTGAAACAAGAAAACTTCAATGCTTATGTTGGTAGACAATTGCAACGTAATGCTTACATGATCGAATGCTTGAGTGATTATATGTCTAGAGTTAAAGGTGAATTGGAACTCATTAGTAAACATGCTTCTATGGTTACCACTCAAGTAGAACAAGTACTTAAAGCACAAAATGATTTGCTCAATAAATTAAATAGTAAGAAAAATGATAATGCTATTAGAGTTGTGACTAGAGGTGGAAAAATGACTCGGGAACCTCTGTATCCTGAAGGCCACTCTAAGAGGATTGAGCAAGATTCTCGGAGAGCTAATGTAGATGCACCTAGTTCTTCTAAGAAGAAGAAAAAGAAAAATGATAGGACTTTGCATGCTTCTAGTGGACCTGTAGCTGACACACCTGAGAATCCCAATGTAACACCCCAGATGTAAAACTTCCTTATTGGCAATATATACAATTACCATTTGGTCCTTATCCTTTCCTTGGGGGTTCTTTTTCAATTATGCCTTGTCATCTCATTTGCATTGTTATGATTTCATTATTGCATTATCATGCATATTGCTTCATCTTCATCATTGCATCATGGTCACATCATATGGCATTTCATCGTGTCCTTGTGTTTTTCTCATCCTTGATATGTCAAGTGAGTTTTTCTTGATCTTTCTAGGGTGGTTTGATGCAAGGTCATGCCACTCCCTAAGCCCCTCCAACTTTCACCACTTCCCCCTCTCTCTTTTCCCTTTCTTTAAATTTTGCAAGTGGCATCTACCCTCTTCTTTAAATGCTCATCTCCTCCCTACTTCTTTGGCACCTTGTCCTAAGTCACTTGCAAAAACCTCACCTTATTTTGAAATGTTTTGGTCAGGTTCAAAAATAACAGAAGTTTGAATCCAATTCAAACTTGTTTTATTTTTCTACCTCTAAAAATGCCCAACCCATTTTTTATAATATAGGGCATAATTCCAGGAGCTAGGGAACATTTTCTTTTCCCCCTAATTCCTTTTCTTTCAACCTGTGCTTTTCTTTTTGTTTTTCTACTTTAAGAAAAAGAAAAGGAAAAGTAGCAACAGCAGCAGTTCAACTCCAGCCGCAGCCCGTAGTCCAACTGGGCCACGGCCACCAGGCTGGCCCAGCTAGCCAGCACAGCAGCCCGTGCCAGCCAGCCCGCAGCGTCCCTCACTCCCTCTTGCACCCACGCACCCACGCGCCCCCTCTGCATCGCCTACACGTGGCTAGGGTGGGCCCGCACGTCAGCGACCGCGGCCACACCCACACCCACCTTTTCTTCCTCCTCGCGATCGCGCCATGGGGACCTGCTACTTCTCGAGCTTGCATTATATTCCCTCGAAGAGGAAAGGGTGATGCAGCACAGTAGCGTAAGCATTTCCCTCAGTTTTTGAGAACCAAGGTATCAATCCAGTAGGAGACCATGCGCGAGTCCCTCGCACCTGCACAAACAAATAAGAACTTCGCAGCCAACGCAATAAGGGGTTGTCAATCCCTTTACGGTCACTTATGAAAGTGAGAACTGATAGATAGGATAGTTTGATATTTTTGGTATTTTTGGATATAAGAACAGAAAGTAAAAACGAAAAAGTAAAGTAGATTGTAGATTGATATGTTGAGAATAGACCCGGGGGCATAGGTTTCTCTAGTGGCTTCTCTCATGATAGCGGAATTCTATGGCGGGTAAACAAATTACTGTCGAGCAATTGATAGAAAAGCGAATACTTATGAGACTATCTAGGCATGATCAGTATATATAGGCATCACGTCCGAAACAAGTAGACCGAAATGGTTCTGCATCTACTACTATTACTCCACACATCGACCGCTATCCAGCATGCATCTAGAGTATTAAGTTCATAAGAACAGAGTAACGCCTTAAGCAAGATGACATGATGTAGAGGGATAAACTCAAATAACATCATATAAACCCCATATTTTTATCCTCGATGGCAACAATACAATACGTGCCTTATTGCCCCTACTGTCACTGGGAAAGGACACTGCAAGATTGAACCCAAAGCCAAGCACTTCTCCCATTGCAAGAACTATAGATCTAGTAGGCCAAACCAAACCAATAATTCAAAAAGACTTGCAAGGATATTATAATCATACATAAAGAGTTCAGAAAAGAACCAAATATTTCTCATAGATAATCTTGATCATAAACCCACAATTCATCGGATCTCGACAAACACACCGCAAAAAGAGATTACATCGAATAGATCTCCTCGAAGACCGAGGAGAACTTGGTATTGAGATCCAAAGAGAGAGAAGAAGCCATATAGATACTAGCTATGGACCCGAAGGTCTGTGGTAAACTACTCACAACTCATGGTGAGGCGATGATGATGATGATGTAGAAGCACTCCGTGGTAGATCGCCCCTCTGGCGGAGCTCCGAAACAGGCCCCAAGATGGGATCTCACGGGAACAGAAGGTTGCGGCAGTGGAACTAGGGTTTTCTGTGTTGTTTTGATGGTTTCGGGGTATGTAGGTATATATAGGAGGAAGGAGGGCACCGGGGGCCAAACATGGGGCCCACGAGGCAGGGGGCGCGCACTATAGGGGGGCGCGTCCCCACCCTCGTGGACGCCACGTGTGCCCTACTCCATGGTTCTCAAGTCTCCGTGCGTATTTTGCTCCAAAAATATCTCTCCCAAAGTTTCATTCTGTTTGGATTCCGTTTGATATTCCTTTTCTGTATAACCCTGAAATAGGCAAAAAAAACAGTAATCTGGACTGGGCCTTTGGGTTAATAGGTTAGTCCCAAAAATAATATAAAAGTGTATAACAAAGCCCATTAAACATCCAAAACATCATAAATAATAGCATGGAACAATGAAAAATTATAGATACGTTGGAGACGTATCAAGCATCCCCAAGCTTAATTCCTGCTCGTCCTTGAGTAGGTAAATGATAAAAACAGAATTTTTGATGTGGAATGCTAACCAACATAATTTTCAATGTAATTATCTTAATTGTGGCATTAAGGTTCAGATCTGAAAGATTCAAGAGAAAAGTCTATATTGACATAAGAAATAATAATACTTCAAGCATACTAACAAAGCAATCATGTCTTCTCAAAATAGTATGGCTAAAGAAAGTTATCCCTACAAAATCATATAGTCTGGCTATGCTCCCTCTTCATCACACAAAATATTCATATCATGCACAACCCCGGTTTCAGCCAAGCACTTGTTTTCATACTCTATTCTTTCAAACCTTTCAACTTTCACGCAATACATGAACGTGAGCCATAGATATAGCACTATGTGGAATAGAGTGGTGGTTGTGGAGAAGACAAAAAGGAGGGAGATAGTCTCACATCGACTAGGCATATCAATGGGCTATGGAGATGCCCATCAATAGATATCAATGTGAGTGAGTAGGGATTGCCATGCAATGGATGCACTAGAGCTAAATATGTATGAAAGCTCAACAAAAGAACTAAGTGGGTGTGCATCCAACTTGCTTGCTCATGAAGACCTAGGGCATTTGAGGAAGCCCATCGTTGGAATATACAAGCCAAGTTCTATAATGAAAATTCCCACTAGTATATGAAAGTGACTAAACATGAGACTCTCTATCATGAAGAACATGGTACTACTTTGAAGCACAAGTGTGGAAAAAGATAGTAGCAATTGCCCCTTTTTCTTTTCTTTTTTTTCTTTTTTTGGAGGGGCCTTTTCTTTTGTTCGGCCTTTCCTCACATGGGACAATGCTCTAATAATGATGATCATCACACTTATAGTGAATTACAACTCGATATTACAACTCGATACTAGAACAAAGTATGACTCTATATGAATGCCTCCGTCAGTGTACCGGGATGTTCAATGAATCAAGAGTGACATGTATGAAAAGTTATGCATGGTGGCTTTGCCGCAAATACGATGTCAACTACATGATCATGCATGGCAATATGACAATATGAAGCGTGTCATATGAACGGAATGGTGGAAAGTTGCATGGCAATATATCTCGGAATGGCTATGGAAATGCCATGATAGGTAGGTATGGTGGCTGTTTTGAGGAAGATATATGGTGACTGTTTTGAGGAAGGTATATAGTGGGTGTATGGTACCGGCGAAAGTTGCACGATACAAGAGAGGCTAGCAATGGTGAAAGGGTGAGAGTGCGTATAATCCATGGACTCAACATTAGTCATAAGAACTCATATACTTATTGCAAAAATTTATGAGTCATCAAAACAAAGGAATCAACGCATGCTCCTAGGGGGGAGGTTGGTAGGAGTTAACCATCGCGCGCCCCTGACCTCCACACAAAGGATGACACTCTGCAAATACCTCATGCTCTAACTTCGTCACATAGCGATTCACCATACGTGCATGCTACAGGAATCACTAACTTTAACACACATATTTCTCAATTTCATAATAACTCCACTAGCATGACTCTAATATTACTATCCTCATATCTCAAAACAATTATCAAGCATCCAACTTCTCATCATATTCAATGCACTTCATATGAAAGTTTTTACTACATTGATCTTGGATGCCTATCATGTGAAGGCTAGTTTTATAGCCAAAGCACATTACCATGCTGACTCTCAAAAGGATATAGGTGAAGCATGAGAGATCAACAATTTCTACAAAATATAATCACCACCGCGCTCTAAAAGATATAAGTGAAGCACTAGAGCAAAAACTATTCAACTCAAAAGATATAAGTGAAGCACATAGAGTGTTCTAACAATTCCTAGGCCATATTTCTCTCTCTCAAAAAGGTTTGTCCAGCAAGGATAACTGTGGCAAACTAACAAGCAAAGACTCAAATGATACATGACGCTCCAAGTAAAACTCATATCATGTGGTGAATAAAAATATAGCTCCGAGTATAGTTACCGATAGATGAAGGCGAAAGAGGGGATGCCTTCCCGGGGCATCCCCAAGCTTAGGCTTTTGGTTGTCCTTTAATTTTACCTTGGGTGCCTTGGGCATAACCAAGCTTGGGCTCTTTCCACTCTTTGTTCCATAGTCCATCAAAGCAATACTCAAAACTTGAAAACTTCACAACACAAAACTTAGACAAAAATCTCGTGAGCTCCGTTAGTATAAGAAAACAAACCACCACTCAAAGGTACTGTAATGAACTCATTCTTTGTTTATATTGGTGTTAAACCTACTGTCTATGATTCATACTCCCCAATACTACTCATAGATTCATCAAAATAAGCAAATAACACCCGAAAAACACAATCTGTCAAAAACAGAACAGTATGTAGTAATATGTAACTTCACATACTTCTGTAACTCCAAAAAATTGAAATAAATTGGTAAACATGAGGAATTTGTCTATTAATCATCTGAAAAATGAATCAACTAAATAGGACACTCCAGCAAAATCTAGTGACCATTCTAGCGAGCGCTCTCGATTCTATTTTTCACAGCAAGATATATAAACTTCACACAAGTCTTCCCAAAGGTTTTACTTGGCACAAACACTAATTAAAACACAAAACCACATCTAAACAGAAGCTAGATGCAATATTTATTCCTAAACAGAAGCAAAAATAAAAAATAAAAAATTGAGTTTCCTCCCAACAAGCGCTATTGTTTTACGCCCCTAGCTAGGCACGATACAAAGATAGATCTAGGGAATGCCATAATGATATGATATATCGTGAAAAATCATCTCATATTCCCTACGTTCACCAGCAAGTTTTCTCTGGGGCAAGCAAAAGTAATCAGAAGGGCTCAATTTAATGGGACAAAAGTCCCCCATATCAAGCTCAGGAGGTATAGGTTCCTCTTTTGGCCCTTTATAGTGTACAACCAATTCATCATTATAGGCATTCTTTTGGCAGAAGGTCATGAGCCTTCGCTCAAGGGAGAAGCCTAACCCATTGTTTTGAATGAAAAATCATCATTCAACTCAGAAATTATATAAACCAAGACATCGGTAGGAACCTTTTTTCTAAGGTTTTCATTAAAAGCAACATGATCAGGAGATCGCAACCGCATTATGTCTTCTTGATTAAATAAGATAGCCTCTATGGGAGGTCGACCAGCATCTACCCCGTAATGAGCAAAGATTTATTTGGCCTCTTTCATGATAAATCTAAATTCATGAGCCAAAAAGATAGTAGTTGCACGCTTAACAGAAGAATGCTCAATATTGGAAAACTCCAAAAAGATTCTCTGAATACAGGGATGCATATGGATAAATTGCCTTTCAATTTCAACTACAAGCATAGATAAAGCATCTGCAAGGCTACTAGTTCTGTGAAGAATAGAGCCACCCATAGTGGGCAAAGCACCGGCAAAAGTAAAGAAGTCTTGAAGAACTCTTTTTCCAATGATGTTACCACTACCAACCTAGAATTTCTTAATATGTAAAGTGGTAGTTTCATCCGGGGGTCAACATAGACGTTGCCCTCAACATTACTACCCTTCTCGATAAAATCTTCCCCCATCTCAGACATGAGGGCAAGCGAACGATAAACACATGGCAAAAAGAAGGGAAAATAAAACGGCAAGGGTGAAGTGGGGGAGAGGAAAACAAGAGGCAAATAAATGTAATGCGAAGGATAAGGTTTGTGATAGGTACTTGGTATATGACTTTTGCGTAAGCCTCCCCGGCAACGGCGCCAGAAATTCTTCTTGCTACTTCTCGAGCTTGCGGTGTATTCCCTCGAAGAGGAAACGGTGATGCAGCACAGTAGCGTAAGTATTTCCCTCAGTTTTTCAGAACCAAGGTATCAATCCAGTAGGATACCACGCGCGAGTCCCTCACACCTGCACAAACAAATAAGAACTTTGCAGCCAATGCGATAAGGGGTTGTCAATCCCTTTACGGACACTTACGAAAGTGAGATCTGATAGATAGGATAGTTTGATATTTTTGGTATTTTTGGATATAAGAATAGAAAGTAAAAACGGAAAAGTAAAGTAGATTGTAGATTTATATGTTGAGAATAGACCCGGGGGGCATAGATTTCTCTAGTGGATTCTCTCATGATAGCGGAATTCTACGGTGGGTAAACAAATTACTGTCGAGCAATTGATAGAAAAGCGAATACTTATGAGACTATCTAGGCATGATCATTATATATAGGCATCACGTCCGAAACAAGTAGACCGAAATGGTTCTGCATCTACTACTATTACTCCACACATCGACCGCTATCCAGCATGCATCTAGAGTATTAAGTTCATAAGAACAGAGTAACGCCTTAAGCAAGATGACATGATCTAGAGGGATAAACTCAAATAACATGATATAAACCCCATCTTTTTATCCTCGATGGCAACAATACAATATGTGCCTTGCTGCCCCTACTGTCACTGGGAAAGGACACCGCAAGATTGAACCCAAAGCCAAGCACTTCTCCCATTGCAAGAACTATAGATCTAGTAGGCCAAACCAAACCAATAATTTGAAGAGACTTGCAAGGATATTATAATCATACATAAAGAGTTCAGAAAAGAACAAAATATTTTTCATAGATAATCTTGATCATAAACCCACAATCCATCGGATCTCGACAAACACACAGCAAAAAGAGATTACATCGAATAGATCTCCTTGAAGACCAAGGAGAACTTGGTATTGAGATCCAAAGAGAGAGAAGAAGCCATCTAGATACTAGCTATGGACCCGAAGGTCTGTGGTAAACTACCCACAACTCATGGTGAGGCGATGATGATGATGATGTAGAAGCACTCCATGGTAGATCCCCCATCCGGCGGAGCTCCGGAACAGGCCCCAAGATGGGATCTCACGGGAACAGAAGGTTGTGGTGGTGGAACTAGGGTTTTCTTTGTTGTTCTGATGGTTTCGGGGTACGTAGGTATATATAGGAGGAAGGAGGGCACCGGGGGCTGATACGTCCAAAACGTATCTATAATTTCTGCTTGCTCCATGCCTCTTTTGTGTGATATTGCTATGATATTTATGCACTTCCATACACTTTTGATCATATTTGGACTAACCTATTAACTCAGTGTACCCCAGTGCCAGTTTCGGTTTTCTGCTGTTTTTGTATTTCAGGTTTTCCCATTACGTAAACTGCCAGAAAAATTCCGGGAAAAATATATAAAAAACCAGCGTTCCGGAAGCTTCCATGCGGCCAAAGTAGGGCCGAAGGGGGCCCACCAGGGCTCCAGGCGCCCTGGGGGCGCGTCCCCCCTCCTGGCCGCGCCGGGGGGGGCGCCTGGGCCCCCCAGGCCTCCGTTGATGCCCCCCTTTGGCATATATTTACACCGCGTCCCGAAACCCTCGAGGACGGAACCCTTTTTCGTGATCTCATCTCTGTTCCGCCGCCGCCGCGCTTCCAAGTTCGGGAGCACCAGGAGAACTCTTCCCGGCACCCTGCCGGAGGGGAGGATCACCACTGGGAGCCTCTCCACCACCATGGACGCCTCCCGGATGAGTTGTGAGTAGTCTCCCTTGGACCATGGGTCCATGACCAGTAGCTATGTGATGTTCTCCTCCCCTCTTTGTTCTTCACTAATTAGACCTCGTGAGCTGTCCTACATGATCGAGGCACATATGTAATCCTTATGCTGTTGCTATGATGAGTTTGCTGGGATCCGATGGATTATGAGATTATGTTCAGATTGTGTGTGAGTAATATATTTGATTTACCTCTTTTATATTTATGTTCTTGAGTAATTCTTGCATGTTCTCCGTTGTTGTTTATTGCTTTGGCCAAGTAGTAGGTAGTGACTCCAAGAGGGAACGTTATGCTTGATTGTGGGTTCATGCCCCTCGATGACTAGCTTGAGTGACAGAAACATGAGTCTAGGGGATGTGTTGTTGCCACAAGGGGGAAAACAACGGTGCTTGTACTCGCGGGTGCAAGGATTGTTTACTTTACGCAAAGTTCTTTTAATGCAGTTGTCTGTTGCTTTGAGTTTACACTATGGGTGGGACTCGCAACTTAATACCAGCGAGATGTTCTAGATAGATATCTCAAGGTGGATGATTAGTAGTAGATGCAGATGGATTTCGGTCTACTTGCCTTGGCGTACCGCCCATGCTTTTGAGCCTCTACCTTTCTTTGTAGCATAGTTAGCATTGGTTTGCGCACATAATCCTGTCAATTGCCCAGCTGTAATTCGTTTACCTCACATAGCTGTTTTATCGTCTTTTGGGAGAGAGACATCACTAGTGAACATCATGGGACCCCGGTCCATATTACCATCACTGATCACATCCGCTATTTACTTTCAGTTCTTACTTACTAGTTGCAATTATACCTATCACTATTATCTCTTGCGTTTGATCCTTTGTAAACGACAAGGCCGGAGGGATTGACAACCTCTCTGTACTCGTTGGGAGCAAAGTTATTTGTATCTGTGTGCAGGTCCGGTTGATCGCTAGTTGCGCCGCTAGCAGTTGACACCTTCTTGTTGAACCTTGGAGTCTCAGGGGAATTCGATCCTTGGTATCTTTGCCAAGGGAAAACTACCGCTACACTGCATCTCAAACCTTCCACTTGGGGTAACCAACGAGGGGCGAGAAGACATCAAGCAAAGTTTTCTGGCGCCGTTGCCGGGGACTCCACTCTTCAAGATAGGGGAGTTGCACGCTATCTTTTACCTTTGCTTTTTAGTCTTGTTAGTTTACCTTTCAGTTTTTGCTTTAGTGTCTTTTATCAAAAAAATCACAAAAATATATATTATTTGTTAGTAGTCCTTTCTGTTTAGTCAAGCATGTTAGGATTTGGTGCTTTGAGGGAATCAGAAGTTCTAGATTTCCATCAAAGGGATGGAGAAAATATGAAGAAAGCATGGGACAGAATTTCTGATGCACATAGGAGAATTATGCCTTGGATACCTATAAAAATTGTGCTTAGAAACTTTTACCATGGTCTTTTTAAATGGTGTAAACACTCTCTTGATATTATAGCTGAAGGAGACTTCCTAGAGTGTGATGAAGCTAGAGCTCTTGAAATTATACATGGTCTATCTAGTTACTTTGTTTATGATCATAATTTTGATACTGTCATAGATAGACTTGCTACTATTGAAAAGAGAATGGATGCTCTAGACTTAATGAAGGTAGAGAAACCCAAACCCAAAAAGAGAGATATTTTGGAAATAGACAATGATTGGGAGCCTTTTGTTAGGATTAGCATCTCTAATCAAGACTTCCTTGCTTATTGTGATATTGGATCTATGGTTTCTACTATGCCAAAAATTGTTCATGATTCTTTAAAATTTAACATGGATAGATTATCATCTCATCATGAACACACTAATGGAGATATTTCTGAGATCCAGGGAAGAATAAAAGACGTGCCAGGTACATTCCTTAAAGGGATTGCAATGGTTGATTTCTTCATCATGAAGCCAAACCAAGGAAATATAGTGTTTGGAAGGGACTTCCTCCGAGCCGTAAAGGGCTTCATCGATATAGGTAAGGGACAAATCCGCTTACGCGGGAAGGCAAAAGGTGTGTGCCCCTTTCCTGGAAGGAATAAGAGTGAACTTGTTGAGGAACCATTTGAAGCAATTTATAACTCCGATTATTATGATGATTATTGATTCCTCTTTGCATTATGCCTAGCTTAAAGGCATAAAAGAAAGCGCTTTTGGGTGGCAGCCCACAATGAATAAAATTTTATTTTTCTTTTGTTGTGTCTTGATGTTGTTACTACAGTAGCATCATCGTTGTATCTTTACTTTTCAGATTTGTGCCAAGTGTAGCCTCTGATTGCAAGAAAGTTCAAAAGTTATGACGTGCTGTCCAGGAAACAGATTATGTCCTTGGATAGAAAAATTCGTATAAAATCACCAGATCATCTTTTTGGTCTGAATTTTTTCGACAGCGTGCTCTATACAATTGTCTTTCGGCCGTCTGTTCTGAGTTTTTTGATTTGAGTTGCAGAAGTGCCCCGAAAAAATCATTTACTACCTGCTGGTCTGTTTTTCACAGATTCTGTCATGTTTTGCCTTTCCTTCATTTTGCAAACCTTGAGCTTGCTTTTTCTTTGCAAAAACCTTTTGGCAATCTTGACAAACAGTAGACCTTCAAGAATATCCTTATTTCTAGCAAGGAACAATTATTTTATTATGGGTACTAACCTCGCTAATCAGATTATGATGAGTTATGTATGAAGGGAGTTTTCAAGTGTGCGAGGGAAGATGATAAAAAGATTCAGGAGTGTCAAACGCTCAAGCTTGGGGATGCCCCCATGCACCCCCAAGAAATATTCAAGAAGACTCAAGCGTCTAAGCTTGGGGATGCCCCCGTGCATCCCCTTCTCCATCAACATTATCAGTTCGTCTTTCGTTCCACTATATTTTTATCAGTTCATGTGTTATGTGCTATGCTTGGAGCGTCTTGCTTTTAGTTTCCTTTTTAGTTTTCTTTAGCTTTGCTTGCTGTTCATAACGAGTTGGAACTCAGCTTTCTTTGTGTGGGAGAGAAACACGCTCCACTTCAACCTAGAACATAACATAGAATTTTCATGTCTATCCTTGATGTGTGTGCTCTTTGTCTTTCAATAGCTACTATCATGTTCAGCTCTTAGTTATCATGCTTATCTTTTTAAAGAGCTTTTGTTTAGTTGGTCGCTGGAACTCTCTTTAGTTATCATGCTTATCTTGTTAAGAGAGTTAGCTTCTGCTGCATTGGTCGATATGTCTATGATAAAAATGCTATGTGCATAATGGTGCTTAGTAGTTCATGTTTTCTTATGGTTAGTCTCAAATAGCTAGGGGGGGGGGGGTTCTCAATGTGTTATTGGAGTACCAACATGATTTGTTTGCCTATGATGTGGTATGGTCTAGTGATATCTTCCTCCAGGAATTTATTTTGATTGACTTGGCGTATGCTCACGCATATTTAAGACTGTAAAGAAAGTCTATCAAGCCTTGATGATCTTTAGTTTCTGAGTAGCGATATAACTTCCATGCCTGATTCAATGTTGCTTTGTCGCTCTGCATGATTATGACTGTCATTGCTCTTTTAGTTGGTCGCTCCCAGTCTTGTGCTAACCTTCGCCTGTACTAAGCGGACTGACTGCTTGTGCATCGAAAATCTTTTAAATCAGTTATGCCATATGAGTCCACCATACCTTCCTATACATGGTATTTACCTGCCATTACTAACGAAGACTTTCATGTACCATCTCGAAATTACTCAAAAAAAGCATTTCTCTTTTGTGCCTCTGTTTTAGTTCATGAGGAAGTAGTGGTTAATTCATGATCTTTTTAAGTTGGACAAGCTTCACCCCGGGATTGCATGTCCAATGTGCAAACCCATAATACGAGAAGGAACTGGGATAGAGTGCGCCCGGCTCATTAAAAAATTATACAACAAACAAACCCTCCTTCACGCTTTGTTCATGAGAAATCAGAAAACTTTGGCAGTGATAAACAAAGGAGATTAAGAGGATGTGATCGTCCTCATGCGGGAGCCGTTCCTCGAAACTTGTCCAGCTCAAGAAGTGATTGAGTTATCTGCTAGCATTCGTTAACGAAATATGCATATTCTAAAATAATAATTATTACCTCTGTTTTTAAAACCAAGAGCTCTGGTACATGTTTAGTTTTTGTTTCTGACCATGGGTTTTCAACCTTGCCATCAAAAGCCACAGTTCGAGAGTCTCCACCTTCTTTAAAGCACCAACTATTGAGAGCATGATTGTCATTCTGAGTGTAATGTGCATTGTCCCAAAGTACCATTGTCTTTTGCATGATTATGATATCGTTTATTCTGAAATCATTGTATCTAGTCGTCACTTAAACTTTGGAGGTGCCCCTGCATTTATGTTTTGCTTCACTAAAGGGGGCAAGCGAGATATCACTTTGTCATGTTTGCACACCATGCTCATTACGAATCTATTGAGTGTTTCAGTATCATATTGTAAAACTTTCAGTTCTTTGTGATTTTCTCATAAGGCAACTTAATTACTACAGACTCATTGTCTCAGTAAGCACTTGTCATGTGACTGTAAAAAGTTCTTATATGGTTAATAGCATGTCACCACAGAAATTATGCTTGTTATCATTTACCTACTCGAGGACGAGCAAGAATTAAGTTTGGGGATGTTGATACGTCCAAAACGTATCTATAATTTCTGCTTGCTCCGTGCCTCTTTTGTGTGATATTGCTATGATATTTATGCACTTCCATACACTTTTGATCATATTTGGACTAACCTATTAACTCAGTGCACCCCAGTGCCAGTTTCTGTTTTCTGTTGTTTTTGTATTTCAGGTTTTCCCATTACGTAAACTGCCAGAAAAATTCCGGGAAAAATATATAAAAAATCGGCGTTCCGGAAGCTTCCATGCGGCCAAAGTAGGGCCGGAGGGGGCCCACCAGGGCTCCAGCCGCCCCGGGGGCGCGGCCCCCCTCCTGGCCGCGCCGGGGGGGCGCCTGGGCCCCCCAGGCCTCCGCTGATGCCCCCCTTTGGCATATATTTACACCGCGTCCCGAAACCCTCGAGGACGGAACCCTTTTTCGCGATCTCATCTCTGTTCCGCCGCCGCCGCGCTTCCAAGATCGGGAGCACCAGGAGAACTCTTCCCGGCACCCTGCCGGAGGGGAGGATCACCACCAGGAGCCTCTCCACCACCATGGACGCCTCCCGGATGAGTTGTGAGTAGTCTCCCTTGGACCATGGGTCCATGACCAGTAGCTATGTGATGTTCTCCTCCCCTCTTTGTTCTTCACTAATTAGACCTCGTGAGCTGCCCTACATGATCGAGGCACATATGTAATCCTTATGCTGTTGCTATGATGAGTTTGCTGGGATCCGATGGATTATGAGATTATGTTCAGATTGTGTGTGAGTAATATATTTGATTTACCTCTTTTATATTTATGTTCTTGAGTAATTCTTGCATGTTCTCCGTTGCTGTTTATTGCTTTGGCCAAGTAGTAGGTAGTGACTCCAAGAGGGAACGTTATGCTTGATTGTGGGTTCATGCCCCTCGATGACTAGCTTGAGTGACAGAAACATGAGTCTAGGGGATGTGCTGTTGCCACAAGGGGGAAAACAACGGTGCTTGTACTCGCGGGTGCAAGGATTGTTTACTTTACGCAAAGTTCTTTTAATGCAGTTGTCTGTTGCTTTGAGTTTACACTATGGGTGGGACTCGCAACTTAATACCAGCGAGATGTTCTGGATAGATATCTTAAGGTGGATGATTAGTAGTAGATGCAGATGGATTTCGGTCTACTTGCCTTGGCGTACTGCCCATGCTTTTGAGCCTCTACCTTTCTTTGTAGCATAGTTAGCATTGGTTTGCGCACATAATCCTGTCAATTGCCCAGCTGTAATTCGTTTACCTCACATAGTTGTTTTATCGTCTTTTGGGAGAGAGACATCACTAGTGAACATCATGGGACCCCGGTCCATATTACCATCACTGATCACATCCGCTATCCGCTATTTACTTTTAGTTCTTACTTACTAGTTGCAATTATACCTATCACTATTATCTCTTGCGTTTGATCCTTTGTAAACGACAAGGCCGGAGGGATTGACAACCTCTCTATACTCGTTGGGAGCAAAGTTATTTGTATCTGTGTGCAGGTCCGGTTGATCGCTAGTTGCGCCGCTAGCAGTTGACACCTTCTTGTTGAACCTTGGAGTCTCATGGGAATTCGATCCTTGGTATCTTTGCCAAGGGAAAACTACCGCTACACTGCATCTCAAACCTTCCACTTGGGGTAACCAACGAGGGGCGAGAAGCCATCAGGGGCCAAACGTGGGGCCCATGAGGCAGGAGGGCGCGCCCTATAGGGGGGCGCCCCCACCCTCGTGGACGCCACGTGTGCCCTACTACGTAGTTCTCAAGTCTCCCATGTGTATTTTTCTCCAAAAATATCTCTCCCGGAGTTTCATTTTGTTTGGACTCCGTTTGATATTCCTTTTCTGTAAAACCCTGAAATAGGCAAAAAAACAGCAATCTGGACTGGGCCTTTGGGTTAATAGGTTAGTCCCAAAAATAATATGAAAGTGTATAACAAAGCCCATTAAACATCCAAAACATCATAAATAATAGCATGGAACAATCAAAAATTATAGATACGTTGAAGACGTATCAGGACCGCGAGCCGAGCACGCCGTCATGCGTCTCCGTCGTTCTAGCCCCTTTTAACCCCTCTCCCCATGTCCATCCACTTGCTAGGGTTCCCCTCTTCCTCTCCCCGCCGCCACGTGAGCTCTAGGCCACCAGATCCACCGCGCCACCACCGTCCCTGACGAATCTGAGAGCACGGCCTCATCGCCGGCGTGCACCCCATCCTCCTCTGCCTCGCTGACGGTGTGCGTCGTCGACTACGTCCCCGACGTCCACTACACGGAGCCGAACGCCTCGCCTGCGACTTCTTCTTCCTCGTCTTCAACTCCGGCCACGGCGGGTGTTCGATCATCTTCGTCGTCGACTCCGACCTCCTCCCGGCGATCCGAGCACATCATCAGGTTCGTGGTGAGCCTCTGGTCCTCCCCATGCATTCCCCCCCCCCCTCGATCTCTCGCTCTAGCTACAAGTTTAACATGCGCCCGAGATCGCCGCCGTCGGACCTCGTCTCCGACGAGTGTTTCGACCTCCTTAGCTCATCCTTGCATGGTCAGCGTCTCCGCCGTGTCGCGTAGGAGTTGTTGCAGGTCCTCGCCGCGCCGCTAGGTCCTGTTTGTGCTTTGCCGCAGTTCTTTGCCGTCGCTTCTGTTCGAGGTCGCCAGTGTCGCTGTGGTGTGTGCTAGGTGCAGCCAGCGCGTGTCGCGTGTGCGGGTTTCATCCAGGAACACATTGTGCGCCTCCGTCGTTCGAATTGGTCGCTGGAGCAGCTCCGACGAGCTCTCCGACCGCCCCCGTTTCCTCCTCTGTTCTGCTTCGTCAGGTTAAGTCAAGTAGTGTAGATCCCCTTCTCTGTGAGTCGTCGTAGCGTAGCCCGGTGGTCTGTCTCTCGTTCAGTTAACTCAGAGGCGCGGGTTCGAGTCCCTGCAGGGCCAGTGGAATGTGCCCATTTTTTTGCCTTTCGCTATTCCACTCACACCAAGGTCCCACTTGGCAGCCTCTGTGCGCACACACCCATTCCCACACCCCACACTGCCACCTCATCGCCTCCTGGACCCACCCGTCTGTGACTGTGTCTAGTCCAGGCTGCGTCGGCGATGCCCTTTTTCTTTTTTGTTTGTTTGTTTTGTTTAAATTTTGTTTGCAATTTGAATTCATCATATCTTTTGAAATATGCATCTGTTCAAAATGTTTTATATATGAAAACTGCTTCGTTTTTAGTGTAGATCATTTATATGCTTTTTGCTGCCATGTTAAAAATATTTAAAATGTTGTTTGAATATATTTGTGTTAAAAACATGTTCAAACTTGTTTAATTCATAACTAAAGAACTGTAGCTCGAAATTTGACAAACTTTATATGTATTTGGGGTGGAAAAATGTGTAGATTAAGATGGTGCTGTTACTTTACATGTTTAACAACTCTAAAATAAGCTTACAACAGATCTGTTCTACATTGTTTTATATGCACATGGGAGTTCCCGGAATTGTTGTTTGTTCCTTCCGGCCCATTTAAATGCTTGCATGATGTTATTGTTCTTAGTTGCACCCCTTGCCATGCTAAACAACTTTTAAAACTTGTTGGGGGCTTCGTTAGTTCAATAAATATCTACATATGTGAATATGGTGGTTCTTGCACTTTTTGCATGTTGTGTCCCCTTTCATGAATTGTTTTCTTGCAATGCCATGCCACATGTGCACTCATCATATTCCTTTGAGATGCATCATATCCTGTCCATGCATACATGCATCATGTCTTGCATCATGTGTTTGAGCATTGCATGGTGATTGATTGTTGTTTCGATGTTTGTATTGTTGTGTTGGTTAGATCCCGGTGATGATTCAGAGTTCGAGATTCCTATCGAGACTGAGTTTGAGGAGCAAGGTTATGATCCCTCTGTGGACTTAACAGGCAAGATGATCATTCCCCGATATCACCTCTTTCTTTGCCTATGCTAGTTGTCTCACTCTTTAGCTATGCCTCGATGCCTATTCCTGTTTTGTCAGCCTCCTATGTTGCCATGAAGCACTCTAACCGCCTTCCTAGCAAACCGTTGATTGGCTAAGTACGCTTTTGCTCGGCCCCTCTTATAGCGTTGTTAGTTGCAGGTGAAGTTGAAGATTGCTCCATGTTCGGACTTATTATTAGGATAACACAATATATATCTTAATTAATCTAATGCACATATATATTGGTAATGGGTGGAAGGCTTGGCCTTCTGCTTGGTGTTTTGTTCCACTCATGCCACCTTAGGACCCGATAAACCGGTGTTATGTTCCTTGATTTTACGTTCCTAACATGGTTGGGGTTTACGGGACCCCCCCTTGATAATTCACTCTGCTTAAAGTTTTTCTAGCAAGACCCAACTTTGGTACTACATTTGCCTAACAACTAAAGCTTTCATAGGGAGTTATAAACCCGAGTTCTTAATAAACAACCCGGGCCAGTGCTCCTCATGAGTGTTGGTCCAAACTGAGGGTTATGCGGGACCACCTTGGGGAAACCTGAGGGCTGGTATTACCTGTAGGATCGCCCATCCGGTCGTGGCCTGAGACGAGGTAGGCGCGGCTACTATCAGGGTGTCGGCACGCTGGGAGGTCTTGCTGGATTAGTTTTACCTTTGTCAAAATATCTTGAGCACGGGATTCCGAGAATACTCGGGTCTTCTCAATTTGGAGTTGCGACTCCGCAGACCGTGAGCTTATGATGGGCTAAGTTGGGACACCCCTGCAGGGTTATGAACTTTCGAAAGCCGTGCCCGCGGTTATGTGACAGGTGGGAATTTGTTAATATTTGGTTGTAGATAACTTGACACCATATCCTTAAGAATACACTACATGTCTGAGTAACCATGATGGTCTCTTTCCGAAGGGCTTCGGGAAGTGAACACTGTGGGGTTATGTATGAACATGAGTAGCTAGGATCACTTCTTGATCAACTTTGGCGATCGTTGGAACATATTCTCATCTCGCTCTGAACTCGTAAGCTAGTTGCCTAGTGCTTGCTGCAAACACTTTATTACCTCTCCACACCTAAAGTCTTTGTTAGTTTTGATACCCAGGAATGGGATTGCTGCATCCTTGTGGCTCACAGATTACAACACACACCAGATGCAGGTACAGTCGAGAACAATGCAGGAGATGGATCAGAACTTCACTAGGAGTTCGATGAAGAGTGTGGTCGTTTCTATGTTACGTATCCCGACGATCAGTAGTGGTTCCTACTAGGGGCGATCATGACTTGTGTTTGTGGTATCTTTTCTCGTTTGGATTTCGTGTGCAGTCGGAACCTGTGTTATTTGGATGAATGTATGTTATTGTATTCATTGTGTGACGTGGCGAGTGTAAGCCAACTATTTTCCTCTTTCATCCCTGAACTTTTACATGAGTTGTGCAAAGATACCACGCTTGTGATCATTCCAAAATGCGCTTATGTCTCTAAGTCGAGCCTCGACACGTAGGAGATATAGTCGCATCCTGGGCATTTCACCCAATGATATCTCTATCTCTGATGTCGAAACACAATCTGGTAATGAACATGAACCTAGTGATAATGTTAATGATGATGTTAACAATGATGCTCAACCTAGCAATGACAATGATGTAGAGATTGAACCTGTTGTTGATCTTGATAACCCACAATCAAAGAATCAACATTATGATAAGAGAGAATTTGTTGCTAGGAAGCACGGTAAGGAAAGAGAACCATGGGTTTAGAAACCCATGCCTTTTCCTCCTAAACCATCCAAGAAAAAGGATGATGAGGATTTTGAGCGCTTTGCTAAAATGATCAGACCTATCTTTTTGCGTATGCGTTTGACTGATATGCTTAAAAAAAATCCTTATGCTAAGTATATGAAAGATATTATAACAAATAAAAGAAAAATACCTGAAGTTGAAATTTCCACCATGCTTGCCAATTATACTTTTAAAGGTAGAAACTAGGAGATCCAGGAGTACCAACTATACCTTGCTCCATTAAAAGAAACTATGTTAAAACTTCTGTATGTGATCTTGGAGCCGGTGTTAGTGTTATGCCTATATCGCAGACTTGATTTGAATAAGTTGACACCTACTGAAATATCTTTGCAAATGGCTCATAAATCAACTACTATACCTGTCGGTATTTGTGAGGATGTGCCTGTTGTGGTTGCAAATGTTACTATTCTAACGGACTTTGTTATCCTTGATATTCCTGAGGACGATAGTATGTCTATTATCTTTGGTAGACCCTTTTTGAATACTGCAGGGGCTGTTATTGATTGCAAAAAATGCAATGTCACTTTTCATGTCAATGGTAATGAGCATACGGTACACTTCCCGAGGAAACAACCTGAGGTCCACAGTATAAATTCTATTGGAAAAATTTCAACGATTACTATTGGAGGTTTTGAATTTCCTCTTCCTACTGTCAAGAAGAAATATGATATTCTTATTGTTGGGGACATATGTATCCCCATTGAGGTAACCTAGTGTTATTCGAAAATTCTCCGGTTTCATGTTATTCGGAAAGAGTTTATTAACAAGACCTGATCAACCTTGTTAATGGATTCCTTTTGATGAGCATGAGATGGTTGAATTTAGATAGCACAACTTTATGTACCTTCCTTTTACTTTCTGTTAATTAGATTAAATAAAGCAAACATAGTATTTTCTGTCTGTTTTCAGAGTTATCCATGCAATAAAAAAATACACCGAAAAAAAGTTCTCCAAATGACTCGAAAATGAAATATGATTTATTCCACAATATTTAAGAATATTTGGCACTGAGAACACAGCAGGGGGAGCCAGCACCTGGCCACGAGGGTGTAGGGCGCGCCCACCCCCCTGGGCACCCCCTGCCTCGTGGGCCCCACGTGCCCCCCCCCCTCCACTTACTCCAGCACCCACACACTCCTTCTTCCTCCCAAAAAAATCAACAACCATCTCAAGCATGAGTTCTAGCTCATCTTGCTGCCATTTTTGATCTCCTTGCTCAAAGCTCCATTCACAAAACTATTTGGGGAGATTGTTCATCGGTATGTGACTCCTCCAATGGTCCAATTAGTTTTTGTTCTATTGCTTTATTTATTGCAAATTTTTGCTGCTTAGGTGACCCTGTTCTTGAGCTTGCATGTCAAATTTATGTGGTCCCAAGTAGTTCTAAACTTCTAATGCATGATATAGTCCCTAAGCACTTGTGGGAGTTGTTGCTTTTAATCTTGTTGAGTTTGGTTCAATTTTATTTTGAGTCACTAAAAATTTCAGAAATGTTCCAGAAAAAATGCATAGGAAATTCTACCAAGGTGGTTCCTCAAGGAAGCAAGGACCAAGGCTCACGATACGTGAGCTGGATGATGAACTACCGAGGGAAGCTCAAGTGCGGCCCTATGAATGGCCGTCAGAGGAATTAATGATCCGGGCAGATATCAAGGAAGAATTTTACACATATGTGTGTAATGCGGATATTGAGGACTTCGAGTCAGATAAGTGCCCTCAATACCAGTACCTAACTGATACCTTTGTGAGAAGGTTTAAATTTACATCTTCACGTAATTCTCCCACTGTCTTGTTTGATCTCTATGTTAAATCTTATACTATGGACTTAGAAGATTTTAATGATGCTTGTAAACACCCACAGTGGGGTAATGTTGGTGAACCTCGCAAATCTGAGTATAAGGACTTTCTAGCTAGTATCACGGTGGGAGAATCTAGAGAAGTCACCCAAGCTACCATAGGGAGCATTCATTTCCCTACTATACATTATTTTGCTCTCTTTATTGGTAGATGCATTAACGGTAAGGATGAGGCTTGCCACATGTGCGTACCAGATCTTAGTGTCCTCAAAAGTGCGGTATTAGGTGATAGACAATATAATTTGGGGGGCATTGTTGCACATAGATTACATCTTAACGGTTTAAATGGCGATTTGTTTGGTAGAATTTATGCATCTCGCTTGGCCAATTATCTTCATGTGCCCATACATGAGAATGATGCGAAGTTGCCTCCTGCTTTTCTAGACTATAATGCCATGATTCGCCATCAGTTCGTTGAGAGGGATGAACAATCCCTCCAGTATCGACTAATCTTTGACAGGCATCGCACTTACCATATTGCTCTCCCTGCTCCCACTTTCTTTGACTTCCAGGCAAAAGGGAGATATACTATAACCAGGGAGGAGGTGAATGACTATGAGGAGACGACGAGGGCAGCTCATCTTCAGGATGCATCTCGTCAGGCAGTAGCCGCTGCATCTCAGTACAACCCCAACTATGACTTTGGATATCCATCAGGCCAATACTAGCCATAGACCAACTTAGGCCAAAAGCTTAAGCTTGGGGGAGTACGTATTTCTCACCGACATTACATTCATGTCCACACACTTATTCCAGTAGTCGCTGCTCATACTTTTTCATTGTACTATCCATGCTAGTTTCATTTCTTTTCTTGGTCCTTTTCTTGTGTGTTAGAAAAACGTTAAGAAAAACAAAACAAATTAGATGTAGCTTTTTAGCTAGTTTACTTTCCATGCCTGTAGTAGTAGTAATTAAAAGAAAACCCAAAAAGATTTATTGTTCTTCTTTTGCTTGTTGGGAGCTTTCCCGTGTAAATAGTTCTTTTATTTTCTTTGGGGATCAAGAGGAGAAGACCATGATGAAAATGTTTAGTGGCTCTTATACACATTACTGTTGATTTAACCATGAGCCATATTACTTTGTCTTCTCCCTTGTATTAAATGCTTGCATATTCCAGCTTAGTCCAATGCACGTGCACTATTATTGTTATCCACACCGTTCGGTCGTGCGAGTGAAAGGCAATAATGACGATATATGATGAATTGATTGAGATGAGAAAAGCTGGTATAAACTCGACCTCTCTTGTTTTTGTAAATATGATAGTTCATCGTTCCTGATTCAGCCTATTATGAATGAAACATGCTTGCAATGACAATTAGAGATCATAGCTGCGCATGCCAAGCGTAATTAGCTAGGAGTTTATAATGGTTTACCTTGCGTGCCAACATGATATTAAAATGGTTGTGTTGTGGTATGATAGGGTGGTATCCTCCTTTGAACGATTCAAGTGGTTTGACTTGGCACATGTTCACGCATGTAGTTTAAACAAAATCAACATAGCCTCCACAATATTTATGTTCATGGTGATTTATATCCTACTCATGCTTGCATTCATTATTGATTAATTTTAATGCATGTTCATGACTGTTGTCGCTCTCTAGCTGGTCGCTTCCCAGTCTCTTTCTAGCCTTCACTTATACTAAGCGGGAATACTGCTTGTGCATCCACTTCTATAAACCCCAAAGTTATTCCATATGAGTCCACCATACCTTCCTATATGCGGTATCTACCTACAGTTCCAAGTAAATTTGTATGTGCCAAACTCCAAACCTTCAAATGAAATTTTGTTTTGTATGCTCGAATAGCTCATGTATCAACTAGGGCTATCTATATCTTCCATGCTAGGTGGGTTATTCTCATGATGAATGGACTACGCTCATCATTCATGAGAAAATGGCTGGTAACCGGGATGCCCAGTCCCATGCTCAAATCATAATAATTAAACAAAACTCCCCCAGGGTTGTTGCTAGTTTGGACGGTACCCGTTGTTTCGGGTCAGTCGTGGAGTGTGCTTGTTGATGGTTGGGGGAGTATAAACTTTACCATTCTATTTGGGAACTGCCTATAATGTGTGTAGCATGGAAGATATCGAGATCTCTTGGTTGTTATGTTGACAATGAAAGTATATCGCTCAAAATTTTATTCATCTCTATTTCAAAATCGAGCTCACGCACCTCTACAAATCCCTGCTTCCCTCTGCGACGGGCCTATCTATTTACTTTTATGTTGAGTCATCATCCTCTTATTAAAGAGCACCAGTTGGAGAGCACCGCTGTCATTTGCATGTATTGCTATTAATTTACATTGAGTATGATTGTGATTGGATCTCTTTTACCATGAATTACAATGTCTAGTCAGTCCTTGATCTTTAAAGGTGCTCAGCATTTATGTTTTGCGGTCTCAGAAAGAGCTAGCGAGATACCATCTTGTTATATCATATTATGATTGTTTTGAGAAAGTGTTGTCATCCGAGGTTTATTATTATTGCTCGCTAGTTGATTATGCCATTGATATGAGTAAACATGAGACCTGAAAGTTATTGTGAATGTGGTTACTTTATAATCTTTGTTGAAAACTTGAATGTTGGCTTTACATATTTGCAACAACAAGAGCAAACAGAGTTTGTCAAAGTTTTTCTTTATCACTTTCAGTTTATCAACTAAATTGCTTGAGGACAAGCAAAGGTTTAAGCTTGGGGGAGTTGATACGTCTCCAACGTATATACTTTTCCAAACACTTTTGCCCTTGTTTTGGACTCTAACTTGCATGATTTGATTGGAACTAACCCGGACTGACGTTGTTTTCAGCAGAACCGCCATGGTGTTATTTTTGCGCGGAAATAAAAGTTCTTAGAATGACCTGAAAATCAATGGAGATTTATTTTGGAATATATAAAAAATACATGCGGAAAGAACCAGACCAGGGGGGCCACACCTTGTCCACGAGGGTGGGGGGCGCCCCCTAGGGCGCGCCCCCTGCCTCGTGGGCCCCCTGAGGCTCCACCGACATCACCCTCGACTCCATATATTCACTTTCGGGGAGAAAAAAATCAGAGAGAAGAAATTATCGCGTTTTACGATATAGAGCCGCCGCCAAGCCCTAATCTCTCTCGGGAGGGCTGATCTGGAGTCTGTTCGGGGCTCCGGAGAGTGGAGATCGTCGCTGTCGTCATCATCAACCTTCCTCCATCACCAATTCCATGATGCTCACTGCCGTGCGTGAGTAATCCCATCATAGGCTTGCTGGACGGTGATGGGTTGGATGAGATTTACCATGTAATCGAGTTAGTTTTGTTAGGGTTTGATCCCTAGTATCCACTATGTTCTAAGATTGATGTTGATGTGACTTTTCCATGCTTAATGCTTGTCACTAGGGCTCGAGTGCCATGATTTAAGATCTGAACCTATTATGTTTTCATGAATATATGTGTGTTCTTGATCCTATCTTGCAAGTCAATAGTCACCTACTATATGTTATGATCCAGCAACCCCGAAGGGACAATAACCGGGACCACTCCCGGTGATGACCGTAGTTTGAGGAGTTCATGTATTCACTATGTGTTAATGATTTGGTTCGGTACTCTATTAAATGGAGGCCTTAATATCCCTTAGTTTCCAATAGGACCCGCTGCCACGGGAGGGTAGGAAAAATGATGGCATGCAAGTTCTTTCCCATAAGCACGCATGACTATATTCAGAATACATGCCTACATTACATTGATGAACTGGAGCTAGTTCTGTGTCACCCTATGTTATAAATATTACACGAGGAATCGCATTCGACATAATTATCCATCATTGATCCAATGCCTACGAGCTTTTCACATATTGCTTGTTGCTTATTTACTTTTCCGCTGCTACTGTTACAATCACTACAAAACTACTATCACTAATTTTGCCACAGTTACCGTTACTTCCATATTACTTTGCTACTAAATTAGCTTGCTGCAGATATTAAGTCTTCCAGGAGTGGTTGAATTGACAACTCAACTGCTAATACATGAGAGTATTCTTTGGCTCCCCTTGTGTCGAATCAATAAATTTGGGTTGAATACTCTACCCTCAAAAACGGTTGCGATCCCCTACACTTGTGGGTTATCAGCTCTTTCCCCTTATGTTCGGCATTAAGCTTGCCGGCCTGCTTGAAGACCCAACAGTTACGGTTAGTGTGGTTGGCAGGTTTCTCTGGGGTGCCATGAATTTGGCAGGGCCTATCTAATATTTTGTCCAGACTAGATGGACCATCTTTGTTGCCTTTAAATGGCTTCTTCCGTTGACCGGGTCTGGAGCCACTGAATCCGGCGTTTACCGCTGTATCATCTGGGCTTCCAGAATTGTTCGACGTTTGTTTTTGTTACGTCGTGGCTTTCATTGCCATCCCTGACTTCAGATGTTCCAGGGTCACTGGTACTGCTACGAGCTTACCAGCTATCCTCACCTGCGCAAAAGCGAGTCATGAGTATAGTTAGGGCTGCCATTGTCCTCGGCTTTTCTTGTCCAAGGTGTCTAGCTAGCCATTCATCCCGGATACTGTGCTTGAATGCCGCTAAGGCTTCAGCGTCCGGACAATCAATGATTTGGTTCTTCTTAGTGAGAAGCCGATTCCAAAGCTTGCGGGCTGACTCCCCGGGTTGTTGGATGATGTGACTTAGATTGTCAGCGTTCGGGGGCCGGACATAAGTTCCTTGAAAGTTGGCTCGAAAAGCATCCTCAAGTTCTTCCCAACTCCCAATGGAGTTCTCTGGGAGGTTGTGCCGAGCTGGTCCTTTCAGCTTGAGGGGTAAATATTTAATGGCGTGGAGATCATCTCCTCGAGCCATGTGGATGTGAAGAATAAAGTCTTCTATCCACACGGCAGGATCCATCATTCCATCGTACGCTTTGATATTCACGGGTTTAAACCCTTCTGGAAAGTCATGATCCAGCACCTCATCGGTGAATCATAGAGGGTGTGCGGCTCCTCTGTATTTTGCAATATCGTGGCGTATGTCTGATGGTTGTGATGTTCGGTATTGACCCTGAACTAGTATGTCACCAGCGCGATTGGCTTGATAGCCGTCGTCCCGTGTGGGAGCCCGGTCCGTAGGTCCTTAGATAGACCTGGTCTTGCTAGCTTTTTTGTTCAAGTCCTCACGCAGATCATGTTTTCGGACTTGAGCCGCACCCTCCTTTCCTTTACGGGGTGGTGGTGCGGGCTTGTGTACGCCATTGCTAGCAACTCTGTCCGGTCCGTGAGGTGGTCGGTCCGGCTTGTCGGTGGTGTTATTCTTCGGTAGGACGGGAGCGGCGGCCTCATCGTCGAATTAAGGCAGCAGTTTATGCTTGGGATAGCCTTTGGTTTGGCCATTGTAGCCATGTTTCTGTTTGGCGTTTAGCACCTCGTTCCATCTATCATTGAGCGTGTCTTGTGTGGCTCGAAGCTGTCTCTGCTGCTTTTTTAGGCTCCGTGCGGTGGCAATAAGCTGTCGATGGAAGCATTTTTGTTCAGAGTGTTCTTCTGGGACGATGTATTCATTGTCATCTAGGCTAACCTCTTCTTCAGAGATAGGTTCATAAGTACTGTCTTCGGCATCGCTGTCATTGGACAGCGGCTTCGGACTCTGCTCGTCGTCCTCTCGCTCCTCCTGCTCCATCGCTGGGTCTGCGGGGTCTTTGGCTTGTTCCGGAATATTATTGTCGTTAGTGACGGTGTTTCTATCTTTTCCTTTACGGGATTTAGTTTGGCACTTTGGACGCCGACGTTTGGGAGGTTCTTCGACGGGCTTGTCCTCTACGGGATTGTTTTCGCCATCGCCCTCCGCCTCCTTAGGTGTATCCACCATGTACACGTCGTATGAAGACGTAGCTATCCACCTCCCGATGACGGGCCGGCTTTGATCTAGATCTGCTTCGGTTTCGAGGTCCATCCCTTCGAAGTCTTCAGAAGCATAGTCAAGTAGATCGGTTAGATCTTCAACCGTGGCTGTCAAGTGGGTGGTGGGTCATGTCTACTACGCAACCTTCTTCTTGTAGATGTTGTTGTGCCTCCAAGTGCAGAGGTTTGTAGGCAGTAGAAAATTTCCCTCAAGTGGATGACCTAAGGTTTATCAATCTGTGGGAGGTGTAGGATGAAGATGGTCTCTCTCAAGCAACCCTGCAACCAAATAACAAAGAGTCTCTGATACGTCCATTTTGCATCATGCTTATAAGTTGATATTTATTGCATTATGGGCTGTATATACATGTTTTGTCACAATACTTATGCCTTTTCTCTCTTATTTTGCAAGGTTTACATGAAGAGGGAGAATGCCGGCAGCCGGAATTCCGGGCTGAAAAAGGAGCAAACTCTGGAAACCTATTCTGCACAACTCCAAAAGCCCTGAAACTCCACAGAACATCGTTTCGGAAAATATAAAAAATATCTGGCGAAATAAACCCACGAGAGGGGCCACTAGCTAGCCTCGAGGGTGGGGGGCGCGCCCCCCTTCCCAGGGCGCGCCCCCTGCCTCGAGGGCCAGCCGGTGGGCCCGTGGTACCCATCTTCTCCTATATGAAGCGTTTTGACCTGGAAAAAATCAGGAGGAGGCTTTCGGGACCAGACGCCGCCGTCTCGAGGCGGAACTGAGGTGGAAACCAATCTAGGGCTCCGGCAGAGCTGTTCTGTCGGGGGATACTTCCCTGCGGGAGGGGGAAATCATCACCGCCGTCATCACCAACAACTCTCCCATCTTGGGGAGGGCTATCTTCATCAACATCTTCACCAGCACCATCTTCTCTCAAACCCTAGTTCATCTCTTGTATCCAATCTTTGTACCCAAACCTCAGATTGGTACTTGTGGGTTGCTAGTAGTGTTGATTACTCCTTGTAGTTGATGCTAGTTGGTTTATTTGGTGGAAGATCATATGTTCAGATCCATTATGCATATTAATGCCCCTATGATCATGAACAATATTATGTCTTGTGAGTAGTTACTTTTGTTACTGAGGACATGGGAGAAGTCTTGCTATTAGTAGTCATGTGAATTTGGTCTTCGTTCGATATTTTGATGAGATGTATGTTGTCTCTCCTCTAGTGGTGTCATGTGAACGTCGACTACATGACACTTCACCATTATTTGGGCCTAGAGGAAGGCATTGGGAAGTAATAAGTAGATGATGGGTTGCTAGAGTGACAGACGATTAAACCCTAGTTTATGTGTTTCTTCGTAAGGGGCTGATTTGGATCCATATGTTTCAAGCTATGGTTAGGTTTACCTTAATACTTCTTTTGTAGCTGCGGATGCTTGCATTAGAGGTTAATCATAAGTGGGAGGCTTGTCCAAGTAAGGGCAGCACCCAAGCACCGGTCCACCCACATACGAAATTATCAAAGTACCGAACGCGAATCAGATGATCGTGATGAAAACTAGCTTGACGATAATTCCCATATGTCCTCGGGAGCACTTTACCTTGCATAAAAGTTTGTCCAGGCTTGTCCTTTGCGACACAAAGGATTGGGCCACCTTGCTGCACCTTATTTACTTTTACCGTTTGTCACTTGCTACCAATTATCTTATCACAAATCTATTTGTTACCTATAATTCCAGTGCTTGCAGAAAATACATTACCGAAAACTGCCTATCATTTCCTTCTGCTCCTCGTTGGGTTCAACAGTCTTACTTATCAAAAGGACTACGATAGATCCCCTACACTTGTGGGTCATCAGTCTCTTGTGTCCCCAACACACCCAATACAATGGTAAATTTTATAGGTGCACTAGTTCGGCGAAGAGATGGTGATACAAGTGCAATATGGATGGTAGATATAGGTTTTTGTAAACTGAAAATATAAAATGAGCAAGGTAACTAAAGATAAAAGTGAGCATAAACGGTATTGCAATGTGTAGAAACAAGGCCCAGGGTTCATACTTTCACTAGTGCAAGTTCTCTCAACAAGGATAACATAATTGGATCATATTACTAGCCCTCAACATGCAACAAAGAGTCACTCCAAAGTCACTAATAGCGGAGAACAAACGAAGAGATTATGGTAGGGTATGAAAGCACCTCAAAGTTATTCTTTCTGATCGATCTATTCAAGATTCTGTAGCAACGTTCAATCTATCATAGAGTTTGCACTAGAATAACACCTTAAGACACAAATCAACCAAAACCCTAATGTCACCTAGATACTACATTGTCACCTCAAGTATCCGTGGGCATGATTATACGATATGCATCACACAATCTCAGAAACATCTATTCAACCAACACATAGAACTTCAAAGAGTGCCCCAAAGTTTCTTCCAGAAAGTCAAGACGAAAACGTGTGCCAACCCCTATGCATAGATTCCCAAGGTCACGGAACCCGCAAGTTGATTACCAAAACATACATCAAGTAGATCACATGATATCCCATTATCACCACAGATAAACACGTGCAAGACATACATCAAGTGTTCTCAAATCCTTAAAGACTCAATCCGATAAGATAACTTCAAAGGGAAAACTCAATACATTACAAGAGAGTAGAGGGGGAGAAGCATTATAAGATCCAACTAGAATAGCAAAGCTCGCGATACATCAAGATCGTGCCATCTCAAGAACACGAGAGAGAGAGAGAGATCAAACACATAGCTACTGGTACATACCCTCAGCCTCGAGGGTGGACTACTCCCTCCTCGCCATGGAGAGCGCCGGGATGATGAAGATGGCCACCGGTGAGGGTCCCCCCTCCGGCAGGGTGCCGGAACGGGGTCTAGATTGGTTTTCAGTGGCTACAAAGGCTTTCGGCGGCGAAACTCCCTATCTAGGTTAATTTCCGAAGGTTTCAGTATTTATAGGAATTTTTGGCGTAGGTCCCATGTAAGGGGGGCTTCTGGGTTGTCCTCGAGATAGGAGGGCGCCACCACCTTCCCAGGGCGCGCCCTCCACCCTCGAGGGAAGCCCGTGGCTCTCCTGGCCCAACTCTTTTCCTTCGGGGGTTTCTTTTGGTCCACAAAAAATCATAAAAAATTGGCTCGTCAATTGGACTCCATTTGATATTCCTTTTCTGTAAAACCCTAAAACAAGAGAAAAATAGAAACTGACACTGGGCTCTGGGTTAATAGTTTAGTCCCAAAAATCATATAAAAGTGTATAATAAAGCCCATAAGACATCCTAGAAGGATAATATAATAGCATGGAACAATCAAAAATTATAGATACGTTGGAGACGTATCAAGCATCCCCAAGCTTAATTCCTGCTCGTCCTCGAGTAGGTAAATGATAAAGAAAGAATTTTTGATGTTGAACGCTACCTAACATAATTCTCAATGTAATTCTCTTAATTGTGGCATGAATGTTCAGATCTGAAAGATTCAAGATAAAAGTCTATATTGACATAAGAAATAACAATACTTCAAGCATACTAACAAAGCAATCATGTCTTCTCAAAATACTATGGCTAAAGAAAGTTATCCCTACAAAATCATATAGTGTTGGCTATGCTCCCTCGTTATCACACTAAATATTCATATCATGCACAACCCCGATTTCAGCCAAGCACTTGTTTTCATACCCTATCTTTTCAAACCTTTCAACTTTCACGCAATACATGAGCGTGAGCCATGGACATAGCACTATGGGTGGAATAGAGATGGTTGTGGAGAAGACAAAAAGGAGGGAGATAGTCTCACATCGACTAGGCATATCAACGGGCTATGGAGATGTCCATCAATAGATATCAATGTGAGTGAGTAGGGATTGCCATGCAACGGATGCACTAGAGCTAAATATGTATGAAAGCTCAACAAAAGAAACTAGTGGGTGTGCATCCAACTTGCTTGCTCACGAAGACCTAGGGCATTTGAGGAAGCCCATCGTTGGAATATACAAGCCAAGTTCTATAATGAAAATTCCCACTAGTATATGAAAGTGACTAAACATGAGACTCTCTATCATGAATAACATGGTACTACTTTGAAGCACAAAAGTGGAAAAATATAGTAGCAATTGTCCCTTTTTCTTTTCTTTTTCTTTTCTTTTTTTATGCCTTTCTTTTTTTCTTTGGCCTTTTTATTTTCTTTTCTTTTTTTTTGGAGGGGCTTTATTGATTTAGCCTTTCCTCACATGGGACAATGCTCTAATAATGATGATCATCACACTTTCATTACAACTCGATATTACAACTCGAAACTAGAACAAAGTATGACTCTATATAAATGCCTCCGGCGGTGTACCGGTATGTGCAATGAAACAAGATTGACATGTATAAAAAGTTATGCATGGTGGCTTTGCCACGAATACGATGTCAACTACATGATCATGCATGGCAATATGACAATATGATGCATGTCATATGAACGGAACGGTGGAAAGTTGCATGGCAATATATCTCGGAATGGCTATGGAAATGCCATGATAGGTAGGTATGGTGGCTGTTTTGAGGAAAAATATATGGTGGCTGTTTTGAGGAAGGGTACATAGTGGGTGTATGGTACCGGCAAAAGTTGCGCGGTACAAGAGAGGCTAGCAATGGTGGAAGGGTGAGAGTGCGTATAATCCATGGACTCAACATTAGTCATAAGAACTCATATACTTATTGCAAATATCTACGAGTCATCAAAACAAAGCAATCAACGCATGCTCCTAGGGGGGAGGTTGGTAGGAGTTAACCATCGCGCGCCCCCGACCTCCACACAAAGGTTGACACTTTACAAATACCTCATGCTCTAACTTCGTCACATAGTGGTTCACCATACGTGCATGCTACGGGAATCACTAACCTTAACACAAGCATTTCTCAATTTCATAATAACTCCACTAGCATGACTCTAATATCACTATCCTCATATCTCAAAACAATTATCAAGCATCCAACTTCTCATCATATTCAATGCACTTAGTGTGGAAGTTTTTACTACATTGATCTTGTATGTCTATCATGTGAAGACTAGTTTTATAGCCTAAACACATTACCATGCTGTTTGAATAGACTCTCAAAAGGATATAAGTGAAGCATGAGAGTTCATCTATTTCTTCAAAATAAAACCACCGCCGTGCTCTAAAAGATATAAGTGAAGCACTAGAGCAATAACAAACTACTCCGAAAGATATAAGTGAAGATCAATGAGTAGTTGAATAATTATGTAACTATGTGAAGACTCTCTAACATTTAAGAATTTCAGATCTTGGGATATTATTCAAACAGCAAGCAAAACAAACTAAACTAAATTGACGCTCCAAGTAAAACACATATCATGTGGTGAATAAAAATATAGCTCCGAGTATAGTTACTGATAGATGAAGACGAAAGACGGGATGCCTTCCCGGGGCATCCCCAAGCTTAGGCTTTTGATTATCTTGAATTCCTTGGGGTTCCATGGGCATCCCCAAGCTTAGGCCTTTGCTACTCCTTGTTCAATAGTCCATCGAAGCAATACTCAAAACTTGAAAACTTCACAACACAAAACTTAGGCAAAAATTCTCGTGAGCTCCGTTAGTATAAGAAAGCAAACCACTACTCAAAGGTGCAGCAATGAATTCATTCTTTCTTTATATTGGTGTTAAACCTACTGTATTCCAACTTATCTATGGTTCATATCCTCCAATACTACTCATAGAAGCATCAGAATAAGCAAACAACACACGAAAAACAGAAACTGTCAAAAACAGAACAGTCTGTAGTAATCTGCAGGTTTCGCCTACTTCTGGAACTCCAAAAAATTAAAAATAAGTTGTTCAATTTGAGGAATTTGTCTACCAATCATTTGCAAAAAGAATCAACTAAAAAGCACGCTCCAGTAAAATCTGAAGACCACTTTACCTAGCGCTAACGAATCTGTTTTTCACAGCAAGATCACATAAACTTCACACAAGTCTTCCCAAAGGTTCTACTTGGCACAAACACTAAACAAAACTTGAAACCACATCTAATCAGAGTCTAGATGCAATATTTATTCCCTAAACATAAGCAAAAACAAAGAAACTAAAATAAAGTTGGGTTGCCTCCCAACAAGCGCTATCGTTTAACGCCCCTAGCTAGGCATAATGATGCTCACATAAAAGTTAAGAATTGAAACATAACAGGAGCATCATGAAGCATATGAATAGCACATTTAAGTCTAACCCACTTCCTATGCATAGGTATTTTGTGAGCAAACAACTTATGAGAACAAGAATCAACTAGCATAGGAAAGCAAAACAAGCATAACTTCAAAACTTTAAGCACATAGAGAGGAAACTTGATATTATTGCAATTCCTACAAGCATAAGATCTTCTCTCATAATAATTTTCAGTAGCATCATGAATGCATTCAACCATATAACCAGCACATAAAGCATTATTTTCATGATCTACTTGCATAGAAATTTTACTACTCTCCACATAAGCAAAATTATTCTCATTCATAGTAGTGGGAGCAAACTCAAGAAAATAACTATCATGTGAAGCATAATCCAATTGAAAACTAAAATCATGATGACAAGTTTCATGGTTATCATTATTCTTAATAGTATACAAGTCATCACAATAATCATCATAGATAACACCTTTATTCTCATAATCAATTGGAACCTCTTCCGAAATAGTGGATTCATCACTAAATAAAGTCATGACCTCTCCAAATCCACTTTCATCAATATAATCATCATAAATAGGAGGCATGCTTTCATCATAATAAATTTGTTCATCAAGACTTGGGGGACTAAACATATCATATTCGTCAAACGTAGCATCCCGAAGCTTGTGGCTTTGCATATTATTAGCATCATGGGTATTCAAAGAATTCATACTAACAACATTGCAATCATGCTCATCATGCACATATTCTATGCCAAGCATTCTATGTAATTCTTCTTCTAGTACTTGAGCACAATTTTCCTTCACATCAGTTTCACGAAAGATATTAAAAAGATGAAGCATATGAGGTAACCTCAATTCCATTTTTTGTAGTTTTCCTTTATAAACTAAAGTAGTGATAAAACAAGAAACTAAAAGATTCGATTGCAAGATCTAAAGATATACCTTCAAGCACTAACCTCCCCGGCAACGGCGCCAGAAAAGAGCTTGATGTCTACTACGCAACCTTCTTCTTGTAGACATTGTTGGGCCTCCAAGTGCAGAGGTCTGTAGGCAATAGCAAATTTCCCTCAAGTGGATGACCTAAGGTTTATCAATCTGTGGGAGGTGTAGGATGAAGATGGTCTCTCTCAACCAACCCTGCAACCAAATAACAATGAGTCTCTTGTGTCCCCAACACACCCAATACAATGGTAAATTGTATAGGTGCACTAGTTCGGCGAAGAGATGGTGATACAAGTGCAATATGGATGGTAGATATAGGTTTTTGTAAACTGAAAATATAAAAACAACAAGGTAACTAAAGATAAAAGTGAGCATAAATGGTATTGCAATGTGTAGAAACAAGGCCTAGGGTTCATACTTTCACTAGTGCAGGTTCTCTCAACAAGGATAACATAATTGGATCATATTAGTGGCCCTCAACATGCAACAAAGAGTCACTCCAAAGTCACTAATAGCAGAGAACAAACGAAGAGATTATGGTAGGGTACGAAACCACCTCGAAGTTATTCTTTCTGATCGATCTATTCAAGAGTCCGTAGCAACGTTCAATCTATCATAGAGTTCGTACTAGAATAACACCTTAAGACACAAATCAACCAAAACCCTAATGTCACCTAGATACTCCATTGTCACCTCAAGTATCTGTGGGCATGATTATACGATATGCATCACACAATCTCAGAAACATATATTCAACCAACACATAGAACTTCAAAGAGTGCCCCAAAGTTTCTACCAGAAAGTCAAGACGAAAACGTGTGCCAACCCCTATGCATAGGTTCACAAGGTCACAGAGCCCGCAAGTTGATCACCAAAACATACATCAAGTAGATCACATGATATCCCATTGTCACCACAGATAAACACATGCAAGACATACATCAAGTGTTCTCAAATCCTTAAAGACTCAATCCGATATGATAACTTCAAAGGGAAAACTCAATCCATTACAAGAGAGTAGAGGGGGAAGCATTATAAGATCCAACTAGAATAGCAAAACTCGCGATACATCAAGATCGTGCCATCTCAAGAACACGAGAGAGAGAGAGAGAGAGAGAGAGAGAGAGAGAGATCAAACACATAGCTACTCGTACATACCCTCATCCCCGAGGGTGGACTACTCCCTCCTCGTCATGGAGAACGCCGGGATGATGAAGATGGCCACCGGTGAGGGTTCCCCCCTCCGGCAGGGTGCCGGAACGGGGTCTAGATTGGTTTTCGGTGGCTACAGAGGCTTTCGGCGGCGGAACTCCTGATCTAGGTTAATTTCCGAAGGTTTCAGTATTTATAGGAATTTTTGGCGTAGGTCCCACGTCAGGGGGGCTTCTGGGCTGTCCTCGAGATAGGAGGGCGCCACCACCTTCCCAGGGCGCGCCCTCCACCCTCGAGGGCAGCCCGTGGCTCTCCTGGCCCAACTCTTTTGCTTCGGGGGCTTCTTTTGGTCCTGAAAAAATCATAAAAAATTGGCTCGTCAATTGGACTCCGTTTGATATTCCTTTTCTGTAATACCCTAAAACAGGAGAAAAACAGAAACTGGCACTGGGCCCTGGGTTAATAGGTTAGTCCCAAAAATCATATAAAAGTGTATAATAAAGCCCATAAGACATCCTAGAAGGATAATATAATAACATGGAACAATCAAAAATTATAGATACATTGGAGACGTATCAGTGGGTGGGGAGCAAAATTCTCCATCAACCTCCAGTTTGAAACGAATACAGTGCGGCTGTGAGTCCCCATCTAAGGAGAGGGATCTTAACGACCTTAGCATGTCGCCAAAGTGTGAGTGCTGAAAGATATCCGCAACACTGAATTCGGCGATTGATGCCCGATCTGGCTTGAAGGGCGCAGATGCGTGTGATTCGGAATCCAAGGCCGAAGTTAGGTCCGGGGTTCCGATGACACAAACCTCATCTGGAGTTGGGTTTGTGTGCGGGTCCAACGCCTTGGCGTCCGTAGCTTTTGTGGCGGGGTTGAGCTTCCCGTCCTCGCGCGACGTAGTCTGTTCTGGGTCTAAGGCCAGAACCGTTGCAGGTGCTATTTCCTAATCCGATGACAGAGCTAGGTCATGTTCATCATGAGGGCAGAGAGAGGTTGACGCTCGCTTGAATCCGGCAAAGATCAAGTCTCCGCGGATATCAACCACGTAGTTTAAACTTCCGAATCTAACCTGATGGCCAGGGGCGTAGCTCTCGATCTGCTCAAGATGGCCTTCGGTGTTGGAATGTAGCGCGAAGCCACCGAACACGAAGAGTTGTCCAGGAGGGAAGATTCCCTCGATGTTGTCGTCATTGTTGATGACGCGATCCATCAGTCCTTCCGTAGACGACATAGTGGAACTCTCAACGAAAGCACCAATGTCGGTGTCAAAACCGGCGGATCTCGGGTAGGGGGTCCCAAATTATGTGTGTGAGGATCGATGGTAACAGGAGGCTGGGGACACGAAGTTTACCCAGGTTTAGGCCCTCTTGATCGAGGTAATACCCTACTTCCTGCTAGATTAATATGGATGAATATGAATACAATAGTTGATCTACCTTGAGATCGTAATAGCTAAACCCTAAGTCTAGCCTACGAGGATTTGAGATTCTCCGTTAGCCTCTACTGACTAAACCCTGCGGTTTATATACACACCGGAGGGGCCTAGGGTTTGTACATACCATCTTGCAAAGGAAGGAAAGATTACACCCGAACCTAAATCTTGCCATTACATGAATACAGGAGTCCTATCCGGATATGAGAGATGATCTTCGACTATGATCTTCACGGCCCACCAGTCCGGCCCACCAAGAGTTATGTGGCCTCTCGAGGACCCCTCTATCCAGGACTCCCTCAAGTGGAACTTTATGAGGTAATTGTACCTTCTCCCGAATTTGAGAGTAGTACATCACAGAAACTAGTTCCAGTGATTACTACACCAATCAGCGAGGAAGCTAATGATGATGATCATGAAAGTTTAGATCAAGTTACTACTGAACGTCGTAGGTCAATCAGAGTGTGTTGTGTGCCAGAGTGGTACGGTAACCCGGCTCTGGAAGTCATGTTACTAGACCATGATGAACCTACGAACTATGAGGAAGCGATGATGAGCCCAGATTCCGCAAAATGGCTTGAGGCCATGAAATCTGAGATGGGATCCATGTATGATAACAAAGTGTAGACTTTGATTGACTTGCCCGATGATCTGCAAGCCATTGAAATTAAATGGATCTTTAAGAGGAAGACTGACGCCGATGGTAATGTTACTGTCTACAAAGCTCGACTTGTTGCGAAAGGTTTTCGACAAGTTCAAGGAGTTGACTGTGATGAGACTTTCTCACCCGTAGCGATGCTTAAGTCTGTCCAAATCATGTTAGTAATTGCCGCATTTTATGATTATGAAACCTGGCAAATGGATGTCAAAACTGCATTCCTTAATGGATACCTCAAAGAGGAGTTGTGTATGATGCAACCAGAAGGTTTTGTCGATCCTAAAGGTGCTAACAAAGTGTGCAAGCTCCAGCGATCCATCTATGGACTGGTGCAAGCATCTCAGAGTTGGAATATACACTTTGATGAGGTGATCAAAGCATATGGTTTTATACAGACTTTTGGAGAAGCCTGTATTTACAAGAAAGTGAGTGGGAGCTCTGTAGCATTTCTGATATTATATGTGGATGACATATTGTTGATTGGAAATGATATAGAATTTCTGGATGGCATAAAGGGATACTTGAATAAGAATTTTTCAATGAGAGACCTCGGTGAAGCTGCTTATATATTAGGCATCAAGATCTATAGAGATAGATCAAGACGTTTAATTGGACTTTCACAAAGCACATACCTTGATAAAGTTTTGAAGAAGTTCAAAATGGATCAGTCAAAGAAAGGGTTCTTGCATGTGTTACAAGGTGTGAAGTTGAGTATGACTCAGTGCCCAACCACTGTAGATGATAGAGAGAAAATGAAAGTCATTCCCTATGCCTCAGCCATAGGATCTATCATGTATGCAATGCTGTGTACCAGACCTGATATGTGCCTTGCTATAAGTTTAGCAGGGAGGTACCGAAGTAATGCAGGAGTGGATCACTGGACAATGGTCAAGAACATCCTGAAGTACCGGAAAAGGACAAAGGATATGTTTCTCGTTTATGGAGGTGACAAAGAGCTCGTCGTAGACGATTACGTCGATTCAAGCTTTGACACTGATTCGGATGACTCTAAGTCACAAACCGGATATGTATTTTTATTGAACGGTGGAGCTGTCAGTTGGTGCAGTTCCAAGCAGAGCGTCGTGGCGGGATCTACGTGTGAAGCGGAGTACATAGCTGCTTCGGAAGCAGCAAATGAAGGAGTCCGGATGAAGGAGTTCATATCCGATCTAGGTGTAATACCTAGTGCATCAGGTCCAATGAAAATATTTTGTGACAACACTGGAGCAATAGCCTTGGCGAAGGAATCCAGGTTTCACAAGAGAACCAAGCACATCAAAAGACGCTTCAATTCCATCTGTGATCAAGTCAAGGAGGAAGACATAGAAATTTGCAAGATACATACGGATCTGAATGTCGCAGACCCGTTGACTAAGCCTCTTCCACGAGCAAAACATGATCAGCACCAAGACTCCATGGGTGTTAGAATCATTACTATGTAATCTAGATTATTGACTCTAGTGCAAGTGGGAGACTGAAGGAAATATGCCCTAGAGGCAACAATAAAGTTGTTATTTATATTTCCTTATACATCATGATAAATGTCTTTTATTCATGCTAGAATTGTATTAACCAGAAACTTGATACATGTGTGAATACATAGACGAAACAGAGTGTCCCTAGTATGCCTCTACTAGACTAGCTCATTAATCAAAGATGGTTATGTTTCCTAACCATAGACATGAGTTGTCATTTGATCAACAGGATCACATCATTAGGAGAATGATGTGATGGATAAGACCCATCCGTTAGCTTAGCAACTTGATCGTTTAGTTTTTTCTTCTATTGGTTTCTTCATGACTTATACATGTTCCTATGACCATGATATTATGCAACTCTCGAATACTGGAGGTGATGGGGAATGTAGTATTTCAAAAAAAAATCCTACGATCGCACAAGATCTATCTACTAGATGCATAGCAACGAGAGGGGAGACTGTGTCTACGTACACTCGTAGACCGGGAGCGGAAGCGTCTAGTGACGCAGTTGATGTAATCGAACTTTCTTCGCGATCCAACCGATCAAGCACCGAACGTACGGAGCCTCCGCGTTCAGCACACGTTCAGCTTGATGACGTCCCACGAGCTCTTAATCCAGTAGAACCTCGCGGGAGAGTTTCGTCAGCACGATGGCGTGGTGACGGATATGATGAAGCTACCGGCGGAGGGCTTCGCCTAAGCACTGCAACGGTATGAGCGAGGTGTGTTTTTGTGGAGAGGGGCACCACACACGGTTGGGAGAGATCAACAGATCAACTTGTGTGTCTATGGGGTGCCTCTACCCCCGTATATAAAGGAGTGGAGGAGGGGGAGGGCGGCCCTCTCTATGGCGCGCCCTAGGGGAGTCCTACTCCCACCGGGAGTAGGATTCCCCCTTTCCTAGTAGAGCGAGGAGCCCTTCCAAGTAGTAGGAGTAAGAGAGAAGGAAAGGGAAAAGAGAATAGAAGGAAGGAGGGGGCGCAACCCCTCCCCTTAGTCCAATTCGGACTAGGCCTTGGGGGGCGCAGCCTTCCTCTTCTCTCTTTCCCCTAAAGCCCAATAAGGCCCCTATACTCCCCGGCGAATACCCGTAACTATCCGGTACTCCGAAAAATACCCGAAACACTCGGAACCTTTCCTTTGTCCGAATATAGTCGTCCAATATATCGATCTTTACGTCTCCACCATTTCGAGACTCCTGCTCATGTCCCTGATCTCATCCGGGACTCCGAACTACCTTCGGTACATCAAAACACATAAACTCATAATACTGATCGTCATCAAACGTTAAGCGTGCGGACCCTACGGGTTCGAGAACTATATAGACATGACCGAGACTCATATCCGGACAATAACCAATAGCGGAACCTGGATGCTCATATTGGCTCCTACATATTCTACGAAGATCTTTATCGGTCAAACCGCATAACAACATACGTTGTTCCCTTGGTCATCGATATGTTACTTGCCCGAGATTCGATCGTCGGTATCTTAATACCTAGTTCAATCTCATTACCGGCAAGTCTCTTTACTCATTTCGTAATACATCATCTCCTGACTAACTCATTAGTCATTTGCTTGCAAGGCTTATTATGATGTGTATTACCGAGAGTGTCGGAGTGACAAATCATATTCTTGATCTATGCCAACACCACGAACACTTTCGGAGACACCTGTAGAGCATCTTTATAATCACCCAGTTACGTTGTGATGTTTGATAGCACACCAGGTGTCCTCTGGTATTCGGGAATTGCATAATCTCATAGTCATAGGAACATGTATAAGTCATGAAGAAAGCAATAGCAGTAAAACTAAACGATCATAGTGCTAAGCTAACGGATGGGTCTTGTCCATCACATCATTCTCCTAATGATGTGATCTCGTTGATCAAATGACAACTCATGTATATGGCTAGGAAACATAACCATCTTTGATCAATGAGCTAGTCTAGTAGAGGCATACTAGGGACACTCTGTTTTGTTCACACATGTACTAAGTTTCCAGTTAATACAATTCTAGCATGAATAATAAACATTTATCATGATATAAGGAAATAAATAATAACTTTATTATTGCCTCTAGGGCATATTTCCTTCAGTCCCCCACTTGCACTAGAGTCAATAATCTAGATCACATCACCATGTGATTAACACCAATAGTTCACATCACCATGCGACTAACACCCATAGTTCTCATCACCATGCGGCCAATACCTAAAGGGTTTACTAGAGTCAACAATCTAGTTCACATCGCATGTGATTAACACCCAAAGAGTAGTAAGGTGTGATCATGTTTTGCTTCGTGAGAGAAGTTTAGTCAGCGGGTCTGTTACATTCAGATCTGTATGTATTTTTGCAAATTTCTATGTCTACAATGCTCTGTACTGAGCTACTTTAGCTAATTGCTCCCACTTTCAATATGTATCCAGATTGATGCTTATAGTCATCTGGATTGGTGTCAAAGCTTGCATCGACATAACTCTTTACGGCGAACTCTTTATCACCTCCATAACCGAGAAATATTTCCTTAGTCATCCAGTAACTAAGGATAATTTTGACCACTGTCCAGTGATCTACTCCTGGATCACTTTTGTACCTCCTTGCCAAACTCATGGTAAGGTAGACAACAGGTTTGGTACACAGCATGGCATACTTTATAGAACCTATGGCTGAGGCATAGGGAATGACTTTCATTCTTTCTCTATCTTCTGTCGAGGTCGGGCTTTGAGTCTTACTCAACTTTATACCTTACAACTCAGGCAAGAACTCCTTCTCTGACTGATCTATTTTGAACTACTTCAAAAACTTGTCAAGGTATGTACTTATTGAAAAACTTATCAAGTGCCTCGATCTATCTCTATAGATCTTGATGCTCAATATGTAAGCAGCTTCACCGAGGTCTTTCTTTAAAAAAACTCCTTTCAAACAGTCCTTTATGCTTTCCAGAAAATTCTACATCATTTCCGATCGACAATATGTCATTCACATATACTTATCAGAAAAGGATGTAGTGCTCCCACTCACTTTCTTGTAAATACAGGCTTATCCAAAAGTTTGTATAAAACCATATGCTTTGATCACCTTATCAAAGCGTATATTCCACCTCCGAGATGCTTGCACCAGTCCATAGATGGATCGCTAGAGCTTGCACACTTTGTTAGCACCTTTAGGATCGACAAAACCTTCTGGTTGCATCATATACAACTCTTCTTTAAGATATCCATTCAGGAATGCAGTTTTGACATTGATACGTCTCAAACGTATCTACTTTTCCAAACACTTTTGATATTGTTTTGACCTCATTCTTGCATGATTTGAACTAAACTAACCCGGACTGACGCTGTTTTCAGCAGAGCTGCCTGTATGGTTTTATTGTGTGCAGGAAAACGGATTTTTAGGTATCTCAAAAAATTCCACGAAAAATCACAGAAAATCCACGCACCCGAAGGAACCTGGTGCCAGAAGAGGGGCCAGAGGGGGGCCAGGGGGGCTCCAGGCGCCCTAGTGGCGCGGCCCACCCCCTGGTCGCGCCGGGAGGCCGCCTGGGTGGGCCCCACCTCCCCAGGTGCCCTACTTTGACCCGTATTTTAGCTCGTGACGAAGAAATCCAAGATCAGAAGTTATTTTCCCAGTTTTCATCGCGGAGCCGCCGCCACCCTCTGTTCTTCTTCGGGAGGGCTAATCTGAAGGCTGATTTGGCCTCCGGAGAGGGGAGATCGTCGCCATCGTCATCATCATCACCACTCCATCCTCCCTCCATGACTTCTCCTTTCATGTGTGAGTAATTCCCTACTGTAGGCAAAGGGGGTGGTAGGGATTGGATGAGTTAGATCATGTAATAGTTTATCAGATCGTTGGGGGCATGTTGGCTATCATCTACTATGGTGTTTATCATCTTTGCTTCAACTTGTTATTCTTAATGCTTGTCACTTAGGGCTCGAGTGCCATGATTTCAGATCTGAACCATATGTGTTTGCATGAATATATTTGTGTTCTTGATCCTATCTATGAGTTGTTTGCACCTATTACTGTTCGGAACTGGCGATCCCAAAAGTGACAGCTTGGGACACCAAAGGGGATGGTCCGTAGTTTGAGGATTACATGTATCCATTGAGTTCATTGCTTTGTTCCGGTGCTCTTTGACAGGAGCACCTTAATCTCCATAAGTTCCTTTTGGCCCCGTTCGTAGCAGGATGGTAGGACAAAAGATGTTGTGCAAGTTCTTATTGCAAGCACGTACAACTACCTATGGGATACATGCCTAATGTTTGATATTTGCCTAGATGATCATTACTTTTCCGTGTGCCTTGCCCCAAGTTAGATTCATGATATATCTCATCCATGCAGCGCCCAACCATCCATCTCCCGAGCCTACAGTGTTTTAAATCCTACTGGTTACTAGTTGCTACTTTTGATATTTACTTTTGCTGTTTACTTTTACTATCACCACCATCACTATCATATCACCGTTACCACTTATCTTTTGTTGCAAGTAAGTATATTTCAGGTGCGGTTGAATTGACAACTCAACTATCAAAGCTTATAAATACTCTTTGGCTCCCCGTGTGTCGAATCAATAAATTGGGTTATTCTTACCCGCGAAGACTATCTCGATCCCTTACAATTGAGGGTTATCAAGTACCGTTTTCTGGCGCCGTTGCCGGGGAGCATAGCAATATTTACAAGTCTACTTGAAATATCCTACCTGCTGCACTTCATCCGCTATGGGTAAGAAAGGAGACCCTAAGGTTCCGATCTTACTATCCACTACAAGAAGAGGTACTGTTCTGAGCACTAGTGCTACACTTGATTCACCTTCTGTTATGAGTAAGTTTGCCTCACCGCCACCACATGATGCTCCTACTGAATCTGCTACTATGTCCGATACTCATGATGATGCTTCTACTACTCTTGATGATATTAGTTCACTTGGTTATGCTCTTGAGAAACAAATCGCTGCTGCTGCAAAAAAGTCTGGAATTGAAATTCCTGTTACTCGCTACCCTATTGGTGGAACTTATGATTATCCTAATTTGAGTAAACTCAAGGAGAGACTCCTTGATGATGATTACTATATGCTTGATGAAGATTTATGCAGGGAACTGACAGAGTTTGCCGGGTCTGACCCTGAAGTTATTAAGAAGCTGTTTGAGAAACACTCTTTGAAGAACAAAACCGTTCCTGATCCTGAATTTGCTACATCTCCTATATGCATTGATGATCCTGATTATGATTTCTCTGTTGATCTTTCACTTATACCTATGGTTGAAGCTGACCCCTTTTATGGCAGAGAAAATGATGATGCTATTGCACACCTGACCAAACTCACTGAGTTGGGTGGTTTGTTTACCACGGATGAGAAGATACGAAACTTTTATGTGACCAAGCTTCTTCCTTTCTCTTTGAAGGGAGGTGCTAAAACATGGTATGATTCACTCCCATGTGGTTCCATTAAGAGTCCTCAAGACTTAGCTTACTCTTTTGTTGATAAGTACTTTCCTGATCATATGCAACATGCTGCTTTACAAAGAATTTATAACTTTAAACAGTTGCAGGATGAGCACCTCCCTAAAGCTTGGGGGAGGTACTGCGGTCTGATTCGGGCTAGACCAGGACATGAAGTCCCTAAGAACGAATTAATCGATATATTTTATGCTGGTCTAACTGATGAATCCAGGTCCTATTTGGACAGTTGTGCTGGTTGTGTTTTCAGGAAAAGAACACCGGACGATGCAGAAGATTTGATGGGCAGGATTGCCAAACACCATGAAGATTGGTCTGTCCCTGAACCACCTCCACCACCAAAGAAGAGGGGCATGTTTGTTCTAAGCCCCGAAGATATGCGAGAAGCAAAGAAGTCTATTAAGGAGAAGGGTATTAAAACTGAGGACGTGAAGAATCTACCCCCTATTGAGAAGTTGTGTGAGCCTACCACTCACCCTCCTATGGTAGAGGTACACTCTCTTTTAGATTTCAACGCAAGTTACATCCCTCATGGTAAGCCTCCTGATCAATGTTTAGATGAGTTTGATAATTTTATTATGAAACAAAATCATTTTAATGAGAGGATACAAAGTCAATTGCATGATGATTCCCTTACTATCAAAAGTTTGCTTGATGTTCTAGGAAGAACAGTTAATGATGTTCAATGTCTTGTGAAGCATTTTCATATGGTTCAAACTCAGCTTGAACAAATTTCTAATGTGCAAAAAGATTTGCTTGCTAACAATGCCAAACATGATGATTTGCAGGCCTTCGGGATTAAGACCCGAGGAGGAACTAGCACTCAAGATCCTCTCTATCCAGAGGGGCATCCGAGGAGAATCGAGCAAGATTCTCAAATGCAGGAAGAAGAGATTGTTGGCTCTCCAAAAAAGAAGAAGAAGAAACATAAGGAGGCTGACAATTCCAATGATCCTATTACAGATGAAGAGCCAGATGTTGATCCCAACAGTGTATCTATCTCCGATGCTGAGACTGAAGACGGTGCTGAACCTGAAGGTAAAGATAATGAGAAGAATGATCCGCCTGAAGTTCGAGAAGAAGAAGCACCCGACAAACGTAAGAGGTACACTAGAGAAGACTTCGTCGCAAGAAGACATGGGAAGGAAAGAGAACCATAGGTACAGAAACACATGCCCTTTCCAGGTAAGTCTCTCAAATCTAAAGAAGAAGAGCATTACAATAAGTTTTGTGAGTGGATTAAACCTCTTTTTCTTCAAATCCCTTTGACTGATGCTATTAAGTTACCTCCCTATTCAAAATATATGAAAGATATTGTCACTAATAAAAGAAAAGTTCCTAATGAAGCAATATCTACTATGCTTGCTAACTACTCTTTCAGTGGCAAGATTCCTGAGAAGCTTGGTGATCCAGGTATACCCACCATTCCTTGCTCCATAAAGAATAATTATGTCAAAACTGCTTTATGTGATCTTGGAGCAGGAGTGAGTGTTATGCCTCTCTCTCTTTACAAGAGGCTTTGTTTAGAGAAACTAATTCCTACAGATATCTCTCTTCAGATGGCTGACAAGTCAACCGCCGTTCCGATAGGTATTTGTGAGGATGTTCCAGTAGAAGTTGCTAATTGCTTGATTCTTACTGATTTTGTTGTGCTTGACATGCCCGAGGATGGGAGCATGTCCATTATTCTTGGTAGACCTTTTCTTAACACCGCAGGTGCTATTATTGATTGCAATAAAGGGAAGGTTACCTTCAATGTGAATGATAAAGAACACACGGTGTATTTTCCAAAGAAGACCGACAGGAGGCATGGCCTCAACTCTATAGAAAATATCGAGACCGTGAAGATTGGAGAATGGGACTGTCCACTACATGTGCACCACAAATACAAAACTATTATGGTGGGGACAATGTCCATCAAAGTAAAGGTTCAGTGATTACTTCGTAAGAGGTGAGACTTTTTGCTCTATATATCGCATGTTTGTTGGTAAAACTTGATCAACCTTACTAGTGAACATGTTTTATATAGATAAAAAGTTGAGCTTGTTATGTTTTCATTTGTTTTAGTTTTTCTCTCCTTGCTGTACCAAGTGTTTATGTTTTGAAGCTTCACAATACTAATCACTGCTTCAAGTTTTCAGAAAGTTATGCAGCTTTTTGAACTTCGAAAAAATTTCAACAATGAAGTTTTCAGAAAAATTCCAGAAAAATAAAAATAAAAATTTCCATGCCGGGAGTCACCCAGAGGTACCTGGGGCCAGCCAGGGGGACCCACCAATGGCCCAGGCGGCCAGCTGGCGCGGCCTGCCCCCTGGCCGCGCCCACAGGGCGCCTGGGGCCCACAAGGCCCCCCTCCAGGTAAGTCTTCTTCCTCCCTCTCTCTTTCTCTCCAAAAACACGAGTTTTGCACTTGTTCTTGCGTTCTTGCTGCTCTTGGAGGCGATTCTTCGATCTCTCTCTACAGCCTATCATTTGAGCTGAGATTTTGAACAAATACTCCATGGTATGTGACTCCTCCACCCCTCCAATTAGATTTCTGATTGGTGGCTTCATTTGTGAGTATTTAGTAGTTCTTGGTGCTGTATAGATGAGCTTGCATGCATGTGTAGAAATTTATTTTCCAAGTTTTGATGCAAGTTTATGCCTTAGGTAAGTGAGTTGAGTAGTTTGCCTTAACCCACTTTGTTTTAATCCTTGTTTTTGTAATTTGCCAAAAATTTCAGAAATGAGTTTGTTAGGAAGGGAAAAGGGGTGGCTTGAGAAGAGGAGGCCCACGCACTCCGATCGAGTTACTAGAGCCGCAGCTTCACCCTCAATTGCTAGGGTGAGCTACAATGAAGATCATGTGCCCCTGGAATTGTTGGAAGACACAAGTCCAGCACGTGCTATGACGTTTCCATGTGATGAATTCCTTGAAGCTGCGGGAATCAAGGATGAGTTTTATAATCTTTGTGCTAATGCAGGTCTGACACGGCTCGTCACGTGCCGTATTACTCAGTATCAAAAACTCACCTCCAGTTTCATTAACAGTTTTAGATATAATCCTGATTCAGGTGCTATTGAGTTTAAAATTTACAATGATCTTATCACCATTCCCTTGGGAAAGTTTTGTGAAATAATAGGTGTGCCAAACGTTGGGAGGACGGCTAGGATGACCTCTCAGCCCTCCGAGCTGAAAACCGTCATCAACTCTCTCTGCAGCATGGGTACGAGGGATATTCATCGGTCAAAGATCTCCAGCATCTTATTCCCTCACCTCAGGTATTTTGCATATTATGTTGCTAGAGGGGTGTTAGCTCGTGACAACACGAGCAACACTTCTGCGCCGGATATTGCTATCCTGGCAGCCGCCCTCTCGGGGAGGTCTGATTATAATCTGGGTGCCTTAATTGCTCGACGCCTTGCTATGAACGGTAACAAGGGAGACTTATATGGTGGCGTTTATGCCACACTTATCTTAGAATATCTTGGAGGCACCCCACACCCTGATGATAAGCCTTTTACTTATTTAAGCTTTGATCTTGCTGCTATGAAAAGGCATAAGTTTGTTACCATGACTTCTGAGCTTGATAATCTTGTTTATATCTTGCGTTTCGGAACTACCGCGGAACTCGAGATCCGTCTACCTGCACCTCTTTTGTTTGGTTTTTTTCGCAGGAACGGATGGTCCTTTGATGTTATCCAGTTCGATGAGTTCATGGCCCAGCATCAGTTTCATAACCCCATGGAGGGGGTTGTGCCCGACGAGGAGGAGCACGGTGAGTTACCACCTTTTCAGGAGAAGACCGACACCCAGTTTGGTGAAGGGTCTTCCTCCGCTTGGAGTACGGACCCTTCTTCGTGGGAGACTCCGAGGAGTTCGGTGTACGCGCCAGCATCCTTCTACGACCCTTGGACTCACCACTGTTCCCCCGGAGCAGGAGGCTCCTGGGGGCAGTAGCTACTACCAACTTAGGCAAAAAGCCTAAGCTTGGGGGAGTACGTGCCCCTCTCACTTTCCCATTGTATTATCCGTTTTATTCGCTTTGATCTTTTCGAGGTTTTTGCCCGTTCTTCTTTATTATCTCTTTCTTTGCAAAAACAACAAAAAGATTTTTCTCTTTCTTTTGCTTTCGTTCAACCTTTGAAATAATCCAAAAAGATTTCCTTTCTCTCTTTAGTTTGCTTTGTTTTCAGAGTTCAGCTCGAGTCCGTGATGGCATTTAATTATATTTCCTACGTTCGATCGTGCAAGTGACGAGGCAGTAATGACGAAGATCGACTGAAGGGAAGCAACAAGGAAGACCGGTATGAACTCTTCTTGTTTCTACTTTTGTACATATGCCTGTACTTATGATCTAGAGACCAGCTTGTAGCGACATAGTGCTATGTTTACAATGCTCTTCCAGTGGTTCATGCTTTCCTTGTGGCTAGTCTCGAATAGCTAGAGTATATAATGTGTTATTGAAATGATTTACATGCATTGCACTGTTCATAGTTTGGTATACTAAGGTGGTATTTCCCTTTGGAGAATTTTTGGATTGACTTGGCACATGTTTACACATGTTTAAGACTAAAAAGTCTGCTCTGCCTTGATGATCTTTGAGTTTTAGAATAGTTATATCACTTCCATGCCCGATTCAATGTTGCTTTGTCGCTCTGCATGATTATGACCGTTATTGCTCTCTAGTTGGTCGCTTCCCAGTCTTTTGCTAACCTCCACCTGTACTAAGCGGACTGACTGCTTGTGCATCCAAAATCCTTAAAACCAGTTATGCCATATGAGTCCACCATACCTTCCTATACATGGTATTTACCTGCCATTCCTAACGAAGACTTTCGTGTACCATCTCCAAATTAATCAAAAGCATTTCTCTTTTGTGCCTCTGTTTTAGCTCATGAGGAAGTAGTAGTTAATTCATGATCTTTTTAAGTTGTACAAGTTTCACCCCGGGATTGCATGTCTAATCTGCAAACCCCTAATACGAGAAGGAACTGGCATGGAGTGCGCCCGGCTCATAAAAGATAATACAACAAACAAACCCTCCTTCACGCTTTGTTCATGAGAAATCAGAAAACTTTGGCAGTGATAAACAAAGGAGATTAAGGGGATGTGATCGTCCCCGTGCGGGAGCCGTTCCTCGAAACTTGTCCAGCTCAAGAAGTAATTGGGTTATCTACTAGCATTCGTTGACGAAATATGCACCTCTCAAAAACATTTTTACCTCTGTTTTTAAAACCAAGAGCTCTGGTACATGTTTAGTTTTTGTTTCCGACCACGGGTTTTCAACCTCGCCATCAAATTCCACGGTTCGAGAGTCTCCACCTTCTTTCTTCAAAGCACCAACTAGGAGAGCATAATTGTCATTTTGAGTGTAATGTGCATTGTCCCAAAGTATTACATTGTCTTCTGCATGCTTGTGATATTATTTATTCTGAAATTCTTAGTTCTAGTCTCCTTTAAAACTCTGGAGGAGTTTCTGCATTTATGTTTTGCTTCACTCATGGAGGCTAGCGAGATACCACCCTAATATGCTCAAGCTATGTGCAATGTAATCTTGTCTTGATTTTTCAGTAGTATATTATTTACTTTTAGGTATTTGTGATTGGTCACTTGAAAGAAGGATTGCTCCGTGCATTGTCCTCATAGCATTGTTTCAATACTTGCCAGACTCTTTTCGTAGTACATGCTTATATACATCTAATGAAGCAAAAGAGTTTGTCAAAGTTTTCTTTGTCGCGTCCAGTTCGTTGAACTGAATTGCTTGAGGACAAGCAATATGCTAAGCTTGGGGGAGTTGATACGTCTCAAACGTATCTACTTTTCCAAACACTTTTGATATTGTTTTGACCTCATTCTTGCATGATTTGAACTAAACTAACCCGGACTGACGCTGTTTTCAGCAGATCTGCCTGTATGGTTTTATTGTGTGCAGGAAAACGGATTTTTAGGTATCTCAGAAAATTCCACGAAAAATCACAGAAAATCCACGCACCCGAAGGAACCTGGTGCCAGAAGAGGGGCCAGAGGGGGGGGGCAGGGGGCTCCAGGCGCCCTGGTGGCGCGGCCCACCCCCTGGCCGTGCCGGGAGGCCGCCTGGGTGGTCCCCACCTCCCCTGGTGCCCTACTTTGACCCGTATTTTAGCTCGTGACGGAGAAATCCCAGATCAGAAGTTCTTTTCCTAGTTTTCGTCGCGGAGCCGCCGCCACCCTCTGTTCTTCTTCGGGAGGGCTAATCTGGAGGCTGATTTGGCCTCCGGAGAGGGGAGATCGTCGCCATCGTCATCATCATCACCACTCCATCCTCCCTCGATGACTTCTCCTTTCATGTGTGAGTAATTCCCTGCTATAGGCAAAGGGGGTGGTAGGGATTGGATGAGTTAGATCATGTAATAGTTTATCAGATCGTTGGGGGCATGTTGCCTATCATCTACTATGGTGTTTATCATCTTTGCTTCAACTTGTTATTCTTAATGCTTGTCACTTAGGGCCCGAGTGCCATGATTTCAGATCTGAACCATATGTGTTTGCATGAATATATTTGTGTTCTTGATCCTATCTACGAGTTGTTTGCACCTATTACGGTTCGGAACCGGCGATCCCAAAAGTGACAGCTTGGGACACCAAAGGGGATGGTCCGTAGTTTGAGGATTACATGTATCCATTGAGTTCATTGCTTTGTTCCGGTGCTCTTTGACAGGAGCACCTTAATCTCCATAAGTTCCTTTTGGCCCCGTTCATAGCGGGATGGTAGGACAAAAGATGTTGTGCCAGTTCTTATTGCAAGCACGTACAACTACCTATGGGATACATGCCTAATGTTTGATATTTGCCTAGAAGATCATTACTTTTCCGTGTGCCTTGCCCCAAGTTGGATTCATGATATATCTCATCCATGCAGCGCCCAACCATCCATCTCCCGAGCCTACAGTGTTTTAAATCCTGCTGGTTACTAGTTGCTACTTTTGCTATTTACTTTTGCTGTTTACTTTTACTATCACCAGCATCACTATCATATCACCGTTACCACTTATCTTTTGTTGCAAGTAAGTATATTTCAGGTGCGGTTGAATTGACAACTCAACTGTCAAAGCTTATAAATACTCTTTGGCTCCCCGTGTGTCGAATCAATAAATTGGGTTATTCTTACCCGCGAAGACTATCTCGATCCCTTACGGTTGAGGGTTATCAGACATCCATTTGCCAGATTTCATAATCATAAAATGCGGCAATCGCTAACATGATTCGAACAGACTTAAGCATTGCTACGGGTGAGAAAGTCTCATCGTAGTCAACTCCTTGAACTTGTCGAAACCCTTTCGCAACAAGTTGAGCTTTGTAAACAGTAACATTACCGTTTGCGTCGGTCTTCCTCTTGAAGATCCATTTATTTACGATGGCTTGCTGATCATCGGGCAAGTCAACCAAAGTCCACACTTTGTTCTCATACATGGATCACATCTCAGATTTCATGGCCTCACGCCATTTCGCGGAATCTGGGCTCATCATCACTTCATCATAGTTCGTAGGTTCATCATGGTCTAGTAACATGATTTTCAGAACAGGGTTGTCGTACCACTCTGGTTGATCTACGAAGTTCAGCAGTAACTTGATCCGAAGTTTCATGATCATCATCATTAGCTTCCTCACTAATTGGTGTAGGAATCACTGGAACTAGTTTCTGTGATGTACTACTTTCTGATTCGGGAGAAGGTACAATTACCTCAACAAGTTCTACTTTCCTCCCACTCACTTCTTTTGAGAGAAATTCCTTCTCTAGAAAAGATCCATTCTTAGCAACGAATATCTTGCCTTCGGATCTGTGATAGAAGGTGTACCCAATAGTTTCCTTTGGGTATCCTATGAAGACACATTTCTCCGACTTGGGTTCGAGCTTATCAGGTTGAAGCTTTTTCACATAAGCATCGCAGCCCCAAACTTTAAGAAACGACAACTTTGGTTTCTTGCCAAACCATAGTTCATAAGGCGTCGTCTCAACGGATTTAGATGGTGCCCTATTTAATGTGAATGCAGCTGTCTCTAATGCATAACCCGAAACAATAGTGGTAAATCGGTAAGAGACATCATAGATCGCACCATATATCTAATAAAGTGCGGTTACGACGTTCGGACACACCATTACGATGTGGTGTTCTGGGTGGCATGAGCTATGAAACTATTCCACATTGTTTTAAATGAAGACCAAACTCGTAACTCAAATATTCGCCTCTCCAACCAGATCGTAGAAACTTTTATTTTCTTGTTACAATGATTCTCTACTTCACTCTGAAATTCTTTGAACCTTTCAAATGTTTCAGACTTGTGCTTCATCAAGTAGATATACCCATATCTGCTTAAATCATCAGTGAAGGTCAGAAAATAACGATACCTGCCACGAGCTTCAACACTCATCGGTCCACATACATCAGTATATATGATTTCCAACAAATCAGTTGCTCGGTCCATTGTTCTGGAGAACGGAATTTTAGTCATCTTGCCCATGAGGCATGGTTCGCAAGCACCAAGTGATTCATAATCAATTGATTCAAAAAGTCCATCACTATGGAGTTTCTTCATGCGCTTTACACCAATATGACCTAAACGGCAGTGCCACAAATAAGTTGCACTATCATTATTAACCTTGCATCTTTTGGCTTCAATATTATGAATATGTGTATCACTACGATCGAGATCCAACAAACTATTTTCATTGGGTGTATGACCATCGAAGGCTTTATTCATGTAAACAGAATAACAATTATTCTATGACTTTAAATGAATAACCGTATTGCAACAAACATGATCAAATCATATTCATGCTTAACGCAAATGCCAAATAACATTTATTTAGGTTCTACACTGATCCCGAAAGTATAGGGAGTGTGCGATGATGATCATATCAATCTTGGAACCACTTCCAACACACATCGTCATTTCACCTTTAACGAGTCTCTGTTCATTCTGCAACTCCCATTCTGAGTTACTAATTTTAGCAACTGAACCGGTATCAAATACCCAGGGGTTGCTATGAACACTAGTAAAGTACACATCAAAAATCTGTATATCAAATATACCTTTGTTCACTTTGCCATCCTTCTTATCCACCAAGTATCTAGGGCAGTTCCACTTCTAGTGACCATTTCCTTTGCAGTAGAAGCACTTAGTTTCAGGCTTGAGTTTAGCTTTGGGTTTCTTCACAGGAGTGACAACTTGCTTGTCATTCTTCTTGAAGTTCCCCTTCTATCATTTTGCCCTTTACTTGAAACAAGTGGTCTTGTTAACCATCAACACTTGATGCTCTTTCTTGATTTCTACCTTCGCCGATTTCAGCATCGCGAAGAGCTTGGGAATTACTTTCGTCATTCCTTGCATATTATAGTTCATCACGAAGTTCTACTAACTTGGTGATAGTGTCTAGAGAACTTTGTCAATTACTATCTTATCTGGAAGATTAACTCCCACTTGATTCAAGCAATTATAGTACCCAGACAATCTGAGCACATGCTCACTGGTTGAGCTATTCTCCTCCATCTTGTAGGCAAAGTACTGTCAGAGGTCTTATACCTCTCGACACGAGCATGAGTATGAAATACTAATTTCAACTCTTGGAACATCTCATATGCTCCGTGGCGTTCAAAACGTTTTTGAAGTCCCGGTTATAAGCCGTAAAGCATGGTGCACTAAACTATCAAGTAGTCATCATACCGAGCTTTTGTCAACACGTTCATAATGTTTGCATCTGCTCGTGCAATAGGTCTGTCACCTAGTGGTGCATCAAGGACATAATACTTTTGTGCAGCAATGAGAAAAATCCTCAGATCACGGAACAAGTCCGCATCATTGCTACTAACATTTTTCAACTTAGTTTTCTCTAGGAACATATAAAAACAAACAAGGAGCTACATCGCGAGCTATTGATCTACAACATAGATATGCTAATGCTACCAGGACTAAGTTCATGATAAATTAAAGTTCAATTAATCAAATTACTTAAGAACTCCCACTTAGATAGACATCCCTCCAGTCATCTAAATGATCACGTGATCCAAATCAACTAAACCATGTCCGATCATCACGTGAGATCGAGTAGTTTTCAATGGTGAACATCTTATGTTGATCATATCTACTATATGATTCACGCTCGACCCTTCGGTCTCTAGTGTTCCAAGGCCATGTCTGTACATGCTAGGCTCGTCAAGTTTAACCCGAGTATTCTGCGTGTCCAAAACTGTCTTACACCCGTTGTATTTGAACGTAGAGCTTATCACACCCGATCATCACGTGGTGGCTCGGCACGACGAACTTTCGCAACGGTGCATACTCAGGGAGAACACTTATACCTTGAAATTTAGTGAGAGATCATCTTATAATCTACCGTCGATCTAAGCAAAATAAGATGCATAAAAGATAAACATCACATGCAATCAATATAAGTGATATGATATGGCCATCATCATCTTGTGCCTTTGATCTCCGTCTCCAAAGCACCGTCATGATCACCATCGTCACCGGCGCGACACCTTGATATCCATCGTAGCATCGTTGTCGTCTCGCGAACTATTGCTTCCACGACTATCGCTACCGCTTAGTGATAAAAAGTAAAGCAATTACATGGCGATTGCAATTCATACAATAAAGCAACAACCATATGGCTCCTGCCAGGTGCCGATAACTTTTACAAAACATGATCATCTCATACAATAACATATCACTCATCATGTCTTCACCATATCATATCACAACATGCCCTGCAAAAACAAGTTAGACGTCCTCTACTTTGTTGTTGCAAGTTTTACGTGGCTGCTACGGGCTTAGCAAGAACCGTTCTTACCTACGCATACAAAACCACAATGATATTTCGTCAAGTATGTGATATTTTAACCTTCACAAGGACCGGGTGTAGCCGCACTTGATTCAACTAAAGTTGCAGAAACTGACACCCGCCAACCACCTATGTGCGAAGCACGTCGGTAGAACCAGTCTCACGTAAGCGTACGCGTAATGTCGGTCCGGGCCACTTCATCCAACAATACTGCTGAATCAAAGTATGACAAGCTGGTAAGCAGTATGACTAGTATCGTCCACAACTCACTTGTGTTCTACTCGTGCATATCATCTACGCATAGACCTGGCTCATGATGCCACTGATGGGGAACGTAGTATTTCAAAAAAAAAAATCCTACGATCACGCAAGATCTATCTACTAGATGCATAGCAACGAGAGGGGAGAGTGTGTCTACGTACCCTCGTAGACCGGGAGCGGAAGCGTCTAGTGACGCGGTTGATGTAGTCGAACTTTCCTCGCGATCCAACCGATCAAGCACCGAACGTACGGAGCTTCCGCGTTCAGCACACGTTCAGCTTGATGACGTCCCACGAGCTCTTGATCCAGTAGAACCTCGCGGGAGAGTTTCGTCAGCACGACGGTGTGGTGACGAATATGATGAAGCTACCGACGTAGGGCTTCGCCTAAGCACTGCAACGGTATGACCGAGGTGTGTTTCTGTGGAGAGGGGCACCGCACACGGTTGGAAGAGATCAACAGATCAACTTGTGTGTCTATGGGGTGCCTCTACCCCCGTATATAAAGGAGTGGAGGAGGGGGAGGGCGGCCCTCTCTATGGCGCGCCCTAGGGGAGTCCTACTCCCACCGGGAGTAGGATTCCCCCTTTCCTAGTAGAACGAGGAGCCCTTCCAAGTAGTAGGAGTAGGAGAGAAGGAAGGAGGGGGCGCAGCCCCTCCCCTTAGTCCAATTCAAACTAGGCCTTGGGGTGGCGCAACCTTCCTCTTCTCTCTTTCCCCTAAAGCCCAATAAGGCCCATATACTCCCGGGCGAATACCCGTAACTCTCCGGTACTCCGAAAAATACCCGAATCACTCGGAACCTTTCCGATGTCCGAATATAGTCGTCCAATATATCGATCTTTACGTCTTGACCATTTCGAGACTCCTCCTCATGTCCCCGATCTCATCCGGGACTCCGAACTACCTTCGGTACATCAAAACACATAAACTCATAATATTGATCGTCATCAAACGTTAAGCGTGCGGACCCTATGGGTTCGAGAACTATGTAGACATGACCGAGACTCATCTCCGGTCAATAACCAGTAGCGGAACCTGGGTGCTCATATTGGCTCCTACATATTTGACGAAGATCTTTATCGGTCAAACCGCATAACAACATACGTTGTTCCCTTTGTCATCGGTATGTTACTTGCCCGAGATTCGATCGTCGGTATCTTAATACCTAGTTCAATCTCGTTACTGGCAAATCTCTTTACTCGTTCCGTAATACATCATCTCCTGACTAACTCATTAGTCATTTGCTTGCAAGGCTTATTATGATGTGTATTACCGAGAGGTCCCAGAGATACCTCTCCGACACTCGGAGTGACAAATCCTATTCTTGATCTATGCCAACACCACGAACACCTTCGAAGACACCTGTAGAGCATATTTATAATCACCCAGTTATGTTGTGACGTTTGATAGCACACAAGGTGTTCCCCTGGTATTCGGGAGTTGCATAATCTCATAGTCACAGGAACATGTATAAGTCATGAAGAAAGCAATAACAGTAAAACTAAACGATCATAGTGCTAAGATAACAGATGGGTCTTGTCCATCACATCATTCTCCGAATGATGTGATCTCGTTGATCAAATGACAACTCATGTCTATGTCTAGGAAACATAACCATCTTTGATCAATGAGCTAGTCTAGTAGAGGCATGCTAGGGACACTCTGTTTTGTCTATGTATTCACTCATGTACTAAGTTTCCAGTTAATACAATTCTAGCATGAATAATAAACATTTATCATGGTATAAGGAAATAAATAATAACTTTATTATTGCCTCTAGGGTATATTTCCTTCAGGAGGAACACCTTGTGTGCTATCAAACGTCACAACGTAACTGGGTGATTAGAAAGATGCTCTACATGTGTCTCCGAAGGTGTTTGTGGTGTTGGCATAGATCGAGAATAGGATTTGTCACTCCGAGTGTCAGAGAGGTATCTCTGGGCCCTCTCGGTAATACACATCGTAATAAGCCTTGAAAGCAAAAGACTAATGAGTTAGTCATGAGATGATGTATTACAGAACGAGTAAAGAGACTTGCCGGTGACGAGATTGAACTAGGTATGATGATACCGACGATCGAATCTCGAGCAAGTAACATACCAATGACAAAGGGAACAACGTATGTTGTTATGTGGTTTGACCGATAAATATCTTTATAGAATATGTAGGAACCAATATGAGCATCCACGTTCCGCTATTGGTTATTGATTGAAGATGAGTCTCGGTCATGTCTACATAGTTCTCGAACCCGTAGGGTCCGCACGCTTAAAATTCGATGACGAGCTTATGTGTTTTGATGTACCGAAGGTTGTTCGGAGTCCCGGATGTGATCACGAACATGACGAGGAGTCTCGAAATGGTCGAGACATAAAGATTGATATATTGGAAGGTTATATTCGGACACCGGAAGGGTTCCGGGGTTCACCGGATAAATACCGGAGTACTGGGAGGTTAACGGAACCCCCCGGGGGCTTAGTGGGCCTATATGGGCCTTAGTGGAAATAGAGGGCAGCAAGGGGAGTGTGGGGCGCGCCCCCAAGGCCCAAACCGAATTGGTTTAGGGCAAGGGGGGCCGGCCCCCTCTTTCCTTCTCCTCCTTTCCCTTCCTTCCCCCTCTCCTACTCCTACTAGGAAAAGGAGGAGTCCTACTCCTAGTGGGAGTAGGACTCCCCCTCTTGGCGCTCCCCCTCCTTGGCCGCACCCTCCTCCCTCCCTCCTTTATATACGTGGAGAGGGGGCACCCCATAAACACACAAGTTGATTTGTAAGCTGTGTGCGGTGCCCCCCTCCACAGTTACACACCTCGGTCATATCATTGTAGTGCTTAGGCGAAGCCCTGCGCCGGTAACTTCATCATCACCTAGATAGGTGCTGACGAAACTCTCCCATGACACTCAACTGGATCAAGAGCTCGTGGGACGTCATCGAGCTGAACGTGTTCTGAACGCGGAGGTGTCGTACGTTCGGTGCTTGGATCGGGAAGATGTTCGACTACATTAACCGCGTCACTAGACGCTTCCGCTTTCGGTCTACGAGGGTACGTGGACACACTCTCCCCGCTCGTTGCTATGCTTCTCCTAGATAGATCTTGCGTGATCGTAGGAATTTTTTTGAAATACTACGTTCCCCAACAGATGCAACTAGAAGGTTTTGTCGATCCTAAAGATGCTAACAAAGTGTGCAAGCTCCAGCGATCCATTGATGGACTGGTGCAAGCCTCTCGGAGTTGGAATATACGCTTTGATAGTGTGATCAAAGCATATGGTTTTCCACAGACTTGGGGCGAAGCCTGTATTTACAAGAATGTGAGTGGGAGCACTACAGCCTTTCTGATAAGTATATGTGAATGACATATTGTTGATCAAAAATGATGTAGAATGTTCTAGAAAGCATAAATGATTGTTTAAAAGAGTTTTTCAATAAAAGACATCGGCGAAGCTGCTTACATATTGGGCACCAAGATCTATAGAGATAGATTAATATGCTTAATAAGATTTTTAATGAGTACATACCTTAATAAGATTTTAAAGAAGTTCAAAATGGATCTGTCAAAGAAGGAGTTCTTGCCTGAGTTGTAAGGTTTGAAGTTGAGTAAGACTCAGAACCCGACCACGGCGGAAGATAAAGAAAGAATGAAAGTCATTCCCTATGCCTCAGCCATAGGTTCTATAAAGTATGGCATGCTGTGTACCAAACCTGTTGTGTACCTTGTCATGAGTTTGGCAGGGAGGTACAATAGTGATCTAGGAGTAGATCACCGGATAGTGGTCAAAATTATCCTTAGTTAATGGCTGACTAAGGGAATGTTTCTCGATTATGGAGGTGATAAAGAGTTCGTCGTAAAAAGTTACGCCGATGCAAGCTTTACACTAATCCGGATGACTCTAAGTATTAATCTGGATGCGTATCAAAAGTGGGAGCAATTAGCTAGAGTAGCTCCATGCAGAGCATTGTAGACATAGAAATTTGCGAAATACATACGGATCTGAATGTAACAGACCCGCTGAGTAAACTTCTCTCACGAAGCAAAACATGATCACACCTTAGTACTCTTTGGGTGTTAATCACATGGCGATGTGAACTATATTATTGACTCTAATAAACCCTTTGGGTGTTGGTCACATGGCGATGTGAACTATGGGTGTTATTCAAATAACATTGTGAATTATCGGTATTAAATCACATGGGGATGTGAACTAGATTATTGACTCTAGTGCAAGTGGGAGACTGAAGGAAATATGCCCTAGAGACAATAATAAAGTTTTTATTTATATTTCCTTATATCATGATAAATGTTTATTATTCATGCAGAAATTGTATTAACCGGAAACTTAGTACATGTGTGAATACATAGAGAAAACAGAGTGTCCCTAGTATGCCTATACTAGACCAGCTCGTTAATCAAAGATGGTTAAGTTTCCTAACCATAGACATGTGTTGTCATTTGATGAACGAGATCACATCATTAGGAGAATGATGTGATGGACAAGACCCATCGTTAGCTTAGCACTATGATCGTTTAGTTTTATTGCTATTGCTTTCTTCATGACTTATACATGTTCCTCTGACTATGAGATTATGCAACTTCCGAATACCGGAGGAACACCTTGTGTGCTATCAAACGTCACAACGTAACCGAGTGATTATAAAGATGCTCTACAGGTCTTTCCGAAGGTGTTTGTGGTGTTGGCATAGATCGAGAATAGGATTTTTCACTCCGAGTGTCGGAGAGGTATCTCTGGGCCCTCTCAATAATACTCATCATAATAAGCCTTGCAATCAAATGATCAATGAGTTAGTCATGAGATGATGTATTACGGAACGAGTAAAGAGACTTGTCGATAACGAGATTGAACTAGGTATGATGATACCGACGATCGAATCTCGGGCAAATAACATACCGATGACAAAGGGAAACCGTATGTTGTTATGCAGTTTGACTGATAAAGATCTTCGTAGAATATGTAGGAACCAATATGAGCATCCAGGTTCCGCTATTGGTTATTGACCGGAGATGAGTCTTGGTCATGTCTACATAGTTCTCGAACCCGTAGGGTTCACATGCTTAACGTTCGATGACGATCGGTATTATGAGTTAATGTGTTTTGATGTACCAAAGGTACTTCGGAGTCCCCTGGATGTGATAACGGACATGACGAGGAGTCTCGAAATGGTTGAGACATTAAGATTTATATATTGGAAGGTTATATTTGGACACCGGAAGGGTTATGGGGGTCACCGGATAAATACCGGAGTACCAGGAGGTTACCGGAACCCCGTGGGGGCTTAATAGGCCTATATGGGCCTTAGTGGAAATAGAGGGCAGCAAGGGAGCCATGGGGCGCGTCCTCCTAGGCCCAAACCGAATTGGTTTAGGGCAAGGGGGGTCGCCCCCCCTCTTTCCTTCTCCCTTCCTCTTCCTTCCTTCCCCCTCCTAGTTGGACTAGGAAAGGGGGGAAACCTACTCCTAGTAGGAGTAGGAATCGCCCCATGGGGCACGCCATAGGAGGCCGGCCGGCCCCCTCCTCCACTCCTTTATATACGTGGCCAGGGAGCACCCCATAGACACACAAGTTGTTTTTTAGCTGTGTGCGGTGCCCCCTCCACAGTTACACACCTCGGTCATATCGTCGTAGTACTTAGGCGAAGCCCTGCGCCGGTAACTTCATCATCACCGTCACCACGCCGTCGTGCTGATGGAACTCTCCCACGACCTCAACTGGATCAAGAGTTTGTGGGACATCATCGAGTTGAACGTGTGCTGAACGCGGAGGTGTCGTACCTTCGGTGCTTGGATCGGTTGGATAGCAAAGACGTTCGACTACATCAACCGCGTTACTAAACGCTTCCGCTTTCGGTCTACGAGGATACGTGGACACACTCTCCCGCTCGTTGCTATGCTTCTCCTAGATAGATCTTGCGTGTTTATAGTTTTTTTTGAAATACTACGTTCCCAAATAGCGTGGTGCATGGACTGTGGTGATGGGGGGCGTAACGGTGTTCACGATCATGAACAGGGTACATAGTGACTAGTGGCGGAACCTGGTTGTTTGGACACCACGCGAGCTAGTTATTACGTATGGCGCGATTTTAAAGTTGTGGTGGAGCTATAGGGTGGACAGGGTGGGTCACCGCCCACCCTGAGATTTGGGCCAGGAACCAACCCCCACTGCCCAATAGCCCAAGCCAAGCCAGCCCAGGGTAGCGAGTGACTAGGCGATCTAGCGAATCGGGTATCGAGCGAGTGCGAGATGGGCGAACATGTAGTGGACTAGGGTTTCATGTCAGAAAACCTGGCGGCGATGCAAAGAGACGGTGAGCGGTGGCGAGGTGGTGGCGAGCCCTGCGTCCTGCACCCGTGACATCTGCCGCGATGCGCGTTGAGGTAAGATCTCCCTAGTCTCTTGCTACCTTGACGTATCCGATCTGACAAAGGGCGTGTGAGAGTAGTTGTTGCCAGATATATATGTTGGTTCTCTGCATTATGGCATTTGGTGTCTCAGAAGGATGCAGCTAGTGGCTCTTGGTGCAACAACTTCAATCTATTATTTCGGTTTTTTATGCAACATGCCTTAGTTTTTTCAACCCTTTGAACTGGTGGTGAAGAATTGCAAGCATGTGCTGCTTGGGCGATGCCCCAATGGATGTTGTTTTCAGTAGTTATTAGAGCTTCTTTATACAACCAAGTGCTTATTGCAATCTTCAAAGTCTGGTATGGCCTTTCCCTTAGTGCTAGTTCAGTGCAATTGTCATGTTTTGGTGGGCGTCATACAATCAAAGCAAGAAGATGACTAGCACGTTTTCTGATGTAACCTATTTTACTGGTTCTTTTTTGTCTTATTGTCTTTTGATGATACCGCCTATTATTTTCTTTGTTAATGATATAATAAGCTGTTTGTTGTCTTTCTCTTAAGAAAAAAAAACTATTTCAATTATCAATGCTAAATGAAAGGACAAGCTTAGTTTACAACAAAAGGGATTAAAAAATGAGTACAATGGTTTGAATCCAAAGCCATTTTGAACACCCCTACCACCACGTCCTATTGTGAAGATAGATGCTCCAACGTTAGGGTTTCCACATTAGTTTTTTCATCTCTATGAGTTGTGTGCTATGTTGATCCTCCCAATGTAACCGCTTACGAATCAAGACTGGAAGACCAGTGTTATATGAGCTTTCCATCCGATTTTTGTATGATGAATCAAATCATCCATTAGATTCCATCATTTTGCAAATCAGCGCCGTTCAAAGTAGGCATCGTATAAAATTCATATGCAGAGGGACGTACACAATTGAGATGAGAATGTCACTGGAATATGCATTAGCACATGCGAATGTTTGATTTTGTCTTTGGAGAATCGATTTCTTGAAAGGTAAGCAATACCCCTTCACTCATGCGATCGAAAGGCGCTTAGTGATAGGGTTTCCCTTGTCTGTTGCCGTTGCCACTGTCGATCTTCCTCGTCTCCTGTGGTGATAGGACCATGGAGACACGGTGGATCTCAGCTTTGCTGGCGGGAGAACTCCATTTCTATGTGCCTTTTGGGTGTTGTTAGGATTTGTGTCATACTCAAGCAGGAGAGGCGGTGGCGTCTTCCTGAAGATGGAATAAGGTTCCCCCGCCTACCTCCATCCCGACGGTGCTCCTAGCATCATTGGAGAGCGTGTGGAGGTGTGTGTTCGGCGAATCTGGTGGGATTTGGTCGGCGTTTGTCTTTGGTGGATTTGCTTGGATTCGCTCTTCGTTTGTTTGTGTCCGTGTGTGTGTCTACGCGTTGGAACATTCCGACATATGCTTCGCATCATCAGTTGTGGTTGTTGATCTCGTGCTCTAGTTTTATGGGGCTTTAGCATGATTATTGTTCGGCTGTATACCACAATAAGGTTTATCCGGCTCCGATGAGGGAGGGGCGATTACGGCGACACGCCTTTGGCTTGCTCCGGTGCTTGTAGTCGTCGTTAGATAGTTTACGGATCTAGATGTAATATTTACTTATTGTGTTTTTTGAATTACCTTACACTTGATGAATAGATCATGAGTTTCTCTCTTTTTTTATGACAAGACATTATTCTTCTTTCTGTAGGACAAGACATTATTCTTCTTTCTGTAGGGAAAGGCAACATTCATCCAAAAACTGGGCCAGGACTAATGGGCTCCTCACTTAGGACTTGTGGCCGCAAGGCCCTCCGTCGATGTCGCGACGACTGATTCACATCCTAACGATTTTTTTTAAATTGCCGTGGTAACGATTTGAGTTCGGTAAGAAATACAAAAGCAGGTTGTTTTAAACAAAGTAGTAGAGTTAGACTACCCACAGTGGGAATAATATAGGTAGTAACATCACACATATCTAAATAAAATAAATGATGTGGCAAATAATAAATGAAGAAAGAGAGGCATGTGATAACATAGCTAGTTATTACTAGTATAAGTAACATCACATAAATCAAGGTAAGATGAGTCTATAGTTTAATAAATAAAGTCTTTCATGTTACCACACATATGATACTCCCTACTATAAAGGTATAACATAGAGTACTACCTCCGTCTAGGTGAATAAGTCATTCACGTAGTTCTAGGTCATCGATTTAAGGAATTAAAAATATGTTATATGTGATGAAAAGTATATATCACTAGATTTCTACACGTATGTAGTTTCTATATATATATATTTTATCACATATAATACATATTTAGATAGTTAAATTGTCAACCTAGAACTACGCGAATGACTTATTCACCAAAACGGAGATAGTAGTAACATATGCATGTTACTACTCTATATTACTACCCATTGTGGCTAGCCTTAACGAGGAGCATGCGTGACGGAATTGAATACAAGTCCGGTTTAAATCCTTTGCACAAAACGAACCGGCACAACCGTGTGAGTTGTGTACACCGAAGACACAATACAGCTACAACCCGAGGGGTACGGCATAAGATTCCCCACAGGGAAGGCCCTCTTAAATAGCCGCGACACGCCACCCACCACCAAACCCTACCCCGCGACTTCCTTCCGGTTGCTTCCGCCGAGCGACTTCCAATCCAATCTCCCCTCGATTCCGCCACCCCGATCGCCTCCATCAATCTCGTCCCCCGCTTCGCCCTTCCGTCGGTGAGCCCCTCCATCTTTTTTCCCCAAAAGATCCGACCAAATTTCGGAGAATTTGGGTTCATCGTCCGCTCGGTTTCTTGTTGTTTTATTAGCACGGGGCTCGATTTGATCGGTAAGATTGTTTCGATCGATCGCAGGTTGGAGATGGCCAAGACCTGCTTCAAGACCGAGCACCCCCTGGGTTTGTTCCTTCTCTCTTTCCCCTCTCCCTGTTAATTTCATGCAGACTCTGACATGGTTTTTCGTTCAATCGATATTATAAGAGGTTGGTATTCCACTAGATTTATTTGAACTTGTCAACCAGTTGTTCGACTGAAACTAGTTTAGCCTTTTTGTTACGTGACGTGATAATCTGGTTATAGTTGATTGCTTCCGTGCTCAGGCAACATGCTAATATGTGTATTCCGGATGTTCTTTCTTGTCCCATATGCTGTTGGCAGATGTTGTCCGCGTGAATGGTGTTTCATTGAAGCACCATGTACACTTAGTTTGTATATATTGCATCAATCAAAACGATTAAAATCAGTAGGAAGACTCACTTCATCGATTCAGTAGTGTCTGTTTCTTGTCTCGTATTCTAATTGAATGCTGCTGCAAACCTAATTATCATGCTCGTAAATGATTTCGTTTGATATTAAGTCAGTTATCTTGCATCGGAATTTACTTTCGAGACTGTTCAGGTTATAAAATCAGTTTTGCTAAAGCACATCTAGATGTGCTGTAACTATTGTACAAATAAGTCCTATGCTATTGATCTTACGCTAAGATTCGTGCAAACACTTTTTTTTCTTTCTTTTTTTCTAGCTTGATTGAATCGCTTAGATGTGCAATAAGTAGGGCACATCTAGATGCGAGACAGACCCTATAAAAATACACTGTTTCATATAATGAAGACTTGTTGTGATTGTAAGTTTTTTTTTGTCCATGTGCTATTCATATTATATCTTCATTCACATTGCTGAATGGCTTGCTTTCTGAATACTTTTATACAATTCTTCATTAGATCAGGTTCATATGATTCTGTTTTACCTAACCAACAATGAGCGTACAATTTCTGTTGTACCATTGTTCTGTCTTATTGGTGCGATTGAATATGTTGTTTTGCTTCTCCTATGGATTGCCAAAGTTATTCCCCCGTATTTGAACAAACGAAATAATTTACAAAATGGTCTCAGATGGTATTTCTTTTGTTAATGGTGTATGCTATCTTGAGCCTGGAGGTATAATGTGTTCTATTTTGCACTGGCTGATGCATTTGTTAAGAACTGTAATGAGAATTTGATTCAAGCTTTAAATCTTTTTTCCATTGCAAGTTCTTTTCATCTTATGTTATAAGAATAACCTTTTCATAGAAAGGAGGCAAGCTGAATCTGCTAGGATCCGTGAGAAGTATGCTGACAGAATTCCGGTATATATATATCTGGACTTATCTTTATAGATTGTCCACATTCATCTCTCCTAATTGAGTTCTTTGATCAATTATTTCAGGTGATCGTTGAGAAGGCTGATAAGTCTGATGTCCCAGAAATTGACAAGAAGAAGTAAGCTATCCATCTTTTCATCACTTGTGTATTCTGATACCAGATTTGCAGTTCTGTTAATTGTTTTCTGGGGTTGAGCTTTGCTCTCAGCTGCATCTAGTTGGAATCTCTCTTTCAAAATGCCAGTATTTCATTTCCAGGTGTCCTGTATGTCCATAACAATTTGTTATGTCTGACTGATATACTTGTTGACTATTTGTTTAACTTGGTTTGTCTGCTGTTCATGTTAGGAATCTGTATTATTGTCTTGCTAATGGGATTATAATCGATTCTTTTGCAGGTACCTTGTCCCTGCTGACCTTACTGTTGGCCAGTTTGTCTACGTGGTGCGGAAGAGGATCAAGCTGAGCCCAGAAAAGGCCATCTTCGTCTTTGTGAATAGCACCTTGCCACCGACTGGTAATGTTTTTAAACTTATTTATACTTTATTATTGGTCATATGTTGACTGCGCACAATCCTCATATCAATGTTTCTTTTTGGCAGCTTCGTTGATGTCTGCGATCTATGAAGAAAACAAGGACGAGGACGGCTTCCTGTACATGACTTACAGTGGCGAGAACACTTTCGGGTCTGCCTAATCCATCTGCCCCGCCACTGTAAATAAATGGATGTTCAGGTTGCGACGTCTGTGTACATACTATCACTAGTATGCTTGTGGATTGCTGTCATGGTTTAATGTGTTCAAGTATTTGGTATTTTATTATCATCTGAATGTTAGAACGGCCTGTAAAAACTCTATATTACCAAGGGTCGAAGATTTATCTATTCTCGTCTGATTTATGTTCCTACCTGTGATAATTTGGAACCGAGTTTTTTTAGAAGGTACATTCTATAAGAATTAAACAATTATATTTGTGGTGAGTTGGATGAGAGAGAAGAGGAGAGAGAGGCTACAGATTAACAGCCGGCTGTAACATGAACTTCAAGAAACATTATGAGAGTGTATGATGGGCCATGCATTAATAAAGTAGTACTTCTTATTGTACAAAATTGGATCATCTATTTTGAAACGGAGGGAGTACTACTTAGCTACTTGTTGCTATACATGTTGGCTATAAGGTTCTATATGTGACATGACAACTTCATATAGTTGGCTGTTGGCTATACTAACCATGCTCTGATAGTACTAACATGACAAATCAACTTCCTTTGATGATCTGGTGGGGCTCTTACCATTTGAGCTTTTTCCTATGCTTTTTCTCGGTGGGTGGTTTTACCGGTGTACTTCATTACTGACATACTAAGTAGATGTAAAAGGAAGTGGACTAGAATATCTAGTATCCTTGGTTATAATCATTTCTGACATACTAAGTAGATGTAAAAGGGTTTTACCGGTGTACTTCATTACTCACATACTAAGTAGATGTAAAAGGAAGTGGACTAGAATATCTAGTATCCTTGGTTATAATCATTTATGACATACTAAGTAGATGTAAAAGGAAGTGGACTAGAATATCTAGTACTCCCTTCATTCCCTTATACAACGCCACTATGAAAAATACATTTTACATCTATACAAGGCCACTAACAGTAATCGAGACAAAAATTAATGATGTTTTCTCGTTCTATCAACTTGTTTAATACTTGCATGCATGTAGTCATAAAGATAATGTACTACTTCCTTCTCATTTTTTCCTTGCATGCATGCAACGCATTAATGGTCCCAGTTAACGAAAAGAAAAATTGGCTATCAAGACAGTCATTAAATTTTACCTTGGTACCTGTAATATGAGTTTGTGGCCTTGTATAAGGGAATGGAGGGAGTATCCTTGGTTATAATCATTTCTGACGTAGGTTAAATGTATTTTTGTGATTGGTGATTTTATCGTCGGTTTTGTGCCTTCGGATCATGCAAAAACCGATCGGCTTACATGATTATTACCGGTCCAATTTCAGATCTGTCTTTTTTAGCTTTAAGAACCGGTAAGGGCGCTGATTATGGTTTTTCCTGGTCCAGTTGCCGGCCAGTGTGCTGGTTTTTTGAACTATGGTGTCAAGTTTAAACTCTGGTGGACTGTGAATATCACTGTTCTCTTAACCAGCTAACCACAGATTGATTTGCAATTAAGATTGTATTGACCGTTGTTTTACAACAATTGCAGTGTTACAGGAACCCTTGTAATGTTAGCCTGAAAATGTATAAGGTTCTGTTCTGATGTGAAATGCATGGAGTGTGTTTTCCATTATAATTGCACTTTTGGGTGAGCACGCTTGGTGTTGGTTATCATTCCTTATTCGATCTAGTGCAATTAGTATACGTGATGATCACTGCTACCCATAATGATGCATTGATGTGGTGTGCCCACGCAGACATGTCTCCGATCTTGTTCACTTCTCTACTAGTTCGCACTTATGGCAGCAACATATGTCCAACGGCAAACGTGAAGGCAAACTTCTGGTCCACTAGGTTCCTCAAAATTTCCGGTCCACTACGCCACCAGTTTATACAACTAGTGGATGGGGCGCGCCCAGGGGCGCGCCTCCTGAGCCGAAGTTGTGCGCCCTTTAATTATTAGAGTACCTCAGACCGAGCCTTTTGGATTGTGGGTGTAGCACACGCAGACCTAACTGAGAAGCTATTCATAAAAAAATGACATTAAGTATATGAAATTCATTACATGTGACAGTCGGCCGGGGAGTAGCACTCAACTTAATAGCCAGGTACATACAATGAATCATGGTAGCTAGTTCAGAAGACAGGGAAGGCAGTTTGGATCATAGCATACATGACATGAGAGCATCTCCATATAAGGAACTTCGTTATCGCCACTAACGATCATCTTCCTCCCTAAGCCATTGTCGTCCTCTTCTTCCCAAAGATACCAATGTCAATGTCGTGCTGTGGTATCGGAGATGGAAATGTTCAGATTTAGTATCAGGTATGGCTAGAGATAATGAACAATGCCAAGAAATCAATGAAAAGCTAGGCGCCGCCACGTACTCAGATCGAAACAACCTAGATAAATATTGCAATCATGGATAAGAAAGTTGGGTCACGTAATAGACTGAACTGAACTTTGATCGATATTTCAATCTCCGCATCTCAGTTTATAACTTTACATAGTACCTACGGTTCAAAAAAAATTAACATACAAAACTCAGAAGGAAATGCATTTTAACAAACATAAGATGGTCATGAGCGTAGTGCAAACCTGCCCACATATTGGATGTGTCGCGGATGGCCCAGCGAGCTTGGCCAGCACCCACTCTCTACCTCGCCTCCACTGCCCTATTCCGTCCCGCCACCAAGCCACCACGGAGAGTCATCAGCCGTCGATCGCCACCTGCCTACAAGGGAGACATTACGAGAGCAGTGCATGAAAGCGATACGTCCAGTGACAACAGTACCACGACCCTGCAAATTGGAACCAATTAATCAATATTTAGAATTACTTGGAATGATAATATCAGGCAAGATAAATGTATGATATTGTCATTTTTATTCATTTATGGAGCTGATAAAAATACAAAATAAGAAAAATTAGGATAGTCTGATCATGAATAATTTAGTTCAAATACCGCTTCGGAAAACCCGGCTATTGAGCAAGACAACATCATAAAACACAGGCAATAGATTGTACCTTCTGGGAGTAACTGATGAAAGAACATGGTTTTATTTGGCAAACCATGTTATCAAAGTGGAAAGCATGGCGTGAAGATGAAACAAGGAAACAAATTAAATTATCAAAGATTCACCAATGCACGGATACATCAACACCAGTGACCTAACACCACATGGCATAGTACATCTATGATGGAACAAAGGAGATGTTTTGATTCTCATAGATAACAGATAGCTATGCTTTCTAGCAATCAAACGTTAGAGTGAAAATGTAAGACCAATAAGGCATCAAGAAAGACTTATCAAGCACCTTCACAGGATCAGGGATGCATGAATTGACGGAATTCCATCAGTTTCAAAATAGCATTCTTTCCAATCTCCTCGTCCAATGCTACCAGTGCAGATCCACGAATGATAGGAATCTCATTACCAGGGAACATGTAGAGACTGAGGACCTCTGCAGAAAGAAAAAGTAAGGCGGCAAATTTACTTTACAGAGGAGCATGATCAAAATAGTGTGGATAACTGAAAACTGTTGGCATACCTCGAAGCTCAATCTCAACTAATTTTGGGAAATCTTCATCTCCAACTACATCAATTTTGTTCAAGAAATAAACAATTGATGGCACGCCAACCTAAAAAAGAACAGAGAGGGGAAGTATTCATCTGCTCAGAACTGCAAAGAGAACATGCTAAAGAGACAAATTGCTGCCAAGAATACTGAGAATTTTTAACCTATCCAGCTAGAATAATATGTTCCCTTGTTTGTGGCCTCACGCCATAAAGAGCTGACACGACGAGAATACCAACATCCATTTGAGCAGCTCCCGTGATCACGTTCTGAATAATCCACAGAAATAAAGAAGCATACAAGCAAAGTGTCAGAGAAGTTTGTGCTAGACAGACAATTAAGCTCTAGAATGCAAAGTTTAAATGTGGTAAGAAGCCATGAATTTAACATATGCAGGGCATTCCTTATTTCTTTATAAGATATCTTATCAAGATCATATACCCTGACATAATCGACATGCCTTGGAGAGTACAAGTGTTATCCATACTAATATACATTTCTGCACTGAGATGGGTATCACCTTCATCTGTAAATATTAGTTCAAGAGCACGCTGCCTGCAGACACTATCTCTCAACCTGTCCACCATGCGTTGTAATTTCCTTTTTCCATTCTCGTAGCTCAGGCAAACGGTTTTGCTTATCTGGTCCTCTTTTACGCAAATCATCCATGCTGGGCTGGTTTATAGATTAAAGAAAGGAAGATGCACATTTCATCCTACAGAACCTGCAGCTGTGTTGCCTAACAGTAATTATTTCACCGTCATTTCAGCCATCAGTTATTAGAAATGAATCGACAGGGCGGTGCATCATATGATAGTTGAGGCGAGTGCTTATCCTTGTCCACTTGGCTATGACGGATTTCCTTAAAGTATTTGCACATCAGTAAATGAGTATGTCTGCCACAGACGGCAAATTTTAACATGCTCCCTCTTACCCCTTATTTTTACATATGAGGTAAGAAGGTAAGAGTTAATCCGACCACTAATTATTGTGATCAACGGCTCAGATCTACTACATACTCTTACCTCTCATGTGAAAAGAGGGGGTAAGAGGGACCATGCTAAAACTGCTCCTACTGTTATGAAGTGTACAAAGCAGAGTCTTCAGATGATTTAGATATAAAAGGATTCTAGTTACCTGTGAAAAAAAGAATATACCTTAACCAACGCAACCATGCCTTGCCGCCATAGCTGAGCAGCGTGCCGTCCCGCGCCCGGGCCGCCTCCTCTCCCTAGCCGGAAGTCGTCGCCCGCCCGCGCCGCCTTTTTGCTCACGTCGGAGCTCCGCTAGAAAACCATTGCCGCGTCCGCCGTCGATCCGCTCCGGCCGTTTAAATTTAAGATGTACTATATATCTTGTTTTCTTCGGAAACTATCAGAGTCATGGCACACGAGTTCACTATCGTTACGGCTGAATATTTAGTTCTTCTGAAAGACACTTCAGTGTCTAAGAAAACATCTAGAAAGAAGTTCTCCACTGCACCGCTACTTGCACCAAAACGATTAAACCTAGTAAACGCCCTTGAGGAAATTCTTTTGGATTGTTAGCACTTCAATATTGAGTCCCCAATTTGGATTAGAAGAGACCTTTGATGTGCGTACAAACTATGCAGCCTTGACCCTTCAACAATGTTGCTCCCATGCCACTGGACCTACACTTGCTTGAGAAATTAAGGACACCAACCCCGGCAACAAGTGCATCAATCTGGATTAATTATTGCCAATGAAAAAGAGAAGAACATGAGCACATTCAAAGAGGAGCAGTAAAGAAGTGCATGTCCACTCATTGTGCTCTGCAACCTTCATGGCCTGGCCGTGTCGTCTCTCTGCCGTAGGCCTTGGCTACCATCTTGATCGCGGCGTGGCAGTCGCCGCACACCCGGAGGTTCTTGAACACGTGTATGGGCGCTTTGGCTGGCATGGCAAGCCGCCTGAATGCCACGTCGAGCCTCTCAGAGCAAGCAACAAATTCAATTCATCTCACATCATGAGCGATCAGTGATTCTAGGCTGCTAATCAAACTGCTCCTGTCAACCTATAGCTACAAATGTAGATTTCAAAGGTTCTCTAGGACACAACCAACATCAATATTACAGCAGGACAGGAAGGTGTGAGGGGGAAACCACATCCACGGCTGCCGAAAAGAACCAAACAGAGGGGGGGAGGAGGGGAGGGGGGCACCTTGAACTTGAGTGGCTGGACGACGACGCCGTGGAGGTCAAGGTTCAGGTGTAAGAAGCCCTCGACGGCGGCTACCTTGGTGGCTGGGTGCGCCCCTCCTGCTGCTCCTCCTCCTCGAGCAGGACAAGGCCGGCGGCTGCAGCGCGAGACGAAGGCCATGCTTATGTATCCTGCTGCTCCCCTCCTCCTGTCTCGAGGGCGATCTCCTCCTACAGAGGCTCGAGGGCGAGCTCCTCCTGGCGAGGCCGACGGGCACCGGCAGAGCACGGGGCGGCCAAGGCCGAGGCGCAGTGGAGAGGGAGGGTAGCAGCGCGGATCGAATCGAGCGCCGCCGTCGTCTCCCTGGGCCTGCCGCTAGAGGGAACGATGAAGGGAAGGAGGATGCGGCGCGGTGAAGAGCAAGGCAGAAGGGGAGGAGCCGGCGGCGCAGTGGAGAGGGAGGGGAGCGGGGCGGATGGAGGAGCTGACGGATAGGGTTCGAGGAGGTGCACGCGCGTGGGAAGACGCGGTCTCGCAGCCTTTTTCTTTCGCTGTTTCTATCGGGAAGGTGTTACCTGGGCTGGTATCTTTCTATCGCGGACGTGTCGAGAGCCACTGTAGAATCCGACGTGGAATGCTCAAGAGAACGCCCTTGTAGCGACTGTTAAAGTGTTTAATATGGCTTGTGAACTCAACGAAACTAGAGATGGTATCCGGTGTGTTGCTGGAAAATTGTTTGCAATTGTTTCTACCGGGAGAAGATCAATGCCGTGCGTCCAGCGGTTGTCTACGACACTACGTTCTACCCATCATGTTATTGCGGGAATATTTTGCGATACATTCCAATGAGGTTTAGTTGTATTTAACATGAATATTTAAAATTTCTCATGCATGTTTGCATGTTGATACTGGCTTTTTAATATGCATTGTTATTTGAAAGTGATATTGTGCGTGCGCGCATGTACTCTCTTTATCCATCGCATTGGTTCATGAGATTCCCACAACATGCAGGCATGAAAGAGTGTATTCTTTTATTTTCCATTATTCGCCATAAGACCCGTCGGCAGCCGAGACTCTGTCCCAACGCCGTTTACGTAGTCGCCTTTATTGCATCTGCTCCGTGCAGGGAGCCGGCTTCTTTCCCCTGCATAATTCCGGCCCAAGCAACTCCAATTTGAACTACTTGTATGACTCTGTTGTACCGGCAGAGGCATGCTTACACAGGTCATCGAGCTATATGCCTCACTGTACTTTTGAATATAAAAAACCAACACACACCATCTAGTCAGTTTATCACAGAACCAAACTATCCACAAAAGCGTTTTAGGATATGAACAGATTTTTTCAGGATACAAACTAGCTGTGGGCTATTCAACCACAAACAAATCTCAACACATGATACCTGGCAACTTGTTCAAGATTACAAACTTTCAACAATACAAATTAAGCTAGGTGCTCCTAGTCTAGGCGTTATACAACACGATTAGAAGATTACAGACTTTCAAAACTGCTGACTTTCAACACTACAATTTCAGCTAGGGTGATCTAAGCCTAGACCAATTGTTATTACAGTTTTACTCATGTCATCACGCAGCTCTAAGGCGTAGTTCTGCTGCTTTGTGGCACGTGTTGCGCCGGTGGCCCTTGACATCACAGTTCTTGCAGCGAGCTGGTTTCCTTGTCTGCTTCGGCACGTCGCCTCGGTCATGGCATGTCGTCCTCTTGTGTCCCTGCTTACGACAAATTGTACAAAATCTGGTTCTCTTGCTCAACCATTCATATGGTGCTCTCTTCATACTAGTTGTTGGCCGTCCCATTTCCTTCCTTTTCTGTGGCGCTAGGAGCCCGTCAAGTCTGTTCACAGACTCATTTGCTGACATGAACCAACGCGATGGATAAAGAGAACACCCTTTCATCGGCGATCACACCAACTGCTGCTTGTGCTGGGTGGTCAATAAAATCCCCTCGATCAGCAATTCTGTCCTCCAACCCCAGTCCATCTCTGACTTGCAAAAATGGTTGCATTTCCACCATGCATCCTTTCAATAGTGATATCAGTCGGTCATATGCTTCAACACTTATATCGCCCAACCGCGCACAAGCTCCATGGCATGCATGTACATATTATAGTGCCTAAAACTGAAAGGGTTGTCGCGTGCTTGATCTTTTTGGTATTGAGTCAGGTGCGGCGGTAGAATGCCCCTCGCATCCCTCGCCCACCTCTTCACTATGTGTTTCTGTGGTATTTCCTTTATTCTAATGAAGTCAAGGACATGCGCACACATACTCAAATCAATTTATATTTTACATCAAGAAAGTAACAAAGAAGTTGCACATATGTATTCTGGCAGCACTACCTTCAGCACATGGCTGCAAAGCAAACTCATGTGTGCAAATTGGCCACATTCACAATCAAACTCATCCCCATCACCAATCATAGTCACCTTGTATGACACTTTGCACCACTTCTCCCTTCGTTCTGCTTCTGTATGTATCGCAACATAAGTTTTCCCCTATTAATTTCCTCTACCTGATATGCCCCGCTCTCATACAAAATATGCCCAAACTGCTTAAACATTGCACGTGTCGTATCTTTCCAGCATACCTCTCAATTTCCAGAGGTCTCATACTAAGATTTTTTTTGGAAATATTTTCCAACTCACAATTCTTGTTCTCTTCTCCTCATAGTTCTCCAATTCACGGTCCAACTATAGCCTCATGTACTTCCTAACAAACACATGCATGGGATGACTAGGGGGTACATAGTTCTTTAGCATGTGGTTTGTACTCTTAGTTCTGTGTGTACTTGTCATCTTTGCACAGAAAAATCCTCTAAAATAAGGCTTTGCCCACTTGTGCCATATGTCGAACATATGGGGTCATGTATCTATGTGTTTGTAGGTTATACTTCTCCACCAAGAACCTCCATCCTTCTTCAAACTCATCAACGGTGAGCATGTGATTTACCACCTTATGGAACTCTGCCTGGAAGTCACTTTCCTTATTGTACAACGGTCCTAATACATCCTTTGCTTTCTTTAGCACATGCCATTTACATCACCGATGTGTTGTTCCTCGCATTACATTTCTAATTACCACTTCTATTGCACGGTTTTGGTCTGCATCCACAATGTTTGATACATTGGTTCTTGTCAATTCATGCAACAATACAAAAATAAATTGAATTATACTTAAAGATGTATGGTCTCACCCGTGAGTATTGTTTTTGGTCCAGACCATCCCATCATTCTTATGAACTCTTTTTTTGTGGTGTATCATTCTTATGAACTCTGAAAAAAACACTCAAAAGTTTGCACCTTCTCATCACCGACCAACACTCCTTGCATTATGATGGTATGAAAATGCTTGTCCACACCGACAGAGTCCAAAATGCATATTGTACAAATTTGTTCGGTAGGTCGTGTCAAAGGTGGCAACATCACCAAAAAATGTGTATTGCAGCATGTTGTTCCCGTTTTCCCACATCAGATATGTAATCCTGCCTTCTTTGTCTGCTTCAACACGATACGTGAAATTAGGGTCCTTCGATCCAAGCTCTGAAAATACTTCCATAGTCTTGCTTACATCATCCTCTACTTGCTCTCGGTTGATTTTGCCACAGAAGTTCCTGAGGGCTCGCTTCATGAAAGGTACATTATCCATTGAGCCAAAAAAAAGTTCCTACAATGTTGTATACTTTTGACAGATTCACATTGTTCTCTCTCAACTGTTTAACCAAATTCCTGATGTAAACATCTATGTGCTTTTGCGAAGGCCAGTGTATAGTTTAGCCAAAGTTTGGTGACATCGAGTAGTTGTGCTACTCTCGATGCTCAGCTATATACCACCCATTATCCTTCGAGCGTAGCAACCTGATCAGGGCAGGACAATCACACCTGCATGACCTGGTATTCTCAACCCTTGCTTTGACCTGTCACAATTTCAACAATTCATTCCAAAATAGGTTGAGGTACAGAGTTTTGAAGACCACTCACGTGCACCCACAGACGATATCCTGCAAACACCCGGTCCTCTCGACATTCAACCTACTTTTACCATGCCGAATGCCAATCCCTTTCTCCCATGAGTACAAGTTGTAGAAATCATACGCCTCATCAAGAGTGTCAAAACTTGTACCCAATGTTGGCACAATTACAACCTCGCCAGGGTTCTCCGCAAATCCCTTCATTGCTTTCTCCAGGGTTGTTGTCCTTCCAGGATACGATGCCCTCCCAGGTGTTGCAACACCAATCCTAACTCTGCATCCATGAACATTGTAGCGACCACGATCCGAATGGACCGAAGTCTTTGTGTTTCAGTGTCATCCCTGGATCGGTAATGCTGACACACACAGTACTTGAAGGATTTATAATAGAGTGGCAATCACACACTTATTACATCGAATGTCTCCAAAGAGAACTTATTACAAAAGTCTATGGCTTACGGCCATCTAGCAAAATAACAGCGGAAGGCTTGGAAGATAAGTGAGTCCATCAACTCCAACGGCATAGCTGAGTGCATGACAAATGACCTAGAACGTCTTACTCCTCGCCTGAAAAGTCTGCAACGTAATATGTTGCAGCCTGAAAACGGGTTAGCACATGGAATATGTTGGCAAGATAACACAGAAGATGCAAGTAACAGAAATAAGGCTATACTATATGCATATTTGGCTGGTGGAGGCTCTAAGGTTAAAGTTTTTGCGTAAAGCCAATTTTTCCCTACAACAAATGAATAAATTTTATTTTAACTATCATGGTAGTTGAAACATCATTGAGAAGGTACCTCCAACTCAATCCCAAATTAAAGTATCATTAACCCAACAAATTAACTTTAGAATGATGAGATCAACCAATAATTCAAGTATCAGATACTCCAGATATCCATAACCGGGGACACGGCTAATCATGATTAGTTTGTACACTCTGCAGAGGTTTGTGCACTTTTCCCACAAGACTCGACCTCCTCCGTTGGATTTCTCGCATTGCGGGGTGTTTGAGAAACGGATGATCGAGACACAGTCTTTCAGAAGCATTCACTCTTTACCCCGGGTGGACCTGTGCACCTACTTTCCCCTACATCTGCTAGTCCACCACTGAAAGAGCTCACACAACTTACTCATACTATGCCAGAGCCCATATTGGCATTGTGGCTCCACACGAAAGTTTCTACCATGAATAGTTTTATGACCCCTTTGAGCCTGGGTGGCATTCCATAGGAAAAATCACACGGAACCCCGGGATTTCCTAGGACAACACTGGATTCTCCAGGTGCCCTGCAACCAATCCACCCAGATGTGTATTCAAGTAGCCACCTTAAGTTGAACCTTTAGTTAACATCTCACATCTGTCATGGATTTCACTCAAACCCAAACCACGTCTACGAGCATAGCATGGCAACCTAAGCATAACGTAGAAGTAACTCCCAAGGGTTTGAAAATAATGCAGGTAATAGGTTCTAACTCAATCTACTTCCCAGTCCCACAAGTTAAGAGATCCTACTCATGCAAAGTGTGAGGGTTTGATCTAATGCATAAAAACTGGGTAATAAAAGGGTATGATCAAAGTGTTACTTGCCTTGCTGACGATTCGCAAACCCTAAAGACTCGTAGTAGCACGCTTCACAGTTCGGGTATTCTATCGCAAAGAAACAATAGCATACATAAGCAATCAATCAATGATGCACAAAAAAAACTCCAAAAGACTAGATCTAACCAGAAAGTTCAACTAAAGAACTCCGGTTTACAAAAAGAATCAAATCGAATGAAGCAACGAAACTCAAACTGCGAAAGAAACAAGATTCGTTTACTAATTTGATCTAAAGTCAAATTTTACAATAGCCAAAACTTTGTTCAAGTTGGTTAAACGGAAAGAGGGCGTCGATACGAAGATCTGGGATTTTGAATCACCCGATTCCGACTCTCGAGCGATAAGAAAAACGAAAAACAAGATCAGGGCAGAAATCGCGATCGAAATAATCGCGGATAAATACCCCGAAAAAGAAAACTGACGAACAGGCTAACGAACGAACGTTCGCTGTCTGCGGCTAACGGGCGAACAACGTTCGTTAAAATGAACGTACGGACGAACGTCCGCTAAAAAACTAAACCGGAGAAAAACCGAACTATCCTAAAAAACGGATCTAGGGTTTTACGAAAAGAACCGATCGACTTTTTTTTTTAAAAAACCGGCGGCTACTACCTCTGCCGCGGCTGGTGGCGGCGGCGGCTAGCGCGGCGGCGGCGGCGGCGGCTAGCGCGGCGGCGGCTAGGGCTGGCGCGGTGGCGAGGCGGGACGGGCTGGCGGCGGCTGGGCCCTCGATCGGCTTATAAAGGCCCTGGCCAGAGGAGTCCTGGCCGATTACGGCCCAAAGGCGGTTTCGTTTTTTTAAAACCGAGTCCTGACGTAGAAAAACTAACAAAAGAAATACTAAACGGACTCCAAAAATCCCGAAATAAATTTTCACCGTCCTCTAATAATATTCAGGACAAGGTGAACATTTTTCCCGGACCTAAATGCAATTTTGAAAAATGCGTATTTTACCTATGCAAATAAAATCGCAAATAAATCCAGAAAAATACGAAAAGTGATTTTAATATTTTTCCTCCAATATTTTTATTATTTTGGAGAATTCATATTATCTTCGCTCATATATTTTGTTTAGAAATATTTTTAGGAGAGAAAAATAATTAAAACCAACACTATCCTCGCACCGGTATTCAAGTAAGCTCAAATACAAAAACGGTGGAATTCCCAACTCTCTCCGTAGGTCCTTGAGTTGCTTAGAATTTCGAGGATCGCCACGAACAAAATGCAATGAATTATGCAATGCAATATGATCTATGTATAACATTCCAAATTGAAAATTTGGGATGTTACAAACCTACCCCCCTTAGAATGAATCTCGCCCTCGAGATTCGACTTGGCTAGAGAACAGGGGTGGGTGGTCCTTGCGTAGATCATCTTCTCGTTCCCAGGTGGCTTCTTCCTCGGTGTGGTGACTCCACTGAACTTTGCAAAACTTGATAACCTTACTGCGGGTGACTTTGCTCGAAAATTCGAGAATTTTAACAGGCTTCTCCTCGTAAGTCAGATCACTATCTAACTGAATTGCTTCCAGGGGTACTGTGTCTCTAAGCGGGATATCGGCCATCTCCGCATGGCACTTCTTAAGTTGTGAAATGTGAAACACGTCGTGCACTCCTGACAATCCTTCGGGCAGCTCCAACTTATAGGCAACCTCTCCCATGCGTTCCAAAACACGGTAAGGTCCCACAAATCTTGGGGCTAGCTTTCCCTTAACTCCGAAACATTTAACTCCTCGCAGAGGCGATACTCTCAGGTACGCTCTGTCTCCGACTTCGTAAGCTATCTTCTTGCGCTTCGAGTCCGCGTAACTCTTCTGTCTGGACTGAGCTACCTTCAGTCTATCCTGAATCAACTTAACCTTCTCTTCAGATTCTTTGATCAAGTCTGGTCCAAACAACTGTCGATCTCCAACTTCATCCCACATTAGCGGTGTTCGGCATCTCCTTCTGTACAATGCTTCGAACGGTGCCATCTTCAAACTGGCCTGGTAACTGTTGTTGTACGAGAACTCAGCGTAGGGAAAATTATCATCCCAACTAGATCCATAAACTAGCGCACAAGCTCTCAACATGTCCTCCAGAATATGATTGACTCTCTCGGTCTGTCCATCAGTCTGCGGATGAAACGATGTGCTGAATTCCAGCCTTGTTCCCAAAGTTTGGTGTAGCTGATGCCAAAACTTTGAGGTGAACTGTGTTCCTCTATCTGATACAATGGTCCTCGGAACTCCGTGCAGACATACGATCCTGGTCATGTATATCTTTGCCAAATTCTCACTGGTGTATGTGGTTTTCACGGGGATAAAGTGGGCTACTTTGGTCAAACGGTCCACTACAACCCAGATTGAGTCATATCCCGATTTGGTCCTGGGCAATCCGGTGATAAAGTCCATGCCAAGCTTCTCCCACTTCCATTCGGGTATCGGCATAGGTTGTAGCAATCCTGTTGGCTTCTGATGCTCTGCTTTTACTATCTGGCATACATCACATACGGCTACATACTCGGCAATATACTTCTTCATTCCTGTCCACCAGAAACGTTCCTTCAAATCCAAATACATCTTGATGTTTCCGGGGTGTATCGAGTATGGGAATCATGTGCTTCCTGCAGTATCAACTTCCTGATCTCCGGATCGTTGGGCACATAGATTCGATCCTCAAACCACAAGGTGTCGTGTTCATCTTCACGAAATCCTTTGGCTTTTCCTTCACTCATCCTCTTCTTTATCTCAGCAATCTCTTTGTCTTCCTTCTAGGCTTCACGTATCTTTCCCGGCAATGTTGACTGAACCTCCAACGTTGCGACAAAACCTCTAGGAACTATCTCCAAACGAAGCTCCCTGAGATCTTCTGCTAACTCCTGTGGCAATCCCCCTTTTACTAGGGTATTTGCATAACTCTTCCGGCTCAAAGCGTCTGCAACGACATTGGCCTTCCCTGGGTGATAGTGCAGCTTCATATCATAATCCTTTATAAGCTCCAACCGTCTCCTTTGTCTGAGGTCCAGTTCCTTCTGAGTGAAAATGTACTTCAAACTCTTGTGGTCCGTGTACACATCACAACGATTTCCAATCAGAAAGTGTCTCCAGGTTTTGAGTGCATGCACTACAGCTGCTAGTTCCAGATCGTGCGTCGCATAATTCAACTCGTGCGGCCGCAGTTGACGAGATGCATAAGAAACAACTCTTCCTTCCTGCATAAGTACTCCTCTAAGTCCTAAGCGTGAAGCATCGCAGTATACTTGGAAATCCTTGCGTATATCTGGCAACATCAGCACTGGGGCTATCGTCAACCGTTTCTTCAACTCCTGGAAACTTTCTTCGCACTCCTCAGTCCAATCGAACTTTGTCTCCTTCTTCAACAATGTCGTCATTGGCTTAGCAATCTTGGAGAATTTTCTATGAATCTCCGGTAGTATCCCGCGAGTCCAAGAAAACTACGGATCTCTCCAACTGAAGTAGGTGCCAACCATTCAGTGACTGCCTGCACTTTGACGGGGTCCACTGCTATACCTTCTCCCGATATAACATGCCCTAGGAATCTGACTTCCTTCAACCAAAACTCGCATTTGCTAAACTTAGCGTATAGCTGATGTTCTCTGAGTTTTTCCAATACCAAACGAAAATGCTCTGCATGTTCCTCTTCATCCTTCGAGTACACCAAAATATCATCAATGAATACCACGACAAACTTATCCAAGAACTCCATGAACACCTTGTTCATCATACTCATGAAATAGGCAGGGGCGTTAGTCAATCCAAATGACATAACCGTATACTCATGTAGCCCGTACCTTGTGGTGAAGGCTGTCTTAGGTATATCCTTCTCTCGGATCTTCAACTGGTGGTGTCCAGATCGTAGATCGATCTTGGAGAATACTTTCGCTCCCTGGAGTTGGTCGAACAAATCATTGATCATCGGCAGCTGGTACTTATTCTTAATAGTTACTTCATTCAGTGCACGATAATCAATGACCATTCTTAAAGATCCATCCTTCTTCTTGACCAAAAGCACTGGGGTTCCCCAAGGTGATGAACTTCGGCGAATAAATCCTTTCTCCAATAACTCCTTTATCTGCTTCTTGATCTCCTCCAGATCATTCGCTGGCATCCGATACAGTCTCTTAGATATTGGTCCGGTGCCAGGCAACAACTCAATCAAAAACTCAATATCCCTATCCGGTGGCATGCCTGGTAACTCCTCTGGAAACACATCCGGGTATTCCTTTACTATCGGCACTTCCTCCTGAACAACTCCCGTGAGAGAATGTACTTGTGTCCTTATAGGCGAATGCCTAGATACATACTTAATCCTTTTTCCCTCCGGGGTGGTGAGCAAAATAGACTTGCTGGCACAATCGATGTTACCTCCGTACTTTTATAGCCAATCCATACCTAATATCACATCCAATCCTTGTGACTCCAAAACTATTAGGTCTGAGGGGAAACCGTGGCGTCCAATGGTCAATGGCATCTGAAAACATCCTTGATTTGCCATATATTCTGCTCTGGGTGAAGTTACTATCATGGGGGCCATGAGGACTCTAGTGGACAACTTATGTCTATTTACGAATCCCCTTGAAATGTATGAATGCGATGCACCTGTATCAAAAAGATCTACCGCGGTAAATGACTTAACCAAAAACTTACCGATTACTGCATCTGGCTGCTCTTCAACCTCCTCCACGGTCACGTGGTTCACTTGTCCTTTGGTAAACGGGTTGGGCTTCTTCCCGGCGCTTTCATTGCCGTTCCCATTCTTAGCTTCAGGGCAGTCCGTGGCATAGTGTCCATTCTTCCCGCACTTGAAACACGTGATATGGCTGAAATCCTTCTTAGCGGGTGTGGACGGGGTAGAGCGACTCTGGGTATTGTTTGCTCCATTCCCATTCTTAGAGCCATTGTGGTTGTGGGAACTTCCTCCAGTGTGGTTGTGGCTTCCATGGTTATGGGTATATCCTCCCGAATTTGGAGTAAATCGGGGCTTCTGCTGGGCTCCAGAATTATTCCTTCCTTGTCCATACTTCCTCTTGCGGCATTCAATCTGCTATTGCTTCCCTTCAATCATAAGAGCTTTATCTACCAACTCCTGGTAGTTGTTGAATGTTGCCACCATCAATTGTACGCTCATCTCATCATTCAGCCCTTCCATAAATCTCTCCTACTTAGCGGCATCTGTGGCCACATCATCCGGGGCATAGCGAGATAGGGTACTAAACTTATCCACGTACTGAGCCACAGTACGGTTTCCTTGGCGCAAGTTGCGAAACTCTTGCTTCTTCATGCTCATAGCTCCAGTCGAGACATGGGCAGTATGGAAAGCTTGCTAAAACTGCTCCCAGGTGACATTGGCTATAGGGAAGGTGGCTGTGTAGTTCTCCCACCATGCCGCGGCTGGTCCAGACAACTGGTGTGCGGCAAATCGCAATTTATCAGCATCCGAGCAATTGGCGGTGGTCAAATCCCTTCCAATCTTGCGTAGCCAGTCATCAGCAACTATTGGTTCAATGCTGCTAGCAAACACCGGTGGTTGCAACCTTAAGAAACGTGTCAGGTTGTCCACGGGTGGTGGTGATGGAGGGTTGTTGTTGTTGTGGTTGTTCTGAGTGTTCTGGACAAGAAGTTGCATCAAAGTGTTCTGCTGCTGGATCAACTGAGTGAGCTCAGGGGGAAACTCAAATCCGGGCTCACGTCTTGGAGGCATCTGATGGTTGTAGAGGGAAGAGATTAGAATAGAATTGAGGCCTAAGGGAAATTCACTACCCATATGCACATGAGACCAACACAATCATATCACACCAATCAATTTCAAACAAGGTCTTACAAGATCTAACTAACGTTACAAAAGTGGTCTAAATACTACTTTGTGGGGAAAAACTACTAGTCATAGGGTGGTCATCTAGAAATTTTGATCGGCGGAAAATTCCATGATGTCTGCTCCAGCTTCATCTTCATAGTCTTCGTCTTCACTATCATCGGGGTCTGAATCCGTGTCATTGATGATGATGTAATCTTCAGAACGAATATCCTGGGGTTCTGCTTCCTCTTCTTCTCCTCCTGGTGCTGGATCTCCCACGAATACTCCTAGCTTCCTTGTCAAATCATCATTCTTCTCCACTAGTATCAACATCTCCTCCTCGTATCCGTCATGAGTAGACTTGACTTTTTTCTTCTAGCTCCATATTCTTGTTTAGTGCCTTCTTCAAATCTATCATCCCAGCGCACATCTGATGCTCCTGTCGTCGAATGTGTTGGTTTAACTCCTGGATGAACGCTGCAATGGACCTATCCTTCCGGGTGCTAATCATGTCCCAATGCTCATCTCGACGTCCACAAATCTGGTAGATAGTGTCCTTTAGCTCCTTCTTGTAGACTTCTCCAATTCTTCCCATAGTGATGTGGGCTGCCATACTCTTGCCTAGACTCCAGGTTGGTGCATCAAAAGAAAACTCTATTGGCTCAGTGGATGATGCGAAGGTTCTCCCGGGGATTTGAACTTGAATGCTCCATCGCTCCTCTTCTGGTAAAGTGGCGGTGTAGGTCCCGGTAAAGCTTGGTATTCCTATGTTCAGGTACCTAGCGACTTCCTTCAAGTGTCGACCAAAAGGCGTGTCTTCATCCGGTTGCGTGAACTTGTTCCTTGGGTCCACCATCCTAAAGAAGTAGAAAATGGAGAGGAGTCAGAAATGAGTAGAGAAGAGTGACCTATGGTTTATCTTAGTGGTCGTGTCCTACATTCAGCGTGTGCTCTGATACCATGAACATTGTAGCGACCACGATCCGAATGGACCGAAGTCTTTGTGTTTCAGTGTCATCCCTAGATCGGTAATGCTGACACACACAATACTTGAAGGATTTATAACAGAGTGGCAATCACACACTTATTACATCGAATGTCTCCAAAGAGAACTTATTACAAAAGTCTATGGCTTACGACCATCTAGCAAAATAACAGCGGAAGGCTTGGAAGATAAGTGAGTCCATCAACTCCAATGGCATAGCCGAGTGCATGACAAACGACCTAGAACGTCTTACTCCTCGTCTGAAAAGTCTGCAACGTAATATGTTGCAGCCCGAAAACGGGTCAGCACATGGAATATGCTGGCAAGATAACACAGAAGATGCAAGTAACAGAAATAAGGCTATACTATATGCATATTTGGCTGGTGGAGGCTCTAAGGTTAAAGTTTTTGCGTCAAGCCAATTTTTCCCTACAACAAAGGAATAAATTTTATTTTAACTATCATGGTAGTTGAAACATCATTGAGAAGGTACCTCCAACTCAATCCCAAATTAATGTATCATTAACCCAGCAAATTAACTTTAGAATGATGAGATCAACCAATAATTCAAGTACCAGATACTCAAGATGTCCATAACCGGGGACACGGCTAATCATGATCAGTTTGTACACTCTGCAGAGGTTTGTGCACTTTTCTCACAAGACTCGATCTCCTCCGTTGGATTTCTCGCACTTCAGGGTGTTTGAGAAACGGATGACCGAGACGCAGTCTTTCAGAAGCATTCACTCTTTACCCCGGGTGGACCCGTACACCTAATTTCCCCTACATCTGCTAGTCCACCACTGAAAGAGCTCACACAACTTACTCATACTATGCCAGAGACCATATTGGCATTGTGGCTGCACACGGAAGTTCCTAGCATGAATAGTTTTATGATCCCTTTGAGCCTGGGTGGCATTGCATAGGAAAAATCACACGGAACCCCAGGATTTCCTAGGACAACACTGGATTCTCCAGGTGCCCTGCAACCAATCCACCCAGATGTGTATTCAAGTAGCCACCTTAAGTTGAACCTTTAGTTAACATCTCACATCTGTCATGGATTTCACTCAAACCCAAGCCACGTCTACGAGCATAGCATGGCAACCTAAGCATAACGTAGAAGTAACTCCCAAGGGTTTGAAAATAATGCAGGTAATAGGTTCTAACTCAATCTACTTCCCAGTCCCACAAGTTCAGAGATCCTATTCATGCAATGTGTGAGGGTTTGATCTAATACATAAAAACTGGGTAATAAAAGGGTATGATCAAAGTTTTACTTGCCTTGCTGACGATTCGCAAAACCTAAAGACTCGTAGTAGCACGCTTCACAGTCCGGGTATTCTATCGCAAGCAAACAATAGCGTACATAAGCAATCAATCAATGATGCACAAACAAAACTCCAAAAGACTAGATCTAACCAGAAAGTTCAACTTAAGAACTCCGGTTTGCAAAAAGAATCAAATCGAAAGAAGCAACGAAACTCAAACTGCGAAAGAAACGAGATTCGTTTACTAATTTGATCTAAAGTCAAATTTTACAGTAGCCAAAACTTAGTTCTACTTGGTTAAACGGAAAGAGGGGGTCGAGACGAAGATCTGGGATTTTGAATCACCTGATTCCGACTCTCGAGCGAAAAGAAAAACGAAAAACAAGATCAGGGCGGAAATCGCGATCGAAATAATCGTGGATAAATACCTCGAAAAAGAAAACTGACGAACAGGCTAACGAACGAACATTCGCTATCTGCGGCTAACGGGCGAACAACGTTCGTTAAAACGAACGTATGGATGAACGTCCGCTGAAAAACTAAACCGGAGAAAAACCGATCTATCCTAAAAAACTGATCTAGGGTTTTACGAAAAGAACCGATCGACTTTAAAAAAAAACCGGCGGCTCCGGCGACGGGCGGCGCGGGGCGGCGGCTACAGTGGCGGGCGGCGCGGCGGCAGGCGGCGGCGGCTAGCGCGGCGGCGGCGACTAGGGTTGGCGCGGGAGGCGAGGCGGGGCGGGCTGGCGGCGGCTGGGCCCTCGGTCGGCTTATTAAGGCCCTGGCCAGAGGAGTCCTGGCCGATTACAGCCCAAAGGCGGTTTCATTTTTTTTAAACCGAGTCCTGACATAGAAAAACTAACAAAAGAAATACTAAACGGACTCCAAAAATCCCGAAATAAATTTTCACCGTCCTCTAATAATATTTAGGACAAGGTGAACATTTTTCCCGGACCTAAATGCAATTTTGAAAAACGCGTATTTTACCTATGCAAATAAAATCGTAAATAAATCCAGAAAAATACCAAAAGTGATTTTAATATTTTTCCTCCAATATTTCTATTATTTTGGAGAAGTCATATTATCTCTGCTCATATATTTTGTTTAGAAATATTTTTAGGAGAGAAAAATAATTAAAACCAACACTATCCTCGCACCGGTATTCGAGTGAGCTCAAATACAAAAACGGTGGAATTCCCAACTCTCTGTGTAGGTCCTTGAGTTGCTTAGAATTTCGAGGATCGCCACGAACAAAATGCAACGAATTATGCAATGCAATATGATCTATTATAACATTCCAAATTGAAAATTTGGGATGTTACAAACATTTTTACACGATTATATGGACATTTTCTACAAACTCTTTTATGAAAACATAAAACCAGCACACTCGGTTGTTAAATAAAAACATTTCATATACATCTCACTTATGGTTCTCTGCAAATGCACAAACAACATGTACCCGAACAAGCCTATATGCCAATAAACATGCTAGCCTGAATCTCCTTTGACTAATTTAATATACATGTAAACCTGACACTCCAGAGCAAGGAAACACATTCCTACAACTAATTCATTTTGCTCCTGGTACATATAGCTCAATAATACAGATTTCGTCGATATGGTACTATCAAATCAACAACAAATTCATCAAGATCCCTAGCATCCTACAAATCCTGCAAGCTAACCACACACTCCGGGTTCAGCAAACAACACCGTTTCTTTGTAGGTTGTATTGTACCATGACACAAATAGGGAGTCCATAACTTTTTTGTTAGCCGTGCTTTAAAGTACTACTTCCTTCGTTCCTAAATATTTTTCTTTCTACAGATTTCAACAAGTGACTACATATGAAGCAAAATGAGTGAATCTACCCTCTAAAGTATGTCTACATACATCATTATGTTGTAGTCCATTTGAAATGTCTAGAAAAGCAAATATTTGGGAACGGAGGGAGTACATGATTACACGAGCCTAGCCTAATTCCAAAACTTGCTAATTTCATACCTTTGAGTCCATCCTTGAGTTTTGGGGTCGATTTGGTCAATCGATTGCGCCAATGCTTCAGTCGAATTATGGCCTCCAGCAGCCGCAACACCCTCCGTAGCACAGATCTGTGGCACGCCACTCAGCAGCTGCATCGGCGACGGTTGCTGCTCAACCGCGACGGCGGCCACTGGGTAATGGACTGTCTGAGCCGTTTCTTCACTATCATTGACATCCTCCAGCACAATGGATCTACCAATGGACAACGATTACTCCAAATCCACACCATGACGCTCGTGCGTAGAGCCAGGTCAATGCCAAGATTTTGAAGATTTTTTGATTCTTACCTTCTTATCGGCTGCATCAAGAACTCCATTTTCGTCGACGGTGGCGGACTCGCTCTCATGATACCTTAGCGCACACGCCATGTAGAAATGTTTAGAGATCGATGGATGAGGGCGAACCACTGCGGCACAACCCCCAAGTCCCCAACATTTACTCCTTCCCCGGCATGTCACATAAAGGAAACTTTCCGATCCACGGGTCAGAATATTTGCTCACGTCCCGAGCCACAGATCGGCTCCTCGGCCCAGCCGAGGCCTGCCCTTCCGTCCAGGTACTGGCCCATCGTATATGGCACATGTCACACATATTTCTTCCTTTCCCCATTTTACACTCTACCGTATGGGAATCCTGCATTGGATCGATCAGCTCACACAACAATAATGGGTATCCCAAATAACTATACCAGTGTGCTCGAGCATACAAACTTCACGTCCCTAATGATCCCCTTATAATTATATTTGTAAAAATCTGCATCCACATTCACTTTCATGAACTCCTTCAGAGTGGCACCCATCGTTCTTTTCTTTCCATTTGATGTGGGCTCGACGCCTCCATGAAGCTTGCCGCAAGAGTATAGCCATTTCTGACCTCTCAGGGTTTTGGATCTTCTCATCTCGGCATTGTTGCAAGCGTTCCCGCCACAAGTACCCTCTTGCAAGCGTTCCGAACACAAGTACCAATACAAAATGGCAATGATCAATGTTGATGGTTGAACTCCCAAGACGGTTGAGCGAATCTGATTACTTGATGGAAAGAACTTCAATTTTTGTCCTTCATAAAAGCAATAGCAAGATTCTTGTATTGCTTCATGGAAGCCTAGATCCATCCATGCCTTCTTGCTCTAGGGAAAAGGAATGTCGTATGTTTGATATTTTTAGCTGCAGTAGCACACAATTTGGGCATTCTCCTAAAGCCTTGATAATCGTATTTGCTAATAAAACACTACAAAGGATGATGCCATGCATAACCATCCATGTGAAAATCTTTACCTTCGCTAGAACACCCAGTTTCCAAAAATCGCCACATATGTCCTATACCTCCTCATTGAGTCCCTTGGCTTGATCTTCTCCCAAACCATGGCTGCAGATTTGCACGATACATAGTTTTAACACAAAAACAACCCAATCGTGTCAAAGACTAACGACAAAATCATCCATTTGATAAGAGGCCAACGGAATCGCCAATATCCTCTGAACATCAACTGTCCAGAAAATATGTCTTACCAACTGTCCATTCCACTAGCTTGTGGTAGGATCAATTAGCTCAAAAAAATCCCAAAATATTTCCCCGTCTTCGAGTTATAATTTCCTCTTAAGAAGTTGGAAATTCAATCACCATTCCAAATATATATATTGCTCTCATCTCCTACCCTCCAAATGAGACCCTTTTCTGAGTTTTATCCCTTGCAATATACTCTACAAGGTGAATGAGAACCTATGTTTGGCCTATGCATTTATTCGACTCCCAGAAGGATAGTATCTAGCCTTAAGTACCATAGCACAAAGATAATCTATATGTTCTATCAACCTGCAAGCCGACTTAGCCAGAAGAGCTAGATTCAAACAATGATATTTTAACCCCATACCTCCATGTTTCTTAGATACACTCATTTCCACCATGCTAACCAGCGCGTGTGCATCCTTTTTTGCATCTGCATCATTAACCCACCAAAATTGAGACATACCATCGGTAATCCCTTTACATATTTGTTTTGGGATTTTTAAACATGGAAATTACAGATGTTGGTATATATAGCTTGTGCAATCCTCACCTCTTTTCCATGTATGAATAATGTTTTATCTTTCTATAGTATGCATGAGAAAAATGGAAAGAGTTGCTTATATCCCCTCCCACAATTGTTGGCATGCCCAAATATTTATCAGTTAAAACTTCAACCATTATATTTAGGGTGATGCAGATCACATACTTATATTCAACTTTAGTGTTTGCACTGAAGAAAATGCTAGATTTTAGTTTACTAACCATCCGTCCTAACACAACACTATAACACAATAAGATTGAAAGGATCGATATGGTTGACTCGAGGGGGGGGGGTGAATAGGCAACTAACAATTTTTAGCTTTTCTTAACCAAATTAAACTTACCAACACTATAGGTTGCCTAGATATGCAACTAGGTGGGCAACCTATATGATGCAACAATAATAAGCACACAAGCAAGCAAGCTATGAAACACAACAAAAGCTTGCACAAGTAAAGGTAAGAGATAACCACAAGTGGAGCCGGTGGAGACGAGGATGTGTTATCAAAGTTCCTTCCCTTTGAGAGGAAGTACGTCTCTGTTGGAGCGGTGTGGAGGCACAATGCTCCCCAAGAAGCCACTAGGGCCACCGTATTCTCCTCACGCCCTCACACAATGCGAGGTGCCATGATTCCACTAGTGGTGCCCTTGAAGGCGGCGACCGAACCTTTACAAACAAGGTTAGGGCTATCTCCACAACTGAATTGGAGGCTCCCAACGACACCATGAAGCTTCACCACAATGGTCTATGGCTCCGAGGTGACCTCAACCGTCTAGGGTGCTCAAACACCCAAGAGTAACAAGATCCGCAAGGGATTAGTGGGGGAATCAAATTTCTCTTGGTGGAAGTGTAGATCGATGCCTTCTCAACCAATCCCTAGGAAATCAACAAGTTTGATTGGCTAGGGAGAGAGATCGGGCGGAAATGGAGCTTTGAGCAACAATGGAGCTTCGGGAGGGAAGAGGTAAGTCTTCTTGGAGAAGAAGACTCCCCTTATATAGTGGAAGAACAAATCCAACCGTTATCCACTAACTATGCCTGCGACATGCAACACTACCACACCAGACTTGCAGTACTACCGCAAGGGGTGCGATACTACCGTTGGCGCGGTAGGAGCTAGACGTGGCCCTGTTGCGTATAGCAATGAGCGGTAGTACTGTCGAAGCGGTACTATCACAAGGCAGGGTACAGTCTGGGCTGGGAAGAGCAGGGACTAATAAAATTACATCCGTGGCTACTTCCGCAGAGTTTAGATTGATGCAAAAGCCCGACACGATACTATCGCTCACCTGGAGCGGTACTACCACGTAGGGTGCGGAAGTAAAAAATTACTTCCGCTCTAGCCACGACGCTGGGGCAGAGGCCACCGTACTACCGCAAACCTGGCACGGTACTACCGCAGCTACAGGGCGGTACTACCGTGGGTCTCTGCGGTACTACCGCTCCCTTGAGCGGTACTACCGTATGACACGGACTAATAGTAGTAGGAAGCCTCTATTTTTGCAACAACAAGGAAAACGGCCGGAGCTCCAAAGAAGCGAGGGAAAGGTGGTGCAAATGGATAGATGTGTACGTGTTGATTCCACCCTAACTTTTCCGAAGCAGATCCCCTCTTAATAGTACGGCTTTCCTATGACTTAATTCCACCGAAAAGAAACAAAAGGAAATGCCGTCTTCGATAGGCTCCGAGGGGCAGTTAATCGTCTTGTGCCTAGATATGAGATATCTGAAACGCTCAATGCACACGATTAGTCCGCAAATGCATTGTCATCAATCACCAAAACCACTTAGGAGAAATATGCCCTTACAATTTCCCGCTTTTTGGTGGATTGATGACAATATGAGATTTGCACATAGATAAGAATAAGAACACGAGCAAACCCAACATATATATAAAATATAGGCAAGCTCCCCCTAGATGTCTGCATTCTTAGATAGGTGCTTTGGACCGCACGGCACACATACTAGGATGAACACTCACCCTATATTTTATACACAGCACAATCCTTGCAACTAATAAGATGGCACTACACATGGATGCAAGGAGAAGATCGTGAGCATAAAGAAAAAGGGCACAATAAGGCATAAGCTCACAACCTAATAAATAGCCTAGACAATATGATAAGATAGGATAGAGTAGAGTGCATATGTCTCACGCCATATGATAGTCGTCAGGTCTCACACACACGATGCAAACCAACACAAAGCAAACGAGGTTCAACAGAACGAAAGCAAAGCAACAAAGCGAAACAACATGACACAAGACTCGCAAATCCTACACTCTCTCCCCCTTTGGCATCGAGACACCAAAAAGGTAGAGAGGACACCTATGACACAAGTGGTAGCTCAGGATGAAGTGATCACTCGTCACTCTCCTCGTCGGTCTCCTCCTGCTCCTCCTAAGATTCAATCAACTTGTAGCCCTGCTTCGCTATCCATTCAGCCTCAGGGGTGATGTTCTTCTCAGAACCACTAGACACGTTCTCGCCAAACGTCCTCAAGATCCACTTGTCACGCCGGTGACTCTCCTTCTGAGCAACATGTGTCCTGTACTGCCCCTTGGACTGCATGCAGAACATAGCCTTCATCTTGTTCTTCAACTTCTTAGCCCAAGAGGGCTCAGAAGAGGAAGGAGTGTATCCACCAGAGCTGTCCTCATCCGCTTCCTCCTCCTCGATCTCATCCTCATCCACATTCATCTGAGCAGCCGCTGCCTCAGCACGGGTAGTGGTGTTAGCCCATTGACTCTTGTTGCGGAGCTTGATGGGCTCATGACGAATCCAGTTGGGAGCCTCAAACTCATCATCGGGATAGAGCTTCTCCCAAGTGGTTGCGTCTGAGCATGTGAAATAGGCAAGGTCCATAGATGGGCACCTTATGGTTGAACACCGCAAACCGTAGCTCACACCACATGATATGTGAGACATCAAGTGGTTGCCTCTGAGCATGACGCGCCTCCTCACAAATGAGCATCATATCCACGAGATAGGCATGTACCTTATCCTTATGACCAATGCGCGGAAAAAGGGAGTTTCAGAAGATCCGATGCATGATGTCAAGGAATGAGTTCAGCACCCACGTCTTCTTGCCACTGGAAAGCGTCTTGTCAACATAGTAGGGCTGAAGCTTGTTGTTGTTGCTGACTCGGGATTGGCATGAGGGCGAACACCAATGGGCATGTTGAGCCCCTCATCAGCAACCTGTAGCAAATCCATGAAGTCCTTCCACTTAGCAGTCATCTGTTGCCCATTTGTCATCCAGGTCATGCTTCGTTCCTCATTAGTATGGAAGTGGACCGAAGCAAAGAACCGGGCCACAATCTCCGGGTCAAATTCCATGTGGAAAGTCATTAAGTGCTCAATGCCAAACTGCTCGACCAGGTCTAAAGCCTCAGCAAAATAGGTCCAACGCTTATCCTTCCTCATATGAACCATGTCAATCCAGTGCACATCCACGTATATGTTCTTCTTGCCGATCACATCCATAAAGATATGACTCTGCTGCTTGGTCCAGAGCAGGTCATCCCCTCTGAAATGTCTGCGGGGATTCACATAGGGGTTGATCCTCCTCCTAGTGACAAACTCAGCCAGTGGTATCTCATCCATGCCCATTGTTGGCTCCTTGTTCTTGGTGGCGGTGGTCTTGGTTCTGCGTTGGGGGCATTGGAGCCCTCAGGAGCATCCTCTTGGTTGCATAGACGCTTCAACCCTGTGTCACGGCTGGGATTCAAGCGACGGACATTGGAACCGGAGCCACCACCTATGACACAAAACACAAGAACACGCAAAATAAGCAAGAAGGATCAATGCAAAGACCACAACAAAAACATACGAAACAAGTAGAAATAACATTGAGTAGTGGCCACGAGGAAGGTTTGAAGTCAACGGTAGTACTGCTCCATGGTGCGGAACTAAAATTTTACTGCTGCTCTAGCCGCGGTAGTACCGTGCCGGGATGGCACGGTAGTACCGCGCCTAGAGCAGAAGTAAAATTTTACTTTTGCGCCACACGCGGTAGTACCGCTCCGGAGGAGCGGTAGTACCGTACAAGGCGAACGCGCCCAGAGCGGTAGTACCGTACGGGAGGTGCGGTAGTACCGCTCGGGGTCAGATCGGAAAACGGATCCGATCTAGGAACACGCGCAATAATGGAGCAGTACTATGGTTGATCAAACCTACCGAGTAGCAACATACCAAATAGCATATGTACTGCATAACTACTCTCCTACACCCTATTCTTGCAAATATTTGGCCTAAAATCTCAAGAACAACATGCATCTCCCCAAAACCTAGAGACAAACAACGAAGCAAAAGAGGGGCAAAAAGAGATGAATTTCGGGATAAACCTTGTTCCATGGCAAGAGGGCGAGGTGAGGAACGATCCCACCGGTCGGAATGCGAGGAGAGTAGCTGGAGACGGAGATCCGGCGAGGCCCTTCGACGCCGTTCTTGGGCACGAGTGAGAGAGACGATGTGGGAAAAAGATTTGAATGGGTATGGGGGAGTTGGAACTCCCCCTGCCTGCTTTTGACCCCCACCCGCTCGTGACGGCACCATAGTACCGTGGGTCATCGCGGTAGTACCGCCCGGGCGGAAGTACCGCACACTGGGTGGTAGTATTGCTCCCCAGCGGCAATAAAATATTACTGCCGTGCTGGTTGCGGTAGTACCATGCTTATCTCCTGTGGTAGTACCGTGGCAAGCCAAGGTAGTACCGTAGCCCCAAGAAAATGCAAGTTTTGTAAAAGAGAGAGAAAAGTGGCCTATGCAATGCAACCTCCAAGCGAACGGACACACCAATGAGCTAACACACGAGGCAACCCAAACACAAGATCGGCTTGAAGATAAGAAAGAAAGGCAAAAGACAACAAGGACCAAACACGAGACACAACCTCTGCAAAAAGAGGGCAGTGGCTGGAGCCACCTATGTTTGAGTTAATTGGTATGGCACCACGAAGAATTATCCTTGGGCCCATGACCAAAACTCGTCTTTGAAGCATAAGGACCATCAAAGATGGCTAACGTGAATGACTTGATCAATTTATGCATAATGGGGAGATGAAGAGTTCATTGAGAGAACAATACTCCCCCTATGTCCATGCCTACACCTAGACAAGATAACATGATGAGTGTGAGGAGGTGTGCATAGTTTCAATCCACATTACTAAAATCTATGATATTTAGCTCATGCCTTAACTCGCGAAATCTTGCTTCATCCAAAGGCTTCGTGAAGATATCTGCAAGGTTATCATGAGTGTTGACATAGTGAAGATCAATTTCCCCTCGCCGAATATGCTCCCGGATGAAGTGATACCGAATCTCAATATGCTTCGTCTTGAAGTGTTGCACCGGGTTGAGAGAAATCTTGATGGCACTTTCATTGTCACACCAAAGAGGCACTGTGTCACAAGTGACACCATAATCCTTTAAAGTTTGCCTCATCCATAAAAGTTGAGCACAACAACTGTCGGCTGCCACATACTCGGCTTCGGTGGAGGAGAGAGATACACAACTTTGCTTCTTGGAAGACCAACTCACCAAAGAGCAACCAAGAAATTGGCAACCTCTGGAAGTTGACTTCCTATCCACTTCGTCTCCCGCCCAATCCAAATCCGAGAAACCTACAAGGTTGAAGTTTGCTCCTCTTGGGCACCATAAGCCAAAGTTTGGGGTATGAGACAAATATCGAAAGATTCGCTTGACAGCAACAAAGTGACTTTCCTTAGGTGAGGCTTGAAACTGTGCACAAATTCCCACACTCAACATGGTATCCGGTCGAGATGCACAAAGGTAAAGCAAGGATCCAATCATAGAACAATATACCTTTTGATCCACCGCTTTACCATTGGGATCAATGTCAAGTTGGCACTTGGTAGGCATTGGAGTAGTAGCCAGCTTGACATCACTTAGATTGAACCTCTTGAGCATGTCTTGAGTGTATTTGGCTTGTTTGATGAAGATTCCTTCTTTTCTTTGTTTGATTTCGAACCCGAGGAAAAACTTCAACTCTCCCATCATGGACATCTCAAACTCCGCGGTCATGAGTGCGGCAAACTCATCATTGAAAGCTTTGTTAGGTGAACCAAAGATAATATCATCAACATATAGTTGGTATACAAACAACTCCCCTTTGACCTTCTTAGTAAAAAGAGTGTGGTCGATTTTCCCAATTTCAAACCCACGATCTTGCAACAACTCGGTAAGATGCTCATACCACGCACGTGGGGCTTATTTAAGGCCATAGAGCGCCTTATCGAGTTGATACACATGATTGTGGAACTTAGGATCCTCAAACCCCGATGGTTGTTTGACATACACTAACTCATTAAGAGGACCATTTAGAAAAGCATTTTTCACATCCATTTGTTGCAATTTAAAGTTATGATGAGAAGCATAGGAAAGCAATAAACATATAGATTCATGGCGAGCAACGGTTGAAAAGGTTTCACCGTAGTCAATACCCTCGACTTGGGAGTAGCATTGGGCCACCAAACGAGCCTTGTTGCAGATGACAATCCCGTGAGCATCTTGCTTGTTCTTAAAGATCCATTTGGTTCGAATGACATTATGGTTCTCCTTCGGCCTTGGCACCAAACGCCACACCTTGTTGCGCTCGAAGTTATGGATCTCTTCATACAAGGCGTTGAGCCAGTCGGGGTCTTCGACCGCCTCATAGACCTTTTGGGGTTCAACACAAGAGACAAATGCATGATGAGCACAATAGTTTGCTAATTGTCTACGAGTGCTTACCCCCTTTGTGATGCTTCCAAGTATATTCTCCATGTGATGCTCTTTAGAAGCGAGCCTGGAAGCAACTTTGGCAACAAGATGCTCCAATTGCTCTTCAAGTGTTAGTTGAGGAGCTATAAGTTGATCATCTTAAGCATCGTTATGAGATTGTTCTTGATCTTGAACATGTTAGGGAGAGGGAACTTGGCCTTGTGCATCACTTGGTGGATCAACACCATCTTGCGGTTGATCTTGCACTTGACCTTGTTCATCGGGTTGAGGGCCTTCACTTTGTTCTTCGGAAGCGTGTGGGTCTTGGGTTGGTGATGGTTCCACTTGAGTGGAACATTGTCCTTCTCCTTCGGCCACAAGGGGTTCCACAATGAGTAGGATATGACCAACACCCATTCTTCTTATGGCTCGAGGAGGAATTTCATCACCTACATCACAAGTACCACTTTGCTCCACTTGGGAGTCGTTATTCTCATCAAACTCCATGTTACACGTCTCCTCAATGAGTACATTGGACTTGTTGAGGACACGGTAAGCATGAGAGTTTGTAGCATAACCAACAAATATGCCCTCATGAGCTCTAGATTCAAATTTAGACAAACGAACACCTTTCTTGAGTATGAAACACTTACAACCGAACACCTAGAAGTACTTGAGGTTGGGATTGTTACTGGTAAGTATCTCATATGGAGTATTGGTCAAGCCTTTGCGGAGATAGAGCCGATTGGATGAATGATAAGCAGTGTTGATGTCTTCGGCCCAAAAGTTGTATGGATACTTGAACTCCGCCATCATGGTCCTTGCTGCGTCCATCAATTTCCGGTTCTTTCTCTCCGCCACACCATTTTGTTGAGAGGTATACGGTGCGACATATTGATGCTTGATCCCCTCATCACTAAGGAACTCTTCCAAGGTGTAATTCTTGAACTCAGTGCCATTGTCACTTTGAATCATCAAGATCTTTGCATCATGCTGACGTTGAGCTTCATTTGCAAAGTTGATGACGGTTTGTTGGGTCTCACTCTTCCTCTTGAAGGAGTATACCCAAGTGTATCTTGAATAATCATCTACAATCACCAAGCAATACTTTCTACCCCCAAGACTATCAAAGGATGGAGGCCCAAAGAGATCCATGTGAAGGAGCTCTAAAGGTCACGTCGAGTAGATGATAGTCGTGGGAGGGTGAGCCTTGTCATGTAGCTTTCCTTCGATACAAGCACTGCAAGCACGATCTTTGGCAAAACTACCATTTGTTAGTCCACGGACATGGCCCCCCTTGAGAAGACTTTGCAAAGATATCATATTGACGTGGGCTAAATGGCGTCAACTTTAGCCATTAGGCAAGTTGCGGTCTTAGTGGGTCGCCCCGAGAAGTTAACCACATAGAGAACGTTCTCGACATGCCCAACAAAGGCTACTTTAAGAGTCTTGCTCCACATGAGGGCCACGGTATCAATATCAAAGAATGTAGCATAGCCCATGAGTGCAAGTTGACGAACGGAAAGTAAATTGTATGCAAGGGACTCAACAAGCATGACTTCCTCGATCGTGAGATCATGAGAAACGACAACCTTGCCAAGCCCCAATACCTTAGAAGATGAAGCATCACCCCATTCGACATTGGTGGCCATAGATGAACCTTGTTGCACATCCACCACCAAGCCTTTGCTTCCGGTCATATGATTTGTGGCTCCACAATCGAGCAACCATGATCCCCCACCAGAAGCAAACTCTTACAAGAGATCAATGCTTGGATTTAGGTACCCATTTTGTAATGGGTCCTTTTAGGTTAGTAATAAGGGTCTTAGGAACCCAAATAGTGAAGGAAATATGCCCTAGAGGCAATAATAAAGATGTTATTTGTATTTCCTTATATCATGATAAATGTCTTTTATTCATGCTAGAATTGTATTAACCGGAAACTTAGTACATGTGTGAATACATAGACAAAACAATATGTCCCTAGTATGCCTCTACTAGACTAGCTCATTGATCAAAGATGGTTAAGTTTCCTAGCCACAGACATGAGTTGTCATTTGATCAACGAGATCACATCATTAGGAGAATGATGTGATGAACAAGACCCATCCGTTTGAAGGAAATATGCCCTAGAGGCAATAATAAAGTTGTTATTTATATTTCCTTATATCATGATAAATGTTTATTATTCATGCTAGAATTGTATTAACCGGAAACTTAGTACATGTGTGAATACATAGACAAAACAGAGTGTCCCTAGTATGCCTCTACTAGACTAGCTCATTGATCAAAGATGGGTTATGTTTCCTAACCATAGACATGAGTTGTCATTTGATCAACGGGATCACATCATTAGGAGAATGATGTGATGGACAAGACCCATCCGTTAGCTTAGCACTATGATCGTTTAGTTTTACTGCTATTGCTTTCTTCATGACTTATACATGTTCCTATGACTATGAGATTATGCAACTCCCGAATACCGTAGGAACACCTTGTGTGCTATCAAACGTCACAACGTAACTGAGTGATCATAAAGATGCTCTACAGGTGTCTCCGAAAGTGTTCGTGGTGTTGGCATAGATCAAGACTAGGATTTGTCACTCCGAGTGTCGGAGAGGTATCTCTGGGCCCTCTCGGTAATGCACATCATAATAAGCCTTGCAAGCAAAAGACTAATGAGTTAGTCACGAGATTATGTATTACGGAACGAGTAAAGAGACTTGCCGGTAACGAGATTGAACTAGGTATAGAGATACCGACGATCGAATCTTGGGCAAGTAACATACCAATGACAAAAGGAACAATGTATGTTGTTATGCGGTTTGACCGATAAAGATCTTCGTAGAATATGTAGGAGCCAATATGAGCATCCAGGTTCCGCTATTGGTTATTGACCGGAGATGAGTCTCGGTCATGTCTACATAGTTCTCGAACTCGTAGGGTCCGCACGCTTAATGTTTGATGACGATCGGTATTATGAGTTTATGAGTTTTGATGTACCGAAGGAGTTCGGAGTCCCGGATGAGACCGGGGACATGACGAGGAGTCTCGAAATGGTCGAGACGTAAAGATCGATATATTGGACGACTATATTCGGACATCGGAAAGGTTCCGTGTGATTCGGGTATTTTTTGGAGTATATGGGCCTTATTGGGCCATACGGGAATAGAGGAGAAAGGCCAAAAGGAAGGAGGCGCGCGCCCCCCCTCTGGTCCGAATTGGACAAGGGGTGCAGCCCCCTTTTCCTTCTCCCTCTCCACCTCTTTCCTTCTCTCCTACTCCGGAAAGGAAAGGGGAATCCTACTAGGACTTGGGAGTCCTAGTAGGACTCCCCACACTTGGCGCGCCCCCTCTAGGGCCGGCCTCTCCCTTGCTCCTTTATATACGGGGGCACGGGGCACCCTAGGACACACAAGTTGAATTGTTCTAGCCGTGTGCGGTGTCCCCCTCCACAGAAACACACCTCGGTCATACCGTCGCAGTGCTTAGGCGAAGCCCTGCGCCGGTAGATACATCATATCCGTCACCACGTCGTCGTGCTGGCGAAACTCTCCCGTGAAGCTCAACTGGATCAAGAGCTCGTGGGACGTCATCAAGCTGAACGTGTGCTGAACGCGGAGGTGCCGTACGTTCGGTGCTTGATCGGTTGGATCGCGAAGAAGTTCAACTACATCAGCCGCGTCACTTGACGCTTCCGCTTCCGGTCTACGAGGGTACGTAGACACACTCTCCCCCTCGTTGCTATGCATCTAGTAGATAGATCTTGTGTGATCGTAGGAAAATTTCTAAAATACTACGTTCCCCAACAGTGGCATCATGAGCCAGGTCTATGCGTAGATGATATGCACGAGTAGAACACAATGAGTTGTGGGCGATACTAGTCATACTGCTTACCAGCATGTCATACTTTGCTTCGACGGTATTGTGAGATGAAGCTGCCCGGACCGACATTACGCGTACGCTTACGCGAGACTGGTTTCACCGTTACGAGCACTCGTTGCTTAAAGGTGACTGGCGGGTGTCTGTCTCTCTCACTTTAGCTGAATCAAGTGTGGCTACGCCCGGTCCTTGTGAAGGTTAAACAACACATACTTGACGAAACATCATTGTGGTTTTTGTATGCGTAGGTAAGAACGGTTCTTGCTAAGCCCGTAGCAGCCACGTAAAACTTGCAACAACAAAGTAGAGGACGTCTAACTTGTTTTTACAGGGCATGTTGTGATGTGATATGGTCAAGACATGATGAGTTATACGGTTTTGTATGAGATGATCATGTTTTGTAATGTTATCGACAACTGGCAGGAGCCATATAGTTGTCGCTTTATTGTATGAAATGCAATCGCCATGTAATTGCTTTACTTTATAACTAAGCGGTAGCGATAGTCGTAGAAGCAATAGTTGGCGAGACAAAAACGATGCTACGATGGAGATCAATGTGTTGCGCCGGTGACAAAGGTGATCATGACGGTGCTTTGGAGATGGAGATCAAAAGCACAAGATGATGATGGCCATATCATGTCACATATTTTGATTTGCATGTGATGTTTATCTTATTATGCTTCTTAGTTTGCTTAGAACGACGGTAGCATTATAAGATGATCCCTTACAAAATTTCAAGGTACAAGTGTTCTCCCTGAGTATGCACCGTTGCGAAAGTTCTTCGTGCTGAGACACCACGTGATGATCGGGTGTGATAAGCTCTACGTTCAAATACAACGAGTGTAAGCCAGTTTTGCACACGCAGAATACTCGGGTTAAACTTGACGAGCCTAGCATATGCAGATATGGCCTCGGAACACTGGAGACCGAAAGGTCGAGCGTGAATCATATAGTAGATATGATCAACATAAGATGTTCACCATTGAAACTACTCCATCTCACGTGATGATCGGACATGGTTTAGTTGATTTGGATCACGTGATCATTTAGATGACTAGAGGGATGTCTATCTAAGTGGGAGTTCTTAAGTAATATGATTAAATTGAACTTTAATTTATCATGAACTTAGTCCTGGTAGTATTAGCATATCTATGTTGTAGATCAATAGCTCGCGATGTTGCTCCCCGTTTATTTTTTATATGTTCCTAGAGAAAACTAAGTTGAAAGATGTTAGTAGCAATGATGCGGAATTGTTTCGTGATCTGAGGATTATCCTCATTGCTGCACAGAGAATTATGTCTTTGATGCACCGCTAGGTGACAGACCTATTGCAGGAGCAGATGTAGACGTTATGAACATTTTGACAAAAGCTCGGTATGATGACTACTTGATAGTTTAAGTGCACCATGCTTTACGGCTTAGAACCGGGACTTCAAAAATGTTTTGAACGCCACAGAGCATATAAGATGTTCCAAGAGTTGAAATTAGTATTTCATACTCATGCCCGTGTCGAGAGGTATAAGACTTCTGACAGTACTTTGCCTACAAGATGGAGGAGAATAGCTCAACCAGTGAGCATGTGCTCAGATTGTTTGGGTACTACAATTACTTGAATCAAGTGGGAGTTAATCTTCCAGATAAGATAGTAATTGACAAAGTTCTCTAGTCACTATCACCAAGTTAGTAGAACTTCGTGATGAACTATAATATGCAAGGGATGACGAAAGGAATTCCCGAGCTCTTCGCGATGCTGAAGTCGGCGAAGGTAGAAATCATGAAAAAGCATCAAGTGTTGATGGTTAACAAGACCACTTGTTTCAAGTAAAGGGCAAAGGGATAGAAGGGGAACTTCAAGAAGAATGACAAGCAAGTTGTCACTCCCGTGAAGAAACCCAAAGCTAAAACTCAAGCCTGAAACTAAGTGCTTCTACTGCAAAGGAAATGGTCACTGGAAGTGGAACTGCCCTAGATACTTGGCGGATAAGAAGGATGGCAAAGTGAACAAAGGTATATTTTGATATACAGATTATTGATGTGTACTTTACTAGTGTTCATAGCAACCCCTGGGTATTTGATACCGATTCAGATGCTAAAATTAGTAACTCAAAACGAGAATTGCAGAATGAACAGAGACTAGTTAAAGGTGAAGTGACGATGTGTGTTGGAAGTGGTTCCAAGATTGATATGATCATCATCGCACACTCCCTATACTTTCGGGATTAGTGTAAAACCTAAATAAATGTTATTTGGCATTTGCGTTGAGCATGAATATGATTTGATCATATTTGTTGCAATACGGTTATTCATTTAAAGTCATAGAATAATTGTTATTCTGTTTACATGAATAAAACCTTCGATGGTCATACACCCAATGAAAATAGTTTGTTGGATCTCGATCGTGGTGATACACATATTCATAATATTGAAGCCAAAGATGCAAGGTTAATAATGATAGTGCAACTTATTTGTGGCACCGCCGTTTAGGTCATAATGGTGTAAAGCGCATGAAGAAACTCCATAGTGATGGACTTTTGGAATCACTTGATTATGAATCACTTGGTACTTGCGAACCATGCCTCATGGGCAAGATGACTAAAACTCCGTTCTCCGGAACAATGGAGCAAGCAACAGATTTGTTGGAGATCATACATACAGATGTATGTGGGCCAATGAGTGTTGAAGCTCGCGGCGGGTATCGTTATTTTCTGACCTTCACTGATGATTTGAGCAGATATGATTATATCTACTTAATGAAGCACAAGTCTGAAACATTTGAAAAGTTCAAAGAATTTCAGAGTGAAGTGGAGATCATCGTAACAAGAAAATAAAAGTTTCTACGATATGATCATAGAGGTAAAATATTTGAGTTAGCGAGTTTGGCCTTCAGTAAAAACAATGTGAAATAGTTTCACTACTCACGCCACTTGGAACACCATAGTGTAATGGTGTGTCTGAACGTCATAACCGTACTTTATTAGATATGGTGCGATCGATGATGTCTCTTACCGATCTACCACTATCGCTTTTGGGGTTATGCATTAGAGACAGCTGCATTCACGTTAAATAGGGCACCATCTAAATCCGTGGAGATGACACCGTATGAACTGTGGTTTGACGAGAAACCTAAGCTGTCATTTCTTTAAGTTTGGGACTGCGATGCTTATGTGAAAAAGTTTCAACATGATAAGCTCAAACCCAAATCGGAGAAGTAAATCTTCATAGGATACCCAAAAGAAACTGTTGGGTATACCTTCTATCACAGATCCGAAGGCAAGGTCTTTGTTGCTAAGAGTGGATCCTTTCTAGAGAAGGAGTTTCTCTCGAAAGAAGTGAGTGGGAGGAAAGTAGAACTTGATGAGGTAATTGTGCCTTCTCCTGAATTGGAAAGTGGAACATCACAGAAACTAGTTCCAGTGATTCCTACACCAATTAGTGAGGAAGCTAATGATGTGATCATGAAACTTCAGATCAAGTTTCTGCTGAACTTCGTAGATCAACCAGAGTTCGTTCCGCATCAGAGTGGTACGGCAACCCGGTTCTGGAAGTCATGTTACTGGACCATGATGAACCTACGAACTATGAGGAAGCGATGATGAGCCCAGATTCCGCAAAATGGCTTGAGGCCATGAAATCTGAGATGGGATCCATGTATGAGAACAAAGTGTGGACTTTGGTTGACTTGCCCGATGATCGGCAAGCCATCGAAAATAAATGGATCTTCAAGAAGAAGACTGACGCTGACGGTAATGTTACTGTGTAATGCCCAGGATGGGACTATACCTCCTACGTGTCGAGGCACGACTTAAAGGTATAAGCCCATCCTAGAATGATCTCAAGTTTGGTATCTTTGCACAACTCATGTAAAAGAGGGATTAAATTGCAAAAGGAGATAGTTGGCTTACACTCGCCACTTCACACAATACATTACATAAGCATAACATCATTCAAAACATCACAACCCGACTACGGGTGAAGATCCAAACGAAAGATACCAAAACAACATAAAGCCACAGGTCAGGATCGAATCCTAGTAGAAGAACCACTATTGATCGTCGAAACGTCACAAGCATACGGACACACTCTTCATCGAACTCCCGGTGAAGAACTTGAACCAGCTCCTGCATCAAACTCGGCTGAACCTGCATCTGGTGTGGTGAAGTAACTGTGAGCCACAGAGGACTCAGCAATCCCGTTCCATGGTAACAAGACTATTTAAGCCTTAGGTGAGGACAAGGCTGAAGAAAGAACGAGAGGTGAAGGAACAACAAGAGACTGCAGCAGCAACTAGCAACTAGCTTACGTAAAAGAGAGCGAGAAGAGAAGGCGCATCGGTCGAGAGATGATCACGAAGTGATCCTAACTAAACCCAGTCAAACATAACCCCACCGTGTTCAACTCCCGAATCCATATTCGGAAATTGACAGTCACGGTACACACGCTGGTAGTGTATTGAAACATTGTGTCAAGTTATCTACAACCGGATATTAACAAGCTCCCATCTGCCACATAACCGCGGGCACGGCTTTCGAAAGTTCAAACCCTGCAGGGGTGTTCCAACTTGACCCATTACAAGCCCACGATCCGCGGAGTCGCAACTCCATAGGTGGGAAGACCTGAGTATTCTCGGAATCCCGTGCTCGAGTTAAACCGAACTAAGGTAAGGCTAATCCAGCAAATCCTCCCGGCGTGTCGACACCCTGATAGTAGCCGCGCGTATCTAAGTCTCAGGACACGACCGGATGGGTGATCCCACAGGTTTTTACCAAACCTTGAGTTTCCTCGAGGTGGCCTCGCGTAACCCCCGTTTCGGACCAACACTCATGTGGAGCACTGGCCCGGGGTTGTAGAATTAAAATAAAAGGGATAGTTAGTCCACATGCAAGTTTTATTAGTTATTAGGCAAATAGTACCAATGTTGGGACTTGCTGGAAAAGACTTAGCACTTAGCGGTTTATCAAGGGGGTCCCATACACCCCAACCGTGTTAGGAACGCATAATCAAGGAACATAACACCGGCTTATACGGTTCCTAACGGCATGAGTGGAACAAATCACCAAGCAAAAGGCTTAGCCTTCCACCCTTGCCAGTATATAGATGATTTCATTTTAAGCATTTATATAGTGTGATATAACCCAACCAAACTTCAACATGAAGCAAGCATCTTCAATCTTCACCTGCAACTAACAATGCTATAAGAAGGGCTGAGCGAAGCGTACGTAGCCAAGCAACGGTTTGCGTAGGTAGGGTGGTTAAACATGGTCATGGTTACAAGTAGGAGGCTGACAGGAAAGACATGGGCATCGAGGCAAAATCTAAAGATCGATACTCTAGCAATAGGCAAAGATAGTAATGGTATCCGGGTTCGGTCATCTTGCCTGGGATTCCACAAGGGAGAAGAACGGATCCATGAAGTAGACGGAGCAACACAGACGAGAGAATCCTCACAACTCCGGAACGAAACCGAAGCTAACAAGAGAAGCAACCGGAAAGAAAGAACAAGACAGTAAACACACAAGCATAAACATGGCATACGATGCACAAACAAGTATGATGCATGTCCGGTTTAAATATGCATGGCATGGCAAAGTGCACAAACAAAACTACAAGTTAAGTGGAGATCAATATGCAACGAGTTGCATATTGACGAAACACCACATTTAATTATTTAGTTGACTCTCGTTATTTACAAGACAAGATTAAATGTTTTTAACATGGCAAGAGGTGAAGCATAAAGAAACTACACTATTTAGGCATTTTAAATGAGGCCGGAAATAACAACAACATATCCGGAAAATCCCCATGAGCATGTTTAATAATTATAAACAAACAACAATTCACACATATTAATGTTGTTAATATGATGCGGATGACATGATCAAGTTTATGCAATTTTATTAGAAGGTTGACTTATAAGAGATAAGAAGTATTGTCACCGTGGTGGAAGAAAGGGTGCCACGGCAACGATCCGAAATGATGCAACGGCATCATATCGGTACTGGTAACCTGTTGAGAGACCAGTGCAAAAGGTAACGGAGAGCGAGACATGGAAGATGATAAGGTGGGGTGATCCCATCACCGGGTTCCCACGAGTCGGCGACGAGGCAACCGAGGAACAAGACAAACGGACGAAACGGCACGGAGCACACACGGGTAACATTTCATACAACACAAGCAAGCACTCCACGGGTCACGTCTCGGGGTTATACCTTCAGAACCATCGTTCTCGGAGGGGTTCGAGGTCGTAGTGGAAGTAGCGGAAGTAGTCGTTCTCGCGGGTCGTAGAGGAAGTAGTGGTTCACGTTCGTAGATGTACTTGTCATCGTAGCCGTTCGTAGATGTGCTCATAACCGTAGAGGTACTTGGGGTCTTCAAAACAGTGGCCGTCGAGGTACTTGTCGCGGTAGACGTTCTCGTCCGTAGTTGTACTTGCCACGTGTCGTGGAACTCGCCGAAAAACTGTTGGACCAAAACAACACACGTAGCCGACGAAAGAAGCACACAGCAGCAGGCTTAGCGCGCCGGGAAACGAAGGCAGAACAGCGGCACGGCGAGCGACGGTGCGAAGTGGCTGCAGCTCCTGGCCGGCGAGGAGACAGGGGCCAGGCATCGTCCAGCGCTGGAGAAGGGAGCCGAACCTGGCCGTGGGAAGGGAGGAGTCCGGACGCGTCGGGGTTGCTGGAGACGGGGAGGACGAGCGGCGCTGGTCGCCTGGGTGCAGAGGAGGCGGGCGCTGGAAGGACGAGGCCGGGCGCGGCGGAGCTCGCCGGCTCGCGGCACCGCGGCGCTGGCCATGGCCTCTGGAGGGTGAGGGGAAGGGACCCTGCGGTGGCCCGCTGGACGGCGGAGGGAGCTCCAGCGCGAGGACGGGCGCGCTCGCGGGGCAGGGCCGGAGCGGCGAGGCGCTCGGGCTTGAGGCAGCAGAGGGCGGCGCACGGCCGAGGGAAGGGCGCAGAGGCGCTCACGGGGCGATGGAGGAGGAATGAGAGGTGGCGAGGTCCAGAGGGGATCGAGAGAAGAGATGCGAGAGCGAGGGAGGCAGGAGGAGCGGTCGGGCTCGGGGGAGAGAGGGGATCGAGCCAGAAGGAGAGAGATCGAGAGGGTTCGATGGGGATGCGGGATCGAGAGGGTGGCGGCGGCTCGGGAGGACAGAGGGAGGAACGAGGTGAGAGCTAGGGTTAGGAGCGCCGGGTTGGGCCAAAGTGGGCCGGCTGGGAAGTGCGGGCCGGTTGGAGGGGGAGGTTGATATGGCCTAGAGGCCTGAAGGAAGTTTGGCCGGCTGGGCCCCCTTCTTCCTCTAGTTTTTCTCAAAATAGAAAAATGACAAGGAAGAAAAAAAGGAGGAGAAAGGACGGTTAGGGAAAAAATAGCACATGGGAGTATTTTTCTCGGGCATCATAAAAAGAGCACGGTCCGAGAAAAATAGAAAAGGCGTGATCGGAAAATAATTCAAACATATTTGAATTTAATTCAAATGGGTTTGAACTAAGACTTGATTAATGAAGTGTCCAAAAATGTTCGAATTTTTGGAGGAACCTCGAAACAACGGAAAATAATTATTGGCAAGGTTTTGACGGTGAAACTTGAAGTAGGAAAGCATGGGGAAAAATATGCAAGTGTGTTACGGTGATCCCAGACAATTGGAATATTTTTAATATAGCTCCCTAATAATATTGAGAGGCTTTTATATGTTATAAAGAGAAGTCACCTTCGCTCGATTTAAATGGACCGAAGGTCCACACAATTTATTTAGGTTGAGATGCAACTTAAATATGACATGATGGCATGATGACATGATGCAATGCAAAAATAAATAAAGCAAGCACAAAGAACACACGGGAGACCCCGGAACATCTGGAATCTTCTGGAATTTTCTGGGACGTCGGTCTCGGGCGTCACAACTCTCCCACACTAACAGAGGATCTCGACCCGAGATCCTAGAGATATCACCGGGTAAAAATGGAAGAGGAGGAGGTAAAACAAAGTTGCTTCTTTGACAGACGAGTGAAACCAAAGAACCTTGAGAGGTTGAACAAAATGAAAGAAGAATACAACAGAGATGAACGAAGTTAAGAGCATTCCGGTAAAAGGAGGAACAAAGAACATTATGAGAACCTTGAAGGTTGAAAGACATGAAACAAGAGTTTACGAACCAAAAGAATAAGAAACCGCAATGGTATAGCCAAGGAATAGAATGACATGATTCGGACAGCACTCCGTCTGAAAATGGAAGAAATTAACAAGAACTTGAAAAGATGGAATGATACTTGATGAAAACAACAACACACAGCCTCCGGAACAATTAAAAGAATGGCACCAGGGTAAGAAGGATTCAGACAGCACTCCGGTTGAAAAGAGAGGCAAAACTTGATAAATGACAGAACTGAATGAAGAATACAACGCTCCGGTTAAATGATAAGCAAGGGAAAGAACATGATCTCGATAAAACGAGATGATGGTTTGGATAGAGCAATATCACAAAGCCTTCGGAATGAAAGAATAGCATATAAATCCATGAAAGAATTGAACGGAGAAAGATATGACAACTTCTCTCAAAATAGAATTTGAAAGAGCAACCTTACGAAGATGGGTTGAACAGAGTTGTTGGAAAAAAATCTACAACGAAAAGGAATAAGCTTGATGTGGGCTTACGGAAAACATCTCAAAGTTATGAGGTGACAACCAGCCACTTAGAAAAACATTTGAATGGATTGAGATCAACAGGGAGATGAAAAGCTTATTTCACCGGAATGATAAATGAAGAACTTGGGTCATTTATAAGCACCATAATTAGCAACAATCCTTAGGGAAAGCTTTTAGGTGAATTATAACCCAAGATAACGCCAACAAATAAATTGAAGGGTTGAAAAGATCTCCTGAACAAAGAAAATGATGGGTTTATATATCTCATTCTTGACAACTTGTGAATCATGAAACATGAAGGGAAATTGTCAAAAATGGCATAACACCACCTGAAAAGATAAGGTAGAAAGGATTGCAATTGGAAGCAAGATGAAGAATGCTTGAGCTCCAACAAGAATCTTGATGAAAACTGAGGATGAATTAAGTCTTGATGAACCACCATGAAACTCCGGTAATGAAAGCATGAGAAGTGAAAGATGAAAAGAGTAAGATTCAAGGCCTGCGATGAATTAGATGGAGGTTTGAAATGGTAACTGAAATAACTTGGAGCTCCGGAAAACAAGATGAACGACTTAGGACCGAGAATATGATATGATGAACAAGCTCCAGACAAAAGAATTAAATCACCTCGAAGGAATAAGAATAAGAATTATGTCATGCATATCCTTCACCAATTTAAATTGATGACAACCAAAGGATTTGGCATACTACTTATTCTCGTTGCAAAGAATTAAAGAGAGATCTAGCACAAGCTCGGATAAATCTTCAACGAACCACCGGTAGGATTATGAAAAGAACGAGTGAATAAAAACGATAACAACGGAAGGGTAATCTTGAAAGAACCACCGTAAGAATATGGAGACGAAAGAAGAGACATCAATGAAGAATATTTGGAGGACGAAGTTGAAAACTGAGAACGAAGAAATCTTCTGAAATGATGGCCTTCGGAGGATCACAAAGAAAAGAATTCAAGAAATGCTTCGGGTGGTATAAAAGAATTCCTCACAATCAAAACAATAATGAGGATGGCATGAAACTAGAACCACAACTCATCACGAGAACGGGTCAAAATTTAAGAGAAACACTTCTCCGGTCTCCAAATGTTGATAGTGAAGACGAGAAATGCCATGAAGAATTGTTGAGCACTCCGGAATGAAGAATTAAAAAGGTTGAAACAAAGATGAAAGAATTGAACGCGATCTTGGAGAAGGCATGTGACTGATGGAGCTCATTCTTACGTCACACTTTGAAAAGAATTCTCCGGAAAAATAGAAGAGTCAGGTAAGATCCTGGGAAAAAACCTGTGGGTTAAGGCCCACTCAAAGAAATCACCGTTGAAAAAGATTGCTTAAGAGATATTGCACCGGTTGAATTAAATGACTTGAATAAGATAGCAATCTCAACATAGCTTGAATGGATTAAGTATGGAATTATGAATCTTCAGCACTCCAGATATGAATAACAAGAGGAGAATGATTAATTGGTGCACCGGAATAAGAAAACATTATGAAATGAGGAAAAGGATAAGATCAACACCGAAATCATGAATTACATCCACCGGCAGAATTAGAGAACAAAAGAATGATGAACTTGAAGCTCTTGAGCATCTTCACGATAATTCACCGGATAAGAACATTGAAGGAAAAGAATGAAGAAATATCACATGAATAAAATGGATATTTCATCTGAGAATTTCTGGCTCCGAGAAGAAGAAGGGTGGGAGGGTGGGGAAAACAAAGACAACTTGTAATGAACAAAATGGACACCGGTTGAAAAGAATTTAACATGAAGATCTTGATGGTCAAGAAGGACTAGCACTCCCATAGAAATATGAGAACACTGATTAGGAAAGGTATGGAATCAACATTTGACATCGAAGCAACTCGAATACCAGAATCAAACGAAACAAAGGATCGATATGTAGCAGCATAATCTTCACAATATCATCCGAACAGAGAATTGAACGAATGAATTCTGTAGGTACATCAACTCGTCGAGAAGCCACTTGGAGAACAAAAGGTAAATAAAAAGGAACAAGGATCAGATAGAACAAATACAAGATAGAAGCTTCGTTCGACATCTTCGTGCTGAAAGCTCATGGAACGTGTTACAAAAGGGTTTTGCAATCCCCGGATCAGCATAGCCAAGGACCCTTTAAGATGCAACTCCCGATCAGAACAAGTCCATAAACCACCACTCAATGTAGAACCCCGAACTTCATATCGAGCATCCGTTGGAAGAATGCCTAGAACTACTAGATGAACCCACCTATAGATTTCCGAAAGTTTCCAGTTATGCAATCAGGTGTTGGGGATACACGGGAAGCACCGCGCAATCAACTCTAAACCTACATCCAGGTGTATCCATCCTTCAACACATAACCAGTCTTTCTCGGAAACTGTTTACCTCGGACCTTCGAAACACATCCACTATACAAGCTATGGCAATACTCTCGAACTACCTCCCCAGTACTGGGTGATGTCGGGGTTATCTTGCCACTGGCCGTATAGGAGAGATTTTCGATGTCGGCCGTCTTAAGTATTCTAGTACTGCCGCGATGGATTTGTGACGACAACACCTTGGAGCTCAACTCCCCGGGACACTGCCACAACCCCTAATGACAGGAGGCATCGAGAACAATGTTCTCGTCACAAAGACATCGAAACAATCGAAACAATACTCGCGAGATCCTAAAAAAAAATTTGGTGCGATTTTTGAAAGTAGAAGAGAAAAGAGTAATTGTCAGAAGTCCTCACCAGAGAGAAAAGAGATGAGGAACAAAAGAAATCCTACTCTCCGATATATATATAGGACTCAAAACAATTTCAAGTGTGTGCCTAGACTCAACCGTCAACGATTCGATCAATCAGTGGGGGCTTCTAGGTCGGAGAAGGCTCTGAATACCAACTTGTAATGCCCAGGATGGGACTATACCTCCTACGTGTCGAGGCACGACTTAAAGGTATAAGCCCATCCTAGAATGATCTCAAGTTTGGTATCTTTGCACAACTCATGTAAAAGAGGGATTAAATTGCAAAAGGAGATAGTTGGCTTACACTCGCCACTTCACACAATACATTACATAAGCATAACATCATTCAAAACATCACAACCCGACTACGGGTGAAGATCCAAACGAAAGATACCAAAACAACATAAAGCCACAGGTCAGGATCGAATCCTAGTAGAAGAACCACTACTGATCGTCGAAATGTCACAAGCATACGGACACACTCTTCATCGAACTCCCGGTGAAGAACTTGAACCAGCTCCTGCATCAAACTCGGCTGAACCTGCATCTGGTGTGGTGAAGTAACTGTGAGCCACAGAGGACTCAGCAATCCCGTTCCCGGGTAACAAGACTATTTAAGCCTTAGGTGAGGACAAGGCTGAAGAAAGAACGAGAGGTGAAGGAACAATAAGAGACTGCAGCAGCAACTAGCAACTAGCTTACGTAAAAGAGAGCGAGAAGAGAAGGCGCATCGGTCGAGAGATGATCACGAAGTGATCCTAACTAAAGCCAGTCAAACATAACCCCACCGTGTTCAACTCCCGAATCCCTATTCGGAAATTGACAGTCACGGTACACACGCTGGTAGTGTATTGAAACATTGTGTCAAGTTATCTACAACCGGATATTAACAAGCTCCCATCTGCCACATAACCGCGGGCACGGCTTTCGAAAGTTCAAACCCTGCAGGGGTGTTCCAACTTGACCCATTACAAGCCCACGATCCGCGGAGTCGCAACTCCATAGGTGGGAAGACCCGAGTATTCTCGGAATCCCGTGCTCGAGTTAAACCGAACTAAGGTAAGGCTAATCCAGCAAATCCTCCCGGCGTGTCGACACCCTGATAGTAGCTGCACGTATCTAAGTCTCAGGACACGACCGGATGGGTGATCCCACAGGTTTTTACCAAACCTTGAGTTTCCTCGAGGTGGCCCCGCGTAACCCCCGTTTCGGACCAACACTCATGTGGAGCACTGGCCCGGGGTTGTAGAATTAAAATAAAAGGGATAGCTAGTCCACATGCAAGTTTTATTAGTTATTAGGCAAATAGTACCAATGTTGGGACTTACTGGAAAAGACTTAGCACTTAGCGGTTTATCAAGGGGGTCCCATACACCCCAACCATGTTAGGAACGCATAATCAAGGAACATAACACCGGCTTATACGGTTCCTAACGGCATGAGTGGAACAAATCACCAAGCAAAAGGCTTAGCCTTCCACCCTTGCCAGTATATAGATGATTTCATTTTAAGCATTTATATAGTGTGATATAACCCAACCAAACTTCAACATGAAGCAAGCATCTTCAATCTTCACCTGCAACTAACAATGCTATAAGAAGGGCTGAGCGAAGCGTACTTAGCCAAGCAACGGTTTGCGTAGGTAGGGTGGTTAAACATGGTCATGGTTACAAGTAGGAGGCTGACAGGAAAGACATGGGCATCGAGGCAAAAACTAAAGATCGATACTCTAGCAATAGGCAAAGATAGTAATGGTATCCGGGTTCGGTCATCTTGCCTGGGATTCCACAAGGGAGAAGAACGGATCCATGAAGTAGACGGAGCAACACAGACGAGAGAATCCTCACAACTCCGGAACGAAACCGAAGCTAACAAGAGAAGCAATCGGAAAGAAAGAACAACACGGTAAACACACAAGCATAAACATGGCATACGATGCACAAACAAGTATGATGCATGTCCGGTTTAAATATGCATGGCATGGCAAAGTGCACAAACAAAACTACAAGTTAAGTGGAGATCAATATGCAACGAGTTGCATATTGACGAAACACCACATTTAATTATTTAGTTGACTCTCGTTATTTACAAGACAAGATTAAATGTTTTTAACATGGCAAGAGGTGAAGCATAAAGAAACTACACTATTTAGGCATTTTAAATGAGGCCGGAGTGGAAGAAAGGGTGCCACGGCAACGATCCGAAATGATGCAATGGCATCATAGCGGTACCGGTAACCCGTTGAGAGACCGGTGCAAAAGGTAACGGAGAGCGAGACATGGAAGATGATAAGGTGGGGTGATCCCGTCACCGGGTTCCCACGAGTCGGCGACGAGGCAACCGAGGAACAAGACAGACAGACGAAACGGCACGGAGCACACACGGGTAACATTTCATACAACACAAGCAAGCACTCCACGGGTCACGTCTCGGGGTTATACCTTCGGAACCATCGTTCTCGGAGGGGTTCGAGGTCGTAGTGGAAGTAGCGGAAGTAGTCGTTCTCGCGGGTCGTAGATGAAGTAGTGGTTCACGTTCGTAGATGTACTTGTCATCGTAGCCGTTCGTAGATGTGCTCATAACCGTAGAGGTACTTGGGGTCTTCAAAACAGTGGCCGTCGAGGTACTTGTCGCGGTAGACGTTCTCGTCCGTAGTTGTACTTGCCACGTGTCGTGGAACTTGCCGAAAAACTGTTGGACCAAAACAACACACGTAGCCGACGAAAGAAGCACACATCAGCAGGCTTAGCGCACCGGGAAACGAAGGCAGAACAGCGGCACGGCGAGCGACGGTGCGAAGTGGCTGCAGCTCCTGGCCGGCGAGGAGATAGGGGCCGGGCGTCGTCCAGCGCTGGAGAAGGGAGCCGAGCCTGGCCGCGGGAAGGGAGGAGTCCGGACGCGTCGGGGTCGCTGGAGACGGGGAGGACGAGCGGCGCTGGTCGCCTGGGTGCAGAGGAGGCGTGCGCTGGAAGGACGAGGCCGGGCGCGGCGGAGCTCGCCGGCTCGCGTCACCACGGCGCTGACCATGGCCTCTGGAGGGTGCGGGGAAGGGACCCTGCGGTGGCCCACTGGACGGCGGAGGGAGCTCCAGCGCGAGGACGGGCGCGCTCGCGGGGCAGGGCCGGAGCGGCGAGGCGCTCGGGCTTGAGGCAGCAGAGGGCGGCGCACGGCCGAGGGAAGGGCGCAGAGGCGCTCACGGGGCGATGGAGGAGGAATGAGAGGTGGCGAGGTCCAGAGGGGATCGAGAGGAGAGATGCGAGAGCGAGGGAGGCAGGAGGAGCGGTCGGGCTCGGGGGAGAGAGGGGATCGGGCCAGAAGGAGAGAGATCGAGAGGGTTCGATGGGGATGCGGGATCGAGAGGGTGGCGGCGGCTCGGGAGGACAGAGGGAGGAACGAGGTGAGAGCTAGGGTTAGGAGCGCCGGGTTGGGCCAAAGTGGGCCGGCTGGGAAGTGCGGGCCGGTTTGAGGGGGAGGTTGATATGGCCTAGAGGCCTGAAGGAAGTTTGGCCGGCTGGGCCCCCTTCTTCCTCTAGTTTTTCTCAAAATAGAAAAATGACATGGAAGAAAAAAAGGAGGAGAAAGGACGGTTAGGGAAAAAATAGCACATGGGAGTATTTTTCTCGGGCATCATAAAAAGAGCACGGTCCGAGAAAAATAGAAAAGGCGTGATCGGAAAATAATTCAAACATATTTGAATTTAATTCAAATGGGTTTGAACTAAGACTTGATTAATGAAGTGTCCAAAAATGTTCGAATTTTTGGAGGAACCTCGAAACAACGGAAAATAATTATTGGCAAGGTTTTGACGGTGAAACTTGAAGTAGGAAAGCATGGGGAAAAATATGCAAGTGTGTTACGGTGATCCCAGACAATTGGAATATTTTTAATATAGCTCCCTAATAATATTGAGAGGCTTTTATATGTTATAAAGAGAAGTCACCTTCCCTCGATTTAAATGGACCGAAGGTCCACACAATTTATTTAGGTTGAGATGCAAATTAAATATGACATGATGGCATGATGACATGATGCAATATAAAAATAAATAAAGCAAGCACAAAGAACACACGGGAGACCCCGGAACATCTGGAATCTTCTGGAATCTTCTGGGACGTCGATCTCGGGCGTCACATACTGTTTACAAAGCTCGACTTGTTGCGAAAGTTTTTCAACAAGTGCAAGGAGTTGACTACGATGAGACTATCTCACCCGTAGCGATGCTTAAGTCTGTCCGAATCATGTTAGCAATTGCCGCATTTTATGAAATCTGGCAAATGGATAACAAAATTGCATTCTTTAATGGATTTATTAAAGAAGACTTGAATATGATGCAACTAGAAGGTTTTGTCAATCCTAAAGGTGCTAACAAAATGTGCAAGCTCCAGCGATCCATCTATGGACTGGTGCAAGCATCTCGGAGTTGGAATATACGCTTTGGTAAGTTGATCAAATCATATAGATTTATACAGACTTGCGGTGAAGCCTGTATTTACAAGAAGTGAGTGGGAGCACTACAACCTTTCTGATAAGTATATGTGAATGACATATTGTCGATCGGAAATGATGTAGAATTTTCTGGAAAGCATAAAGGAGTGTTTGAAAGGAGTTTTTCAAAGAAAGACCTTGGTGAAGCTGCTTACATATTGGGCATCAAGATCTATAGAGATAGATCAAGACGCTTGATAAGACTTTCGATGAGTACATACCTTGATAAGATTTTGAAGTAGTTCAAAATGGATCAGTCAAAGAAGGAGTTCTTGCCTGACTTGTAAGGTGTGAAGTTGAGTAAGACTCAAAGCCAGACCACGGCAGAAAAATATAGAGAGAATGAAAGTCATTCCCTATGCCTCAGCCATAGGTTCTATAAAGTATGCCATGCTGTGTACCAAACATGTTGTGTACCTAGCCATGAGTTTGTCAAGGGGGTACAGTAGTGATCCAGGAGTAGATCACTGTACATCGGTCAAAATTATCCTTAGTAACTGGATGACTAAGGAAATGTTTCTCGATTATGGAGGTGATAAAGAGTTCGTCGTAAAGGGTTACGCCGATGCAAGCTTTGACACTAAATCCAGATGACTCTAAGTATCAATCTGGATGCGTATTGAAAGTGGGAGCAATTAGCTAGAGTAGCTCTATGCAGAGCATTGTAGACATAGAAATTTGCGAAATACATACGGATCTGAATGTGACAGACCCGTTGACTAAACTTCTCTCACAAGAAAAACATGATCACACCTTATTACTCTTGGGTATTAATCACATAGCGATGTGAACTAGATTATTGACTCTAGTAAACCCTTTGGGTGTTGGTCACATGGCGATGTGAACTATGGGTGTTATTCACATAACGATGTGAACTATTGGTATTAAATCACATGGCGATGTGAGCTAGATTATTGACTCTAGTGCAAGTGGGAGACTGAAGGAAATATGCCCTTGAGGCAGTAATAAAGTTGTTATTTATATTTCCTTATATCATGATAAATGTTTATTATTCATGCTAGAATTGTATTAACCGGAAACTTAGTACATGTGTGAATACATAGACAAAACAGAGTGTCCCTAGTATGCCTCTACTAGACTAGCTCATTGATCAAAGATGGTTATGTTTCCTAACCATAGACATGAGTTGTCATTTGATCAACGGGATCACATCATTAGGAGAATGATGTGATGGACAAGACCCATCCGTTAGCTTAGCACTATGATCGTTTAGTTTTACTGCTATTGCTTTCTTCATGACTTATACATGTTCCTATGACTATGAGATTATGCAACTCCCAAATACCGTAGGAACACCTTGTGTGCTATCAAACGTCACAACGTAACTGGGTGATCATAAAGATGCTCTACAGGTGTCTCCGAAAGTGTTCGTGGTGTTGGCATAGATCAAGACTAGGATTTGTCACTCCGAGTATCGGAGAGGTATCTCTGGGCCCTCTCGGTAATGCACATCATAATAAGCCTTGCAAGCAAAAGACTAATGAGTTAGTCACGAGATGATGTATTACGGAACGAGTAAAGAGACTTGCCGGTAACGAGATTGAACTAGGTATAGAGATACCGACGATCGAATCTTGGGCAAGTAACATACCAATGACAAAAGGAACAACGTATGTTGTTATGCGGTTTGACCGATAAAGATCTTCGTAGAATATGTAGGAGCCAATATGAGCATCCAGGTTCCGCTATTGGTTATTGACCGGAGATGAGTCTCGGTCATGTCTACATAGTTCTCGAACTCGTAGGGTCCGCACGCTTAACGTTTGATGACGATCGGTATTATGAGTTTATGAGTTTTGATGTACCGAAGGAGTTCGGAGTCCCGGATGAGACCGGGGACATGACGAGGAGTCTCGAAATGGTCGAGACGTAAAGATCGATATATTGGACGACTATATTCGGACATCGGAAAGGTTCCGTGTGATTCGGGTATTTTTCGGAGTATATGGGCCTTATTGGGCCATACGGGAATAGAGGAGAAAGGCCAAAAGGAAGGAGGCGCGCCCCCCCCTCTGGTCCGAATTGGACAAGGGGTGCAGCTCCCTTTTTCTTCTCCCTCTCCACCTCTTTCCTTCTCTCCTACTCCGGAAAGGAAAGGGGAATCCTACTAGGACTTGGGAGTCCTAGTAGGACTCCCCACACTTGGCGCGCCCCCTCTAGGGCCGGCCTCTCCCTTGCTCCTTTATATACGGGGGCAGGGGGCACCCTAGGACACACAACTTGAATTGTTCTAGCCGTGTGCGGTGCCCCCCTCCACAGAAACACACCTCGGTCATACCGTCGCAGTGCTTAGGCGAAGCCCTACGCCGGTAGATACATCATATCCGTCACCACGTCGTCGTGCTGGCGAAACTCTCCTGTGAAGCTCAACTGGATCAAGAGCTCGTGGGACGTCATCAAGCTGAACGTGTGCTGAACGCGGAGGTGCCGTACGTTCGGTGCTTGATCGGTTGGATCGCGAAGAAGTTCGACTACATCAGCCGCGTCACTTGACGCTTCCGCTTCTGGTCTACGAGGGTACGTAGACACACTCTCCCCCTCGTTGCTATGCATCTAGTAGATAGATCTTGTGTGACCGTAGGAAAATTTTGAAAATACTACGTTCCCCAACACCGTTAGCTTAGCACTATGATCGTTTAGTTTTACTGCTATTGCTTTCTTCATGACTTATACATGTTCCCATGACTATGAGATTATGCGACTCCCGAATACCGTAGGAACACCTTGTGTGCTATCAAATGTCACAACATAACTGGGTGATTATAAATATGCTCTATAGGTGTCTCCGAAAGTGTTCGTGGTGTTGGCATAGATCAAGAATAGGATTTGTCACTCCGAGTGCCGGAGAGGTATCTCTGGGCCCTCTCGGTAATGCACATCATAATAAGCCTTGCAAGAAAATGACTAATGAGTTAGTCACGAGATGATGTATTATGGTACGAGTAAAGAGACTTTCCGGTAACGAGATTGAATTAGGTATTGAGATACCGACGATCGAATCTCGGGCAAGTAACATACGGATGACAAAGGGAACAATGTATGTTGTTATGCGATTTGACCGATACAGATCTTCATAGAATATGTAGGAGCCAATATGAGCATCCAGGTTTTACTATTGGTTATTGTCCAGAGATGAGTCTCGGTCATGTCTACATAGTTCTCGAACCCGTAGGGTCCGCACGCTTAACGTTTGATGATGATCGGTATTATGAGTTTATGAATTTTTGATGTACCGAAGGTAGTTCAGAGTCCCGGATGAGATCACAGACATGACTAGGAGTCTCGGAATGTCCGAGACGTAAAGATTGATATATTGGACGACTATATTCGGACACCGGAAGTGTTCCAGAAAAGTTGCGGATTAAACCGGAGTGCCGGAGGGGTATCGGTACCCCCCGAGGGAAGTAATGGGATACTTGGGCCCTTAGTGGAGAGAGAGAGGGCCGGCCAAGGCTGGGCCGCGCGCCCCTCCCCCTTGGCCCGAATTGGACAAGGAAAGGAGTGGGGGGGGGGGCGCCCCTTTCCTTCTCCCTTTCCCTCTCCTTCCTTCCCCCTCTCCTCCTTGGTGGACTCCTACTAGGAATAGTATTGAAATCCTATTCCTAGTAGGAGTAGCCCTCCTAGGGCGCGCCATAGGGGCTGGTCGATCTCCCCCTTGCTCCTTTATATACGGGGGCAGGGGGGCACCTCTAGACACACAAGTTGATCAAGTTGATCTATCCCAACCGTGTGCGGTGCCCCCCTCCATAGAAACACACCTCGGTCATCTCGTTGCACTGCTTAGGCGAAGCCCTGCGTCGGTAGCTTCATCATCTCCATCACCACACCGTCGTGCTGACGAAACTCTCCCGCGAAGTTCTACTGGATCAAGAGCTCGTGGGCCGTCATCAAGCTGAACGTGTGCTGAACGCGGAGGCTCCGAATGTTCGGTGCTTGATCGGTTGGATCGCGAAGAAAGTTCGACTACATCAACCGCATCACTAGACGCTTCCGCTTTCGGTCTACGAGGGTACATAGACACACTCTCCCCTCTCGTTGCTATGCATCTAGTAGATAGATCTTGCGTGATCGTAGGATTTTTTTTTGAAATACTACGCTCCCCAACAAATAGACCATTCAATGTACTCATAAGAAGAACCAACAAATTTAGCAAAAACATGTCCATCACAAGCATGACATAACACATAAGATGGGTTAAAGTCGCCGGCTTTGTTGGATGGCAATGTTTTCCTTGACTCCACTACCCTTCACATTGTTTTTCTTCTTCTTAGGTGTACCCTCTCCCTCCTTCACAAAGGTTTGCTTCAGAGGAGGGGGTTGCTTCGTCTTGTCATTCTTATTATTCTTGGGCTTGGGGCAATCCCAATTCCCTCCTTGGCAACAACTTCCTTTTGATTGCTCAAAAGGTCATTGAGGTTCTTCTCACCTTGTATGCAAGACACAAGGCCTTTCTCAAGTTGCTTCTTTAACTTGGCATTCTCTTCAACAAGATGCACATGCTCGCAGCATGGGTTAGTAGCATTTGCATTATCAATTAAAACCATGCGAGTAAAAGTGGCTTTCCTTGGTTAGTGAAACTTTAAGTTGATCATGAGACTCTTTGAGGCTAGCATGTACACTATTCAAGACCTTGTGAGCCTTGTCAAGTGTATCAAACTCCTCCTTGAGTCTAGCATGGTCAACCACAAGTTTTGCCTTCTCAGAATTGAGCACACGAGATACAACTAAAGCATGATCAAGATCTTTATTTAATTTAGCATGATCATCGTTGTGTGACTCCTCAAGAGCCAAACGAAGACCACACTCTTCCTCAAGAGCATTAGAGAGATCCGATATCTCATCGACATGGTCTCGACTATGACCGTCCATCTTGGAGATGGTCTCCTCGTGAGCCTCGATCATGTCATTGGCTACACCAAGTTGTTCCAAGAGAGTAACGAAGTTCTTCTTGGGTTTACCTTTGAGCTCACTCATAAAAGACTAAAAATTATTTTCCTCCTCCTCCGCCCCCTCACTCTCGTCAATGCAATCCGTCAATGAAGGATTATAAGTGATGGTAGAATTGATGTTGGGGGTTACCTTGTTGGTGGCTTTAGCCATGAGGCACTTGGCGGTGATGTTCTCATTTGGTGAGTCAAAGAGGGATGACCGTGGAGTTGTTGCAATAGCAACGGTGGCCATGGTGACTATCTCCCCATCTTCTTCATCATCATCATCCTCATCATACTCTTCTTGGGCCACCAATACTTTGGGAGGAGCCTTCTTGGTGAAACTGTTCTTGTTGGGATAAGACTTGGCCTTGTCCTTTCGGATAAGCTTGCCTCCATTGTTTTCTCTTTTCTCATATGGGAAATCTACAACAAAGTGACTCACATTGCCACAATTGTAGCACGTCCTCACTCATTGCTTGCCCTTGAAGCCACTTGAATTGTTCTTATTGAAGTTGGGCCTTGATTTCTTCTTGTTGCCTGATGACCCACAAGTGTAGGAGATCTATCGTAGTCCTTTCGATAAGTAAGAGTGTCGAACCCAATGAGGAGCAGAAGGAAATGATAGGCAGTTTTCAGTAAGGTATTCTCTGCAAGCACTGGAATTATATGTAACAGATAGTTTTGTGATAAGGTAATTGGTAGCAAGTGACAACAAGTAAAAGTAAATAAGGTGCAGCAAGAAGGACCAATCCTTTTTGTAGCAAAGGACAAGCCTGGACAAACTCTTATATGAAGGAAAGCGCTCCCGAGGACACATGAGAATTATCGTCAAGCTAGTTTTCATCACGATCATCTGATTCGCGTTCGGTACTTTGATAATTTGGTATGTGGGTGGACCGGTGCTTGGGTGCAGTCCTTACTTGGACAAGCCTCCCACTTATGATTAACCTCTAATGCAAGCATCCGAAACTACAAAAGAAGTATTAAGGTAAACCTAACCATAGCATGAAACAAGTGGATCCAAATCAGCCCCTTACGAAGCAATGCATAAACTAGGGTTTAAGCTTCTGTCACTCTAGCAACCCATCATCTACTTATTACTCCTCAATGCCTTCCTCTAGGCCCAAATAATGGTGAAGTATCATGTAGTCGACGTTCACATGACACCACTAGAGGAGAGACAACATACATCTCATCAAAATATTGAACGAATACCAAATTCACATGACTACTAATAGCAAGACTTCGCCCATGTCCTCAGGAACAAAAGTAACTACTCACAAGACATAATATTGTTCATGATCAGAGGGGTATTAATATGCATAATGGATCTGAACATATGATCTTCCACCAAATAAACCAACTAGCATCAACTACAAGGAGTAATCAACACTACTAGCAACCCACAGGTACCAATATGAGGTTTGGGTACAAAGATTGGATACAAGAGATGAACTAGGGTTTGAGAGGAGATGGTGCTGGTGAAGATGTTGATGAAGATAACCCTCCCCAAGATGGGAGAGTTGTTGGTGATGACGACGGTGACGATTTCCCCCTCCCGAAGGGAAGTGTCCCCGACAGAACAGCTCTGCCGGAGCCCTAGATTGGTTTCCGCCAAGGTTCCGCCTCGAGACGGCGCCGTCTGGTCCCGAAAGCCTCCTTCTGATTTTTTTCAGGTCAAAACACCTCATATAGGAGAAGATGGGCATCGGGGGGCCCACGAGGCAGGGGCGCGCCCAGAGAGGGGGGGGGGGGGGGGGGCGCCCCCCCCC